>OX016540.1:25650000-26250000 GCA_943590905.1 Sphaerophoria taeniata
ACGCAGCCTAACTGCAGTGTTAAATAACACAAAAACAAACTCTTATCAAAATGTTGAATAATGTTAAATATAAGTCTACGCATTGTGGAAGTGTTTGACCAATTTTGATATCATCTTGGATTTGAAAACTTCCATGGCAATTATAAAGATGCAACATTAAATTTTATTTTCTGAAGGCACTATTTCTACCTTCAATTTTTGTTTTTAAAATAAAAAATGAGAACTTCTTCTTTAGGGTATATTAGTAGCGATTCTTTAAGAATGGTATTTTGTAATACTCGCCATAAGCCCCCCGCCACGCCAAGGCTTACCCAATGGGGGGGGGGGTGGGGTGCTTTATTATAGTGAGTTCCCCGTGCCTCTCACTTTTAGGGTGCTTTATTATAGTGAGTTCCCCGTGCTTGGTATCGGAGTGTAGGAAAACATTTTCAATGAGAGAGACACAGAAAAATAAAAATTCTCTGAGAGGATTCAAATAATTTTGACATTTCTCAAATGAATTTTCTCACGGATGAAGTTTTTCTGGTTCCTGGTTGGTTGGCTGGATGAGAACATTGAGATTTATTTTTGTGTTGATTTTGTAGGTATTTAAGCCAGTGATGCCATATCGTGGGTTTTATCCCTTTTTGTGGGTTTTTTTGGTTTAAAAAAGGCAAAAAGGGATAAAGGGTTTTCTTGAACCCCGTAGTACAAAAAAAGGGTTTTCTCATTATAATGAGATTGTTCACATTTCATCACAGATCTGAAGTTAAAAAAATGCAAAAAATAAATTTCCAAACTAAAAATCACATCAATTTAACGAGCTACCGCGACAGCAGCGCAACATACATTGATTTTCCTTATTTTCGTTTTCGCCTATGTGTTTTTTTTTTTTTTATAAAAACTGAGTTTTTCGAACTGCAGTGGGATGTTCAGCTCTCAATAAAAAAAAAAAATCTAACGATTATGTGATGGATATCACGGAAAATATTTTTTTGTTTGTCATGAATGCGAAGTTTCCTTGACCTCGTTGGACATCGGTTTTTGGATTTTATTATTATCTAAACTACTGTTTTTTTTAATGAACAGTTTAGTTAATAATAAAATCTAGTTTTCGCGATACTTTCGGCAGCTTGAAAGCAGCTAACCAAGGTATTTAGTATTTATACATATAACATAAGGACGTGTGCAATGAAAGAAACAAAACTGGAATCCGTGATGATGGAGAAATTTCACCGTCATTCACCGCATTGAAACAGGTATGCGCGGCCCTTCCGGCTAACTAAATTCACGCCGACCAAGCGAATCTTATTTGGCTTGGCTTTATCATTTATTTTTTATTAAAAACTTTAGTGGGCACGATGACGGAACTTTCTTGTATGGGGGCTCGTGGGCTATAAGCTATAACCATATGTTATTTTCAGTTTTCTTTGATTATTTTAGTTTTTTACTTTCTTTTCTTGAAAACTGTAACTTGTTTCATAAAACATTTAACTTTGGTTGTTATTATTATATCGAAGCAAACGTTAAATTTCTGTTTTAAACTTTGTGGGATATTTATGGGTTTTTTCGTTTATTGCCGTGGGACAAAATGGGTTTTTTGATATTCATCGTGGGATTTTACGCTTCAAAAGTCTGGCATCACTGATTTAAGCATTGTTTTCAGTGTTACCGCAGGGAAAAATATGTTCGAGTCCAAGATGCTTGAAAAACGAGTCATTTACAAAACATAACGAGTCCACGTAAAAAAAAAATTAAATACTTTCAGAAATCATTTTGTTTTAAATTTTTAACATACTTATTTGTGTTTTGCAAACAAAAGATATAGTAGAGTCAATGAAGCTTTTTTCAGAAAGTCCTCAGAAACAGCTCGGATTTTGAAAAAAAAAATTCTAAATTTTTTGTTTTTTATATTCTTTAAAGTCTGAAACAAATCATTTGGGGGAAATTATTGCTTATATTGTTAAAACAATTTTTATATTGTTTATAAAGAGAGATCCAAAATTAATGTTTTTGATAATTGGAGTGTTTAGGTTGCATTAAGACAAGAAAAAAATCATACGGAACGGGGGGTCTATTGTCTCCCGTTTAGCCGGGAGGGGCAATCTTATAACAAAACAAGTCTATTTTTCAAAAAAAAAAATCAACGGCTTTTCCCTCAATGCCGTGTTATACCTTCTTGCAAAGCTAAAAAATGCTTCTTTCATATTGCATTTAAATAAAGTTGTTTTCAGGAATAGTGTTCGAAAAAATCATTTTCAAAGTCAAAATATCGAAATTTTCAACTTTTTTTGTTAACTTCGAACTAATTTTTTTCGAAATTGTATGTAGTTAAGTACTATTTTTTTTTCCAGGATTAAATGCGGTTACAAGTTCTCAGTGCGATCCAGAAACCGCATGCCTTAATATCTTCTTGTTTTTGAGAAATTAAGAAAAAACTAAAAACACTCAGAAAAAAATTCACAAAATTACTTGTAAGTATTATTTTTTCGAATAAATAGAACAAAATATCATCCAAATTTTCTGAGTTTTTTTTGGGTTTTTCTTAATTTATTGAAAACAAAAAGAAATTTAAGCATGCGGTTTTCTGGTTCTCACTGAGAACTTGTAACCGCATTTAATTGTGAAAGAAGTTAGTACTTAATTACATAAAATTTTGAAAAAAAATTAGTTCGAAGTTGAAAAAAAGGTTAAAATTTCAATATTTTCACTTTGAAGATAAATTTTTCAAAAACCATTCCTAAAGACAGTTTTATTTAAATGCAAAATAAAAGAAGCACTTTTTAGCTTTGCAAGAAGGTATAACATGGCATTATGGACAAAGCCGTTAATTTTTAATATTTTTTTGAAAAATAGTCTTTTTTCGTTATAAGATAGCCCCTCCCGGCTAAACGGGGGACAATAGACCCCCCGTTTCATATGATTTCTTTCTTGTCTTAATGCAACCTAAACACTCCAATTATCAAAAACATTAATTTTGGATCTCTCTTTATAAACAATATAAAAATTGTTTAAACAATATAAGCAATAATTTCCCCCAAATGATTTGTTTCAGACTTTAAAGAATATAAAAAACAAAAAATTTAGAATTTTTTTTTTTCAAAATCCGAGCTGTTTCTGAGGACTTTCTGAAAACGCCCTTTTTTGAGCTTCATTGACTCTACTAATAGTCAAACGTTATAAAAACGAGTCCTCGAGCCAAGGAAAAAAAAACGAATCCATTTTAACTCTGTAGAGTCCATGTGGTAACACTGATTGTTTTTATTGTTTTCAGT
Source organism: Sphaerophoria taeniata (assembly GCA_943590905.1). Classification (NCBI taxonomy): domain Eukaryota; kingdom Metazoa; phylum Arthropoda; class Insecta; order Diptera; family Syrphidae; genus Sphaerophoria; species Sphaerophoria taeniata. Next base: position 25,653,255 of record OX016540.1, read on the forward strand.
TGATAAGTAAAATGATTGCAAATTTTCATATCAGCTTGAAAGAGGGAGTTCTTGTGCCAGAAAAAGCAACAATAGTTAAAATAAAATTCGTATTCAAATTTTCCTTTTGATTAATAATGTTATTTTATTGACAGGTTCTGAATAAAAATATGAAATCTTCTTTTCCTTTTGATTACTAAGCCCCATTTAAACCACCATTTCTGTTTCAGTTTCAGTTGAGCATAGCCGTATTTAGAGGGAGGGTAACGGGGTTTTACCCTCCCCGAAATAATTTTGTAAAGCAAAATCAAATAACTTAATGTTTTCGTTTTTTGTCTTGCTAACACTGAATTTATATTTTTTTCCATTGAAGCTTTATTTGTTTTGGTATAATCAAGATATCATTTACTACTCTCGCCATCTCGTTACCTACAAGTAGAGATAACCATATTTCTTTTACATAAGTCGTTTCATGACCAAAAATTAAGGCAAAAAATACTGCAATGTCCCAAAGGCAGTAAGAATTTTTGGTCTTTTTTAAAAAGTATGAAGAATTTTTCTTCTTCTTCTTCAGTCCCTACCGTTGACAGTAAAAAAAAACTCCAGTTGTAGGCTCTCTCGCGAAAGCTGCTAGAGAGTAACATGATTCCCCCAGTTCTTGAGCGCGTCAATGATTCCATGGGAAATATCTTTTTCCGCACTCGTTCTGTGGCGAGAGTCCTAGAAGTTCTTCCACGCTGGCAAAACCCTTGCGTAAGCTTTTCTATCTATCGTTCCGAGTAGTTGGAAAACAGCATTTGTCCGGCCAATTCCAAAAAAGCGAATCTTCTTCTCCCTCCAATTATCGTCCGATTGCACTTACCTTTGCTTGTAAGGTTGTAAGGAAACGCTGATAAACTATCAGCTACACTACTACCAGTTGTATTGGACGGATTCAAGTCTGAAACCCACAATATAAATGCTGGTATACCCCAGGGCTCCGTTTTGTCTCCGACATTTCCATTTCATTTCCAGACACATCAATACTCTTCAGATTTGGAACTGCAACGGCAAAATATGATAAGCTCATTAAACACTGACTTCAACAGCATTGTACATTAATGCTTCGAAAACTCAATGCTGTCTTGTATAGTTAAAGCGAGATATACCTCCCCTGCAACTGTCCATGAGTGGCACTTGCATCAATGAGACCGAACATCTCGAGATTCTCGGTATGTGCTTTACAGACCACGTTTTGTGGAGCGAGCACATATGCGATGTCGCCAAAAATGCCTAAGAATGTTTGGGTTTCTGAAGACAGTGCAAGAAATTGTTCTCCCCGTCTGATCTGGCCCTTATCTTTAAGACATATAGCTTGAGTACAATTCAAATCTTTGGGCTAGTGCTCCAGTTATATACCTACTTAAGCCTCTTGGATGGACGGTATACAAAAAAGAGCCCTAAGACTGATTGGTGACAGAGACATAACCAACTCATTCACCTCGTTAGACCACCGTCGTAACGTGTCGTGTCTCTTTTGGTTCTACTTTTACGGTAATTGCTCAAGTCAAATAGTCAGTTGCATTCCTACCCTAAAACAATTCGCCCGTAATACTCGCGCTTCTAGGAATGGCCATCAGTTTACCCTCGAGTCCAACTTTGGAAGTACTCTGAAGAATAGGGAATCGTTCTTTAGCCGTACTTCAAGAATGTGGAACTCCCTTCCACACTCTGACTTTCCAATTCAATGCAATGTTCAGGTATTTAAGACCAATGTACACCGGCAGTCCGGCACCTCCTTTCCAACCCATTTCCATTAATAAAGGGTAATAGATACAACTCAAGAATTATTTCTAAACTTTCCATCAAACATTGTTTCGTGAACAAATGAATTGGCTTCGGTGAATTTAAAAAATGTGATAAATTTGATAAAATTGAAAAAATTATCATTTATCTTAACCCCCCCTGAAATAAAATCCTAGCTACGGCTATGACGATACCTACACCATTTAAATACTCTGTCGAATTAATGAGGAACAATAATAATAACAATAACAACAATAAAAACTATCAGCAGCACATAGCACGTACATTCATATATCCTTAGCCTTACCTCTCTTTAAAATAGAAAAAAATTTAATTTATCTTCATCTACCTTCGTTAAAAAAAAAATAATAAGCAAACGCCACACACCGCCGCGCCGCTTACTAACTTTGCAATTTCATCCCCTGTTTCAATTGCTTTTTTACTTCCCATTCCCACACTCACTCACTCATACATATTGCCTTTGCCAAGCAAAAATGTCAACAGCTACAAAAAAACAAAAACAAATAACACCCAAAAACTATAAATGAACAAATCCTTAACAAAATAAACCTTTTTTTGATAATGAACGTTTGTGATGAAAAGTAGTACTGTGATGAGCTGTATGTTGTGATGAAAAGTCGGATGATGAGATGTAGGGAGATGAAGTGTATGGTGATGAACTGTTTTGTGATGAACTGTAGCCGACCCCTTACAGTCACAGGTTTATTTTAAATTATGTGGAGATGACAGATGATAAAAACGTTCAACGATATACAATATATTTCCAGACATCTTCGCAAGGGTGTGCTTCGATCGCTAGAAGGCATTTTAAAACTTGCAACGATTTCTTCATCAGACAGGGCAGATGTTTCTTGATTATTCGATTGGAGACAACGGACAGAACCAGACGTGTCTAGACAAGAATTTTATTATAATTCAGTATACGATTAAAAGCCAAGTTTGTTTCAAATAAATATTATTATTAAAGAATTAAAGTAGTCGCTTTTATTAATAAATCCGCTACAACTGGTGACCCCGACGTGATCCTTCTTGCAAATAATATCACTAGGCACGTAGACACAATTTTTCTCCGATTCCGATTTTATGCGATATAATCTCCGTAGATTAAAAGGACGCAGACTAGATTTCTCTAGCCCAGAAAAACCGTCCAGCCCAGGAAAGACTCTTCCCGTTCAACCAAGTATTCAGCAACCGACAATGAGCAACCCAGCTGACGATGCCTCTATGGAGGTAATAAAGGGGCTCCGAGAGGAGCTCCGTGAAGTTCACGAAGCCATGGAACGACTAAAGTTGGTACACGCGAATCAAACTAACGACATGACTCAGCAAGGATCGAGTAACCCTGAGACTCAGGCGACACAATCTCAACATATTCCAGGCAACGCATCACAACAAGCAGTTCCGAACCGAGTAGGACAACACCAGCCGTCTATTCAACACGTTCGGCTTCCCAAATTTAACCAACAGTATCCACAACTCTGGCTTACACAAGTAGAAATGTCATTTCAACTCGCTGATGTCAAAAACGACGATGAACGCTACGCCAATCTGCTGGTTAGCCTAGAGGGCGATGCCTTAAGAGCAGTTGGCGACCTAGCCAGTAATCCTCCTAGCAGCAACAAATTCGCAGCGCTCAAAGAACGGTTGGTGCATCATTTTGCTCCAACTGCAGAATCACAACTGCGAAGGATGCTACGAGGCGAGGACATGACCGGAAAAAACCGTCAGCCATCCTGGCACACATGAGACACCTCTCAGATGGCCACTGCGACCCATCAATCATCCGCACACTCTTCTTTGATCGACTGCCCGAAAACATATCTACAGTTCTCCTTGCAACTGGGCAAGATGACTTGAACAAACTAGCCGAAATCGCAGACAAAATCTTCGACATGACCACTAACCATAACTTATGTATGGTCTCTAACTCGCCGATAGCGACAGCTCCAATGGAGAATATCCAAGCTATCTCGAGATTGGACACGACGACGTTGGACGACATCAAGAAGTCGATCGAAACTCTCCGCAGAGAGATTCAGGTTTTAAAATCCAACGAACGCCAAAGCCGAAGGTCATCATCGCGTAGTAGATCACAGAGTAGAACACGAACCAACAAGAACGACGATCCCGGCCTTTGTTATTTTCATCAAAGGTTTGGAAATGAGGCCCGCAGGTGTAAAGCTGGCTGTCGCAACTGGACGGAAAACTAGAATCGCCGTCGGGCGTTCAGACGGTGGCCCACGGCAGAAACGATCTTTACCGTCTCCAAATCACGGACAGAATAAGCGGAATGTCGTTCTTAATCGACACTGGCGCTGACATTTCTGTTTTGCCAAAAGAATTCACGAACAACGACTTACCAGCTACGTCTCAACTATATGGTGCTGAGGAACAACCATATCGACATACGGTACGAAAACATTAACACTCGACTTGGGTCTTCGAAGAGAGTTTCGTTGGCTATTCACATATGCTGATGTAAAACAACCCATCATCGGAGCAGACTTCATTCACCACTTTGATCTGTCAATCAGACTAAGCCAAAAAAGCATCAGCGACAACAAGGTTGGTCTCAAAGTCGAAGGTCGTCTGGTCAACAGCTCACAACCAACGTTGAGAATCATCGACGAAAGCAACCGTTTTGCCAGCATACTAAAAGATTTCATCGACATTACACACGACAAACAGAGCTGCATCCAAGATCATATCGTTCAGCATCACATAATCACACAAGGACATCCAGTTGCGGAACGAGTGCGTCGTCTTGCAGGCGATAAACTCAAGGCAGCCAAAGAAGAATTCAAAAACATGATGCTCCAGGGAATCTGCACGCCATCCAAAAGCGAGTGGGCTTCCCCACTTCAAATGGTACCAAAGAAATCAGGTGGTTGGAGGCCATGCGGCGACTACCGTCGTCTTAACAACATAACCATCCCAGACCGGTATCCAATACCACACCTTCGAGATTTCAGTCACCAACTCAACGGATGTACGATCTTTACAACACTTGACCTGAAAAGGGCATACCACCAGATACCACTTGCTCCAGAAGACAGACCAAAAACAGCAGTCATAACTCCCTTTGGCCTGTTTGAATTCAATGCAATGACGTTCGGCTTATGCAACGCGGCCCAAACAATGCAACGCTTCATGGACTCAATTCTTAGAGGACTGGAATTTTGCTTTTGTTATATTGACGACATCCTAATTGCTTCAACTAACGAGGAAGAACATCGACGAGACTTGCGAACCGTGCTGGAAAAACTACAACAGTTTGGTTTGGTCATCAACATGTCCAAATGCGTCTTTGGACAACCGGAGGTGAGATACCTCGGGTATACCGTGAATAAATCAGGAACGAAGCCTCCATCTGATCGTGTCGAAGCTCTCACAAATTATCCAAAGCCAACGACTATGGACCAATTGCGAAAATTCCTAGGATCGTGGAATTTTTACAGAAGTTGTATACCCTCAGCATCTGAATCTCAAGCTCCTCTCGTAGACCTAACAGCCGGAGCTAAGAAAAACGACAAGAGACCTATCCAGTGGACTCCCGAAGCAGACAATGCATTCGAGGAATGCAAAGCCAAGTTAAGGGAGGCAGTGCAACTAGCTCATCCACTCCCAGATGTGCCTCTTATACTGCGATGTGACGCCTCAGATGTTGCAATAGGAGCAGCACTTGACCAGAACGTTAACCAACAAATGCAACCCCTCGGTTTCTTTTCAAGAAAACTTAACCCCAGAGAAATGAAATACAAAGTCTATGACCGAGAACTCCTAGCCATCTACAGAGCCATAAAACATTTTCAACATCTCATCGAAGGTCGAGAACTCATCATCCTCACCGACCACAAGCCGCTGATATACGCGTTCGACCAGAAGTCCAACCATGCATGTGATCGCATAGCAAGGCAACTCGAAGAAATAAGCCGTTTTTCAACGAGAATCGAATTCGTACCTGGAAAAGAGAATGTGGTGGCTGATGCCTACTCTCGCATCGAAAACGTCAACAACCCTTCTGCATCTATGCATGTCGAAACCATCGACATGCCCGTCACAATCAGCAACGACGAACTAGCCGATATGCAGCGCAACGACGACGAACTGAAGCTGCTGCTTAAGACTCCAGGTAAGAACGCTCTGCAACTGCGACGTCTCCGTACCGACGAAACCAACACCACTGTTTATTGCGACGTTGGAGGCAACGACATTCGACCATACGTACCAGCGACTCTGCGCAGAAAAGTCTTCGACAGTGTACACAAGCTGTCCCATCCTAGTGGAAGAGCGACCAAACAACAAATTTGCGCAAAGTATGTATGGCCAAATATGCGCAAGGACATACTGTCATGGGCCAGATCATGCATACAGTGCCAACGCAGTAAAATAAGTCGACACGTCAAGAACGCACCTCTTCACATCGAAATGCCAAATGAGAGATTTGAGCATGTGCATATCGACATAGTCGTGATGCCTTTGGTAAGCGATTTTCGATATCTTTTAACTATGATAGACCGTTTCACTAGGTGGCCAGAGGCAATTCCACTCAAGGACATAGCAGCAGACACTATCGCTAGCTCGTTCTACAACAATTGGGTATGCAGATTTGGAACACCAAGAACAATAACAACCGACAGAGGAACGCAATTTGAGTCAGCGTTTTTCGAAGCACTAACAAAACTTATCGGAAGTACTCGCATCAGGACGACAGCCTACCACCCAGCCTCCAATGGAACGATCGAGCGTTGGCACAGATCGTTGAAGTCATCAATTAAGTGTCAAGAGTCGACAGATTGGGTAAGCATCCTTCCCACAGTTTTGCTAGGCCTGCGCTCAAGTTTCAAGGAAGACATAAAAGCGACAGCCGCCGAATTAGTTTTTGGAACGACACTTCGATTACCAGGCGAATTTTTCCTCCACGAAGAAGCCCCACTCGAACCTCAGATCTTCGTCAACAAATTTCGAGAACACATGCGACAAGTCAGATCAGCTCCATCAGCTCATCATTGCCGATCGAAACCGTTTGCACACAAAACACTCTACACTTGTTCTCACGTTTTCGTCAAAGTCGATGCAGTTCAAAAACCATGTGAACAGCCATATGAAGGTCCGTATGAAGTGCTCGAACGTTTATCGACCTATGTGTTCAGCATTAACATCAAGGGAACACCGACCACAATATCCACCGAACGCCTGAAACCTGCATTCTTCGAAAACTTTGTCCAAGTTGGTGAAAAGGAAACATCAAAAGATAGCTGTATGCAAAGAAGTATTCCACCGAATAAAGAATGTACGACATCAATCACACAACAACAATCAACACCTCTGGAAACACAGTCATCACGTTCAACAACAACACGACCATCTCCATCGTCAACAAGTCTTTCAGGTACATTGAAAACTTATCCTGCAAAGAAAAAACAGATTAGATTTGCATTGTAAAAAAATAAACAACATAATCAAAATAACGCTGTCACTTGGGGAGGAGTGCTGTGGAGATGACAGATGATAAAAACGTTCAACGATATACAATATATTTCCAGACATCTTCGCAAGGGTGTGCTTCGATCGCTAGAAGGCATTTTAAAACTTGCAACGATTTCTTCATCAGACAGGGCAGATGTTTCTTGATTATTCGATTGGAGACAACGGACAGAACCAGACGTGTCTAGACAAGAATTTTATTATAATTCAGTATACGATTAAAAGCCAAGTTTGTTTCAAATAAATATTATTATTAAAGAATTAAAGTAGTCGCTTTTATTAATAAATCCGCTACAATTACATGGAAAGAAGCGACATCTAGTTATAATGGTGAGTTAACAAATCATTTGCATGAGTTCCCTTTTATTCCTCGTTATTCCCCACGAGCTGAATAAATAGACAACACGAAGTGAATTTCTTTATTCCAACATCACCAAATCTATTTTTGTTCAGAAATTAGCGCCACCTAGGCAATTTACCTGCAAGCTGAACAAATGTCATCACTTCGATGTCTCTCTCCGTATGTACATTGACAATACTGACACTCTTACAGATCTTTGACAACAGAAAAAAAAAACATGATTGTCACTTGCCAGTTGCCAAACAATCAGCATTCAACAACCGGATTGCAATTGCAAAGAAACGAAGCCGAATGTAAGTATTTTATTTATTATATTTCAAACAAACAAATAATCTGCTTTTATTTTATTGTGTTCACAGAATCCACCACCTTCAATGAACGTTCTTTCATTAGGACCAGCATCAGTACTTGTTGATTTTATTTGGTGAGTCGATATGTAAGTGTTTCAAGTTTCGGACATATTAGCCGCGTTTTATTATCCTCACTAACCCATATGGGTTACCCCATCATAATAAAACGATCTGGGTTAAAAAGGTAAAAGTTTAAGCTATTTTTTTTATCCGAGACGCAACCCCCAGTAAAATTTTATTTTGCTTTTCCAAAAACAACTTGTTTTTATTAATTAATTGGATTGACTCTTATCCTATGGCTTTATAAAACTGTGGCTAAGATTGGAATACGCGTAATTTGTTATGAATATGGCTGAAATTAATAAATCTTTCTACAATAAGATCTTTTTTGTCTCACACTCGCCATCTATCCGCCATATTTAGAACATAGTTTTTGAGTTACAAAATAAACCCCGATAGCTATCGGGGTTTCAGATTGTTTTTGTTTTGTGTACAAAAAATAAACCCATATGGGTTAGTGAGGATAATAAAACGCGGCAATTGTTTTTTTCTATCTGTGTCTTACGTTTTTTCATATTCACAATATTTACATTACAGAATACTAGTGAAGCAAATGCGTGGCACTTCGTCTGCATTAGGTTTGGGAGAACAGGGTGCCAATCAAGTCATAGCCACAACAATCTTAAATAAAACAACAAAATTAATGTCGTTTTCCCTTGGTAATCCGGAAACATTCGGAGGATTCCAGAAGTCTTCTGAAACTATTCCATTGGACTGACTGACAGATAGAATGCTTCTGAGAAGAGCAGAACTCTTCTGTTTTAGAAACGGAATCGTCAGAAGAATCACACATACATCATAACCTGTTCCATTGGAGGTTGCAGAAGAAACGTCAAAAACCAATAAATGGAAAACGACAAATCTGCAGTGATCGGATATAGTCAAAAACGGAGCTGCTTTAATGACATGTTTTCCGATCAACAGTCTTGGGTAGGCCTTTATTGTCAATAAAATAAAACTTGTTAGTTCCAGTAAGAACTTTCTTTATTTATTTGTTTTGATTCTTCAAGACCACAACAAAAGTTAAACTTAATTCTGACCTCTGGTTGCCCATATATTAGCATCAAAAGACAACCTTTCTATAGGATTACAACAACCTAAGGAAAAAAATCAAAAAAAAAAATAGTTTTGTGATCATAACTCGGGTAACCAGACCTCGCATGTACATAGTTCTGGTTTTCAGTGACTGATAGAGGGCGAACAGACCTTTCTTTTATAAATCATGCCTATCACAAGATCCCTTCGGAGAAATCCCCGAATGAAAAAATCCGCTACGAATCACGAAAGAAAACAATCAGAAGATCCGAAGGGATTTGAAAAAAGCATTGCCTCATTCAAGAAAATCAGCGTCCATTTTCGAAATCAGCTGTTTTATTTCGAAAAAAGTAATCAACACACCAGAAACTAAAATCCCTAAAGTAAAAAAAATCCCTTAAATTTCCCCAAAAACATATTTTAACCTTTTTTATTTTGGAAAAAAATGAGTTTTGCGCACTTTTTGCGACCAGAATAGGTTCTTATAAACTTGTAATATTGATTTGATTGAAAATATTATATGAAACTACCAATTTTACTACTGAATAAAACTAAAACATTTTCGTCTTCAGATGAAAAATTCCCAAATGAGTATTTTTATAAATGGTCTGGCGGCACTGTCCTTTCTGTCAGATTCATTTAGTCAAATTCATAATTGTGTTTTGTTTGTTAAACCAAATTTGATTTTATAATTTTTGAAGTTGTTTTTTTTAAATGGATACGAATGGATTAGTAATTGCTGCAGTTGATGAAGAGGCAGTGCAGCAACAGGAAATGAAGATACGAAGAAGGCGACTTAGGGACACATGCAATCCCTTTGAGTTGGATGCAACTTTGTAAGTGTTCACCTCCAATTACCTACTTTTATTTTTCCATTTCCTTGATATCTGTTGCAGATTTAGAAAGAACTTCAGGCTCAACAAAGACGCCTTCAAATACGTATTAGAAGAGCTTGAAGCGGAGCTGGAGCCTGGTGTGTTATCAACCTCGATGACACCAATGTGTCGATTGAGTGCGTTCTTACGATTTTTGGCTGAAGGTGGCTATCAGCTTGGCACTGGCAATGATTTTAAGTTCGCAATGGCACAGTCAACATTTTCAACAAATCTAACAAAGAAAATTATGTCCCAAGTGGATTAAGCTGGACATGGATGACGTTGAAAGTGTAGAAGCAAAGGGAGAGTTTTTTTCCAAGGCTGGTTTTCCGAGCGTTGTTATGTGCGTCGATGGAACCCACATAAACATAGTAGCGCCTGCTCAAAAAAAGACCTTATTTTATAATCGCAAAGGAAATTTTAGTTTAAATGTAATGCTGGTAAGTAAAATGTACAAAGCCATGTACAAACAAACAAGAAATAAAAACGTCTTATTTTAGATTTGTGATCATAAAATGAAAATTAGATGCGTTGATGCAAAGTACCCCGGATCAAACCACGACTCCCATATTTGGAATCTGTCAAATGCAAAAATGCATTTCAAGAAGAAGTACGACGAAGGCGAGAGGAATACATGGCTTTTGGGTTTGTGTTTTATAAATATATGCATATAATTTGAGAAAAACAAAGTTTTATTTTTAAGGAGATGCTGGTTATCCTCTGGAACCGTGGCTCATGACTCCGTTTCGATGTGTTGGTGACGACAGGTCGAAAACAAAGTACAACATAAGCCACAGTAAAACGCGGAACATAATCGAGCGAACCATTGGGGTAGTGAAAAATAGATTTTGATGTATTCTTGGTGCACGGCAACTTCACTACAGTCCACAAAAAGCTGCACAGATTGTGAATGTGGTATGTGCTCTTCACAACATCTGTATTCATTTCAGAGTAGAAAATTATTTGGACACAATTCCTGAAGTCAGTCCAAATGAAGAAATCCACCAAGGTGAACATGACCAGCAGACTTATCGTAATGCAGCAAATACAATAAGAGAAAATATAAAAAATACGTTTATATAAAAAATAAAATTTATTCATCTTAAGAAAAAAATTTGAAAACTAAACATTGGCTTCTTAGTCTTAAAACAATAATAATAATTTTAAAAAGTTAATCTGATTCAGAGTCTTCATTGTTTTGGAATCCATACTTTGATTTTTTAATTTCGAGAATCTGGGCTTTAATTTTAACTTTTTGTTTTAAAAGTTTTTCTTTTATTGAGGTGTGTGTTTTCATGATACTAATTTGAGTTTTTTTCAAATCACACAATTTGTCGATGCCTCTGTATATTTTTTTTGTACTGAGCAAAAGTTCATCAGTTGCTTTTTGCTGACTCTCATAGTACTTTTGTGTGTTTTCATAAAATTCTTTCTGCATATTTATTTGACGTTCAAGAAGCGCGTTCACATTACTAACTTGAGTCTTTTTTGATGTTGATGGCTGGCTGTGTAAGTGTATACCTATACGAATCACGTTCTGAAGTCATCGATACATCGAACTCTCTGAATAAGGGACCGGTTTTGGGTATGTGACGCTATATGAAGTGGTTCCTCTTATTCCAGCCGTAGATATTTGGAGACCGGTGAGTTGAATCACTCCTTCTTCTAACATAGAAAAACTATGTTTTTTATAGCTCCCACCACCAGTTGCATTATGTTCAAGTTGATTCTCCGTGAGTTTTCTTTTAACATATGCTTTCCAATCAAGCCAAACCTAGAGATAAAGTTGAAGAAATTAAAGGAATTGTTGATTACACCAGTTTCAAGCTTACTTTTCTCCAAGTTCCTGCGTCTTTAATTGGAGGTCCAAGGAGATTTAAATCTGTTTTTAATTCTTCCCAAAACAAATTAACTTCTTCTTTTGTTCTTTTGGTGTATCCTTTGGCAATGTCTGGTTTCCGGGACAGTGCTTCATACAGTTTATTGTATTGGTGTTTATTTGTTGTTTTCGACCTTTAAAATCGTAAATAAATAAAATTATAAATAAAAAATAACAAGACTAAGTTGAAAGCACTCACATTTTTTCAAATAACTGTTTCAAATAACTGCTTTTGTTAGTCTACGAAAGAAAAAACCTGTCGTAGAAAAGGACAACATATTTCAAGGTAATTCGGGGCCGGTGATACCAAATTCTACGAATTTCGAATTTCGTACCAGATTTTCCACTACGAAGGGAATTTGTAATACATTTTTCGGGGTTCGTAGTCTTTTTTCTATTACGACGTAGCTCGTGATAGGCATGAATACTTGTTAGTTTGATTTTTTTGATGTGCAATTTTGCATGAGTTGGATTTAGTGAGAATCCTCAAAGTGAATGGACACATGTCCAACTACTATGACAACAGCGGATAAAGTCATTTGGTTATTCTTGTACGCTACGCTCTACAGCAGCAATGACATCTTCGGTACGCATCCCCAGAGACATCGTTTAGTCTCTGGGGATGCGTTGCTGCGTATATTATTATTATCATATGCGAAAACGTTGCAAGGTTAGTCGTAATTAGTGGCTCTTATAGACGAATATGTTGACCGTAAAATTAACGCACTGCGCGATATGCACAGAAACATAAGTTTGCACAATTTGGAAGCGTTGCCGTTGTTCAGGCGTGCGTCAGTTTGAACTTGAAATGAAACACTTCACAGCTGTCAAAATGACCGCCAGCTTAATGCTCGTTGTCGTTATCCGTTTGAAAACTACAAAAAAGTGGACAAGTGCGAGATAAACTCGCTCGAGGAGGGTTCCGTACTTGATTATCCGACCCTACTTTCTTTCAGTTTTGAAGGATTTTTTATACAAGGATTAAGATTTGAAACCAAACATTTTCTTGGAAAATAATTTGAATAGTCTTTCTGCCTAAATTTTTCGTATTTTTTATTTTTCTCTTTAATAACTTCGAAACTATTTATCTTAAAAACATGAAAACAACATTTTTAGATTACTACTGAATACTTAAATATGTGTACCAAATTTCAAAGCAATCGGCCTAACAGATTCGAAGAAATCGCTTGTGAAAGACGAATGAACAGAAAACGAAGTGATGTTATAAGGGTTTCGTTTACACTCTGTGTACGGAACCCTAATACATATTCGGATTTATGCTTATTTACATCACTGTAATGTTTTTTGTATTTTCTGAAACCTACACGTTTTAACTACATTTTGAAATAATTTTGGAAATGCCTGGCCAAGCCCTTTCGGATATGAGGAGGGGGTGAAATTGAGTGTTTTTCATAGTCCTTTTTTGTTGGTTTTTTTTTTAATAACTTCAAAACCATTTGCCTTGAAAATATATCGTTATTTACATTATAACTGCAATTTTTTTGTTGTTCTGTAATCTATACGTATGGAACTATTTTTTGAAATTTTTTTGGAAATTCCAGGCCCACCCTTTTTGATGATGAGGAGGGGGTAAATTTAGTTATTTGCATTTTCGGCCTTTTTTTTTGTGTTTTCTTGAATAATTTCAAAACTATTTGTCTTAAAAATACAAAAAAAATATGTTTGTCATTGCAGGCAATTAATGAATGATTGTACTTAATTTGAAGTCAATAGGGTTACCACCTGTTCAAAAAAATGGTTTTAAAATTTAATGAAATTGGAAATTAGTATATTGAAAATTTTTGCATGTTACATAAATAACTGTGACTTCTTATCACTTTTCCGGTAATATTCATGTTATAGACCTATATCTCAACTTTTTTAATGAATTTTAGGTCCAGTAGTTTCGGAGATTAGGGGGGGGGAATGGCCTGTTTTTGACATTTTTGGGTATTTTTCCATATTTTCTTATATAACTATAAAACTATTTCTCTTAAAAATATAAAAAAATATGATTGTATTTCTACTTAACACGTTGATATATTGGTCAACTTTTAACTCAATCGGTATAACAGTTTTGGAGGAAATAAATTGTAAATTTGAGTCAAAAATTAAAAAGTTACTCCAAATATTGAGTCATATCTGTGTTATATGTAACAGTACAGACTTCTTATTTGCTTTTTTGTAATCTACAGGTTGAGACCTATTCTCAGTATCTTTTTCATAATTTTAGGCCCAGTAGTTTCGGAGATCAGGGGGGAGAATGGTAATTTTTGTATTTTTTTATCTTTTCTTTTTAATAACTTCGAAACTATTTATCTTAAAAACATGAAAACAACATTTTTAGATTACTACTGAATACTTAAATATGTGTACCAAATTTCATTGCAATCGGCCTAACAAATTCGAAGAAATCGCTTGTGAAAGACGAATGAACAGAAAACGAAGTGATGTTATAAGGGTTTCGTTTACACTCTGTGTACGGAACCCTAAAAACGGTAAAGAGTTGATGTGACTCAGAAAATATTGAGACTAGCTAACTGTCTTTGTTTGTTCTTGCATGGATTCGTCACTCACAGAAATAACTAAAGCATGAATGAAGTGAAAGCAAGGAGAAAAGGTTTGAAAGAAAAACATTCGATGATCTGTTTAAATTTTAGCAGTAACGGCAAAACATCGTTTGGCAATAGACAAACCCCGTAAACTATGCAATGGTTATTTGTCTTAAGAGAATTTGAAGACTTTCTGCAATTGAAAATTTGTAATCTTGAATGCCTAGATGAGGTGGAATATTCGAAAGCTGGTCGAATATTATTTTTTTATGGTATTCTATTCGCATTGCATTTTGACAAAATCTGTATTTAATTATTAGTCTGGTGTTGGTCTGAAGGCTGGCGAGACGGGGTTCGGGGGGTCGGCTATCCCATATAAGGAATATCTTCTAATGCAAATATCGCGATTTCAATCGCCATATCTCTCGATTTTCCTGTTTGTCCCCAGTTTATTGTAATCCCATAGAAATATTATCTTCTGATGCAAATATCTCGGCAACCAAAACCCGGAAATGAGTTTGGCTTTCACTAATAAGCTCAGAATCTCGGAATAACGAGAACAATGAAATATGTTTAATTTAGTGAAATCGATATCTTCATGACTTTCGAAAAATATCATGGGCTAACCCTTTGCCAAGATTTTGGACAGAAAAAACAAATTCCAAAACCCAAATTATACATCAAAAGAAAGGTCTGCTCGAACTCTATTCATCGAAATGGGTTTCAAGCTTTTTGAAGACCTGGTAGCCGAGATATTCGTTATTTCTCACAATTTTCCTCGACAACCGTTTTATAAAGGGCCTACAAGTATTTTATCAGTCATTGAAAACGAATGTTTTTTAAGTTTAAATCAAAAAAAAACTTCTTTCGATTTCTGTCTTCAGAAAATTTCCCGCGATTTCAAATCGCCACAGTTTTGACCTTACTATAAAGATGAGTTATTATTGGTTCACTAAGGTATGACCAATAACAAAGGATGTGTGGGTTCGAATCCAACTCGTGTCTTAAAAAAACGTTTTTATTTCATGTTTCATAAGTACTGCCGCTTGTAAAGATTCCAAAAGTAGGTATCTTTTGCCAAGGAAAATTGGTTCTCAACTCAGCCGTTCTGAATCGGCATAAAATTGTAGGTCCCCTCAAATTTTTACATCACGTAGGTACACACTATTATTATGTAGTGTCCGTAGCTTAGTGGTTAGGTGCGTTGGCTTCTAAGCAGAACGTCGTGAGTTCGAGTCCTACTCGTGCCCATAGTTTTTATTTCATCTTTCACGGGTACTGGCCTCTTGCGAAGAACTGACTTAACTTCCAAGAGTATATCAATCTGTCATGAAAAAGTGCTTCTCAACTTTGCCGTTCGGAATCGGCGTTAAATTGTAGGTCTTTTCAATCCTTCACACGAACTCAGAGAATTGTTGATGTGAGTAGGCCTTGGCTCTTCAAGAGCTGTCGCGCCACTCTATTTATTTATTTTTTTTACACAAGGAATTGTTAGGCCTAGTTTTTCGGATGAGTCATGCATAACTACTATCATTTAGTTACATTTAAATGGTCAAAATGACTTGACGAATTAGTATAAAAAGGAGGTTTCAGCTTGACAAAGTGTTTTATTATCCTTCTTCGTTTATTGTTTCTTATGTGCATATTATAGTGCAAAGTTTTTTCATTATTTATACAGTCGTACCTTTAATTAATCTTTTATAATAAATTAAGTGTTTCGTGCATCACAGTTTTCTATTACGCGTCCATTTATCTTTATTCCGAAATCAAAATTCAAATCACGCATTCGGAAATAGTTTTATTGAAACAAAAAAGTTACGACGACAGTTAGATGATGTTCATTTGAAGATGAAATTAATATAAATTCCAGATGCATAATCTAGAATGTATTGAATTGTTTATTGATTGTTTTTTTTTCTTTTTTGTAAGAAAATCTTACAAAGGTTACAAACTTGTATACGATATTGTTACATTACATATCTTGGTAGTTGTTTTCAAGAAACATTTTAAAAATTATTTTCAGCAAACTTTTAAGAACAGCCACAGAAGACCGAAGGTATAAGAGCTTTCACGTGCGACCAAGTGTGTAGGTGTTTTATTCCTCTTGAATTTGAAAAATGAGATAATTGAATGGTTTGCCTCAATTCATTTTGGCACCTCTTAAAAAAAGATTTTAGTTGTTTGTAAACAAATCGAGAACTTTGAATTCAAATGTTTATTTATAATTAAGATATCTTTGGTTTGGAATACATCAAATCGATTAAGAACTTAAAATTCACATTAATTTTGCAAAAACAAAAAAATAATATTTAGAAGAAATTCTATTCTCAAACGCAACACGTAGAGTTTTTTTGGCATCCGTAGGTACGAATACGAAGCATGTAAACAAACAATTTTATAAATTTCGTTTGTTTATTCTTAACACAAAAAAAATAAAAATAAAAATAAACACAAAGTGACTTTTGACCTTCAGTTGTGATCTTTCATTTATTGTATACAAAATGAACTTATGTATATTTATGTGAATTTCGAATGGCTTAGCTTCTTAACGTGCAGTTTTGAGCATTTTATTTTGGAGAGCAATTTAAATCAACCGAATAGTCATATACGAAATAAATTCAGCACGTTCATATGTCTGTCAAATGGAGAGCCCAAAGTCCAAATCAATTTATTCGTGTCTGATAAGTAGCATTAATAGTTTAATGATTTACTATATTATTTTATTGTTACATCGTACACAATGGGTTTGTTTAAGAGGTGAGACTTTGCCCGATGATAAAGAGGCTTGCTATCGTTCAAGCTTAAACTAAATATAAGTGGGGAGGGTAAGTGGTTCCGAAAGTGGTAACATTGCGATTGGTTAGTTTTGTTTAATCTGGTATAGTTCAGGGGATTGAGTTTTTTACGGTGTTTTATGTATGTCGCTGGTTAATGCCGTTTGTAATAAATTTATTGTTTTCTTTCAAACTAGACAAGCTATGCCTGGTAAATCCTTTTTAAAAATACAACAAAACTAAAAATACCCTTCTAAGAGATTCAAAGTCCACCAAGATCTCTTACATATGAACAAAATTTTCGTGGTGCTTACAACTTTCAAAACCAAACCTTAAATCACGGAATATAATCTTAATTACGGCATCGTGACATTTATTAATTTAAATAAAAGTACCTACTTAAGCAGTAAATGATAACTGTTACCTATTCATAATTATGGTTTTTTAGAGTAATAAGAGAGGGACTGCTACTTAGTAAAAACTATTTTTTGTGCTATTTTTCAGATTTTTTAAGTGGCACCTATACCTACCTACTTAAAATCTTAGCTGCGATCCAAATTTTTGTTATTGATTTCTGAGATGACATTTTTTTATTTTTCCTCAATCGAATGACATTGAAACCTCCTCGATGAGATTTGTATCAGGTGGAACTGACTTATTTTCATTCAATTAAGGTTTGAAAGTGAAAGTTCACTGCATCCATATATTTTTTGTTAAAGCTTAAACACTCAATTTAATTCGATTAACAATTCCTCAACGGTTATTTAAGGTTAATGGGAACTCACTGCAACACAGCATTTTAAATTCATATTAACTTGAAACAAAGATATTTTCGAAGTTTAATCCTGTTTAAGCTTGAGAAATTAAATTTTCCACTTTATTTTATCTCCTGGATCCGATCTTTTCTATAGAGTCATTTTCCGATCGTGTAAATCTCACTCAATCAAAGCTATTTCTGACGTACCTCAGGGTAGCCACCTTGGCCCATTTATTTTTTTGTTCTAGCTACCAACGATAGGCGTGTTTTTTTGGCATAGCTATCCGTATCTGCAGTGGGAGCTTCCATGTATTACAAATACAACACGCAGCTGCGGATAAAACTTAAACTTAAATCTGGCTGCCGATAAAAAAATTGACATTTTTTCGAGTATCGATACTCGATCGGAGAAAAATTGAATTTCTTAGGTTGGTAACTTGGATAATCGGATAACTCAAAGAGTCTCGAAGGCTGTGTTCGTAGAGTGCAACGCACTTCAAGTGCGTTCTTTTATTCAAGTTTATTTTGAATTAAAATTGGAACGCACAAATCAAGGAACGAGTCACACATAGTTGCTCTATGTCTATGGTGTTTAATATTTTTCTTCTGTAATGTCGTTTTCTGCAGTCGCCCGTAGCTTAGTTGGTAAGTGCGTTGACTGCTAAGCCGAACGTCGTTGGTTCGAGTCCCACTCAGGCCAAGTTTTTATTTCATCTTTCGCGGGTACTGCCTCTTGCGAAGACCTGACAAATTTTCCAAGAGTATCAATCTGTCATGAAAAAAGTGCTTCTCAACTTTGCCGTTCGGAATCGGCGTTAAATTGTAGGTCCCCTCAATTCTTCACACGCACTCAGAGAATTGTTGATGAGAGTAAGTCGCTTAGGCCTTCTTCAAGAGCTGTCGCGCCACTCTATTTATTTTTTTTTTTTATTTTTTTTTTTATAATGTCGTTTTCTATTTGCGAGATTTAAGGTATAACTACAACGGCCACTTTTTGCAAAAAGTGGGAAATTTACAAAAGTAAAATTTTTGTTTCTTTGTAGCACCATTTGAATTTGAAAAAAATACTACAAAAATTGTTTTTGACTTTTAATTTTGGGGTGGATAAATTGTCACAAAATGAGTTTGAAAATTTTCACTTTTTGATTTCTTGCAAAAAGTGCTCTTTGTAGTCATACCTTTAGAGTAAGTCAAATTTGTGAATCTGACAGCTAAAAGAGTTAGTGAAGTGAGGAAAAAGTGGAAAAATCTCAGATTTCCTGATCTATTTGAGACTTGAGATTCCAAAAAATGGATTCGAGAATAAAAAATTAAAATTCACACATAGGTACAAGCACACGCACTTTCAAACACACTTCTCTGTTTGACATATTTCTTAACATTTATTATTGTTTTATTTATTTGTTTATTGAACGACGACGGAGCCAATCTACGAACATACCCCCAAAATGTCAAAAACTTATCCGAAAGCAAAACCAAATACCAACTTAAAAATAAAATAAAACAGCTGCGGATGCGATGCCAAAAAAACACGCCTGATCACTTAAATTGTTGATTAGCGGACTATAATTTTGCGCGTATATGTTAACAAAAAATATCACTTTTGTTTTCTTATTTGTGTGTACGAAGAACTAAACGACTTATCCAGCAACGACAAGATTATGTTATTGGATTGCAGTATTTAAACAATTTAGATTTGTTTTCGAACCAAACAATACCAAGCCATAAATTGTTAAGGAGCTGATTATTGTTTATTTTTTCCTTTTCCGATCGAAGATTTATCATTCAGTTGGAACAGTTAAAATTCTATTAAAAATTTATTGCATTATAAAGGCTGTCCCAACAAGAACGCAAGATTTAAATTTGGCGCCATTCGAAGTGTCATTGTTTGACATTATTGTATTGGTATTAGGTATTTGGCGTTTTTCTTTTATACCTCCGAGCAGAAAAAAAAATCTGTGTTTCTTTTTTACCTCCGATATATCGGAGCTAAGAATTTTCATGCTCTGAGCTTAATCTATTTGCTCAGGATAAATCGACCGAGCAAATAGAGCAGATAGCTGAGCGAAGACAACTTCACTTGTTTTTTCGGATTTTACAGACAAAAACAAACATAAAATTAAAAATGGATTCCCAAGACAGTCGCGCGTCTATTGTAGGTGAAAAAAAATTATTAAAATAATAAATAAATAAAAAATTACATTTCAGTGCTCAGGGGCCCTATTCTTGAATCAAAAAAATAAAATATCGCATACATTTTCGTATGCGAGATCAAAAATAGTATTCTTGAACGCTTTTCGAATGCTGTCAAACATCTCGTATACGAAAATTATCGAATGCTTCATCTCGAGTGGTCAGACCCACTCGAGATGCAATTTCGTATACGAGAATTGTGCGATGACATTGAATTTGAAAATTTTTGCCTAGTTTGTAGCTGAATTTGTTTACAAAAAGTTCACAGATAACGTCACCAACCAGAATCAAGACAACATCTTGACATCCTTGAAAAGAAGAAAATCTGCTAAAAATCTTAAAATCTACTAAGAAGAAATATTTTCGAAAAGCGCTCGAATCATGCCCATCGCAAAGATTTGACACTCATCCAAGTCTATTGGACTGCAAAACAAACTGACCGAGATTTGAGGACTTAGCTATACTTAAAATTCCCGATGTTAACCCACAGGTAAGCTAGCAGAATTCATATGAAAGTGAAACCAATTATTTTAAGTTTCTTTTTGCAGGTGTTTGAAAAAGCTAAGAAACAACATTCCGACAAGGAACTGAACAAGAGAATTGTAGAGAAGAGGAACCTAGTATTGTGCAGAAAAAGTTGGGGTAAACGCTTGCAATGGCTGTCGATAGGTTGCTTCGAGGAAGAAATTATTTGTCTTCGGCGGGTTCAACGACAACAATCAGTCGTAGAAGTATTTCAATGACATCCATAAGTTGACTCTGGAAAAGATTTAGAATTTATTTCACAACTCATGTTTCTAGCTCAAATGAAAAGGCTGGAAAAGTATACGTGTTCAAAAATCGACGTAAAAGAAGCGATTGTTTCACCGCCATGATCTCCTTGTTACCTATGAATATTTTAATAAAAACATAATCGTTTATTTCAATAGAGTTTTATTTTAACGAGAAACAAACTACAAATTGAAAGTGAATTTGACTTTGGTTAATGCAACGGGATATAAAAATCCGCTTACAAATCGGTCTTCTTAGCTTTTTCTGTTCTTTTATTGCATGCTTGTTGGTAGAACATCACTAGCAGTAGCATCCATCTTTACAATGGCAGATCTTCGTCTTGAAAATTCTCGGCTAATGCATCGTAGATTGGTCCGAGTTTCTTGCAGTAACTACACCATTGGGTATAAGATTCAATAAGGGTATCCTTGTGGTTGTTGAAAACATCGAAATTCATCAACATTTTATTCTACGGCCACTTTAACATGAGCATCGTTTGAGAAAAGATGGTTCTAACTTTGTTTGTCAAATATGATACACGATAAAGAATGTTGCTAAAACATTAAAATTGGAAATAAATATTAACGATTCAGATTGTTTCAATTTACTTTTCTTTTTTGCGATTTAGAGCAGCAGCTGAGTTGGAATGTCCAAGACAAGGCCGATAGTTCATTCTTTTCCTTTTGTCGGTCTTAGTCCGTTTACCATTTTTCAAACGAAAGATGATTTCGTTGGCAGAGGAAAATTCTAATTTTATAAACAACAGCGAAACCAAACTTGAATTAATTCTTAATGTCAAAGCTGAAAGTGTCAACTGAATCGACAACACAAATCAGCATAATATTTTCTTTTTTTCAACCCTTAGGCCGTGTGCGAATTGGATGAATTGTGGTTAAAAAATAAAAATGGATGAATTTTTAAACACTACTGTCATTTTTTAACCTGCTCAGCAGCTAGTCAAATTATGCGAAGTGTCAAAATTTAACCAAACGTCAAGTTTTAACCCATTTTTAACTGAATTCGCACACGGCCTTAAGTGGGAGGGAGAGAAATGGACTTTTTATTTTGACAACGCGTTGCCATCTCGTATACGAAATTCATCGCATGCACAAAGTCGTATACGAGTCAATTTGGTTCAAGAATACCACTCTGCTTTCGCATACGAGATTCAGTATGCGATAATTATCGTATACGAAAATTTTCGCATGGTTTCAAGAATAGGGCCCCTGGTTATTTTCTTTATTATATCGGAGGACATCGAATATGATCTGCTCAGAGCTTCGCTTTGACACATCCGTGATCTGATCTAATCTGCTCAGAGGTAAAAAAGAAAAACGCCAATTGTTTGTTAGTAGAAGGTATAAGCACAGATAATAAATTTATACAGATGTCTCATCCCTGCAGAAAAAAGAGCTTTTTGAAGCTTTTTTCCTTGCCTAAAGGGCAAAACAGATGTGCAGAATTGCTGCGCAGCAAAACTAAAAATACACAGGCTCTTATGCTCAAAACAGATGTGCAGAATTTCTGCACGCAGCGCTGCATGCAGAGCTTCAAGCAAAACACATGTGCAGAAACTCTGCCAAGTTTTGTCAAGACAAAAACGACACCTGCCAAAATTTTATTGTTTTGGTTGTCTCATTTGTTTATTAAAATTTGAATATATCGAGTCCGCCAAAAATCAAATCCAAAGATGTTATTCAAGAAATTCACTTTATTGCTCTATCAACTGATACTTCATACAAATTAAAGCAATTGCTTTTAATACTTGTTCATCACTTTTAAATAATAAATTATTTGTAATGCCTAATAAGATAACACTACATCCGAAACCGTATTTTGTATTCTACATATCGTGTTGCATGGTTCCCTTACTCCCCGGAGAGCGTCCGTAGGTTTAATTGGGGCCATCCTTGGCGGCCAAAATAGTTGTACCCAAATTCACGGTATTAATAATGCCGAATTCAATGGTGCCCCATTGTCCATTACAACTTTGTGATAATTGGTGACTTTACCGGCTGCTGCATCGGTCATAATGGTAAAGGTCATATACATCCTCTGACAATGCTTTTTTTGTGTAAATTCGAGACAATGCGTACCGCTAGAATTGCATAGTCGGCATGGTTTGCCTTGAGACTAGCTGCTGTTTCGGCACTCCGACAGCCAGATTATCCAGTTCCTGGTTGTTACTCCAGCATAAAGGCCACTGATTAATTTGAAGGTATTGCTACAGGATCAACGGAATCCAAGTTCCAGTTGTAGCATAGCTTTTGATGCGAGATGTGATTTTGTCGGTGGATTTCTTCTTTGGGTACATTTTTTCGGCCTTCATGTTAAAATGCTTAAGGGAATTTAGTTAATTTTCTAATAATGTGGATAATTGCGGATTAATTACCTTTAAAAATTTGGTTTTAAATTGGAATTCTTTGTTCGTCTTCGTAGTAATTTTAAAAACTGACAAATTGAAATAAAAATAAACTGTCAGCAGTGTCAACAATCTTTCAATTTAAGTAGTGCCAGATAGCAATTTATTTGGAAAATTTTGTTTTTCAATTATGGCTGCAATGAAACTAGGCAGAAAATTTAGAAATAGAGACATCACGCAGCGCTGTTCTGCATGCAGAATTTGCTCCCATAAGAGCCTGTGTATTTTTAATTTTGCTGCGCAGCAATTCTGCACATCTGTTTTGCCCTTTATGGGAGCAAATTCTGCATGCAGAACAGCGCTGCGTGATGTCTCTATTTCTAAATTTTCTGCCTAGTTTCATTGCAGCCATGATTGAAAAACAAAATTTTAAAAATAAACTGCTATCTGGCACTACTTAAATTGAGAGATTGTTGACAGACACTGTTGACAGTTTATTTTTATTTCAACTTGTCATTGTCAGTTTTTAAAATTACGAACATAACATCTGCACATCTGTTATGAGCAGAACTTGTTTCATAGATTTTTAAAGGTAATTATTCCGCAAAATTACACATTGTTATAAAATTATCAAAACTCCCTTTAGTATTTCAAGATAAAGGCCAAAAACATGTACGTTTTCAAGAGGGATGGCAGCAAACAAACAAAATCATATCTCGCATCCAAAAGCTATGCTACAGCTTGAACATGGATTTCGTTCATCTTGTTGCAATTACCTTCAAATTAATCAATGGCCTTTATATTGGAGTAACAACCCAGGAGCTGGATAATCTGGCTGCCGAAACAGCAGCTAGTCTCACGACAAAAAATGCCGACTATGCAATTCTAGCGGCACGATTGAATTCCGCAATTGTTTATGACCGTGACTTTGGGTACAACTATTTTGGCCGCCAACGATGGCCCCTATGAAACATACGAAGGCTGTCCGGTGAGCAAGGGAATCTTGCAATACGATATGTGGAATAAATAATGCGGTTTTAAATGTAGTGTAATCTCATTAGTCATTATCATTACAAATAATTTATTATTTTCAAGTGAAGAACAAAGAATTAGAACCAATTGCTCTAATTTGTGTGAAGTATATCATAGTTCATAGAGCAATAAAGTGAATTTCTTGAATAACATCTTTGGGTTTGATTTTTGGCGGATTCGTTTTTTTTTTCAAATTTTAATAAGCAACGAGACAACCAAAACAACAAAATTTTGGCAGGTGTCGTTTTTGTCTTGACAAAACTTGGCAGAGTTTCTGCACATGTGTTTTGCTTGAAGCGCTGCATGCAGCGCTGCGTGCAGAAATTCTGCACATCTGTTTTGAGCATATTTCTAAATTTTCTGCCTAGTTTCATTGCAGCCATAATTGAAAAACAAAATTTTCCAAATAAATTGCTATTTGGCACTACTTAAATTAAAGGTTTTATTGACACTGTTGACGATACACTAATTTTATTTCAACTGTCAATTTATTTTCGTTTTTGAAATTGAAATTTGAATTTTTTTCTTGTTATTCCAAACAAAAATCGCAATCTAATTATAATTATTAGCTTTGTATATATATTCCTATAGTATTTCCACGCGGTTGAATTTTCTTACGCTGTGACTTGCCGGGTGGTGGCGCCACTTGTACATCGCTGTCATTCTCTTTTTGCAGCCGACAGTCGCTCTCAGAGAATCAGATTTACAGAAAGAAAAAGAACTAAGCAAAGTAAAGAGAGGGAACATGGAAATTTTCTTGGTTGCAAATAAGAGAGTAGAATAAACAAAACCAGTGATCACTTTATAACAAGATTGGAAACCTACCTACGTTTTACCCTCCAAATACCGCAAAAGTTATTTTTTTCATGCACACATACTCTTGCATCTCACTTGCTTTTTATTATGTAGGCAACTGTATCTTTATTACAAAAACACGCATACTCTTACAGCTAACCAGGCCCTTTAAGTTTGTATTACACGCATACTGTTTCAGCTAACCTGGCCCCTCAGCTTGTAGGCAAATGTCACTTTGACAGCAAGGTTTCCAATCTTGGTATAAGTGATCACTGAACAAAACGAATGATGACAGAGATTAAAAGGAAGGCAAAGGCAATAACAAAAAAGGCAGCAAACTCATGTTTGTTATTCAATTGCCTTTATGAAATTATACATAATGAAGGAAGTTCTTAAGGCTATTGATATCAGATCAGATCATATCTAATACAATAAAAAACGCTAAACAGAAAAAAATTTTAAGTTGGAAAGAATAGTTCAAAAATTTTAGGTCTAGAAAAATTCGAAAGAAAGAGAGAGTTCACAACAAATAGAGCGAGCGCCGCTTGTGTATACGATACGATACATAAAATTGGAATTTCCCAAAATGCTGGTCTGCCTGATGGTCTGTGTATGTGTTCTTGTTTTTTTTCCTCACAATCTGAAAAGGAATGGAGTGACATAACTAATCTATTTTAAGATCACTTTATTTTGTATTTCAAATAATTGCTTTTTTTTGCTAACTCAGCCATATTATTTAATACAAATTATAAATATTTTACTCTAGAATAAAAATTAACTAATGTATGGGCTGTGATAACTTCGAAAGATATCATATACCTATTACGATAGAAACTTCAATTATTATCAATCCTTGTAACATGTTTTATTTGATTGAATCAGGTCACACCAATTGAGGGTTGAAATTGACAAGTTTTTTATGGCATTTTTTTAGGTCGAATTTTTTAAAGGCGAATGATGTTTGATAGCTGTCATGCCACTTGTTTTTTTGTACTCCTTATGTTTTGTCTCCTTTTCACTATAACACTTAGATTTTCCTGTCTTTTTCTCAAGTAGGTATATGAGCACTGCTGTCGTTTTTGCTACTATAGTAGTATTTTACTCCTTTCGAGAGTCAAATGCTACTCTAATAAATATACTCCCCAAACTTAGTGAACAAAATCTACCTATATTCCATGTAGTATGAGTTAAAACAAGAACCGAAAATCAAAATTCTCACATTTCTTAGCTCATTTATGTTCAATCAGTGAGATAGTTAGCCTAAATTTTAGTCAAAGTAACCAATTTACAAAAATTGCCAAACATTTTAACGTACATTTTAAGGTTCTACTACACACCTAATTCCACACCTTTATTACTCGAAAATGTTGAAAAAATGAGCCTGCATTTTTAAGCACGCTTTTATGCATCATGATCAGGATCACTTAAGTCTGTATTTGTAGGTACGTTAATGTTTGGGATCACTACAACCTACACTGAAGATCTAGAAACGAAATTATAAGCATTAACAGAAAGGAAAAGTTGAAAACTAGATTAAACATTTTGTAATGAAATAAACAAAAATCAACTGGTGGAATTATTATAAATAGAACTGTAAGAAAACCTAACCTTTTTAATCACACGACCTTTGTCGCATGCATTCAACTTTTTCAAATCTGAAGTGATATTTTCTGTGCAGTTCCGTTGTTAAATTTATAATTAAGGGACAACTTGGGGAACTTTTAAATATCAATTCGTCAGAAAAGTGGGAAACTAGCGAAAAAGAATTATAGGCAAAAACAATTGATTTGAAGCCGTTTTCTTCACTTATTTCAACTTTGCAGTTGACAAACTCAAGAGTTGAATTCTTTTAAAGTCAAGCTGAAGATTGTTTTTCTTTACTTACTTTACTTTTAATTCAGAGTTTTGAATTTGAAAGTAGTAGCCACTGGGAAACTCATAACAATTTGGAGTAGTTATGTTAAAAACATGATTTTTTTTGCTTTTGGAGACGGTGAAAGCAGCTGCGCGATGAAGTTCTGAATCAAGAAGAAAAAAGACGACAGATACCTCTTCATAATGACATAATAGCCTCCTCCGGCAAAAATGTTCTCTAGGAAGTACCAGGCCAAAATGACGATACAGGAAACTACTTTTGTGTTCGTAGACCCGCCAATCAAAGAAATCTCTTTGGAAAGTGTATAAACCCTTAAAAATAAATACAATACAATACAATACATAATTGTGTGGATACAGATAGTGCATAGTCACTAGTCAGTTAGATTTTTAAACTTTTTTTTCCCTACTCTATTCATACTTTCAAAGCCCAAGTCTTCGTAATTTTAATATTATTAATATTTGTTAAATTAAAAAAAGTGTTTTCTAAATGCAAAAAAACACACAATATCTGACAGAAAATTGTACGCATGTTTAATGATCTAATTTAGTCTTTTGGCAGTTGAGAACAATAATTTGAGAGTGACAGCCTCTAATGAAGACAACTTAAATCGAAATTTAAGGATAAAATCCACAAGTTGATATCAACTTCGATTGAATAAAAGGCTCCTCCTATCCGACAAACACACAATTTGGGTTTTAGAACTCCCAAAAATTTATAAGAAACTATCGTTTGCTAATAAACTTCAACCACATCATTTTTGAAACTTCAAAACGATCTGCAAAACCCATTACAAGTGATACTTTTTTCCGGAGGAGATTTATCGGGCTAAGTTCCTATAGTTAAAAAACTATACTACCCAAACATAGAAAATACTCCTCAAAATAATTCGAAAATACTCCCCATTGCATTTTTGAAACGACAGCACTGTATATGAGACCAAAAATGTAAGAAAAAAATTAACCACGCGGAGAGTAACCTTACTCATTATTAGATATTAGATATATTCTGATTGATGTGCCTTGTTGTAGGATTTCATAATGTGTGCAAGAAAACCAATGCATGTTTCATATTTAACTACAAGTAAAGGCCTGGCTATTCGATAGAATATTTACGCTGCAGAAATTTGTTTTCAAATTGAATATTTGGATCATTTCTTGTTTTTGCACCTTTAATGCCATTGAATTTGAATACCTATAAAAAAAATTTTTGGAAGTACCTACCTGGCTATAACCTGCTGTTTTGAAAAAAGGTGTTAGCTAAAGTATGAAACGGATTTAAATGAATAAATTTTAATATTATTGATAGGTACATTCATTTATTCATCAGTTTTCAATGAATTGGACATTTTTTATGTATGCCTTTATTTGTAATTATAGCCACACATTTATTTTTTTCGAGAGTTATGTACCTCTGGTTAGTAAACTTTTTTAAGTGAAGAAATTGATATAAAGGGTTTTCCAATAAGAGGTGTTATTTTGATATTCATAGAAGAATGGCATTTCCCATATCCTTTTCATGAAATTTTCCATAACCAAATCGCAAAGTGGCTGCCCTATGTCCTCGATAGCCTCACGAATTCCATCTTTGAGGTCTTGAATCGACGCTGAGCTGTTGGCGTAGACCTTATCTTTCACGTGGTCCCAAAGGAAGAAGTCGCAAGGTCTTAAATCACAAGATTGTCCACCAATTTCTGTATTGCGGTCCGACAAGGTGCTTCACGACGACCCAAAAAAGTTAGTTTTACGAACCGTCTCTGCCAAATTTTCAACATTTTTATAGTGAATTTTAATAATTTCAATGCGTTGTTGAAGCGTGTATCGTTCCATTTTTATTAATGGCTACTTGTCAAATGTCAAAAAATGACAGCTTCAAAAGTGACAGCTACCGAAATAGCTGTCTATTCAAAATAACACCTCTTATTGGAAAACCCTTTAGTAGGCATCTACCCTTCACATCACTTTATTCGAGGTAAATACAATTTCAGTATTCGAAACAACTCTATGATGATCTCTCATTTTAAATTTAAGAAAAAAACTTAATAGAATGTTTGAAACATTTTTTATTATTCAAAATCGTATTCTTTTCCACATTACCCAGGAGGTAGAATACCAAATGCGTTTTTTTAAGGGAATCCCCATTAGGCATAATCCCTGTACATAATTGCTTACTTTAGGTACATATATGCCAATTTACAATTTAAATATTAACAAAATCACAGAAAATAAATAAATACATATTTTTGTATTACTTACTATTATTGCAACTTAGGTATAGATATATAATAAATAACATAAAAAATCTGCTTACGCACTATTTTAACAATAAAGAATGTAAATCACATGAATAATTTTACTTAAAGATGTTTACTAGATGACTTATTATTAAGGTCCGTATTTGTATTCTTAAGAGTAAATATGACCAGTCCAATTAAAATGAATCGCAGATTTTTTTCCTTATGCTCTTCACAGCAGCATGTTTGCTAAAAATTCCCTCATTTCCTGCCTAATGTCAGTCAACCAAGTTTTCATGATTTTTGGCTATGTGTGGTACTTGGAAAAGCCAGCTTTGAAAATTGTCTCAACTTTCCTTACAGTTTCTTCGAAAATAACAGAGGCGTAGCTAGACCTTTGGGGGCTATTGTAGTCTCAATAAAGAATTCGATATTTAATAATTAATAACATTTATTTAATGCAATAATATTAAAAAGAATACTTAAAAATGCAAAGAACAATGAAAATTAATTTGAATTAAAATACTGTTTCATCAGTTTTATGGTATTGAAATTATATGAAAACAAAAACGAATATTTTAGAATGAACAGATTTAAATTTCAAAGCAATTATTGTTTTATTTAAGGTTGTAAAGTTGTTCAGTTCTTGAGTTATTCATATCAAGGTCACAACAATTCTCCCACACAATAATTCTCCAACAACTTCCAGTCTACAATCGTTGACACTCTGCCTGTAGACACTATCATTTTGACAGCATGGCCCCTTTAGAGATCCTACGAAATAACAAATGGTTTGTTTCCAATTGTTATTAAAAAAGGAATTCTGACAAGAAACTGGGGACTTATAAAAAAAAATTTCTTCTCTACACCATGGAGCATTGGTCTTGTGAAGGAATTGGGATCCTATGAACGTCTTTTCTTCCTCACCTAAATCATCCATGTTATTTTCCAAGAATTGTTTCTTCCCGTACAAAGGATCACTTTTGATCCTCTTCGGGGTGTCCGAAATATTTCTTGGAATAAAACATCTTTTTTTACATTGCTTTGGTTCGGGCGCCTTACATAAATGAATGCTCCCAATCATATGACATATTTCATATATAGTTAATATTAAATGCTAACTTTTTGTATAGGTATATTTGATGCTATCTACAAAACTATAAAAGTTCTATCCTTTCTACCTTATCTTATCTGTAGACTTTCAAATTCTTTTTTTTTATTTCAAATTTTTGCAATATTACTATTTATTTTTTCAAAACCAATATATGTATTATGTTTAAACATTTCAACTACAATACATTTCTTAAAACAAAAAATGAATAGCCACAAACTTCCCGATTGCATAATTCAGAAATCCAGAAATCCAAAACAAATTCAATGCACTTGACCTGGGACAATAACAAAATCAGTTCATTGCCCTTCATTCTCCTAAAAATTTGAAATATCGCAACGTTTTTTAACACTACGCTACAAATTATAAGTTCGATAATAGAAATTTAGAATGTGTTAGAATTAGAACACACAACCATAACAATAACGCATACCTACATAGATTTTGTTCTTCGTTCTTGTTTTTCGTTTAGGACATCAGCCATCAGCCAGCATTTCGGCAACATGATAAAACGACGACAAGCTTGCCACCTTGCTGAATCACGTTGTTTTTTTTTTTTTTTTTGTTCAAAGAAACTGAATGAGACACATGTATAAAGTTCAAATAATTTCTTTGTACAAAAAAGCAGTACAATATCACGTACCGAAATAAAACAATTCCCATTGAAAATATTTGCTATCCTTTAAACATTCCTTGAAAATAAAAACAAAAATATTAAACCATTCAAATTCTGTTGCCAATGTGGCAATCATAAAATGATATTCCGTACTTTTTTTGTTCTCTTTTCTTCTATTCGAATAACCCTTTTACCCACATACAAAAAAAATACATCGTCCTGTCATATATTTCAATTTTCAAACATACATATACTGTAAGAAAAAACGATCCAATGTCCAAAGTCCAATCCTATCTCTCCGTCCCAGCAACCACCACCAATAGACATTGACATAAATTTATTTAGTATCAAATAGACACTTAAGAGATAAGAGTACATTCTACGAAAGAGCTACAGTGCAGAGGACTCAGAAAATGTTCTCAAAAATATACAGAAATTGTCTGCAAATGCAGACGTAAAAAATGCCAAAAGAGCTAATGTTGTTACTTGCCACTCGTGTCGCCTCGATCGAATCGTCAGCGTGGAAATACTATAGGAATATATATACAAAGAAAAGGCTATTACATGCAGCTCGAAAGCTTCAATGTCTTTGTTATCCCCATGCCTTTGTATATATAGTCCTATAGTATTTCCACGCGCTTGAATTTTGTTACGCACTATGCTGCCGTGGGTGGCGCCACTTGTACTTTGCTGTCATTCTCTTTTTGCAGCCGACAGTCGCTCTCAGAGAATCAGATACAGATTTACTGAAAGAACAAGAACTAAGCAAAGGAAAGAGAGGGAACAGGGAATTTTTCTTGGTTGCAAATAAGAGAGAGAGTAGAATAAACAAAACGAATAATTTGCATTATGCAAACGCAAAGGCAATAACAAAAGAGCAGCAAACACATGTTATTCAAATGCCTTTATGAATTTTATACATATGAAGGAAGTTTTTAAGGCTATTGATATCAGAGTATATCAAATTCAATCAAAAACGCTAAAAACAGAAAAAAAGTTCTAGTAGGAAAGAGTAGTTAAAAAAATTTCGGTCTAGAAAAATTCGAAAGAAAGAAAGAGCTCAAAACAAATAGAGCGAGCTCTGCTTGTGTACGATACATAAGATCGGAATTTCCCAAAATGCTGGTCTGGCTGATGGTCTGTGCATGTGTTCTTGTTTTTTTTCCTCACAACCTGAAAAGGAGTGGAGTGACCAAACTGAGGGTTGAAATGAACTAGTTTTTTATGGCATTTTTTTGGACGAATTTTCAAAGTCGCATGATGCTTGATAGCTGCCATGCCAATTGTTTTTTTTGTATTCCTTATGTTTTGTCTCCTTCTCCCTATAACACTTTAGATTTACCGTCTATTTATCAAGTATGTGAGAGGTGAGACCAAAAATGTAAGAAAAAAATTAACCACGTAGAGAGTGTCCTTACGCATTATTAGATATACTCTGATTGATATGCCTTGTTGCAGGATTTCATAATGTGTGCCAGAAAACCAATACAGTTTTAATATTTAACTACAAGTAAAGGCCTGGCTATTCGATAGAATATTGAGGATGAGGTTGAAGCTGCAGAAATTTGTTATCAAATTGAATATTTGGATCATTTCTTGTTTTTGCACCTTTAATGTCATTGAAATTGAATACTAAAAAAAATGTTTTGAAAGTACCTACAACCTGCTGTTTTGAAAAAAGGTGTTGGCTTAGCTAAAGTATGAAACGGGTTTAAATGAATAATTTTTTATATTTTTGAAAAGTACATATGTGCATTTATTCAGTTTTCAATGAATTTGACATTTTTTATTTTTATACAGATTCAGTATTCGAAGCAACACTATAGGACTGTTTAATGAAGTAAAACCAGAACAGAACAGCACAGAACAGCACAAGTAAATGAAAACTGTCAGATCAAGTAAGAACAGAAAAGATCAGCTCCCTATGTGACAGAATAAAATCAGCAGTTAAATAAATATTCCAAGTCAAATCAAATTGAAACAAATGTTCATTTGTTGGAAATAAGATTCTGAATAGCTTATTAGTTTTTTTAGAGAAATTTTTATTTGGGAGTGTAGTAGTAATATTTTTACTTCGTCGGAAAACTCTTCAATCGAGATAATTTCAAAAAATTGTTTGATTGAAAAAAAAAATAAAAATAATTTGGCATTTGAAATTTTGACATTTGATAGTTTTTACAAAGCTGCACCATCAAAAAAGTAGGGGCAGAAAAATGTGTACTAAACTGAGATAGAAAACTTCATGGAACACAAAATGACAGATTGTAGAACAGTTTGGGGCAAGGTTTTTACTCATGGAACACACAAACGTGTACTTTTTGGATATTTTCTGTACATTTCTGTACGGAACAGATTCATTAAACAGACCTTATGATGAGCTCTCATTTTAAATTAATAAAAAAACTTATCAGAATGCTTGAAACATTTTTTATTATTCAAAATCGTATTCTTTTCCACATTACCCAAGAGGTAGAATACCAAATGCGTTTTTTTAAGGGTATCCCCATTAGGCATAATCCCTGTACATAATTGCTTATTTTAGGTACATATATGCAAATTTCCAATTAAAAATTAACACAATCACAGAAAATAAATAAATATTTTTGTATTACTTACTTTTATTGCAACTAATGTATAGATATATAATATATAACATTTTAACAATTACAAATGTAAATCACAGGGATAATTTTACTTAAAGATATTTACTAGATGACTTATTACTAAGGTCCTTATTTGTATTCTTAAGAGTAAATATGATCAGCCCAGTTAAAATGAATCGCAGAATTTTCTCCTTGTGCTCTTCACAGCAGCATGTTGCTAAACATTCCCTCATTTCCTGCCTAATGTCAGTCAACCAAGTTTTCATGATTTTTGGCTTTGTGTGGTACTTGGAAAAGTCAGCTTTGAAAATAGTCTCAACTTTTCTTACAGTTTCTTCGAAAATAACCGAAGGAATTGTAAGTTTTCCGAACTTGGACGTAGTTGAGACAGTGTTATAAGCTTTTAGTTCCACAAAAAGTGTTTGTTCACGTTCCTTGACGTTATCCTCAATAAGGTATTGAGAACAGATTTGGCAATTAAGATTTTTTACAAGTTTAGCTGCTGCAAATCCGGCATAGTACAATGCCGCCGCACTCTGGAGCTTCTCTTGTGGAAGAAGTGACTTGCAGTATCTTGCGATGATGCTCTCTTCTCTGTCCTCGGCTTCGTGTAAATCCTGTTCGTCATTGTCTTCTTCGTCTTCACGGGCAATGCTGTCCTCACCCTGGACAGCACATTCCATTCGATGCTCCATCATGTTCGCTACTAGACTGTCGGTTTCAAAGTCTTCTAGCTCCTGTCCCTCGAGGTCCTTGGTTTTTTTTAAATTAGCCCTATCTAACAATGGTGCAGCCTTTGCGTCAGTATAACCGGAATGTACAGCCGAGCCTAGTTTGTGGAACATGATCTCTTTGAGATTTCTCACAAACCGCCACGCTGACGGATTTTTTTCATAAGAACCCCTGTTCATACGAAGCATAGAAAAAACATTTTCGGCAACGTCAGTGTTAATACGGGACAGAAGAAGGTATTCTTGTCCTTTTCCTTTCTGGTACTCCCACATTTCCTCCATTGCCCAAATGGTGTGGTAGAGTCCTTGAAAACAACGTGGAACTTGTATGGAACCACTGGAACGCCAAGTTTTTATCCATAACTTCGCATCATGGAGAACACTTAAGGTGTTCGTTGAGTCAGAGAAGACTTCCTTGTTTGGGTTCCTAGAATACAGTTCACCTGTATTAAGGCGATCAAACAAGTCGTTCATTCTGCTAAAGAATGAAGCAGTTGCCTCGGCTCTCTTTTTTTCCTCAACGTCTTCGAACGCATTGAACCTAATAGCTGTGTGAATTCCTGCTGCTACGGTATGGCTTAGTACCTGAGTTGCATGCTTCACTGACAGCTTTTCAAAATTATTTGGATACACATGTTTTCTATTTAATTTACTTAAAATCCTAAACGAGGGACTTTTCAAGTCCATCTCATAAACTTTCTCAAGAATTTTCCAGTCAACTACTTCGTCAAGAATTTTGATCTGGTTCTTCAAGAGAATGTTCCTAACACTCTTAAACATATGTGGATAGTCAAAAAATAGAAATACTTTCTGACCTCCAACGTCTACCCAGGGTCCCTTTGATTGTTCCATAAGCAAGTTATATGCTCGAACATTCGCGGGGCCTTGATCGCAGCAAGTGCCAACAACTTCAAGTCCACAATCGTTGACACTCTGCACTATAGACACTATCATTTTTGAAAGCATGGCACCCTTTGGAGATCCTACGAAATAACAAATGGTCTGTTTCCAATTGTTATTGAGTCCTCTCAGCGTAAAAACCATAACTTTAGAGGCTATTTCGTTTTCTCGCCCGAAATCTCCAAAATCATTGAGGCCGTATATAATACACATTTTTTGTCTAGGGGACTCATAACCGTTGCTTTGTCCTTAAGCATGGTCTTAAGACTGGGTTTCCTTTTTTCTTGAACTCCGAGCTCGTGTAAAAGCATGCACGAGTGTTAGTGAATATTTCCCTTTCTTTTTTTTTATTTCCGTCTCACATAGCCACTTGAATTGAAATTTCTAGTTTTCTAGTTTTTGTTTTTTTCTCTGCTCACTCAGAATTCAGTTAGCGATATGAGATTCGCTTACGAAGGTCCACAAAATAGGGATGAAAAGATAGGTATTTTCGCATGTATCTATTTACTATGTGGAATTGTAAACAGTGGTGTGAACATACACAAAAATGCATCTACATTCTACATACGTATTATGTTATGTGCACTTAGAGTAGGAGTAGCATTCATGAATTCTTGTTTTATTTTTTCTTCGCAAATTTTGTAATTTGGGATTATGATGGTTTTGAGGTTTGATGACATTTGTTTTCGAATTGTTTCTTTTTTTGGGTTCCTGATGAACGATTTTAATTTTTATTTGGTTTCATCTTTATATTTATCTATAAAGAGACGTAGGTACTTTTTGACAAGCTATGAAAAATTAAAAAAGTTTAAGACGACATTTTGATCAAACATGATTTTACGATGATAGAAGAATCAAAAAAGTGATTGCCTCAATAATATTATGAAGAAAAATGATTCCAAAATCAAAAATTATTTTTTTGTACCTTTACCTTTATGTACTACTGCAAAATAAAATCTTTTGTTATACAAAAACAAAACAAGATTAGGTCAAGATTAGACATTAGATTGAATTTTATAATTCTTATAATTCTAAAACAAAGATCTCAAAGAAAGAACCATAATTCAAATCATCGGCAAAAAACAAAACCCTTTACATAATCCTAAGAAATGGCACACACCACCACGAAAAACAATCCTTTCCTCATTGCGTAACAGGTTTGTTCTTCTTCTAAAAGGATGGGTGCTTTCATAAATGCATGGTTGCTTTGCTTACATGCGATCATTT
The DNA here is from genome assembly GCA_943590905.1 of Sphaerophoria taeniata. Classification (NCBI taxonomy): domain Eukaryota; kingdom Metazoa; phylum Arthropoda; class Insecta; order Diptera; family Syrphidae; genus Sphaerophoria; species Sphaerophoria taeniata. The sequence continues at coordinate 25,689,620 of OX016540.1, forward strand.
GCAATCATATTAACGTCAGACAAAAATACTTGCGCATGTGTTTTACACTGCATTTATGATACTATATACCTGTCTCTTTTATTCAGAAAGAAATTCAGTGTGCATGTGATTTTTTGTAGTTGCACATTTGCGCTGCAAATATTTGCGTTTTGCTTTTATGAACATCTGACTTTTATCATTTGCATTTATGAACAACATGCATGCGTCAGACTTTCGCAACCATGCATTTATGAAAGCACCCGATATTACGATTCCACCACCAGCATAGAGAAACGAGAGGAAAAAATGTTATTGCTACAAAAAAACAGAAGCAAAACAAAAAACAAAAAAGAAACAAAACCCTTTACATAATAATAAGAAATGGCACAAACCACCCCGAAAAAAAAGATCGTTTCTTCATTGCGTAACAGGTATTTTACTTTTCAAGCCATTGCACTTGACCCATTTTCAAAAAATACGCGCATTCCCATATTCGAAATGAATGCATGCAAATATGACAAATGTAGGCAGGTATTCAAAACAACGTTTTCATCAAATACCTACAAAGTACATTATAAGTGATCACAATTATTGCCTATCTATATGTCTGCATATCATAAACGATAGTATAAAAAAAAATGAATTTTCATTCTCAAACGAATTCTATGAGAACGTTTGGTATGAAGAATTTTTTCTCTCTATCTTATGAAAAAAAAGAAAGAGAAGAGGATGAAATATAAAACAACGCCACCTAGTTCAATTCGTTTGAACTGAGTGCCTTAGTGTGTGTGAGGAAACGCGATTTTTCTTGTAAAAATCTAAAAAAAATTACACATTTTCGAATATTAATATAAAATAAACGGGTAATCGTAAAATGATTTTAGTTTCTGATTTCTGTATAAAAAATATGAAAAAAAATAAAAAAAATATTTGAAAATATTTTTTGCTGTATTCTCCTCATAATTGATACACAAATATTGACTTTTTTAAATGCATTTTTAAATATGTTTTAATTGTTTTCTTTTTTTTATAAAAACGTTACTGAGTCAAAGAAATATTTAATTTTCATAAAAAAATACTTTTGTTGTTGAATCAAACTAAATGGGGCTGGAATCTTCTTCACCGCAGAATATTCTAAGAAAAACATGCATTTTTTTACTTTGCACTCCAAAAAAATTTAGTAAATTAATATATAAAAAAATTAAAAAATTAATGTGATATTATGTACATTTCAACAATATAAAAAAAAATATTTTCAATTTTTTATCTTTTCTACTTTAGAAATTATTCCAAATAAATCACACCTACTTTTGTTAAATTTTCCCCATTTTTCGTGTTTTTGTTAATTTTTTTTTGACGAAACTGGACAAAATATTAAAAAAAAGCCACGTCACTGAGTTGTGAGACATTTTAAGAATAGATAAAAAATATAAAAAGAATAAAAAATGAATTTTTAAGGCAAAAAAACCTTTCCGCCGCAAACGTCTCCAAAAATTTCATAATTTTTCATTATGCATGACCCTTTTGTGATGAAATACACTTTTAATATTTTTTTTAGCTAAATAACTTCTTAGCTTATTAAATCTATAATCTATACTTGTTTATTTCATTTAAATATTCGGAATATTTTGGGAGCTACACAGTTTTACGCAAAACACCAACGAAATTTTCAATGGGAAACCTAGCCTTAATCTTAACCAAATCTGTCATTCCGGCTGCTAGACGCAGTTCTGAATGCCAGCGCCAGATTGTGCTCAGAGAAGGCAACTTAAAAGAGGTGTCTAACAAGAAACGGTATGCTGCTGGGGACTTATAAAAAAGAGTGAGAGCAAATTTTTTTTCTTCTTTAGACCATGGAGCATTGGTCTTGTGAAGGAATTGGGATCCTATGAACGTCTTCTGTTCCTCACTAAAATCATCCATGTTATTTTCAAAGAATTGTTTCTTCCCGTACAAAGGATCATTTTTGATTCTCTTCGGGGTGTCAAAAATCCTTCTTGGAATAAAACATCTTTTTTTACCTTGCTTTGGTTCGGGCGCCTTATATGAATGCAGACCAGGGGATGGGAACTGCGAAGGAGAAACTGGAATGTTGAAGTCAACTGGTTGCAGAGAATAGTTTCTCATATAAGTGCGAGAAGCATTGATTGGCATGTCAATCAATGACAAAGCAGGAGTTGACGATTCTGGATGGACGTTACGTTCTGGTATTGAAAACACGTTTTCATCATTAAATTGAGTAGAATGTGAAACTGCAGAATCACCTGCAGAATTAAAATTTTGAGAAGGAACTGGAGTACCGAAAGCATTGCCAGCTCGTGAAGGATTTGAATTGACCGTTGAGGTTGGTTGCTTCTGGGTTCTATTTTTATATGCAATCATAAGGTGATTGCATAAAGGGTCTACAGAAATTTCTGAACAACTGCAGATTTGGGGGTTAGACATAGGCAACGAACATTTCTTTAAAACTTTCTGCGTGCCTCTTATAGCAATGTCTTTTTGGTAAAAGTGCTTTTCACAGAACTTGTATTGGTAACGCACGTTCTGGCTTAAACTTACACTGCCATGCTTCAGCCAAACGGGTCTCCTATTGTCATTAGGAAATTGGAAAAATGAAAGTGGACCTAGGTTTCTCAATTTCTCGAGACAATTTTTATAGGAGCACTTAACCATTTTGTATGTAGCAGATATGTATATTATAAAAGAGATTAAAAATAGAAATATGTAATAATGATATTTAACAATACAAAAATAAAGTGCAAAAGTGCTTAAAAATAAACAAATAACAAAATATAATAATAACAATATTTATATATCTATATGTATATATCTACTTATGTAGGTATATTATGTACTTTGAGAAAGTACAGAAAAGTTTCGCAGAAAAACTTCAAGATATTTGAAGATTTGAAAAAATCTTAACAAAACTCTAAGAATCTGAAAAGAGATTTTAAGAAAAAAGGAATGATAAAATTAACTAAACAATTATATTTCATTATATTTGATATTTATGTTCATATATAGTTAGTATGTATGTAGATACGTATGACGTATATTTTCAATTAAGTGTAATGCTTACTTTACTTTTACTATTGTTTTATCTATACTAATATATAAACAAAGCTGAAGAGTTGGTTCGTTTGAACGCGGTAATATTAGGAACTACAAGTTCGGATTGAAAAATTCTTCTTGTGTTGGATAGTCCATTAATCGAGGAAGGCTTTAGGCTACTTTACAATAGGCTGCAACCTATAGGAGCGAAGAATATGTGGAAAATGTTGAAAAAATGGCAAAAAACATTCGTTTTTCTGCGTTTTAACGCTCTTTTCTCAGGAAGTGCTAAGTCAAATTGAACAATTCTTTTTGTGTTGAAAGGCCTATTTATCGAGAAAGGCTTGTGACGATATAATATTACGCTGCGAGTGAAGCGTCAGAAAAAAATGTAACAAAAAAGGCAAAAAATATACATTTTTGAAGGCTTCTATTGCTTGCATGAACGCGCTGTTCTCAGGAACTGCTAAATCAAGTTGAAAATTCTATTTGTGTTAAATATATACATATATATGGAATATATCAATTTTTAAGGTATACATACGTTACGATGCAAATAATAAGAGCAATGAATGAGTGAAAAGCTCTGCTAAAACGTGCAAAATTATACATTTGTAGGCTTCGAGTTAAGGAAAATTTCGACTTAAGCACTCCATACACAGTTCAACTTGTCTTTCAATTTAATGTCAATTTCATCAAATCAACTCGTGTGTGGGCTTGAATTTGATTTTTTTGAAGGTTGACGATTGAGTTGGAAGAAAATCAAAAGATTTTGAATTTGTTCAAGTTGATGTGAATGTTTTCAACTTGGTTGAGGTGTGTGTAGGTAAGTCATTTGATTTACTGTCAAACCAAACCCTTTCCATCTCTTTCTTACCAAGAAATTTAAGTGAGATAAAAAAACCGAGACATGAATAATCTCAACTTAGTTGAGGTGTGTGTAGGCAAGTCATTTGATTTACTGTCAAACCAAACGCATTCCATCTCTTTCTTACCAAGAAATTAAAGTGAGATAAAAAAACAGAGACGTGAATAATCTCAATAGTGTGTGGCGAAGCATCAATTTAGTTGACAACTAAATTGAAAATAAAATTGAATCGTGTATGGAGTGCTTTAGGAAGAATCGACTGTAATATAATTTAAAAAATACCTCAAAACAAAATTCAGATGGGCGGGCGCATGATGCACAACTCAGACGCACATCTGGTCGGTGGACGAGGGAAAGGCGGACGAAGTCGCGGGCAACTGCTAGTTTAATATTTTTTACGCAAGCAAACCTAAAGCATTTTTTCTATTCGAAAATGAGATTTAATAAGATTAAATGAACTGTCAATAAGTTTCTTATAAGAACATTTATTATTGGAATCTTATTGGAATTATGTTAAGAAACATTGGTCACTCTGGCGAATACGTTTTTTTTATATTTTTGAATAATCTCCATGCAAACCGGATTATATCTAATAATGGACAGTAATAGCTTTGTTCAGCGAGAAAAAAGACAGCACAGTACAGCACAGCTTCATAAGAAATGTCAGAATAGTTTGGAACAGTTGAGAACACAAAAAGTGTTCTACCTAAAGAGATAGAACAGAAAATCCTGTCCTTAACGGTTCTAGACGGAGACAATGAACACCAAAAAGCTGTATACTTCTGTTCCAAACTGTGCAGAATAGTGTCACCGAACCAACCTTATTATTGCAGTCCTTGTTTTCCAAGGATCGCGTTAGAAGAAAAAAATCTTTTTTTCGAGATTAGGCTAAAAAAATTACAGCCACCTTTTGGCATTTTTGGTTTGATGTGCTTATTCCAAGAAACAAAAAAAAAAAAAAATACAATCTTTGTGAAATTAAATTTAGTTTTCAAACCAGTAGTTCCTGGTATTAGCGAGTTCGTATAAACAAACAAACAAACTCTTTTCGATATATACATAAAAGGTTTTTTAGCGATTTGGAAAAAAAACACCCCAAAATTTCTTACAAGGTCCTTCCGTGGAACTAGCGATATATTCTTTAAGAAGTAAAAAAAAATAATAATGATGAACTTTATTTATACATTAATTGATGAAAACTTCTGATTCTGTACAATATGTATATAAAAATAACATGCTGATTGTTAGTCTCGCTAAAACTCATGGACAAAAGATCTAAGAAAAATGTCGTTACTATCCGTACTCGAGGAACTTAATTACTGCATTAGCCAAATGGCAAAAATAAATATGATGATATCAGTGATTATTCACTAAATACCTACATGAAGTTCAGGGATATAATGGAAACTTGTCTCAAACTCTGGGTCAGAGGCCATGCAAATAACAAACAAGTCTTTGCCACATAGGGCTTAATTTTGACGACGTTAACTTTTCTAATAAAGTTATATCAATTGCCTTTTTTTATTGCGACAAGTTTTATATTTGTAAGCAAATTCAAATTTAATTATAGATACAAATAAATAAGATCTAATGTAAATCTAAAATTTATACATACATATAAGCAAAAGAACTTACTTTTTTCTGATATTCTTGGGATGGTAGCAAGTTCAATTAATAAACTACTTTGCACACACTATAAAACTGAAATAATAAAATCAATATTTCTTTCGCACTAGTTTACACTTCAAAAGTCGAACTAGAACCCAAGTAACAAAATCTAACCACCGGCACAAAATGACTGAGGTCATAAATTAACCGAAGTTAACTGTGGTCATAACAGGGTGTTAATTGAGTTACTTAAAAACTGTTGGTTAATTTACGGTATAAATAAAGCCAAATTATAATTAAGGTTTGACTTGGGGTAAAATGTTCTCTCATTCTAACTTTTTAGTTGATTTGCAGTAAGATTTTTTCTGAATTTGAACTGTTGTCTGAATTCCGGTTCAAAAAAACTCATTTTCAACCTTGAGGTCAAATGTTCGATATTTGTTGACCATTTTCTAACACGTCCTTCATTTTTATGGTTTAAAAATAACTATTATATAACCTAGGTCAATTTAAGGTACTTTTCTCACTCATTCTTAATTTCAATAGTTTGAATTACGTTTTTTATTACCTATTTTTTAAACACCCATTGTCATATGTTGGTTGAGAACTAACCAAAACAAGTCTTCAGTTGTTTATTGGTTGCATATCAACCAAATCCAAATTAAAGTTTTGAATAAGTCAACAAAATACCTTAATTTAACACTGAGTATTATTTATTGGTTAAAGATCAACCAAATCTAAATGCACGTTTTGAATAAGTCCTTAAATTACGATTTTTCAACACAGAATATTTTTTATTGGTTAAAAATCAACCAAATGTAGACACAAGTCTGAATTAAGTCCTTAAATTACTATTTTTTCAACCCCCGGTATTATTTATCGGTTGAAAGTAAACTAAATCCGGACACACGTTTGGAATAAGTTTCAAGATTACGCTTTTTCAACCTACAGCACACACATGTTTAAAATAAGTCCTAAAATAACTATTTTTTTCAACCCCCGGTATTATTTATCGGTTGAAAGTAAACTAAATCCAGACACACGTTTGGAATAAGTTTCAAGATTACGCTTTTTCAACCTACAGCACACACATGTTTAAAATAAGTCCTAAAATAACTATTTTTTCAACCCACAGTATTATTTATCGGTTGAAAGTTAACTAAATCCAGACACACGTTTGGAATAAGTTTCAAGATTACGCTTTTTCAACCTACAGCACACACGTGTTTAAAATAATTCCTAAAATAACTATTTTTTCAACCCACAGTATTATTTATCGGTTGAAAGTTAACTAAATCCAGACACACGTTTGGAATAAGTTTCAAGATTACGCTTTTTCAACCCAAAACATTATTATAGTTGGAAATGGACCGCAAGTAAACCTCAGTTATAAATTTCTTTTATTTCAAGCAATTTACAACTCCGGTAATATAGAGTGCCCCAATAAGAGCGCATTTCTGTGCAAAATTCATGGACAATTTCATGAAAAGAGTAATGGCCTGTTATCGGAGCCGGAGGGGTCATTTGCCGGATGTTTTATTCCATATAGACTGCTATTACACGGTGACTCATGTTTCAAGATTCTTCTTCGAATTTTCTTTTGAAATTTTATCCTCTGAGTCGAACTGTATTACAATATGACTGTCAGGACTCAAATTTCGGCAACACTTTTTCATTTCACATTTCCTTGAAATGAAATAAAAAACATTCTTTTTCACTTTTTCAAATAGCAAGGACATGTGAACTGAAAGCAAGAAGAATTTAAATAAAACAGAATCAAAAAATATAGAATGAGAATAAAACAAAATTATTAAAAAACGAGTCGTACGAAAATTTGCCAGCGACTCACCGGGCAAATTATTTTTCTTTTCAGCTTTTCGAATTTTGTATTCCTTTATTTACACCAACGTAGTTCGAAAAAAAAGTCTGACTCATGAGTCACCGTGTAATAGCAGACATAATCGGAACATGTCTTTTCTTTACAATACAATAACACAGCGTCTCCACTGAGCATACAGCTGCCAAACATCACAACCGCAAATCCAATCCAAAAACAGAACTTTTTTTTCGCTGGGCAAATTATAATGTCATGTCGTCTCATTTTATCTTAAAACCCGGTGGCTGAAAGCACAAAATAAAACGTCACACAACAAACAAAACACAACAAACGAAAATACGCTGTTTACAAAAACATTCAAATGAAAACCTGATTTACATCTACATTTCAAATGAAAACCTTACACGTACACGAAACGTCTAAATTCATGCCCATGATTGGTTTTATTTGCAAATTAAAAAGTGTACTCTGATTGGGACACCCTATATTTCATTTTATTTCCAACGACTATTCTACTGAAAACAACCCTTCAGATATACCCATCTCGCTCTCGCATTGCAATGCAAAACTGAATTCGTCATGCGCATGTTGAATCAGTTTATTGTTTTGCATCGTGTTAGTCGGTCGCGTCGGTTCAGTAATTCAGTTTTCTTGAAGTTTTACTCTGTGAAATAAATAAATAAATAAATAAGTGAAAGTTGTGAAATATAAACAATAAAAAAGTGCGTACGTGTTATAAATTCCAGATATTGTTCATGTAAGTAGCTTATGATTTCAATAATAAAAATAAATTTGTGTAATTTTGTTGGTATCATCAAAAAAATTGAGACGCATTTTGTTACATATTGGTTGAAAATTGACCAAGTCTGGTTCTGAGTGATAAAGTGCACATATTTTAACCAAACCAAAATTTTTTGGTTGTTTTCTCAACTTTTTTTGACCAAATTGAGACGCATTTCGTTACTTATTGGTTAAAAATTGACCAACTCTGGTTCTGAGTGATAAAGTGCACAACCTAGAGACGCCATAATGGCCATTTTCTTTATTGTATGCATTTTTCGTTTCGGGATTTTATTCCGATTGTTCAGTAAGTGCTTTCTTTTTCCATGTAGCTATCTGATAGATTTTTAGTGTGTCGTTTCTATAACATGGTTTATCGAATTCAGTAATGAAAAATAAATTATGTATTTTAGTGTCATTTTGTTGGTATTTTTAAAAAAATGAGACGCATTTCGTTATTTATTGGTTGAAAATTGACCAAGTCTGGTTCTGAGTGATAAAGTGCACATATTTTAACCAAACCACAACTGTTTGGTTGTTTTCTCAACTTTTTTTGACCAAATTGAGACGCATTTCGTTACTTATTGGTTGAAAATTGACCAAGTCTGGTTCTGAGTGATAAAGTGCACATATTTTAACCAAACCACAACTCATGTGTATATGGTTGTTTTCTCTACTTTTTTTGACCATTTTATAATGGATTTTTTTCACGTCTGCGTATTTTGGTTATAATAACCAAAAAATGACTCCTTCTTAACGGCAGTTAAACCTAGAGACGCCATAAACGCCATTTTCTTTATTGTTTATTGTATGCATTTTTCGTTTCGGGATTTTATTCCAGATTCTTAAGTAGCTTTTTTGTATTCGTGTTCGCAAGAGTATCTGATAGATTTTTGGTGCGCTGTTTTTTAACAAATCATAATGAATTCAATAATTAAAAATAAATTATCTTTTAATAATAGTCTTTTCAGTTCCCACCTATAATGCTCTGAAGGAGTTTGATGTAAAGCTGGAGCAGGTGCTACAAAGCCACAACAAACTGGCAAGTGAGGTCGAAGGCCTAAAGACCTTGATTCACAAGTTTGCTGCAACAACTGAAGTTTCCCTCAATTGCATTGTGAAGAAAATGTGTGAAAATGTTGGCCGGGAAGTTGTGGCGGAGCACGTGCTCCAGGAATTCACAATTCTTGATACACCGGAGCAGTTGGAAGACCTGGAGAGCAAAATTAGTGGGGACATCCACTATAAAAGAAAATTGGTAAGATAAAAACATATTTTCCACTATTTTTTGTATTATATTGACAGAATAATCGGTACCAGCAAAAAAATGCCGATTAATTTAAAGACTTTCAAATATAAACTTTCATCCTGTTTTTTCTTCTTTTTACTATAGATCCAAAAGTCGTCGACATTAGGGGGGTTGAACGGAGTGAAAACCATGAGAACGGTTTGTAGGACAATGTTTTCCGACACTCTGCTCTCCCTTTATTCCTGGCATGGCACTTCCACGAAAAAAAGCTTCAACAAATTTCAGGCAACATTTTCTGCCATTATGGAGGCTTTGAGGGTACGGTACCCCAGCTTCACCGATGTCGAGGGGACGACATTTTTAAAAGCTTATTTGAAGCACGCTTCTTTCAGAGCGGGAAAGTCAGTCCTGTAAGTATTTAATTTACTATTACTTAGTTTAGCCTAGTCAAAATTACTTCATATACATACTTTTAGATACAAACTAATACGCTTCATTTTTTTTTTCTTTTTAGTAGCAACCAATCTTCTTCGAAGCCACCGTCAGCGAGACCACCTTCAGTGACACCACCACAAGCGATACCACCTTCAGTGACACCACCACAAGCGATACGACCTTCAGCGACACCACCACCAGCGATACCACCACAAGCGATACCACCACAAGCGATACCACCACAAGCGATACGACCTTCAGCGACACCACCACCAGCGATACCACCACAAGCGATACCACCACAAGCGATACCACCTTCAGCGACACCACCACAAGCGATACCACCACAAGCGATACCACCTTCAGCGACACCACCACCAGCGATACCAGTCCTGTAAGTATTTAATTTACTATTACTTAGTTTAGCCTAGTCAAAATTACTTCATATACTTTTAGATACAAACTAATACGCTTCATTTTTTTTTTGTTTCTTTTTAACAGCAACCAATCTTCTTCGAAGCCACCGTCAGCGAGACCACCTTCAGTGACACCACCACAAGCGATACCACCTTCAGCGACACCACCACAAGCGATACGACCTTCAGCGACACCACCACCAGCGATACCACCACAAGCGATACCACCACAAGCGATACCACCTTCAGCGACACCACCAAAAGCGATACCACCACAAGTGACGCCACCTTCAGCGACAACACCACCAGCGATACCACCACAAGCGATACCACCACAAGTGACGCCACCACCAGCGATACCACCTTCAGCGACACCACCACCAGCGATACCACCACAAGTGACGCCATCTTCAGCGGCACCACCACCAGCGATACCACCACAAGCGATACGATTACATTTTCTTAATTAATTTAATTTTAATTTTTTTAATAATTTTAATTTAATTTTTTTTTGTTTTTTTTAATAAACTAAAACTAATGTAAACTTAAATTTATTCTTATCATTTATAGAAGAGAAGGACTTCACTTTCAGATGGGAAGAATTTCGAGTTACTGGACGATGGTAATTTTAAGATGTTATTTTCATAGCTTTTTTAACCATTTCTTTTCAGCTTTCAGAAAACTTGGCCCAAGATCACCCAGGTCTAATTGAAACGTGTAGTACTTTTGACAGTTGTTCTCTCTATCACATCTGGAAATATGAAAAGAGCAATTGTCAAAACTACTATCGTTCAATTTGGACGTGGGTGGCATTGGGCTAGGTATTTTGAATACTGTATGGAAACGGTTTATAAAAGCCGTTAAAATAACGTCTCAAAATAACCAACGGTTTTATAGGTTTTTTTGAGACTATTTCTGAACGGTCTCAAAATGACGTCAAAATACGGTTTAAAAGTAACCGTAACGTAACTATTTTGAAACGGTTGCAAACATACGTCATAATAACGTTTAAAAGTAACCGTAACGTAACTATTTTGAAACGGTTGCAAACATACGTCATAATAACGTTTAAAAGTAACCGTAACGTAACTATTTTGAAACGGTTGAAAAAATACGTCGTAATAACGTTTAAAATTACCGCAATTCAAGAAAGTAGGGTTTTTCAAAAACCCTATTTAGACGGTTGTGTAACCGTTGTAAAATGACGAAAACCCAACATTATACTGGTTTTTTTAAGACCATTTTTAAACGGTTACAAACTTACTCCGAAATAACGTTTAAAACAGATATTTACTAACTTCATTTTTACGTTAATTATAAACTTGTTTAAAACTCAGGTTAAATTTTACCTGACCATTTACGGTCACAGCAACGTTTCTGTAACGTTATTAAAACGTTACTGAAACCAATTTATGACCGTGACGGTTATTTTACCTCGGTTGACGTCCGGTTGTTCGACCGGCTTTTGACCACAAATTGTTACTTGGGAAATTAATATCTCTGAAAATGAGTAAAAAAATCGTACATTTCTTAATTTTTTCCTCCAGAAAAAACCAGATCATATCTAATAAAATGAGTGGGGACACTCTCTACGTGGTTAATTTTTTTTTTCTTACATTTTTGTCTCACATACTTGGGAAATAGACGGTTAATCTAAAGCATTATAGTGAGAAGGAGACAAAACATAAGGAATAACAAAAAAAAAAACAAATGGCATGACAGGTATCAAGCTTCATTCGCCTTTGAAAATTCGTCCTAAAAAACTGCCATAAAAAACTTGTTCGTTTCAACCCTCAATTAGTGTGACCTGATTCAATCAAATAAAACATGTTACAAGGGTTGATAATTGAGGTTTTAATCGTAATATATGATATCTTAAGAAGTTATCAGAGCCCATACATTAGTTAATTTTTATTCTAGAGTAAAATATTTATAGTTTGTATCAAATAATATGGCTTAGTTAGCAAAAAAACAATTACTTGAAATACAAAATAAAGTGATCTTAAAATAGATTAGTTTGGTCACTCCACTCCTTTTCAGATTGTGAGGAAAAAAAAACAAGAACACTACTACATACACAGACCATCAGCCTCCTTTAAAAAAGTGTTTTGGGAAATTCCAATTTTATGTATCGTACACAAGCAGACGAATGTATTAGCGCTCTGTATTTGATGTGAACTCTTTCCTTCTTTCGAATTTTTCTAATACCTACTAATATTTTTGAACTATTCTTTTCTACTGGCCTTTTTTTTGTAGAAGTTGTGGTCGTTTGTGGTGGAAGAGTGTCCCTATTATCATCCCATTATTAGATATACTCTGAACCAGCCTGCAAAGATGACAAGCTTGCCACTTTGCTGAATCACGTTGTTGTTTATTTGATACAAGAAAAAAACGGAATGAAATATGTTTGCAGTTCTTTATTTCTTATACCAAAAAAAGTATATCATGTACCAAAACAAAAGTTTTGCGACAAAAAACATATCAAACATCCTCTAAACAGTCCTAGAAAAAAAAAACAACATTGAAATATTTAAATTCGCCATGCCAATATGGTAACCACTAAATACAACCCATTCAAATTCAATACATTTCTTCAAACAAAAAAGTTAATACCCACAAACTTTTCGATCACATAATAATTCAGAAATGCAAAACAAATTGAATGAACTTGACCTGGGACATTAACAAAATCAGTTCATGCATTTCCTATATTCTCCTAAAAATTTGAAATATCGCAACGTTTTTAAACACTACCCTACAACAAATTATATAAGTTCGATAATAGAAATTAAGAATGTGTTAGAACACACACGCATAACAATAACGCATACCTAAATAGATTTTGTTCTTCGTTATCGTTTCCTTGTTTAGGACATCCACATCAGCCAGCATTTCGGCAACATGATAAAACGACGACAAGCTTGCCACCTTGCTGAATCACGTTGCTTGTTTTATTTTTTTTTTGTTCAAAGAAACTGAATAAGACACATTTATCAAGTTCAAATAATTTCTTTGTACAAAAAAGCAGTACAATATCACCTACCAAAACAAAACAATTCCCATTAAAAATATTTGCTGTCCTTTAAACATTCCTTGAAAATAAAAACAAAAATATTAAACCATTGAAATTCTGTTGCCAATGTGGCAATCATAAAATGATATTCCGTACTTTCTTGTTCTCTTTTCTTCTATTCGAATAACCCTTACCCACATACAAAAAAATACACCATCCTGTCATAAATTTCAATTTTCAAACATACATACTGTAAGAAAAAACGATCCAATGTCCAATCCCATCTCACCGTCCCACCAACCACCATCCACCACCAATAGACATTGACATGACATTGAGTTATTTAGTATCAAATGGACACTTAAGAGTAAAGAGTACATTCTGCGAAAGAGCTACAGTGCAGAGGACTCAGAGAATGTTCTCAAAAATATACAGAAATTGTCTGCAAATGCAGAAGTGAAAAAAGCCAAAAGAGCTAATTTTTATACTGCCACTCGTGTCGCCTCGATCGAATCGTCAGCGTGCGGGTACTATAGGACTATATATACAAAGCCCATGCTGAAGTCCGGTGCTTTAGAGTGTTCCGGACCAAAACATCGTTTTTTCAAATGCTATTGTGAACTGATTGGATGTCGTATCGAAATGATTAACGTGTCATTGTGTAGACAAAAACTGTTTAAAGGGCACTATTGGAGCACAATTTCAATTAAGACTTTAAATTAAAAAAAAAAATCAATTAGAGAATTAAAAAACAATGTTTAAAATTCGTATTATTGATAAGCAATTTTTCTTATGAAGCGATATTTATTTTTTGGTACGTACTTGGTCTCAATACATAGCAATCAAAACATTTTGAAAAAACTTTAATCAAAACATTTTATTTCGAAATTAAAAGATAGCCTAATCTGCATTGACATATTATAATATGGACTGCTAGTTGCCAACTTCACGCGTGTTCAGCGTAAAGAGCGCCATTGGTTCAGGGTGGCCAAAAAAAGAACGATTCCAGCTGTCAAAAATTAACAAAAACAAAAACATAAACAACGAGGTTGCTGTGCAGTGTTACCGCAGGGAAAAATATTTTCGAGTCCAAGATGCTTGAAAAACGAGTCCACGTAAAAAAAAAAATTAAATCCTTTCAGAAATCATTTTGTTTTAAATTTTTAACATATTTATTTGTGTTCTGCAAACCAAAAACGTTATAAAAACGAGTCCCCGAGCCAAGGAAGAAACAACGAGTCCATTTTCAATCTATAGAGCCCATGTGGTAACACTATCGCTGTGAATTCAAACATATTTTTTGGGACTAATTTGGCCGCTTCGAACCAATGGCGCTGCTGTAGCTTGTACCTTTTTTCTTCTCATGAAATGTATGGAAATGACAAATGACTAGCAGTCCATATATATTATTTCAATGCTAATCTGCCTCAATTTGAAAATTCAAATCAGTAACGGCGGCATTTGGCGGAAGTCACGTTTCTCATAAGAGGGTGATTCTCTCTATCTTAGCAAGATGCATTTAGTTTAAAATTTTTCCTCTGCAGTTGGGTGGCGCTTCAAGCAATTCGAATTTTCAGTTTCAGTCCGGAACACTCTTAAGATATTAATATTTGTTTATTGTTGTTCACTGATCCTCCAGAATTTAAAGATTCAAAATTAAACACTTTTTATTTCTCTTAAATTATACAACTATTCACACAAACACAATGATAAACATGTGGACATTGCCAAAATCAAGCGTAAAGAATTATGTATTTAAGGCCGTGTGCGAATTCAGTTAAAAATGGGTTAAAAATTGACGTTTGGTTAAATTTTGACACTTCGCATTATTTGACTAGCTGCTGAGCAGGTTAAAAAATGACAGTAGTGGTTAAAAATTCATCCATTTTTATTTTTTAACCACAATTCATCCAATTCGCACACGGCCTAAATATATGCGGTAGTTTTTCACTTATAGTCACTTCAAAGCATAAGCTTTCGTTTTCAATGGGAATTGGGGGGGGGGGGGTTATATTTTGCCAGGAGGGCCAATTTTAAAGATAGAATTTTGTAGGGATTTTTGAAATAGTAGCGTAGGTATGTTTAATTGGAAGTGTTTCAATGCGTCAGTTAATATTTGATGACTGTTCATTTTATTCCAATAGGGTGGCGGCTTCGCGCGAGGCCCCTCCAGGCGCGAGTCCGTGGGCAGTTGCCCCACTCGCCCACGCCTAGCTACGCTACTTGCTCATCCACATTCGAACATACAGCAACACAGACTCATCCTCAACTCTAGAAGTATTATTTCTGCTGATACTTCTTTAATTCGAATTGATTCCGTTTCGTTGCGTTTCAAAACGCAAAAGATGCTCGACGCGAGCACATCGCTTACGCTTTTATACCTTCAACTCGACAATTGAATCCGGAAAACCATAGTACGGGTGCGCCAGAGAAACTTACTTATTTGAAAAAATTATCGCGCGGTGAGTTGGGCGGGTAGAGGGGCAAGAGGGGCGCATCTGGAGGGGGAAGTTCCCAAGTATGTTTCTCCCTCCAGTCAGTTGCCATCATGCTCTGGTCTAGAGAGCAGCGGGCCTTCGCAGTTGAGAGCTTCTTTTCTAACGGTCGCTCACTTGTTTTTGAAGAAAACGAACGCGCAGTTACCGTGAATGGAGCTCGTTACAGGAACATGATCGAGGAATTTTTTCTTCCAAGACTCGAAAAAATGAACGTTAGGAACGTGTGGTTTCAGCAAGATGGAGCCACAGCACACACAGCACGAGACTCAATGAATTTGTTGCGACAACATTTCCCCGACCGCCTCATCTCTCTCAGAGGCGATCTCCAATGGCCGGCACGCTCTCCAGATTTGACTCCATGCGATTTCTTTTTATGGGGTTATTTGAAATCCCTGGTTTATGTCGATCGACCACGGACCATAGCACACCTCAAGAACAACACTCGCGACGCCCCATTGCCAACATACCGATTGATATGCTGCGTAGAGTGGATACGAATTTCAAAAATCGACTTCATCAGTGTATGCGCAATGTGGGTCGCCATTTATCCGATGTCATTTTTAAGACTGCATAAAAAAAAAATTGGGATATTGTATTCTCAAATAAAAAAAAAATTTAAAACAACAACTGAAGTACTTTTTTTTTATTGACCTTTCAAATAAGTAAGTTTCTCTGGCGCACCCTGTATTATCACAGTTAAGAAACTAGAATTTTAAGTTAAGGCGTTAAAATATTAATACTAGGCATAGATGAAAGTTTAATTAATTTAGATAAATTACTGATAAAATAAAATATATAGATCAGGTAAGCACTGTCCACCCATAACATGTTACATACATTGAAATTTTGGATTTGAATTTGAATGTTTGTTTTCAACAATAGAGTGAACAGAGGAAATGTATTTTTGTTTTTTAAATTAAAGAAAATATGAGGATATAATTTAGCCACGGTTTTGGCCTGAAGTGGCCTCAGTATAGATATAGAACATGGGGGAGGAGATGCAACTGAGGGATCCAGAACAAGCGAGCGGACTCCTAGAAGAGACAAGTAACTGGTGTTGTCCCAAGTGGAACCCCGTCTGAGAATCTATGACATGTTTTATTAAATCATTTTCCGAAAATTCTAAATTTGTGATACATTTTTGCATGTGTAACAGATTGTATCTCAACAGCAGAATGACGTTGGTGGTGTTGTAAATTAAGGTATTAGAGTAACGTTTGGTGCGATTTTGAAAGTTTTTCCCAACGCAGAGTCTGAAAATTTTCCTTTCTAATTTTTCCAGTGTTTGCGCTACCGAAGGAGAGACAGAGAACCAAATTGGAAATGCATATGACATGACAGGTCTTATAAGAGTTTTGTAAAATAGAAGCTTAGTTTTGGTACTGAGGGCTCTATGGTTGAAGAAAGGCATAAAGATGTTAGAGACTTTTCTGGATTTTTCAATGGTGATTTTGGCATGTTGATTGAATTTGAATAAATTGTTAAAGCTTACACCTAGATATTTTAATTTGTTTGTAGCCGGTATGGTACAATTGTCAAGGTCAAGGGAAAGAAATTTACTTTCACATACGACTCCAGCTGGTACCTTCCCGCTAGCATTCCGGATGCACAAGAACTCAGACTTTGGGATGTTGATTTTGATTCCCCAAGTTTTATAAAAGATGTTGATTATATTCAAATGTTTTTCAAGAAACCGCAGAGCTGAAAGAGGGCTCTCGTGACTTGAGTATGCGATTGTGTCATCGGCGTATAAGAGACCAGTGGAAGTGAAGTTGTTTTCTGAGAATTGGTGGGCAAAATCGTGAAGATATTGTTATAGAGGTGAGGCCCCAAGATGGAACATTGTGGTATTCCGCTTTTGCATTCACAGGTATTACCTTTAGAACCTTGTAATTGGATGTAAAATAATCTATCAGAAAGGAAGCTGTTGAGTATATTCAATACATGTGGTGGTAAGTTAAGAGAGAACAGCTTATATAGGAGACCCACCCTCCAAACGCTGTCAAATGCTTTTTCTATGTCAAGAGAGCAGACTGTAGTGCATTTCTTTTCCCTGAGGTTAAGGACGATATCGTTTTGGAATTTTAACAGCGCATGGAGGTTGGAGTGCCCCCTTCGGAAACCAAATTGAAAGTCTGGAATTGGCTCAATTGGGTTTTCGGTTGGTGAGTTTAAATTATCCAAGATTAATCTTTCTAGAATTTTTCCCGTGTTAGAAAGCAAGGAAATTGGTCTAAAATTGTCTATGTCGCTTACATTTGGTCTTTTTTGAATGAGCAAAAGTCTGGCAACTTTCCATGACTTTGGAAAGTAAGCATTGTTAATGCAATTATTATTTATATGATGGTCAAAAATTTTATGGCTGTTTCAGAAAGTTTCTTCAACGCAAAGTTGGAAATATTGTCTGGCCCAGTGGACTTCTTGGGCTTTAAGTGTTTTATTATGTTTTTGACTGTTTCAAAGTTCGTGAAGATGTGGTTCGCTGTTGGGCTAAGTGAGGAATTATCTGACTCAAAGAGAAAGATATGTTGAGGAATGTTTTGAGAGATGGAGTTAGCAGCATCTATAGCCTCTTGTGTGATGGAGGGGTTGTAGAGAGGGCCTTTCTCTTCGTAAACCCTTTTGAAGTGTTCCTCAAAAGCCGAAATCACGTTGCAGAATGTTTGATCATTCACGGTCACTTTATTGCAGAAGAATTTCTTTTTGTTGCCAACAATTCTAAAGACTCCAAGGTCCTGGTATAATTTTTGAAAGTCTAGTGCTTAGGGTTTTGTTCAGCCAAATGTTAACCCCTTCTCTTATGATGTTGTTAAGAAGGGAGATTTGAGAAGAAAGTTCTTTGTATGGAGCATTTGCTCTATTGAAAGAATTGTGAAAGATGTTTTTAAGCCGTCTCTGCCATTGGTGTTTAACTCTATATAAATTTTCAATTTCTACTGGAAGGTTTTTGTATTTTTTGAAAGAGGTCGTTGAGCTAGTGGAGTTTTCTTCTAGAGTGGTTAGGAGTGCATTAATGAAGGAGAGGATAAGTTCCTCAATAACTTCATTTGAGATGCAGGATGATTCTGAAGGAAAAAAATTAACCAGACGGAGGTCAAGTTTTCGTCTAAAGAGATGCCAATTGGTGTTTTCAAAAGACCTTGATGTTGATTGCTCTTGTAGGCAGATGTTAGCTTCTTGTAGAGAAAAATTTAAGAGGAGTGGGCAGTGATCCGAGAAAGTGGGGTGTATAGTAATTGAAAAATTTGGATTTATGGTTGGAGATCAAAAAGTGATCTAAAAAGGAGAAATTCGTAAGTGTGGGATGAGAACTGTGAATCCAATTCTCTAACGTTCTGCCATTGATATTATATGAACGGTCTCCCCAGTTGGGGCTTCTGGCATTGAAATCGCCACCGATGATTGCTCCATCGAATCCATTGGCTAGGCGTTCTAAATTGTTTAACTCGGATGTAAATATAGAGGTAGAAACATTGGAGGGAAAATATACGATACCCAGAAGAAATTTCTGTAAAGTGTTATTCACATTACAGCTAATGCTAATAAACAAAGAAGGAAAATTAGACTGAACAAAATCCACAGCCTCGTATTTAAAATTCTTTTTGATAAGTAAAGCTACTCCCTGTTTGCTATCATTTTATATTGAATGTTGTAGGGGAGTTCTGCCCAAGAAGACATACTTTTTCTATAAAGCTGAAAATAAAAAAATCTAGGACACATTTGAATTCATTCAAAAATTATTTCTTTTATTTATTTATTAAGAAAGAACAAAAACTTAAATAATATAGAATTTACACAATATTTAGTATTTAAAAAAAATAATTTTAAAATTGCCCAGAGCCCTGTCTAAGACGATATACGTTCGGGTAAGAAGACATATTGCCTTTGGGTAAAGATGACATACCCCTTTTTCTTATTCAGTGTTGCAGAGCTCGCAAATAAAATGTTTTATTTTGTGGTCAACACCAGCACACAATGAGTGGCAGCATTTATTGCATGCTTGGCAACATAACCAATGTTCTCCTGGACGTGAAATGCTAAATAGCTCATTGCAGTAAATGCAAGCCACATCGCCATCATCGTCGGAAAAGTCCTGCTGCTGACCATCATTGTCCTGTAGTATGGCTCGTTTTATTGCTTTTTGAGCTCTAAGATTTCTTCGGTTTTCTTTTTCATTTTTCTCCTGGACCTGAGCTTTAATATCACTCATATACGGGCTTGAAGTGAGTACTTGGGATCCTGTTGTTTTTTTTTTTTCTGGCACTTCCTGTTGAAACGGATTTCGGTAGTGGCGAAATGGATTTAAGAATATGTTCAACGAACGGATATTTTGACAATGATGTAGGACTTGCAACGTTGAGATCGAATGTTGATGAAGAAGGAGTTGGTAAGTCAGATAATGTGGAAGCTGGTAAGTTAGATGATGAGGCAGGTGGTAAGTCAGATGATTGTGTCGGGCCGGGTGATGGTGAGGTGGCTGCGATATTTGCTGATGTTGAAGTGCTTTGAATTAAGTCCACAGGCTTTTTTGATGTTGATGGTCCTGGAACGTCGAATGGTTGAACCCCATCTGCTGCAAGTTGAAGGGTATGTTGTGTTCTTTCAACTTCATCCATGTCATTTTCTGTCACTTGGCTAGGCAAAAACAAGTTATCGGGAAATATATTCATGTTGAATGGATAAATTCCAAATTTTTGGAAGCCGCTTGTAATATTGCCTACTTAAGCAGCGCATCCATATGCCTTACCAAACAAAGCACTAATTTGGTAAAGGCCAACAGTTCTGCCGGGGTGGTTTTTCAGCCATGTTGTCAATTCCTGATTATAATATCTGTCAAGTGGTCCAAAAAATGAAACGTCTAATGGCTGCATTCTATGTGTGCAATGAGGCGGCAGGCACAGAGATTTTTGTGTAAGAAGAACCTTATTTTGAAGGCTGCAACCAGTGAACTTTACAAAATGTTCCATCCATTTGCAAAATAATTCACCCACCATATATCCGGTTTCATAGCACAACTGCAGTGATCCAGCTGGTGCACCATCAAAATATTCCAGTTTGTGGTTTTTTTCTGGAAATATCAAAGCTGGAGGAACAAAGTTTCCAGTTGCACTTGCACAGACCACTACAGTTATATGTTGACCTCTTTCAGCACTTGTTATGGCACCAACTTGTTTTTTACCTTTAAGTGCAAAGACTTTTGGTGGCCTTTGAACTGTGCTCAATCTAGATTCATCCATATTATAAATGTTATGAGGCGGTATTTCTGCGACCAACGGAGTTAGAATTTCGAAAAACTTCAATACCTGTGGCTTAGTAAATGCTTTGGCCCTCGCAGCGGAAGTCGGCTCAGGTGATCTAAGTGTCAACGGGTTGAATGCAAATTCATAAGCCAATTTTCTGACTTCTGTAGTGGTAAAACCGAAGAAACGGCTCTCAAAGTCCAATATGTGTTGAACCATCTGCTTTTCCATTTCTTGGTTGAACGTTGGTTTGAAGCGCCCCATGTTTTGTGGAATGGCTTTGAAGTGGCGCCGGAGGGTGGCTTGCGGCACTTTGTACTTTTTAGCGGCAGAAAGCCAACCACACTTTTTGTTTTTAATATCTTCAATAGCCTTATCCATGTCGTCTTTTGACCAAGAAAGCCTAGTTGATTTCCGTTTGTAGTTCCCTGGCATTCTAAAATAATAAAAAAATCTAAACTTATTCTATATTTTTTTTACTAGCTTCCGGGTAAGATGATATATGTCAACTTGGACGGACGAGCGCTATGTCATCTAATCCGTTTCGATCAAAATTGGTTTCAATGTGTAGGTATATAAAAACTTTATGTCTGTTAGCTAGATGTGTCTCTTGAATGAAAGCAAGAGAACAATTATTTTCTTGGAGAATTTTAAGCAATTCAATTCTCCGAGAATGAGCGACAAGGAACGAAATGTTGTATTGTAATATTTTTAATAACATCATATTGAGGAACGAGATACGAGAGATTAATTCGGTGAGTAGTTCGAAGTAGGCCATTTGCTTATCTTCTAAACAGTTGAAGTTTCCGAGATTTGTCATAAAGTTGCTTATTTTTCCAATAAGCGTTCACATATCTACACCAAAGAGTTCGTTTGATAGTGCGATGAATTTACCCATTACATTGCTGCCATTTTGCGCATTGGGAGAGCTGGGAGTGTCAGGTACCTGAGAGTTTAAATTTTGAGTTTTGAAATGACTGGTACTGGTACATTGTATTTTTATTTAGCTAGTACCCGCGAGATGACAATCGATTGTAGTGCCATCTTGAGTTCTGGCGCAGTGCTATTTTTTTTACATAAGTTTGGTATTGGGAAAAAAATAGCTTTGCGCCAGAACTCAAGATGGCACTACAATCGGTTGTCATCTCGCGGGTACTAGCTAAATAGAAATACAATGGACTGGTATATGATACCCCAGGGACAACGTGGGCGCCCCTTGAGATAGCATGGGAAAGGCTTTTTGCTTGGTCTCTTTTAAGGTTGGCTTCATGTAGAATATGTTTTATGCGAGCTTCATAGAGCTTATAGGCTTTGCATCCTCTGAAATTGGCAGGGTGATCCTCGCCGCAATTTACACAAACCGCCTTGCTACCTTGTTCGCGAAGTACAGGGCACTGACCTGGATCGTGTCGATTGGTACATTTGACGCACTTGTACGAGAATGCACAGTTTTTGGCCAGGTGGCCGAATTGTTGGCATCTTCTGCACTGAAGGGCTCCCCGGTTGCCCCTAGGTCTCTCCCAGTAAACTCTCGTATGAAAAAGGTATTTTAATTTGATTAATTCACTCGCGCTCGAACCCGGAAGGAGACGGACTAGAAAAAGGTTGTATTTAATTTTTTCTTGTTTGGATCTCAAAGTTTCGATAAGCGAAACATCGGAAATACATGGATTTAAGTTCATTTAAAATTTCTGAGGTAGGATAATCAGATGTAAGCCCTCTTAGGACAACGTTAGTTGTCTTGTCTTCTTTTAAAGTAAAAGAATATGCTTCAGCATTTTCCGTGTTCATCAGATCCCTATGTACTTGGCTATTGTCTACATACAATCTACTACTATTACCTTTGTTCACTACTTTGTATGAGAATTTAATAGGACTATTTTTAAATTCCATAATAAGTTGTCTAATGCCAATGTTTCTCAATATAATGGGTGGACAGTACTTACCCGAATATAGTTTTTCATCTTTATTTGAAACTTCTGTTGTGTTAGCTGGAGATTCCTTATTGTTTCCCTCAGCGGCAGGGACGTCGTCATTAATGTTGCTTTGATGAAGTTGATCGGCAATATTGCTGTTGCGTTTGGAGCTTTTTAGCACGAATTTTACGTTCAGTGGGGCAAATGAATTTTCGCTTGGCGTGACATCCGTTGCTAGGTTAAGTGATGCAGTCGGGGCAGTATGTTTTTTCGGCGATAATTGGCAGCCGGTCGCCAGGTCGGAGACTTCTGCATCGGTTTGATGAATTGATGATGATGATGTATTTGGCTCCATGTGGGAGGCGGAATTTACAGGCATTACAAATGCCTGTGCCATGTTTGAGCAGCTGGGAACCTCACTTAGCTGCAAGAGTAGCTGGGCGGCAGCGAGTTTTTTGAGTTTTTTGTCGTATTGGTTGGGTTTCTTTTTTGATTTTGATATCTCCGAATTATTTTTCATAATTGGATGAATCCAAATACAAGAGAATGAGCACTTAATCAGCAAAAAGCCCAATTAATACGGACTGCAGCTGCCGGTATGCATTTAGAATCAGAATGCAGCACGTGCAAAAGGTAATCCGAGAAAAGCGGAGGTTAAGTCCAACCATCCGACTTTTGCGATTAAAAAACAATGCACAGTCAGTAATTTACTTTACGATGCTTATAATATTTATTGAAATATATGCAATGATGAAAAATTGAAAAGTTTTCTTTATATGTGTGCGTAGTGACGCTATTCACTTTACTTGAATTCGCGCTAATATTTTATTATTTTTATACTATTTAATTTGCTTAG
Organism: Sphaerophoria taeniata; assembly: GCA_943590905.1. Taxonomy (NCBI): domain Eukaryota; kingdom Metazoa; phylum Arthropoda; class Insecta; order Diptera; family Syrphidae; genus Sphaerophoria; species Sphaerophoria taeniata. The sequence continues at coordinate 25,713,366 of OX016540.1, forward strand.
CTCCACGAGCAATCTTCCTTGTTGAGTGCACAAACCAAACTCCTTACACTACACATCATATTGTACTCTGAGATGAATGTCAAACACCACATTTTCTTAAACTAAAATCCACTTTATTTATTTCAATGCAGTTCTTGGCCAATGGGGTTATGTCTTATGTAGGGTAAAAGTTGTCAACAGTGGATCACTTTTTACTTCTTGGGCTGTTAAGCTCGCATTTATCATAGTAGCCATGAAATTTTTTTTCCACAACTTTTTCAATATATTTTCTTTAGTTTAAGCACAAAATTTCAAAACCTTTTAATTTGGAAAAAATTAAAAAAAATGTTTTTAAAATATCTTAACACGTGATTCACTGTGTACTCTGGGTGTACACAGTGAATCAGTGACTGGTACACAGTGAATCAGGGATTTAAAAACAGTCTTTAATTTATTATTTAAGTATTAATTTATTAATATTTATTTTTATATTTATTATTCATGTTTTATTTAAAGATAAGAAACTAAACAAAAATAAATACTCTCCATTTATAAGTCGCGTGAACTTAGCCGTGGTTTTTCTACAAAACTTATTTTTGTTGTGAGTTCTGGGTGTATTTCCAATAGTTCTGGAGTTCCTTATACCGAATTTCAATAGTTCTGGCAAAAATCCATAAAAATTTTGACTTTGAAAATTTTGCATACTGATAGGGTTGAGGCTACTAAAAAATGCATTTTTGTCTGAGTAATAAAATTTTAGTCTGTGGGCTAGTTAATGCCGGAACTGTTTAATATAAGTATTATGAGGTTCAGAACTCTTGGTTTTTTACATTTTTATCATCAGAATTGCTAAAGAATAGGAAATGCACTTTTGTGCATACGAATAAAAAATGCACTTTGTAGACGTTTTAGGGCATCCATTTCAAAAATTAATATGAGGCACTCCTGGAATATTGGTTATGAACATATTTATTGCTTCAGAACTCTTGAGGGTTGCAAAGTCTGGGCTACTTTTTTTTGTAGGTTAGGTTGAAAATTTTAGTTGGGATTTTTCGGCGAGTTTAAGGAAAATATGATAATATTGGTATGAGGAACCTTAGAACTATTGCCGCTAAAGACATTTTAACCATCAAGTATTTTAAACAATTAGGAATGCACTTTTGTGCATACAAATTTAAAATGCATTTTTTTGGCTATGAAAGGCAAAATCAGAAAAATTGGTATGATGAACTCCTGGAACATTGGTTATGAACATATTTATTGCATAAGAACTCTTGAGGGTTGTTAAGTCTGGGCTAACATTTTTTTGGGTGCAAAATTTTCAAAGTCCAAATTTTGATGGATTTTTGCCAGAACTATTGAAATTTGGTATAAGGAACTCCAGAACTATTGGAAATACACCCAGAACTCACAACAAAAATAAGTTTTGTAGAAAAACCGCGGCTAAGTTCACGCGACTCCATTTATAGCAAAAATAAATAAATAAAACTCTTCCAGCCTTATTTATAAGATTTCACTAATACTCGTTTGATACCCGGAATAGTTATAACGAGTTTAAGCACGTACATCAACCTATTCATATTCCTTATTTATAAAATATTTTATTACTCGTTTTAGTTATGCCTGGCTTATGTCAAATTTTGCTATTAAAAATTGACCAATCTAAAACTCCTGTAAGCAAATTTGACACCTTTGTATATTTATTCGTCAAATAAATATAGAAGCCTGACACTGCCTTTCATTTTTTCAGAAAATAATTAATTGAAGAGCAAAATATTGATTTTTGGGACTGCAAAAGTACCAGCAAAAGTAAGTATGAAGAAGAGGAACGGTTCCAAATAATTTTAAGAACCATGTACGGTCCGAAGATTTAAATTAAATAGCCTTTTTGGACGCAAATTCTCCTGCAACATAATAGCAAATTTGACAAAACAATTGTTTGACATATTTTGATATTTATACCGATTTATTCCAGCTTTAAACCTACTATAAATCAGTTTAGCTTATTCCGACTCTAAAACTTTTTTTATTTTTTTTATAAATAAGCTTTTCAGTATTAAAGGAGTATTAATGTCGGAATAACTTTATTCTGCTTCTAATACTCGTTTATAAATAAGGCTGCTAGTGTTTAAGAGGAGAACTTGCTTCGTTAAGTATCGAGAACATTCAGCTCCTACAAGAACCTATAGTAGTTTCTCGAACCTATTTGAGTTATATAAATACCACATTTGGCAGCGAAGCAATTCAATTGTTTGTGAACTGCGATAAAGTAAAGACACTGTGTTTGAAAGTAATAATTGAAAGTGTTGAATAAATAAGTTTGTGAGTGATTTGAATAAAGTGAATTTGTGTTTTATTTACAAAGTGTGAATAAGTTTTAATTGTCGGACCAAGCCCAATATTACATTGGTGTCAGAAGTGGGATTAAAACTTATTGATAATAAAACAGTGAGCAGTGATTAAAATATTTTGTGTGAAGTAGTGAAGTTCAAAATAAAAAAAAATGAGTAAAGTTTTGAAAGACTTAACTGTCCCTGAGCTAAAAGCCGAACTAAGCAACCGTGGCTTAAGTGGGACAAGAGTAAAAAACGAACTCATTAAACGGCTGCAGGAATATCTGGAGCAGCAAAATGAAGACCCGAATACATTTGTTTTCGAATTGGAAACAAAAGTGGAAGTGGTAAATGCAAATGACGGCTTATCTAACATGATGTCTCTTCTTCTAGCAAAGTTGGAGGAGAATAAGAATGATGTTCGGGAGCAACTAAAAACACTGGGTCATAAACTGAGTTTTTGGCAAAAAGTTTACAAAACCTCATTGGAGCATTCACACTGCTATTTTACAAGGTTTTGTTTGACACTTTAATAATTTTTGAAGTCAATGAGAGGAAAAAAAGTGTGATAATTTTACAAATGCTGCACCAGGATAGAAAAGATCTTTTGGAGTAGGTAAAAAGAAAAAAACAAAAACGTATTTGGACCTAAGTAATCTTTTCATAAGCATTCAAAATTATTTACAAAACTGATGCATTTATGTATTTGCTATAGGTATGTAAATATCTATAATTTATATCACCCATCAGCCATCACCCATGAGGCCATAACAAATAAATCAGGCTCTCAAAATTCAAAAACCATGTTGCAAAAGACGTCTCCTAGCTGTTGCCGCTGAAAATTATGAGAAAAGAAAAAACCAAGTCAATCGTGCCACATCATATACAAACTCTTCCTAAGTTCAATAAACAAGTCCAATTGATTAACATTTTAAGAAGTGAAAAATTATTGAAATGTTCGTGTATCTCTTAGTAATTTTTTGCGGTCCTGAAAAGGACCTTTGTTGAGTGGTTGACTACCAAATAATCTCAGTTCACAAGGTACTCTGCTCCAAATCTGGAAGAGTCTCCATGTCTTTTCAGATAAGCCCACGCGCGAAAGAGCAGCAAAAGTTTTTTCTTGGGGCTGTGTCTGTGTTGATCTGGGCTTGTTGATGTCCTTTAAAATTTCAAGGGCTTCAGCTTGTTTTTTTTCTTTTCTTCCATAATCTATACAAGATAAAATCATTTTATTAATAAATTTGTGAAAGAAAAATAAAGCTTACCGCAACTAGTCTATCTATCGTTCGTTTAAGAGCCGATTTTTCAATCATCGAAAAAATCTACAAATAACAAACTGGCAAATAAACTTATCTGAGTATTCATCGGTCGCATAAATAAGAGCGTTTTTCGTCAGATAAAAACTGTCTGACGATTGAAAAATCCAATATTTTGTTATTTGTCGAATAAACACTATCTGCTTGTTTATCTGACGATTGAAAAATCGGACCAAAAAGTTGTTTTTTTATTATTGAAAATAAATTTGTTTTGAAAGCTGTCTATTTTTTTATTCAGCTGAGAGCTGAATGTTTTTTAGGTGTGTTTGTTTTGATAGCTTTGCAATTCGTAAGAGGTTTTGACGAGTTTTATCAAAAACTACTAGTTTATGAAAAGAAGAAAATGTATGGGAAACCTCGTGGTTTTGATGTAGGTTTTGGCTTTTTTCGCAAAAACTGAGTTTTTGATTCAGTGTGAAAAGCCTATTATTCCGACTCTAAAACTTGTTTATTTTTTTTATAAATAAGCTTTTCAGTATTAAAGGCGTATTAAGGTCGGAATAATTTTATTCTGCTTCTAATACTCGTTTATAAATAAGGCTGTTCATGTGTACAAAAAAATCACAAAACGTTACTAGCTTAAAATAAAGAAAAAAATTAAAGAAAAAAGCAATTCAGTTGATTACAATGGATAGCTTTCTGGCGCGAGCATTTATGTTAGAAAAATCAACAGAAAATAAAAAATTTGAATTTTTGAGTCTTGATTCAGTGATTCACTGTGTACCTTTTTCAATTGATTCACTGTGTACCATGTTGCCATTTTAACAAAAACACATTAAAATTATATATAATATTTCACATAAGTAAACAAGTTGACACAAATTATTAAGTCTACGTAACCAGAAATACAAATATTATACTCAAGTGAAGTGACGATGCACTGTTTTTTAATAAGAAGAAAAGCAAATAGAAAACATAAAACTACTTAGCAATGCAGAAAACGAAAAAACATGAAAAAAATCGACTTCGATCAAGGGATCGCGCAGATTGATGATTTGAAGGGAGGAAGTGTACAGGGGTGTTCTTTTCTCTTTTTCAGATTTTTTATAAAATAAAAATATACAGCAGCGTGAGAGCTTGTGATTCACTGTGTACCCTGATTTACTGTTGACACCTTTACCCTATGCGACGACAAGTTTGGAATTCAAGATGCCAATGCCGTGTGCCGTGAACTGGGCTACCAACTCGATGCCAGTGCCAGTGAGTTGCATGGCACTTCATTATATCCATATCCACCTGCCGATGCTGGGGAAGTTTCGTTTGTTATGGACGAAGTTGATTGTTTGGGCAATGAGACGTCACTCAAGGATTGCCGTTTCATGGGTTGGGGTGTGAGCGATTGTGGTCCCGATGAAGTGGCCGGTGTGCAGTGCAAGACACCGGTCATGACATGCCCCAATGACTATTGCCTATGTAGCTCATCAAAGGAATGCATTCCACCGGCCGGCGGCGTTCGTGTGTGACAATGTTCCGGATTGTTCAGATAAATCGGATTAAAGCGCAGCAGTTTGCAATGTGAGGATACAATAGTTTCCCAGAGAATTTGTTGACAATTTTAAGGGGAATTTTTTTTTTTTAGTCGACTGTGGAGTTCAGACTTAGAGGGGGAAATGTGAAGCATGAGGGACGGCTGGAATTTCTTTACCGTGGAGTCTGGGGAACAGTGTGTGATGATGACTTTGGGCCAACTGAGGTACAAGTTGCATGCAATTTGTTGGGTTATTATGGACCAGGTGTAAGGTTTTTTTTTTTATTTTTTTTTTATTTTTCATTCGGATTCTGTTTTAGAAAATCGCCAAAAATGCGTACGGACCTGGAGCGGGTCCAATTTGGCTTGATCAACTGTCATGCTATGGCAACGAGACCACTCTGGACATGTGTAACCATTGGTCTTGCGGCGAGCACAATTGCAATCACACCGAGGATGTTTCTCTGAAGTGCACACCGGGCGAAGCCCCTCGTCCTTCAAACACAAAATCTAAAAATTCACCCTCCTCAGCTGAAGATTTCCAAACGACAGACTTGTATGACATCGGCTTAGACCTGTACCCAATGGAACGGTCCAGCAAGTCTGCAAAATCCCGTAAAATTTGCGGACCTTCAATGCTAACCACAGATGAAATACCACCTGAATTGGAGCGTGTCATCAAGGGTAACATTGCAAAACGAGGTCGTCATCACTGGCAAGCGACCATCTGGACCAAAGGTCGTGGTGACATCTCCAGCCATTGGTGCGGAGCCGTTTTGATATCAAAGAAACATCTTCTAACAGCCACCCACTGCTTGGTTGGCTATCCCAAAGGAGCATAGGGCAGAGTCGGCACCCTTCGACACCTTAACAGAAAATCATAGTTTTTGTTTTTTATTTTTTCAAAAAACTATTTTTTTTTTTATTAAATTTATGATTTTATCAACATATTAGCGGAAACTTAGATGTAAAAAAAAATGTTTTCTATTTTTTTTTATTAAAAAAAAAAAAATAGAAAATTGTCGAATGTGCCCCAGGGTGGGGCACCTTCGACAATGAGTGGGGCACCTTCGACAGCAATGCACATTTTTGAAAATTAATGCATTATAATTTATAATGTTCGTTGTTTTTTAAATAAAAGTCATGATATAGTTTGCTATAAGATAAAAAATAAAGTCTCCTTCACTTAAAATATCATCGTCACACAAAAGAAATTTGTTAAAAGAGCAATTATCATCGTTATTAAATTCATCGCTTATTGCACTGTCATAATCTTCGAGTATTTCTCCAGTAGACCTATTGCTTTTTTAGGTTTTTCAGCTTTATTAGTTGCCGGTTTCAGCTTATCCCCCTTTTTATTTTTCCCCTGATGCATTTGTTTTCCTTTTACAAACTTTGTTGCTCAACAGTCTATCGGAGGTGCCCCAGATAAAAATGTCGAAGGTGCCCCACTTGATGTTTTTTTACTTTTTTTTTTTATTATCCCAAAGTAAGATAAATCAAATTAGCTTTAAAAATATAAATAAACACATAGTATTGTATATAAAAAACAACTTCACTGCTAGAAAAAATTAAAAACACGACTACGAAAATCTTAAAAACTTACCCTGAAAATTATATCACGTAGTCCAAATAAATGTTTTATATCCTATCTTGGCGGGATTTGAAACCAGACTGCTGAAATATTTGACATATGTTTGGCATGATTAAGGGCACATCCACAATTTTTTACAGAATTTTTAAGGGTCTACACACAGAGATAATAGTGACTGTCGAAGGTGCCCCACTGTCGAAGGGTGCCGACTCTACCCTACTTCATCCGCTCATCGGAAATTGATTCCTACATCGAGAAATGGTACATTCATGAAAAGTTCCGAGAGGGCACCCACATGAATAACGATATTGCTGTAATAGTCATGAAGAACCCGGTTCGTTTCAACGATTACATCCAACCAATTTGTCTGCCACAGGAAGGAACCGAATATGAGGAAGGTCGAAGATGCACCATATCCGGTTGGGGGTCCATTCAGTCGGGAGTCTCAAGTGAGTATACAAACAGCAGAGGTCTTGTAATCTTTGTTGTTTTCCTTGTTCTTGTTTGTGATGTGGGATGATATTGTGGATGACTTGAGGGTTGAGGTGACTTATTAGGGTGTGTTTACTTTTGTTCTATGGCTTAGCCCCTTCGAATAACCTTCGAGTCGCAGAGATCCCGCTGATATCAAATGAAATTTGTAAGCTACCACACGTTTATGGAAGTTCTGTCACTGATGGGATGTTCTGTGCTGGTTTCCTAGAGGAGGGTGTGGAACTGTGGATGCTTGCAAAGGTGATTCGGGCGGACCGTTTGTCTGTTCTGATTCAGGTGAGTTTCATATTTCATATTGATAACTGGATAGTTTTCGTTTCTTTGATGTTTGAATGAGGATTTTTTTTTTTAGATTCGGAAACGCTTTATGGAATCATATCCTGGGGCCAACAGTGCGGCCATGCCAATAAGCCTGGTGTTTATGTGAAAGTTGAAAAATATCTCGATTGGATTTATGAGAAAATTCGATTTTCTATTCAAAAGGAAGATTAGGGGAGGGTTTATATTTGCTTAGTTTTCTGTTGCAGGAAATGAAATCAAATTTATTTGCCAAAAAATTTGTTGCCATAGGCTTAAACTTAAAAATCGATAGAATTTAAGTTAAGAATTTAAAATTAAAGATTCTCAACGTTTTATACATTTTGTTTTGTTAATTTTGGATAAATAAATAGCACATTTCAGCGTTCAATATTTTTTATTTTATTGGCTATCAAAAACAAGAGAAGTGGGAAGGGGAACACTTTTTAGTTCATAATCCTCCTACCTCCTATTGCACTTACACAAGTTAAGGGCTTACTGTCATAAGCGGAAGCAAACGTTAGCTTGTGTCAGAACCAAATGAAACGTTCTCTTCTGAACTGTCAAATGAGTACGTTATGTTGACGGATGAGTACGGCAGTATCTTTGAAAATAAGACATCTACTTTTCATTTTCTATTGTTTGTGAATTTTGGTGGTCATACAATGAATAACAATTACGAGAAACAAATTCCTTAAAATCGACTTTCTCTTTAAAAAAAAAAAAAACAAACAAATCCAATCAGCTGTTAAATGTTCGTCCGTATAAAAATCCAAAAGCAGCGTATTTTACGTCCGTAAGCAAAATTGATCGAAAATTTGACGAAACAGAGCAATTAGCTATTTGGGGCACAATGTATGACGGCTCCGTTCGCGCCGATCCGTTCTGCTTAGGTGAACTTGAACTAATATGTCAAAAACCGAACAAAAATTTCCTTACGTTTGCCTGTCCTTTTTCCTCTTTTTTACGCGTTCACTTAAGCAATGCACGAATGAAACCACAATAGTAAATTTGAACGTAAATTTAACGAACGTGTGTTTGAGCAAACATAGTTTCGCCACTCACTACACAAACATGTTTGAGAGATATCAGTTGCGTGACGTTTTTCATCTTAATCAGACCTACCTACGGACACGGAGCAATTAGTGATTAAGCATGTGCAGTGCAGCTTTGATTAATTGCCCTAGCTATTAAAAAAAAAACAGAAAAAAAAAGAATTTGGTGTAAAGAGTGGTACAAAAAAAGATCTATTTTTGGACATTCCAGTTTGTTAAATGAATTGGAATACTCGTCCAGCGTTGACTTTAACAATTTTTTACGCATGGACAAAGCCAATTTAACAGATTTGTTACAAAAATTTACGCCAGTTATTATTAAAAAAACAACTTTGATGAGAGATCCTATTTCACCAAAAGATTGACTATCTTTAACACTACGGTTTCTAGCAAGTGGATAATCTTTTGAAGACCTTAAATTTCTTTGTGCTATTGCGCCGCAAACAATAGGTGGAATTGTGATGGAAAACTGTGAGACCATTATTACAGTTTTGAAAGGAAATATAAAAGTGCGTATATTTTTATTTTCATTTTATTAAAATTAATTTATGTATGTATGTACAAAGGGATGCATTTCACATATCAATATTTTGTGAGAACTCGTCAAAAAATTCTTGCGTATTTGAGTACTTCCGCATGCTAGAGGTCGAGCGTCGAGGGCCGTGGTTGTTGAACAAAAAATACTTGTTGCGGCATTGGCGATGGAGAAGATATGGAAGAATCACTCCAAATAGGTGTCGAAGATCTCACTGAAGGGTCTAAAAGATTTTGAACCCCTCGGATTACACTTTCATTGAGTTGTCCAAAAGACCCAGTAAATAAAATATCCGAAACAAGTTTTTTGGCATACATTCGTTGCTGTTTGTTCTCAATTTCAGAAAATGCTGATGCCCATCGGCCCATCCTTTTGCTAGTGATTTTGTGTCATTGCAGCTCTCTTTTAAGTCCTCACAAGCTAATTTTATTAACTTGTCCTTATCATTGGAAACCCGTTTTCTTTTAAATGACCTTTGTTTCGGATTTTCAATATCCTGAAAATAAAAAAAGAGAGAAGCAAATGTACATACATAACATAAGTATATGTGTGTAATTTTTATATTTATAATTAACAAAATACAATAATAATTTAACGAAGTTATACATATATCTACATTTTCAGCTACCTGAAAATGAACATGAATGGAAAAAAGAAGCTAAACTTTTTAATGATATGTGGAATTTTCCTCACTGTGTAGGTGCTATAGACGGGAAGCACGTCAATATAACTAAACCACCTGGTTCTGGATTGTTCTATTTTAACTATAAACGCAATTTTTCAATTATACTCATGGCGCTCCCAAACGCAAATAATGAATTTCTAATGGTCAACGTAGGAATCAACGGAAGAGCGTCAGATGCGGGTATATTTAGAGATTCGAAGTTCAATGAAAAACTTCAAAATAGGACACTGGGCTTGCCAAACCCAGAACCTGTTTCAGAATCAAGTGGTGAATTGCCATATGTTTTTGTGGCAGATGATGCATTCCCGTTGCAGGAAAATATTATGAAGCCATATAGTCACAACACATTAAATAAAGAAATAATTTTTAATTACCGTCTATCGCGAGCTATACGTATTGTGGAAAATGTATTTGGCATACTAACATCGCGCTTCTGAATTTTACCAAAAACAATAAACCTGGATCCTGATAAAGTAACAACAATAGTTTTAGCTTGTTGCCATTTGCACAACTTTCTCCGCCAAAATAAATCAAAATTATATGATCAAAGTGCATTATATGTTGAAAACACTAATAATTTTAATATAATTAATCCTGATTGGCATGCCGAACCCCATCTTTTAGACGACATTCAACCTGCTCAATTGTAATTTTTATTGTAATTTTATTTTCATATTCATGTATAAATGTTAATTTCCTTTCTTCATACTTGTAAGTCCAGAAAATATTATACATGTTGTTATTTGCTCCATATTAGTATCATATGTTACTCTAAGCTTAGTTATCTAAAAGATGTAAATCTTAAAACTAAGTTCCTTATTTAATAAATATCAAAATGTTAAATGTTAATGTCAAGGACGAAATGCTAGCAACGAAGCAAAGTTAATAAAAAAGAAATTTTCTGATTATTTTAATTCCGCTGACGGCGCAGTGCCTTGGCAAAGCAAAATATATGAACATTCTACTAATAAAAATTGATAACTTTTTATGGATATATTTTTTTTTTTAAATATCGTTTTCATTTGAGAATCTGGAATGGAAAATAAGTGCTTCTGCTCTTGCTTTCAATTGTGAAATCAATTTCAGAAGGAAAATTTGGGAATTTTTTATTTTCAGAAAGAGCTGGGATATTTGCCATTTTAGATAACCAAATCAAACCAATTAAGTACTCACCTCAGTTAAATGGTCATCGCTATCGTTCATTGTTGATGTTCCTTCTAATGTGTCCTCCTGACTATCCAGAAAACTTAGCAAATGGAAGTAGGTACCATAGATTAGATTGGAACACATCATCTGCTCGCACTCCAGATTTTTCGCTTTTTTTGTTTTCTGAAGTCGAGTAGCCGCTTCGAAAAGTATTTATTTTTTTTTTACGACAGTTTCGCGATTAGCGCCCGGATCAAATTCTTTAAGTTTTTCAACTAACACTTCATATGCGTTTGCTTTTAGTACCCGATTGCAATATTCGTTACTTTTTACACACCTCTATACCGGTAAACTTTTATAAAGTTCAATGAATTCAATCCAAAAAAAAATTTCCTCTTGTTTATTCATATTAACTCTATGAAAATTGGCATCGGTTTGAGCAAAATTCAATACACACCACACAAACATGTTTGTGCAGGCACGGAAAATTCAAAACTTTTTGATTTTGTTCAAACCGCTTGCGCAAACACGCATCATCGCTACTCACTACTCAAACTGTTTGCACAAACACTTTTACAACAACAAAATACATTCGTTTGCTCAAACAGTTTGTGTAGTGTACTTGTACTGATTCTGATTTTTGTGAAATAGTCAAAACACACCTGAGGAACGAGAATTTGTTGAATTTCTCAACGAAATTTGCATTTTACTGCATGCTTTAATGAAAGTAGAATGTAAGTTGTAGGTTAGGCTAGGTTAAGCGGGCTGATTGTTGGTGTTGTTACCATCACACTTAGATCAATGTAGATCCATTGTGGTACCCCGAAGTGTTGTAACTTCCTGAAAAATAAATAACCTATGAATCTTGTGGTTCGTTTAACCTTTTGCCTGGCAGTTCTGATAGTGCCTCTAGTTCATTGAAGAAAAAGTTGCCTAGAGTTTTCTTTCTAGTAAGACAGAGTGAAGGACAGTGGCAGAGAAAATGAGCAGTGTCTTCATGCTCGTTCTCATCACCACAGCCTCTACAAAGGTCATCAGTACTAAGCCCCATCTTCTTCTTATGGTAGACAAGTAAGTTGTGTCATGTAATAATACCGATAAGGGATCTTTGGGAAGGTTTATTAAGAGTTAAAATCCAGTCGGATCTTTTCTAATCGTATCTAGGCCATAGCTTCCTGGTGTTTAAACAGGTTTCTAGGAGATTTCATCTTTGACTTGATTTGGGTGGCAGAGATAGCTTTTATTGCTGCTTGGCTATCAATGAAAAAAGTGATGTCCGCGTGTAATATCGCCATCATGGATATATGTTTACAGCGTTTTTCACTGCCAAGATCTCGGCTTGGAAGACGCTGCTATGGTCGAGGAGCCTGAATGAATTGGCAAAGTTGAGGCTTTCCGAGTAGAAACATGCACCTACTCCAGTATTCATTTTAGAACCATCGGTGTAGATGGTGATTGTTGAGTCATTAGTGTAGGGCACACTATTTTCCCAATCTAGTCTATTGGGGAAGCTAGTACTAAAAGATTTGTTGAAATCTAGGTAAAGGATCAGACATTTTTTTTTTCGTAAGAATAGCTGCGTGTCCTATCTGGCTAGTTTTCCAGATATTGGTATGACTGAGCCTAAGGGCGCTGTTTGCTGCTGATTCTTGGACGAATAGATCTATGGGGGGAGATTGAGGATCGTTTCTAAACCCGCAGTTGGGGTAGTCCTCATCACACCACTAGTGCTGATGCAAGCTATTCTTTGTGCTTTGGTAAGGGTTTTTAGATTCGTGGATTTCTCCAGAGCTTTTCACCAAACCAAATTGCCATAGGTTAGAATCGGTCTGACAATGGCAGTGTACATCCACATCCACATGATTATTTTGGGGTTTGGTCCCCAATTTCTACCCAGAATCTTGTTGCATGAGTAGAGTGCAATCATGGCTTTCTTATATCTTTCTTGCATATTTGGACCCCAGTTAAGTTTTTTGTCCAATATAACTCCGAGGTATCTCGCTCGGTCGTAAATTTTTAGTGTGGTGTTATCTATTTTTGGTATTTCAAACGGAGGTAATTTCCTTCTGTTTGTAAAAAGAACCAGTTCTGTTTTAAGGGAGTTTACCTTAAGGCCGCATTTCTTGGTCCAGTTGCTGACCCTTGATAATGCACTTTCTAATTGTTCGCTAATAGTCGTAAGGTATTTACCCGTCGGCAAAAGCGCTAAGTCATCAGCATAGGCTACCACTACTATACCGTAATTCTTATGTTTTACCAGGATCTCGTTCATCACTAAGATCCATTATAATGGTGAGAGAATTCCACCTTGCGGGCTTCCTCTAGATGTGTACATCTCTATATGTGCGTTTCCAAGCTCGCTATGTATTTGTCTGTTTTTCAGCATACACATGATCCATTTGATAACTACTTCTTCTATACGCTGATCATTAAGTGCTATTCTCGATTGCACTGCTGTGGACGTTATTGAAGGCTCCTTCAATGTCCAGGAATGATGCAAGAGTGTATTCCTTAACGTCAAATGAATTTTCTATGGTTCTAACTACGCAGTATAGTGCCGTTTCTACACTTTTACCTTTTGTATAGGCGTGTTGAAAGGGTGATATGGTCTTTGGTTTTAAATTACTGCGGATGTACATATATATCGACAAGTCTTTCAAGTGTTTTAAGTACAAAAGACGTAAGACTTATAGGTCTGAAGTCTTTGGGTTCCGTGTGGCTAGGTTTGCCGGCTTTTGGTATAAAGACGACTTTTACCTCACGCCATGTCTTTGGAACATACCCCCATTTAATGCTACTTTGAAAAATGTTTATCAGGTGTGGAGTGATAAATTCAGTGCTCTTTTGCAGCATCATTGGGAAAATGCCGTCTAGGCCCGGAGATTTGTAAGAGGTAAAAGAGTTAAGAGCAGTTGCCCGTAGCTTAGTTGGTAAGTGCGTTGGCTTCTAAGCAGAACATCGTTGGTTCGAGTCCTACTCAGGCCAAGTTTTTATTTCATCTTTCACGGACACTGCCTCTTGCGAAGACCTGACAAATCTTCCAAGAGTATCAATCTGTCATGAAAAAGTGCTTCTCAACTCTGCCGTTCGGAATCGGCGTTAAGGTGTAGGTCCCCTCAATTCTTCACACGCACTCAGAGAATTGTTGATGAGAGTAGGCCACTTAGGCCTTGGCTCTTCAAGAGCTGTCGCGCCACTCTATTTATTTTTATTTTATTTAAAAGAGTTAATAGCCCAATTTAACTTTTCTACCGTTATAAAATCTGTAGGAACTACGTATTCGAAGATTAAAGAGTTAACTGATTCGCGTTCAGGGCTATAGGTTTGCTACCTGGGAAGTGTGTTTCAACCAGGAGTTCTAGATTTTCGCGCCCTGATTCAGTCCAGTTATTGTCAGGTTTTCTTAGAGAACCTACAGAAGTGGTGGTTTTAGAAAGGATTTTCCTGAGCCTAGCTGATTCGTTGGTGCCAGAGATTAAAATGAATACGTTCAAATATATTCAAATACATCACAAAATTACTCAATTATCGCTCAGACTTGATCGTTTTCCACCCCTATTCACAAGCAAAGTGCTCACAAGCATTTTTGCTCAGACACATTCAAATGTTTTCGAGCAAGCAGAATGAGTATATTATATTCACAAGTCATTTTTGTTTTTTTCACTCACAAATAAAAAGACTGGTGAGCTGAATATTTGTTTGAACTTACTTGAACATATTCAAATAGTTTGAATACTCAAATATATTCAAACGACTGAGTATATTCAAACCGACTGAGTATATTCAAACCGTCTGAGTATATTCAAATGTTCAAACAGATTGAATAATTGTGAACTTGGATTAATATTTTCTAACTTGATTCTAGAAAAAAAATTAGGTTGATTATGAATGAGGACTTGTTTATTGTAAGTTTTTTTTTTATTTTTTGTTACGAAATAAAGTATTTATCAATGAATGAGCGTTGGTTAGGTATATAATGGTATGAATATGAATATGAACATAAATATGCACATTAGTGATGGCCTTAGCAGTTATTTTTGAGTAACCGTTATAACAGTTACAGTTATTTCTGAATAACTGTTATTCTTAGCCGTTACTCAGTAACGGTTATCCATGTACTTATACGAAACAAAAAAAAAATATTTAAAAATGAACAACATTTTATTTATCACAATATAGAATAGCATAAAATAAATTTATTAAACTTTTGGGAAATTTAAGAACATAAAAAAGAATTTCAAGAAAAACAAAACCATAAAAACAAAAAAAAAAATAATTCATAAAAAAGAAAAACAAAACATTTGAACTTAAAATATAATAAAAAAAAAATTATCATGTTTTAGAAATTAAATTAATAAAAAAAATATATTTAAATATTAAGAATTACAAGAATTTATAATTATAAAAAGTAATTGTTTAACTTTCCCCTGGGACAGGCGACTCCTGCGGTCCGTTAATATAAGACCTGCTTTTGAAAAAAGTCTTTCACAGGGCACCGAAGACGCTTGTGGACATAATCTATCTCTAGCCAACTTGCTGAGATAATGAGTAAATAATAATGCAACCCTTTTTTCCTACATTCATAAAAAAATAATGCATCTACCTCTAACTTGACCTTTTTTTCGCTTTCTGATGGTTTTTTTTTCTTAGATATTCTTTTTGCACTATTTTCTTATTTTATGGGTAATTTAACATCGATTTCTTAAAAGAGAATTGGTTTGTTTAATAAATGCTCCTTTTCCCTTTACTGACTTTTTTCCTAATAAATTATTAAAATAGAAAAACACTGTTTAAAAAAACAAAAAGTTATTCAGTTATTGATAACTATTTATTCTGAGTAACTGTTCCTTCAATAACTAGTTATTTTGAGTAACGGTTATTCTGAGTAACGATTATTCTGATAACGGTTATTCTGAGTAACGGTTATTCTGAGTAAAGGTTATTCTGAGTAACGGTTATTCTGATAACGGTTATTCTGATAACGGTTATTCTCAGTAACGGTTATTCTGAGTAACGGTTATTCTGATAACGGTTATTCTGAGTAACTGTTATTCTGAGTAAAGGTTATTCTGAGTAACGGTTATTCTGATAACGGTTATTCTGAGTAACGGTTATTCTGAGTAAAGGTTATTTTGAGTAACGGTTATTCTGAGTAACGATTATTCTGATAACGGTTATTCTGAGTAACGGTTATTCTGAGTAAAGGTTATTTTGAGTAACGGTTATTCTGAGTAACGATTATTCTGATAACGGTTATTCTGAGTAACGGTTATTCTGAGTAAAGGTTATTCTGAGTAACGGTTATTCTGATAACGGTTATTCTGATAACGGTTATTCTCAGTAACGGTTATTCTGAGTAACGGTTATTCTGATAACGGTTATTCTGAGTAACTGTTATTCTGATAACGGTTATTCTCAGTAACGGTTGTTCTGAATAACGGTTATTCTGAGTAACGGTTATTCTGAGTAACTGTTACCGAATAACTGTTAAGATCGATATTGAATAACTAGTTATAGCTGTTATTCACGAATAACAGGTTATTGGTAACGGTTATTGATATATCGCCCACCTCTAATGCACATAACGTAATTATAATACTGAATGTTTTAGATTGACGTGTACTATTGAAGGAGAATTTGTTTTTTTTTTTTTTTAATAGTTCCGTCCATACAAAAATTAAATGGATAACATTTATAAAAGTGTAACCGACATAATATGCAGGTATGTTAGGTAGTTAGGAAAATGTGTTTTTGTTGCATTTTAAGGAAAGATTTTAAATTTGAAATAATATACCAGAGGGTTAATGAATGAATTCCAAATGGTAAATGAATGGAAAATACGTTTTCGTATTTCATAATAGCAGGTAGTTAAAATTCAGGGACAGAGTAGCATTGATTGGGTAAGTTCTTGAATACTGTGTGAATGTGTACCTGCTATAGATGCATTATGCATTCATACACAGTTTTTTTACCCACCATAAAATTAGCGACGATGCACTTTATTAAATACTGGAAAATTTGAATGTCCGTGGTCAAGTTGTTTGTTGATTGGCAGTATGTATCATAAAAGTGTTAGGTAATTTAAAGATCGTCAATGAAGGAGAAGGAGGTACAAATGCATTTAGGTTGTTTGTGGATGCGAATTTGAAAAAAAAAATTTTGTTGGTATTCGCGGTTATAGGTACTCGTATATCACAAAAGGGTTATTCTTTGAAAAAAATGGGCTACTTAAGCGTTACATTTGTCATTATATTGGAAAAATTGTTTTTTTTTTGGTAGGAGAAAGTTTTTTTTATTGGTGCCCGATTTTGAAAATTGAAAATATATAAAGCAAACGTAAAGTAACAATAATCTAATCATTTAAGTCCATTTAAGGCAGCCACGTTTTTGTATCCACCCTGCAAGCCTGCAACAAAATGTCTCTTTTAACAACAGAAGAGAAGAATGAAATCTATGATTTCATTAAAACTGTTGTTCCAGTCATTTAACCGATTGAAAATTTGTCGGACGAGCAGCCGTCAACATCTTCACGGCCATTCAATGTGTTTTCACGGTTTGTTGGAGGAAACACATCGCAGGATTCCATTGAAGGCGAAATAAACAAATACACTACAACTGATGTAGATGACCCAGTTGATATGCTTCAATGGTGGTATGAGCACAGGAACATCTTTAAGCGCCTTTATGAAGTGCACAGGATTTTAAATTGCATTCCTGCAACATCAGCCCCATCAGAACGAGCTTTCTCCCTAGCCGGAAACATTATCACCGAAAAACGAACCAGGCTAAATCCAGAAACAGTAAATGATTTGATCGTGTCTTATTCAAATCTTAAGATTAACAAAATTTAATTTTTATAATGTACATATCTTTATAACTAACATTTTAATTTTTTTCTCATTGCTGTGATTTTATTTCCTTAATTTGAATTGTACTTTGTACCTTATTTGAGTTTGAATCATTAAATAAAAAAACTATTGTATTCCCTTTAAATCGTTGTCACTTTTTTATCTAAACAAAAAAAACATCATCCAACTTTTAATATTGTTTCTCCTTTTAAATCAAACCGCACCATCAAATAGACAAATCACAAACAGATACCTACAATGCTAACGCTTGGCAAGAACCCTTGCCTGCTCATGAATAGCTTGCTTGTTCATGAACATTTTGCTCACAGAAACTCAGTTCAAAGTTATTCAAACTCATTTTGACTTGAAAACAAAAATACTCATTTGTATTCATTTGAAAATAGGAGTTGCTCAGAGTTACTTGATTCATAAATAAAAATGTTCAGACTTATTTGCTTGTGCGTTGACTCAGTTTGTTCAAACTTGTTTTTTTTTCAAATAAATACTCAGTATTCGTAAGCAAGCTTGATTCATTTTAATCTCTGTGGTGCACTCAATGTTGCTACAGAAACTTTTCCACGAGCTCCGTTTAGCTCGTTGGGTTTCTATTTTGAATTTTCTTTGACTAGTCTAATAACAGTCCGAGTCACTTTCGAGTCTTGTTCTTTTAGCAGCATTGAAAAGCTTTCTTGTTTCCTTTCTAATGTTGGTCAGTTCTGTTGTCCACCGGGGGGGTTTATTGTTTTTCTTCGCAGTTGTTTTTATTGGACAACTGATTTCGAACGCCTTACGCAGAGTCTCAGTGAGATCCTCTGTTGCCTTCTCTAGACTGTTTGGTCCTAGAATAGCGTTGGTGTTAATGTGCTAAATGTTATTACTAATTTCCCTATTGAAGATAAGCCAATCTGTACGCCTGTTATTTCTAAAGGGTTTGTGCTGTCTATCAACGTTAGGGATT
Organism: Sphaerophoria taeniata; assembly: GCA_943590905.1. Lineage (NCBI taxonomy): Eukaryota > Metazoa > Arthropoda > Insecta > Diptera > Syrphidae > Sphaerophoria > Sphaerophoria taeniata. Next base: position 25,732,075 of record OX016540.1, read on the forward strand.
TAAAATTCTTTAAGACGATGGTCAGAAAAGGAAGGTTTTTCTTACACCCTCCAGTGATCAATTTGACATAAGTCTGAATTATTTGAGAGGGTAATATCTAGTACCTCTTTCCGGTTTTTTGTGACAAAGGTGGGTGTATTACCTCGGTAAGCCACACATAGATTATTATCTATGATGAATTGAAAAAGGGATTCACCTCTAGTATTAGTGTCGGTGCTTCCCCATTGCACATGATGTGCATTGGAGTCGCACCCTAAGATAATATTGATATTTTTCTTACTTGCAAATGATATCAATTCATTAGTTTTATCCGCTGATGGTTCTTCAACTCCATCATAGAGCATGTATGTGGAGGTTATTATGAGCGTTGGTTGCTCCTAACGTTCAAATATGACCGCAGTCTGGTCGATGTTGCTATAAGAAGTTAGAAGAAAAAGATTTAACCGTTATCTAGCTAATATACATGTTCTGGGGTTACTATTTTGGCTGTCAAGATTTGACTTATACTGCATGAGGTCTTTGGAGTGTAGGCCCTTAATCATGCCACCTACTATACAGGGTTCTTGAATCATCAGGGCGATGTCGTACTATCTACTCTCCATGAGGTAGACCAGGTTGGCGCTGGCGGCTTTACTATGTTGAAGATTGATTTGTAAGACTTTCAATTCCATTTACATAATAAAGATTTGTTCATCGCCTTACTAATCTGTTTTCTTTTATTTCATGTCAATCTTAGTTTGCATCTGGTGATCCCGAAGCGCACTTTGAAATCCACTTTCCTTAGTAGTGGTATCGATTTATGGACTAACCTTACCATCACTTCGGTCCTTCGCTGGTCTTCTCGCACTTAACTATTTCCCAGTCTTGGCCGAGGAGATCATTGTTGAGAGATATGATATATCTCTCCAGTCGATCATTGGGTAGGGTTGGACCTTTCACCAGTAGTACGCCAATTGGTCTCGAGATATTTTTAATCTCTTTCACATCAATTAGGCGCAGATCTGTATTTTGCCATGGTGCCGAAGTGGTCTTTGTGAAGTCTTGAAGCCACTTAAGTGTGGCGTCGTTTTCACAATCCATCACCTTGATCCCGTGGATAGTTGTTAAATTACCGAAGAGCGGGGGGGGGGGGCTGTTTTTTTTTACTATGGCCTCATTGACTTCTTCCAGGATTCTTAGCTCCAGGTTGACACTCATCTTAGCAAATCGGCGGACAATACTCTCAGCGTTACGTCTTTGTTGACGTCTGATATCCTTGTCATCTAAAACTTTTGCCGTACGTATTGACGTTCTTCTGTCTATTACCGTGCCCTGCGAAAGTGGGTGAGTTATTTAGAAAGTGTTGCTTTGCAATATCGAGTAAATATTTCTCCAAGCTCAAGTGCGGAAATACCAACCTCCGCGCTGGTGCAAGGTGGAAACTAGACTTCCGTCTAGGCGAATGGTTTACGCTAAAAGTCATGTAGCCTTCCAGAATAATTCTACCCGTCTGACAACTGGCAAGAGGCTGCATGACAAGGACACCAGTAAATCCTTGTTAATCCATGAAGAACGAAAGCTGGGAAAAATCCTATTGAAGAAGTGTACCTGTGAATTTATTCACAGGAGTACATAAGATCAATAGAAAGCCTACCAGGTCTATTGAATAAATTGGTGCTCTGGGGTAGTTGTAGCCCCATTCATTGAGTCTATATGACCTTTGAATGTCAACTACAGTCGCGGTAGGCCCCCTTGTGGGAGATTCAGAATGGCTGTGGTTGTCGAGAAATCCGTTCTCGGTAACTGGGACAACTGTTCTAATCCCAGTTATATAGATAGAAAAACATTTACCATTATGGTTTCTTCATGGAAGAAATACAATGGTACTTAAGATCACAAAAGAAATTAATTTTATTAGATGCGATAAAGAACAACATACGCATAAGTTTGATATCAATGAATTTCAAACAGTGTGATTAAGGGTGAATATCAACACTCATAAACAGATACCAATGTGAATGGTCACACGTCGGATAAGGCTTAAATGCTAGGTGCCGACGTAAAACTCTTCACACCATCTGTCTATTACCGTGGCTAAACTGTCGTTCGTTGTGTTGATCGTACAGTTTTCGGGTCCAGGTTCGGCGGTCATGTTTAGGTCAACGCTAAGGCTGTGGCCAGTAGCATTGCCTACACATTCCCTCTCATCCTTACCCTCATTGAGTGTGACCTTCTCACCTACCTCACTAACGCCAACTGATATCGGAGCGATCAGAGGCGGATCGGTATGTGGTACGGTTGACGACTTAATGTTTGTCCATACGACCTGCCCTTGTTGATTTTTTCCTTCATGAGGATTGGCTGCAACCATCGATGGGGGGCACCCTTCTTCACGCTGTATTGTTACAGCGATGGGGGCAGGTGGTCCCATCACGGTTTGAACGCTCGCGCTAGTTACGTATGCATCGCAGAAGCGGCAACACTCAACATATCATGCACCCAACAACTCATTACCACAACTTGATAAATAAGAGAGACCACCTGCATCGAAAAATAATAGATCACCAACAACAATGATATGCTTTGGCAAAGCAAACTCGAGACCTTGAAAACGGATTAAACTATGTTTCATTTTTTTATGTATTCAAGACCTTGAAAAGGGATTAGCAAATGTATTTTGATCTGCTTGGAAACAGAGTACGCAAATAGAAATAATGTAAGGAGAAGAAATTCAGTCTTAAGCTATTATTTGACAAATAAAGATCAATTTTGTTAAACCATAATTTTGATAATTATTTTTTCTCGGCTAAGGCTCATAACTGGCGCAGTCGGTTTTTTGTGCCAAGTACAGCTTTCAACAAAAAGTGAATCTAAAGTAGCTTAATCGATGCTGGAAAAGCCATTTTGTACCCTTCGAAGGATTATCGAAGAGTTGAATTTTAATCCTTAAACAAAAAAAGAACCTATAAACATTAGAATAAAGAAGTTTTCTGAAAAAAAAAATTAAGAAAATTACAATATTACAAATGAACAAAGTTAAAATTCATTGATTAAATAAAAGCAATGCAAAAAACAAATTAAATGAATTAAAAACTAAAAAAGAAAAAGTACATTTACATTATACATTGTTTCAAAATTTATGCTAAGTGCAACTATAAATCGATTGATTGATTAAAAGCAAACAAAAGAACAAATAAAAACAATCTAAAACTGAAATAAAAGCTATTGAACCTCAACAAGAAGTGCGATTGTGTGAAGGCGCAAAGACTACAACGATACAGGTCCAAAATCTGCATTGACGCTACACGTGGCAGATTTATCAAGGTGAGTCCATTCTTTTGATTCCTTAAGTATCGATCCATCTTATGTCCCCAACAAAAAAACAGATTAGTTCATCTGGTGAGCACAAGATTTTGGAAGTGAGTAGCTTTAGTAGTCCAATCCGAAAAAGTGTGAAAACTTCCAATAAGTAATATTTGAGCTTAAAAAAGTTGACTTTGTGAATTTGGCAACTAGCTCTGTTTCTAACGCATTAAAGAGTACTTTTAATTCAAATTACTTTTCCGTTATGGATGACGCCGCGATCGCAAAAAATGGATTTAATGCACTTAGAATTCCCGATGCCGTCAAGGACGTGCCAACATTCGATGGAAATCCTCTTTTACTTTACAATTTCTTAAATAACGTAGATGAAGTATTAAATATCATTCCAAATTTAAATGGTTCAAACTATGAAAAAATTATTATGAGAGCAATACGCAATAAAATTATAGGAGAAGCGAATGAGATCCTTAATATGTATGGAACACTTTTAGAAAGGCAGGATATTAAAGATAATCTTATAATTCATTATTCCGATAAAAGGAATGAAACGAGTTTAATACGGGACTTGCATCAACTCAGACAAAATCACGATACCGTAGAAAAGTTCTATTCGAGGATTATAGAAATACTTTCAACAATGACTAATTATATCAGGGTTCACGAAAAAGACTCAAATGTAATTAAAGCTAAACAAACACTTTATAACGAAATGTGTTTGGATACATTTTTATCAGGGTTAAAAGAACCACTAGGTTCAACGATAAGGGCAATGAGGCCACATAAAATTATCGATGCGTTCAATTTTTGTCTTGAAGAACAAAATTCTCATTATTTTAAAAACCCAAACTATTTACAAAATGCACAACCTTTTGTATCAAACCAACCAAGGGTTCATAATTATACACAACAAAAACAATTTCTAAGACCACATCGTCTTTATAATCACAACCAACAAGAACAAATATCCAGACCTTTTAACCAATATCATAACAACATCGCAAATAGAACACCATCTCAAACATATACTAAGCAAACTCATAACAGTTCCCAAATAACTAATAATTCCACTAGAAATCCACAACATGAGCCGATGGATGTGTCTAGTGGTAATACTATTCATCGAAGACACAATCCACAACCAATACAAATCAGATCTATAATGTAGAAAGTTATTGCTACAATTGTAATAATGCAATTAATGATGTTGAACAATGTTCTACAAATTCTTCTGCCCAGCATAATTACAATAACAATTTAAAATTGAACGATTATTATCAAACCATGGATATGGCATCTCCCCCAAACGAGGAACAAGAAATAGATGACACAAATTTTTGTGTACAAGCCTCAAAATCAATCGGCTTCGTAGACAATAATAATATAAATACAAACTTGTTACCCTATATAACAATTAGTAGTTTCCACAATAAAAAATACAGATTTTTAATTGACACAGGCAGTAACAAATCGTTCGTAAGTCCTGAAATAACCACCAATTTAAATGTAACACTTACCGATCCTGTCGAAATAAAAACTTTATTTGACAAGCATGTTGTGAATAAGAAGATAACAATAAATTTACCGGAGCTTGGAGCCGATAAATATTTATCGTTTATTGTTTTTAAGTTCCATAATTATTTTGAGGGACTAATAGGCACTGATATTATGAAGGAACTGGGTATAAAGATTGATTTAGAGAAATCTTTTTTGGAAACAAATAATTTCAAGATCCCATTAAAATTTAAACCTAATCTCATGTCTAAGCTGTACATAGTTCCCGGTTTGAGTAAGATGGTATGTTGTCTTCCTGTCGATATTGAGATAACCCTCAAATATTTAGAGTTGAGCAACCAATTGAAGCTAGTTTGTTTGATTCAAAATCTCATTTCGAAATTCATAATTTTAGTCTTAACAACAAAGAACATCTAGGAGTCAACATTTGTGATGCTATCAAGACGGATCACCTTAACGAAGAAGAAAGAAAAGATATAAGGGATCTTTGCAAAAAATATTCGGATATATTCTTAAGAGAAGGACAAAACTTAACGTTCACTAACACAGTTAAACATAAAATTAAAACAAGAGACGATATACCCGTATATTGTAAATCCTATCGATATCCATACATCCATAAAGATGAAATTCGTAAGCAAATTGCCGATATGCTGAATCAGGGTATAATACGTTCAAGTTTCTCTCCATGGTCAGCTCCAATCTGGATCGTACCCAACAAAAAAGACCAAAGTGGAAAGGAAAAGTGGCGATTAGTCATAGACTATCGCAAAATTAACGAAAAAACTATTGACGATAGGTATCCAATCCCAAATATAACGGAAATCCTTGACAAACTTGGAAAATCTTTATATTTTAGCACTCTAGACCTTGCTTCCGGATTTCACCAAATTGAGGTGGCGGCCGAAGATGTTCCTAAAACAGCTTTTTCGGTAGACAATGGACATTACGAGTTCTTGAGAATGCCGTTCGGACTCAAAAATGCTCCATCAACTTTCCAACGGGTTATGGACAACATTCTTCGAGACCTCCAAGGTAAAGTCTGTTTGGTTTACATGGATGATGTAATTGTGGATTCAACTTCACGTCAAGAACACATTCAAAACCTTACTTCTGTTTTTAACAAATTTAGAGAAGCCAATCTGAAAATACAAATTGAAAAGTCTGAATTTCTTCGAAAAGAAGTATCATTTTTAGGGCATATAGTAACACCTAAAGGAACAAAACCCAATCCGAATAAAATTAGCGCTATAAAGAACTTTCCAATACCGAGAACAGTCAAACAAATCAAATCTTTTTTTGGTCTTCTAGGTTACTATAGAAAATTCATAAAAGACTTTGCACACCTAACAAAACCCATGACTGAATGTCTTAGGACAGGAAACACAATTAGACTAGATTCAAAGTATATGGAATGCTTCGAAACATGCAAATCATTTCTAACTAATGAACCATTGCTTCAGTATCCAGATTTCACTAAGCCTTTCAACCTTACTACTGATGCTAGTTACGTTGCAATAGGTGCTGTACTATCACAAGGCTCTTTAAATATGGATAAACCAATTTGCTATGCAAGTAGGACCTTATCCAAATCAGAGCAAAATTATAGTACCATAGAAAAGGAACTATTGGCAATTGTTTGGGCGGTAAAGTATTTTCGTCCCTATTTGTTTGGCCGTAGATTTCAAATAATCACAGATCATAAGCCATTGACATGGCTCTTTTCTTTAAAGGAACCGAACTCAAAGCTAGTTTGGTGGAGACTCAGATTGGAAGAGTATGACTATTATGTTACATACAAGAAAGGAAAAGCCAACCGCAATGCTGATGCCTTGTCTCGAGTTGAAATCCATGTAAATGAGACAAACGAAACTTTAGAAGATTTGGATATTTCTGAAATCGAGTCAATGGCAAACAATGTCGATGATTTGGACATAATGCATGTTTCTGACAATCTGTCAACCATACATTCCGCTGTGGAAAATTTGAACGACGCGACGGGATAGCAATAACAGAACGCGTCATTAACGAATTTTCGAACCAAATCATTCTTTAAAAAAAAACTTGCCAAATCCTGTCTCTGAGTTAAACTGCAAATTCTTTTTAAAAGGAAAAAGAGGTACACCATCGAACATTCCAATATCAATAATGAAGACGTTATACTTTCAGTTTTCAAAGAATATTTTAACTCGAAGCGTGTAACTGCCATTTTAGCGGATGACGAAACTTTTAAAACCGTGCAATCGGTGTATTCGAAATATTTTAGTAATAGCTGCCTTAAATTGTTAAGATCAAATATAATTGTGGAAGACATTACCGATAGAGATAGGCAGGAAGAAATAGTGCGTCAGTACCATTTAAGCTCCAACCACAGAGGCATTACAGAAAGTTATCTCCACATCAAAAGGCACTCGTATTTTCCATATATGAAAAACACAATAAAAAAAAAATAATTGTGAAATATGCAGTGTAAACAAATATGAACGCAATAAAGAAAAACTAAAATACGAAATAACTGAAACACCATCTAAACCAATGCAAATCATTCATATGGATATCTATTCCGTCGGTAAAGAAAATTTTCTGACAATTACGGATAAATTCAGCAAATTCTCAAGTGCATATCTACTTGATGCCCGAAATAGCATAAATTTAATAAAGTCCTTGAAACATTTTTTTTCCCATCATGGAATTCCCCAAAAAGTCATAACGGACAATGGAAGTGAGTTTCTGTCAACTTTGTTTAATGAATTCTTAACTGCTTATAGTATACAGCTTCATAACACCTGTGCGAAAAATTCAACTGGAAACTCGATAGTAGAGCGATTTCATTCAACACTCACTAAGCTTATACGAATAATTAAATACCAACACAAGAATAAAGCTATAGGTGAAGCGGTGGACGAAGCTGTACTCACGTATAACAACTCGATTCATTCCACCACAAATCTCACCCCTTTTGAATTATTAAGCGGACACATTAGTATGACCAAGCCGTTTCCTAGCCAAAAAGATTTCCAAACAGAACAGGATTATCTAAATAATCACATCCAAGACTACGCAAAATTAGAAGAAAGAGTAAAAGAGAGAAGCTTGAATACAAAAATCCGTGTGATTGAAGGACGAAATAAATTTCGTAAAAATCCCCCAGATTTTTCAACTGGAAAAGAAATATTTGAATTAGACGATAGGAGAAATAAACTAGCCCCTCGATATACCAAACATAAGGTAATAAAAAACAATAAAATAACAGTTAATACTGACAAAAGAAAGGTACACAAACAGAAAATTAAAAAAAAGAAAGAAAGAAAGCCTAAGCATTAAATTTTTTTGAATAGTACGTATACGCCCGAGTGTACATGTAAAAGTTATTCGCTTATTTTTGTTTTTCGTTTAACAGAGCTAGATTGTTTAATTCATTGAGGTACTGTTATAATTCGATCTTTAAGTACACAACTGACTAGAGCTGCTCATATTCCCATGTTCTGTGCAATCCAAAACTATTTTCTCTCAATCATTTGTTATTTATAATAAGTATGGATCTTTGCTTGATATATATCATTGGTTTGGATGAATTCTTTTTAGATCTGTCATATGAATGCAATAAAATGTTTGACATAACCTGTGGTCTTAACATACGCACTAAATGAAGACTTTTCTGCATCTTTATAATGTGTTCCTTAACTAAATAAATTCGTTAAGTCCACTCTCAGAAGGGAGGAGTTACGTATGCATAGCAGAAGCGGCAACACTCAACATATCATGCACCAAACAACTCATTACCACAACTTGATAAATAAGAGAGACCACCTACATCGAAAAATAATAGATCACCAACAACAATGATATGCTTTGGCAAAGCAAACTCGAGACCTTGAAAACGGATTAAACTATGTTTCATTTTTTTATGTATTCAAGACCTTGAAAAGGGATTAGCAAATGTATTTTGATCTGCTTGGAAACAGAGTAAGCAAATAGAAATAATTTAAAGAGAAGAAATTCAGTCTTAAGCTATTATTTGACAAATAAAGATCAATTTTGTTAAACCATAATTTTTATAATTATTTTTTCTCGGCTAAGGCTCATAACTCGCTCCCCGCAGAGAGAGGGTTTGGTGCTTGATTAGCGGGATCCCTTTCTTTTCCCAAACCCTCCCTATCCAGAAAAGCACGTGCGTTATGCAGCCTCTTCCTCTCCTGCTCTGTCAGTTGATCTCAATCTAACTGCCCTAATCTTTTAACAGTCCTCTTACTGTTCGTAAGAGGTTGATACAGTTGAGAGGTTGGAGCTAGCGACCGAGCAGACTTCACTGACGTTATCATCACCACGAAAATACTAGAATTCATGATTGTGGATGCGTTCCGAAACTTTTGGCCGAAAACGAACTTGTGCCTTACATTGGCCTTGTTCCCATGTGAAGAACGATTGTGTTCATACGTTAATATTTTTCTTCTGTAGATTTTGCTTACTGCTTAATGTTTTTTTAGTTTCTTTAAGATGACGCAGAAAACATAAAAAAGAATAATGAAGTAAAGCCGTTGATATAAACAGTTTACTTGTGTTCGACAAACAAATATTTTGGATATGCGGGCCGAAGAGAAGAACACAAAGAAAAACGTCAAATTGCAACACTCAATATTTTTAAGTTTTTTGATTTTTTCCTTCCCCTTACGACTTCTGCAAGCAACCCCGTTTGCCATCACTAATCAAATAAAAATTTCGATTTCCTTCACGTGTGAATAAGGCCATTAAGATTTGTTTGAAGGCAGAAGCACACACAAATATTTAAACTGCCTCTTTAAATTTTATATTGGGTAGAGGCAGAGTTGGGCATTATTCGAATAAATTGTTATTCGAATAATTATTCGAATAAAAAATTATTCGCAACTAATTTATTCACGAACAATTTATTCGCGAATAAATTATTCGTGATTTTATTCGTTATTCGTAATTTATTCGTAATTTCATTCGTTATTCTGAATAACGAATAAAATTGACTTTATTCCTTCTTTCTTTGTCTGTTTATCTTAATTTTTTTTTATTTACGTTTCCTTTGGAATTAGACGCTCGAATTCCTTCATTCATTCTTTATTGCTGAGAATTTTTTTTTTGAACGAATTCTACCAATTCTACCTAGCAATTGCACCTTCCAACCCAATGCAAAACGCCTTCAACCCATCCCCTGAAGTATCCTGGGAAGTGATTAAATTTAAAAAAATCTAGTAATATTTTATAATAATATATTGCATATATAGCAGTTGGTACCATTATTAATGAAAGTTGTGTTGTGGTGTACTTTTGATTTTTTTAAATGAGTGAGCCTTAAATGAAGTTATGGATTTGGAAATGAAAATTGGGCACTGATATTGATATATCTCTATGAAATCCAAACATTTCGAACATCTTAACAATTTCTAATGAATGTGCTACAAATGTGTCTGTTAATCAAATCTGTGCAAAAACGACATTGACTTTGTTGAATGGAACATTTTTTTAAGTACGACTCTTTATATTCTAGTGGTTAAAGCATTGTGATGAAATGTACAAAGTGTGAACCTAAAGTTGTAAAAATCAAAGGATTCCCAAACCGTAGGCTGAAAGTCTTGGATTGCTATCCAGAAGGGAAAGGGACAATACATCATTGCCTTCATCTGCATCAGTCGAAAAAGTTTTTTCATACGCTACCATGATAAACTTGCCAATATGTTTAAACAAAGACAAGTGAAGAAGTCCAATCTTAGGAGCTTTAACCAATAACTATGTAAATAACTTTTAATAAAAAAAAAAAATGAAATATTATTTGTTCTACCAAATTTCTTGTGTTTATTTTATTCGTTATTCGTTTATTCGTTATTCGAATAATGAATAAAATAATTTATTCGTCATTCGAATAAATTTTCTTCGAATAAATGAAATTATTCATTATTCGTGAATAACGAATAAAATGATTATTTATTATTCGAATGATTATTCGAATAAATTTTGCCCAACTCTGGGTAGAGGTCAAATAACACGTTTATACCTTTATAAGTCTTACTGCCAATTTCATAGAACATGGATTAAGTATAAATTGAAACCCGATTTGCTTGCATTTCGTTACTGATAAACCCAGGTATTTATATAACAAAATAAGATTTCAAACAAAAGCTTTTCAGATATTCATTCTTAATATTAGACTGAACGTTTTTTTTTTTTATTTTCTTTATTATTCATTTTTGATGTCGGAAATTCTACTGCTTGATACATTTGATGCCATTTGCTGCTTTTACGCAATTTTACTATTTCGCTATCTTTTTGAACATATCCCTCTTCTGCTAACTTTTACTCACCTTTCGTACGTTAAAACTACATATTTTCAAATCTACCGGTTAATTTACTCCCTACATGGGGTGCCGAAGTTTACTGAGATAGTATTGGTAAAAACACGCATACTCTTGCAGTAAACTTTGACCGCAGCTTGTAGACATTGTCATTTTGACAGCTCGGTTTCCCATCTTATGGTTTTGTTCTGTTTAAGTAATTCTTCCATATTCATAGGGGTGGGCCTCTCTTAGTTTGCTTAAACCTAAGTTGGTGGCTGAGAGTCTGCTCAAGAGCTTGAATCTGCAACTTAACCTACTTAAAGTTCTCGCGTAAGCCTCTATATTTCAATTGGATTCAAGCAAATCACATTAACACAATATCTGTGTTAATTATACATACTTATTCTGGAGTTGCTATGAAGGGCGGCGAGAAGAAGTTCGCGGGGTCAGCTAGTAAATAATAAACTCAAAGACTAAAAACATCGTCGTATAGAAAATATTGTCCTGATTTTGAAAACTATTCGTTGTAGAACAATTCTGTGGTTTTGATTGCCAATTATTTTGTTTTGCCTCTTTGCCAAAACGCATTACTCACTCCTAGACATTTTCCTTTTGCTTGTATTTGCTCAAACCACTTGCATGTAAAAACAAATGTAATCCACTCTTTCCAGTTGTAAAGAGCCTATAGACAAATTTGTATATCGTACACATGTACGGTACGTATATTTGCATCATCTACTGGGCTTTGTTGGTATTTTGAATTTTGTGTAGACATTTGCATTTAAATTTGCACACAAAAACCTTGTTCTTTGAAAATGTGGTTTTCCAATAAATTGCAGACTTTAATGAGGAAGCACACCATTAAAATGTTGGTGACACTATGGTTCATGTACCTAATGGAAGAGGAAATTATACATCCATCTTAACCCTACTGAGGAGAAATTTTCGAATTTTCAATTTCCATTGTTGGGGTTTAAGTTCTTGAATCCTTATTTTTTGTTTAATAGATAATTTTAAAATAAGGAGGATTGATCCGATTTTGTAAAAAAATTGAGGTTTGAGAAAAGATCTGTCGACAAAACTACGCTCTCTTAAAAAATGCTTAAAGTTTTTAAATAAAATCAATTCTTAAATGAAAAAAAAACGAAATATACAAAATCTAGAGTTTATTTTAAGAAATACCAGGAAACTGTATAGAAAACAAAAATACGAAGTAAATATTTCAGAGAAGAAACTCGAGGTTTGGTCAGAAATGCCACAAGCAAGATTTCGCCAATTGGTGTAGGAAGGGTGCAGGGAACTAACCTCACTGGGAATTAACTTCACGTCGGAATTAACTTCTCCTCAAGTGGGAAATATCTTCACTTTTTTTGGTGAAGTTATATCCCAACTATAGTCGGAAATTACTTCATCAGAAATTTGTGTGAAGTTATTTTCCACCCGTTATTCATAGATTTTAAAAGAAAAAAAACCCGAATGTAAAAAAAATTAACACATGAATTCAAAAATGCCATATTTTTTTATAATAAGCAGCCAGAGTAGACAAAGGGCTTGAGTTCATAATTTGAGCTTCAGCTTTTAATAAGTCGAACGCTTTTTGGATATCGAGCCCTTCCCGCAAAATCATCGTAAGCGACATTTTTAACAAAATTGTTTTTATTATACCATTCGAAAGCTTACATTATACCGCAGCTATCTACGTCATTAACATAAAAAGTTTTCTACGAAAAGTAACAGGAAAATCAATTTTATCGTAAGCGACATTTCAACTTTGTGGCAAATATCGCAAACGACATAGTTTTTCTTAAATCATGTACCTATATCAAAGTTCATTCATGTTGTTTTCGTTAATGTATATTCTGCATGTAAATTACAGTTAAAAGTAAAGCCATGAGGTGGTAGAAAATTTGTTCCGAAAGAGTACAGTTTGTCCCACTGTGCTTCCTGATACAGTGATTCTCTGAAAACTGTTAATAAAGAAACTTAAAGGTTATCTTTCATAATTCATTTACTAAGGCCCGGTGCACACACGCGATTTTTGTCGCGGTGATATCGCTGCGATATCGCAGTGCACACTTGCGACATTTTACCGCAGGTTTCAATCTTTACTTCGAGTTTGTATTTAAACAATGGAGGTTTACAGGAAAAAAAATGTTTTCGCGTACCTCGTGCATAAAAATTATGTTCTTAATAAAAAGAAACGACGTCACTGATGTTAATGGCTAACAAAAGAACTATTTTATTCATCGTTTCAAAATAAAAGACAAAATCCTGAAATTTTTTTTAACAATTTTCGAATGAGTGTAAGATCTTTTGATGAGTTGGCGGTCAAAGTTTCACCAAAAATCAAAATAAAAATCAAATAAAAAGAAACCAGCATCAAAATCATCCATATTTTCCCTTTCAATTTGATCAAAACTCGCGGTAAAAATCGCATGTGTGCACTGCACAATAGAAAACAATGTAAAACAAGACACAAATGCGATTTTTGTCGCCGCGATATCACTGCGATATCGCAGAAACCTTTAAACATTTTACCGCAAAAATGTCGCAGAAGTGTCGCTGCGATATCGCAAGTGTGTGTGCACCACTCCATTTGATTGTGAGTACTTTATGTCGTAAAAGCGATATCGCAACTATTCAGTGCACACTTGCGACATTTTACCGCAGGTTTCAATATTTATTTTGAGTTTGTCTTTAAACAATGGATTTTTACAGGAAGAAAAGAATTATTTTCGCGTACCTCGTGCATAAAAATTATGTTCTTAATAAAAAGAAACGACGTCATTGACGTTAGTGACCATTCTATCGGCTAATAAAAGGACTAGGTATTTTATTCATTATTTCAAAATAAGAGTCAAAATCCTGAACATATTTTTAACATTTTTCGAATGAGTGTAATTTCTTTCGATGAGTTGGAGGTCAAAGTTTCACCAAAAATCAAAATCAAATAAAAAGAAACCAGCATCAAAATCATCCATATTTTCCCTTTCAATTTGATCAAAACTCGCGGTAAAAATCGCATGTGTGCACTGCACAATAGAAAACAATGTAAAACAAGACACAAATGCGATTTTTGTCGCCGCGATATCGCAGAAACTTTTGCGACATTTTACCGCAGAAATGTCGCAGAAGTGTCGCTGCGATATCGCAAGTGTGTGTGCACCACTCCATTTGATTGTGAGTACTTTATGTCGTAAAAGCGATATCGCAGCGATATCGCAACTTTTCAGTGCACACTTGCGACATTTACCGCAGGTTTCAATCTTTACATCGAGTTTGTATTTAAACAATGGAGGTTTACAGGGGAAAAAAATGTTTTCGCGTACCTCGTGCATAAAAATTATGTTCTTAATAAAAAGAAACGTCGCGACGTCACTGACGTTAATGGCTAACAAAAGGACTATTTTATTCATCGTTTCAAAATAAAAGACAAAACCTGAACATTTTTTTAACAATTTTCGAATGAGTGTAAGATCTTTTGATGAGTTGGCGGTCAAAGTTTCACCAAAAATCAAAATAAAAATCAAATAAAAAGCATCAAAATTATCCATATTTTCCCTTTCAATTTGATCAAAACTCGCCGTAAAAATCGCATGTGTGCACTGCACAATAGAAAACAATGTAAAACAAGACACAAATGCGATTTTTGTCGCCGCGATATCGCAGAAACTTTTGCGACATTTTACCGCAGAAATGTCGCAGAAGTGTCGCAGAAGTGTCGCTGCGATATCGCAAGTGTGTGTGCACCACTCCATTTGATTGTGAGTACCTTATGTCGTAAAAGCGATATCGCAGCGATATCGCCGCGGTAAAAATCGCGTGTGTGCACCGGGCCTAAAGGATAAAATCAGAGAAATTAAAATATTTTTGAAAATTTTTAGTATGCAACATTATTTAAACATTGCAAATAAAATAAATATGTTGACGAAATTTGCAAGAAATTGAAAGAAAAGTGTAACACGCGTAATAGGTATTAAAAAAATGGATTTCCTTTTCGATTTTTTTGCGATTCAAGATTTTATTAATATGTATCTTGGAATGCAATATTACTGAAGATAATGTTAAGTATAACCGTGAATTTGAACAAAATCGATCAAGCCGTACAGGAGATATATGGGAATAACCCAAAAATCAGACTCAAAATCCCAAGTACTAGAATTTCATTTTGATACATGGCCAATAAAGTATATAGATAAAAATCTGAAAATATTATGGCTGACACACAAACACGCTTTAGGTTTGGCTTCGCCGGACGTTTGCGAGTTCAGCCATTGAAATTCAATGCATGCTGTCATAATGAAGCTTCGACCCCACGTTTTGTACGTAAAATTACGTAACGTGACTCCAAACATAAGCTCTAGTTCAAATATGCTAAACATTTGCTTTATCTGACTGCTCAACAGCTGTTAAAATAAAATACACAAACAAAATTCATTTGTTTTTTGAGGGATGATATGATGATTGAGAGAGAACTGTCATTCGAAGCTAACTCGAAGCGCGTTCATCTTAACACAGACGAAGACGAAGCTGAAGCGTGTTTGTGTTTTAGCCATTATTTACGCGAGAAGTTTATTTATTTATTTATTCCAAAAACATCTTTATATTGACAACGATACATTAAGATATAAATCTTTTATAGTATCAAGAAAACGAAATTAATGAACAATTATAATAACAGTAATGCAAAATAAACAAAAAAGAAAATAAGTAGATAGAAAGGTAGATTAGTTAATATAGAACAAGCAAAATTAAAATGATTTAATAACAATAATTTAAACTAAGCAAAAAAAAAAAAACATCATAAAAATTAGTTATTAGTGAAATGTAAAAACAATTTCTTTTGAAGGTTATAGGTCAGGCTGTTCTTTGCAGTTCGTAAGGAATTAGGTTCCACAAGCGAACTGCAGATATATAAAAGGAACGTTCAGATATGGTGTGTGAAAAACGTGGAAGGATAAACATTAATCCTCTTTGGGATTGGGAAAATTGAAGCTTTTCACTTAAGTAGGCAGGGCATCTATTGTGAACAACATCATGGAATCTAATGAGAAGTCTATACTTAAGATACGAGTTGAGATTCATCCCAACTACAGTATTTTGGAGATGTGATACACTAGTAAATCGAGGAATATTATGGATAAAACGAATGCAGTCATTAAAAGCAACATTTAACTTACGTCTGCACTCACAGTCAAGGACTGGGAAAACTGTACAGTTAAAAGAAAAGTAAGGCATAACTAAAGTCTGTATAAGGTACTTTTTCATAGAAGGCGGGAACAAGCTTGAAGAACATCTCAAGGATCGCAGTCTAGCATAAATTAGTCTGATAGAATTAGATATTGCACTACAACAGCTCAAGTTACTATTAATTCTGAACCCTAAATATTTAACATCATTGACAAAAGGAATACATTCATTTCCTATTACCACCGAGGGAAATTGTTCATAATTAAGTTTATTCCTAGAACATAAAAGGGCCACAGATTTAGTAGGGTTAAGTTTCATGCAATTGTCGTTTGACCACATTCGAATCTCGTTTAAGTCTTCGTTTAACCTCGCAATACAATCATCCATCAGGCCAATTGGGCGGCAAATGTATAGAACAACATCATCCGCATATAGATGAATTTGGCAGTTATGAATAACACTAGGTATATCATTAATAAATAGTGAAAACAAAAGTGGGCCCAGAACAGAGCCCTGAGGTACACCAGTTTTAACTGAAATTGGATTGGAGGAACCCGACTCAGTTTTTATATATTGCACTCTATTTAACAAAAAGTTGGACAAAAGCTTCAACGATGTGTTTGAGAATTTATACATTCTTTTGAGTTTACAGAGCAGGATTGAGTGATCGATGCAGTCAAACGCTTTTGAAAAATCATGCAAAACTATAACGCCAAAATTATCAGAATCTAAAGCAGAACGTAAGTCAGATGTCACCTTAATTACAGCAGACTCGCAGCTATGTTTGCTTCGAAAACCCGATTGGAATTTTGTCAGCAAATTATTAGCATTGAAGAATCCTTGTATTTGATCATGAATCACTTTTTCAAAGGCTTTGCACAAGAATGAAAGAATACTTATAGGCCTATAATCAGAGGGGTTTGAGGGGTTGGATTTTTTAGGTACAGGTATGATACTTGCACTTTTCCATACATCAGGAAACTTACTGCTATAAAGGCAAAAGTTAAAAATGTGAAGAAGATAATTCATGACTAAAGGCAAAATCAATTTTAAAAACTTTGGAGAAATTTCGTCAGGTCCGATAGAATTAGATTTGACTGAGAAAATTGATTTGAGTAACTCATTAGCACTTATGCAATTAAACGAAAAATAATGTTCATTTTCAGGAACATCAAACAGATCTTGAGGGATAGTTGAACTAACAAAAGGTGGGACTAACTCATCAGACATTACTTGTGGACTAAACGGACACTTTTGTTCATTTTTGTTGTCTATCACACCCATGTTTTTTAGGTTTTTCCATAAATCCCTGGAGGTGAGTGATGGGTCAATCTTTTTCATTAAATACTCGCGCTTGCATTTTCGTATGTGAGAACTAACTTTGTTGCGTGAATATTTATATTGAGCTTTATTATTATGTAGTTGGATTATTTTTGTATCTCCTGTAAAATCGCTCTCGTTCCCGAATCATTTCTTTTAAACTGTTGTTAAACCAAGGACAGCCAGAAGTTTTTATTTCTTTGGATACAATTGGGATATAGTTGTCATATAGCGTAGTCACTAAGGTGTTAAAAAGCGAAACCTTCGTATTCACATCAGCTGAGTAGTAAATCCTGTCCCATTCCAAAAACCTAAAGTTTGACTCTAGATTTTCATAGTCAAAGCTACGGTATGACCTAAAAGTAACTGTACGAGGGATGTTAGCCCTATAAACATCAAATTGATATAGGAACAGAATATAAAATCATGAATGAAGTCGGAAGTAGGGCGTATCTGATCAACTCCCATAATTCTGTGTTTAGAACTAGTCAGAAACATATCTAATAACGAAGGGTTAGAGTCAGATTTGAAACAAGTAGGCCAACGGTCATTAACAACAGACAGACACTATACATCACAAAAATGTTTGAATAATCTCGTTACGCTATTGTCAAGTAAAAAATTAACGTTAAAATCACCCCCAATCAAAATATTACTGTATTTCGTATTCAGTCTAGTTAATGTTTCATCTAATTCATGCAGATTTTCTTCCCTAAACATATTAGGTGGACTATAAACAACTACAAGTAAACATTTCTCAACAGCATTTTTAATTTCGACACAAATAAAGTCAATTTTATTCCCAGTTGACCTGTACACAGTTTTTGTGGGTATATTTTCTCGAACAAACACACAAACACCGCCTCCAATCCTATCCCTGCGATCATTTCTGTGCATGCTAAAACCAGGCAAGAAAACTGTAGAGTTCAGTACATGCTCGTTTAACCAAGATTCTGTGACCATGATAACGTACACATTAGATGCACTAAAGATTTGATAAAATATGGAATATTTTGAACGTAAGCTTTCAGCGTTAAGACAAGGAGGATTTTTTTATATGAGCGGATGTCTTCATTAGATTTCGAAAAAAAGCAAATAAGGACCATCCTAATACACATGCAGCCTTATTTGATAGATTCTCCTTATACACCTCTATACAGTATTATAGCTATGCTATGAATAGGCTACGTTGAATAAATTCTTATTTATAAAAATTTGTTCCACATAGCATAGTTATATTAGATCTCTGTCAAAAAAACAGTACCAAAACGATGATCTACTACATTCGACAGTCATTTGAATAAAAAAAAGTTTTTGTGACTATCATGTAAAGTAAAGTAAACAAAATATCAAAAAAACTATCCAGATTCAATCTCGATTTTACTGTCAATATTGATTTAAATTCAATTGCTTTCAGGAACCAAACTGACAAATTTTGACATTCGTCATACTAAATTATTTCAAAAATTGCCTCCAGCTCCCTCTGAATTTGAAAAAAATTATCAACATTTCAAGTAAGATTTACTCTCGATGAAAAGCTAAAGTAAAAGCAAGTAAATTTTTATTGTTGTTTTCTTTGTTAAAATTTTACTTTACTTTACTGCGTTGTCACGAAAACACGCCTATTGATAACATGAAGCAAATCAGGTACATAAGTAGGTACATATGAACATACATAGGTTAGGTTAATATTTCTCATATTCTATTTCCCACGTAATTAACAAAAAACCAAAACTTTCTCCAATGGTATTGAAAATTTGAAGGTGGCCATGGTTCAGAGGAATGAGTAGTTGACTGCTAAGCCAAATGCTGCGGGTTCAAGCCCCAGCTTCGGCAGCATTATTTTTCTACGAAAATCGCCAGTTTATCTGAGGCCATACCTGTGCGATAACATGAGACGATATAACATCTATGTCTCCTCCTCTGAGCCACGTAGGTTTCTGTATTCTGTTATGTGTTTTCCTTCTATGTATCTATCTGTGTCTCTCTGTTGTATTATTGTCTGTTCTGTCCCAGCCGATGCGATGGTCTCAGTCACCAGTGCTGCTATGTGTCTGTAGTTCGTCACATTCAAAGTACTGTAAATTCAATGTTCAATGAAGAAAGATGTGAATAAAAGGAAACAGATTACATTGTTTTTATTCCTCAAAAAGTATTGTCTAAGAGCCGCTGAAGGCCGACCTTCACCGAACTGTTAACCGACTGAAACTTTTTTTTATGAAATTTAGTTTGAAAACATATATGAATATGATAGCTTGCCTAACGAAAAGTGTGCCAGGCTATATTAAATTTGACTTTATATTTTAATCAATAACTAACTCCTCCTTCACCCATTTGTTAAAGTTAAACGTTGTGCCAAATAGCCATATCGTGTAAGTAGGCTTGAGACAAGAAAAAAATTGTATGGGAGAGGGGGACCTATTCCCCCCGTTTAGCCAGGAGGGGCAGTTTTCTGAAAAATTGCCTTATTTTTTTTTAAATATTAAAAATCAACGGCTTCATCTACAACAACCTTACCTTTCTGCAAAGCCAAAAACTTAGGCTTTCATTTTGTATTTAAATTTAATTGTTTTAAATAATAGTTTTAGAAAAATTAATTTTCAAACTTAAAATTTTGAAAAAAAAAATTTCTTAAATTTCGAAATAATTTTTTCAAAATCTTATGTTAGTAAGTACTAATTTTGTTTGCAACATTCAATGCGTTTTCCGAGCTTTTAATCAGAGCTTTTTATTTTCCATTCGAAAACTCATTTTGAAATTTTCCAGTTTTCCATTCGAAAACCAATGCACCTGCAATAATACGCATTTTCCCTATGAAAACCAATGAGTTGTCCGAATTTTTCATCAAAAACTTTCTATTTTCAATTCGAAAACTCATTCTGAAATTTCCAGTTTTCCATCTGAATACCATACACCTGATGCAATAATATGCAATTTTCACTGTGAAAACCAATGAGTTTTCTGAGTTTTTCATCAAGAACTTTCTGTTTTACATTCGAAAGCCCATTTTGAATTGTTTAAGTTTTCCATTTGGAAACCAATGCACCTGCAATAATTTAAAAAAAAATTTCCATAAGAACCATCTACAGACTAACACGAAAAAAAAAAAAATAGCCAAATTCGACCAGCCGTTTGTGAGATATTCGATCATACACGAACAGGATTTCATCTATACTCTATACCAATATATAAAGTAAGACTTTTGTTTGTTTGTCGGTTGTATGTTTGTAGTCGATAAACTAACAAACAAACAAAAGTCCAACTTTATAAATGATGCACAAATGTTCTTCCATGCACTGAATGTGCAGTAGGATATTCTGAAATTAAAAGAAATAATTATTAAAAGGAAAAAACATTGATCTTTAATTTTACTTACCCGATATTTTGTTTTTAAATTCAGAAAACTGACAGAGTGACAGGCGACATCAATTTTTTGAAATGTCTCTCTATTTTCATTTCATTTCTTTTCATTTCCTTTTCATACTTAAACTTTTGAACCAAGACAATGTTTACACGCGATTTCTTGGCACGATTTTCTGTGCAAAAGAAAATTTTAAGAACGGATATTTTAAAAAGGCATGGATTTAAGTTTCCACAATCTACTTGCATGAAAATTTCGCATTATGAATATTGGTTTTCAAATGGAAAATTGGATGTAATTGCATTGATTTTCAAATAGAAAATTTCAAAATGGGTTTTCGAATGGAGATGGAGAGTAGAAAGTTCTTGATGAAAAACTCGGAAAACTCTTTGGTTTTCAAAAGGAAAATTGCATATAATTGTAGGTGAATTGGTTTTCATATGGAAAACTGGGATTTCAAAACGGGTTTTCCAATGAAAAACAGAAAGTTCTTGAGGAAAAATTCGGAAAACTCATTTGTTTTCAAAGGGAAAATTGCATGTAATTGCAAGTGCATTGATTTTCAAAAGGAAAATTTCATATAATTATAGGTGGATTGGTTTTCAAATGGAAAACTGGGATTTCAAAACCGGTTTTCCAATGAAAAACAGAAAGTTCTTGAGGAAAAATTCGGAAAACTCATTTGTTTTCAAAGGGAAAATTGCATATAGTTGCATATAATGCACCTAGCATTGATTTTCAAATGGAAAATAGAAAGTTCAAGAAGAAAATTGCATTGTAGTTGCATTGGTTTTCAAATGGAAAACTGGAAAATTTCAAAATGGGTTTTCGAATGAAAAATAGAAAGTTCTTTATGAAAAACTCAGAAAACTCTTTGTTTTTCAAAAGGAAAATTGCATGTAATTGTAAGTGCATTGATTTTCAAATGGAAAAGTTTTTGCATATAATTTGAGCTGTATTGTTAAGTTTGTAAGTCCGGTAAGGACTCTATATCCGCTCAATCCTCAATGAATTTTTATAAAATTTTCACTTTAGATATAGCCTGAGTAAAATCAAAGTTTTGGGCCAATCTAATGTGAAAATCAGCAAATAAGGGGGACAATCATAGCGGTTACTAGGGTAGCGCAAAGCTGGTAGCGAATAGAGGGTATTTGGTTAACGGGTAGAGGGTGGCGGGTAGAGTAGTAGCGGGATACCAAAGCCTAGAGCTTTTATTTATCGATTGAGGCAGTACGAAGTCTGCAGGGTCAGCTAGTTTTTATATATACAGAAAACCAATGCACCTGCAATAATACGCATTTTTCCCTATGAAAACCAATGAGTTGTCCGAATTTTTCATCAAGAACTTTCTATTTTCAATTCGAAAACTCATTCTGAAATTTCCAGTTTTCCATCTGAATACCATACACCTGATGCAATAATATGCAATTTTCACTGTGAAAACCAATGAGTTTTCTGAGTTTTTCATCAAGAACTTTCTGTTTTACATTCGAAAGCCCATTTTGAATTGTTTAAGTTTTCCATTTTAAAACCAATGCACCTGCAATAATTTAAAAAAAAAATTCCATAAGAACCATCTACAGACTAACACGAACAAAATAAAAAAAAAATAGCCAAATTCGTCCAGCCGTTTGTGAGTCATTCGATCATAAACGAACAGGATTTCATTTTTATATATATAGAGATAGATAGATATGGCAAGTATTGAATTCGTAAAAGAAAAAAAGTTGAGATGTTGATGAGATATGACATAACGATGATAGAGAAGTCGAAAAAAGTGGGTCCGGCGGTTCCGTCCGTCTGTCTGTCTGTCTGTAAACGTACCTACAGCTTTAACCACTGGTCCGATTGACTTCAAACTTGAAAATTAGAGGTTTGAGCATGGGTCGTTTTTTTGATTTTTTTTTAAAACAAAATTAAGGTTAGCCACCATACGATTTTTTTTGGCCAAAAATCAAAAGTTTCAATTTTCTCAAAAACGGCTCCTACGATTTTTTTTAAACTTCCTCGAAATTTTTTTTCTTAAACATTAATGTATCTTATGCAAAAAATATTTTTGTATTGCTCCAAAACGGTACCTCCCATAGAAAGGTTTTTTTCCAGATTTTCTCGAAAAATAAAAGTCCGAATATATTTTTAAACTTTTTTTCAATATTCTGTATCTCAAAAATAAATTGAAAAAATAAAAATCGAAATTGAAATATAATACCTATGCATTGTTGTTCCAAGCACGAATGGATCTGCCAAAATATAAAATTAAGTATCCAAATGAAAAGAAAGAACAATCCTTTGCAATTCACTTAATTTTATTTCCTGAAATAGGCCATTGATTACTATCGAAAATATAATGCAAAGATAACAAATCTTACAAATTAGTGAATCCATACAACAATAAACTTGCTTCGAACAACAATAGAAAAATAATTACTTTTTAATCTTTTACTCAAAAATCGCGGGTCTAAATCAACCTTACCTTTTACTTTTACAAAATGAAAGTCATTTGCCATGCGCTGGCTTATAAAAAAAATACATAAGAAAAGGAGAGATATATTATTTGAAAATTAGCCAAAGATTAAAGTTACGAGATCAGAATGAAAATACTTAAGGACTCGATGACATTCCGGGGCCCGTCTGAGAATCCGGCGAAGACTGCAAATCTAACACAGCGAGTCTCCCAATAGATCTCTTTTCCTTCAGGGAACCATTTGATAACCTTACATCAGCCGTGCGTACGACTCCATCGGGTCCAGGGTAAACTTGCGTGACACGCCCCAAATGCCAGGCGGATCGTATTTCATTGGGCTCAATCACCACGACTATATCGTCCTCTTGAACTGGTCTTGTTTTCGCAAACCATTTTGATCGTCTTGTAATAGTAGGCAAATATTCTTTGTACCATCTCTTGGTCAGTTCGGCCATCAAATGTTGGGATCGTCGGCTATGGAGTTTGCTACAGCAATCGCTTTCCGTAAAAATACCAGGGGCTGTTACATCTCGCTTGTCCTCTCCAAAGAGCATCATGTTCCAAGCGGATTCTTGAATGTCCGAGAATACTGTCGCAGTTCTTGAGTAGGAAGAATTCGTCTTTTGCACTCTTGAACTTAGACGCAACGTTCCTTCTTCATCCAGGAAGGGCGAAAGACTCAGGATAGAACTTGATGAACTGACCGTGCCACTGGATCTCAAAGAAGCTATATCGGATGAAAAGGATTCTTCTTGTATTTTCCGAAACATTTATTCTTCAGCTTTGGTAAATTCGAACGGTCTAATGTAAGTCTCTTTCTCGGTGGGCCTGCCCTGCAGGATGTGTTTATAACGCAGCAAAAACGCTATAGCTCGAACAGCTGAAGACCATCTTGCTTGAAATCTTGCAGATAAGAACTCGAACGCCCTGTAGTTGTGCTTTCTCTTATGGGCATCATGATGAAAAATCTTATAAATCTTAGTATCTTCTTCTTCTAAGGCTTTAGAAGAACTACAAGTAGTAACGGGCCAATCCTCAAAAGGACGCTTTAAAAAATCTGGGCCCTTGAACCAACGCGTATCTTGATCTCCCATCGATACGTCAAAACGTTTCGTACCATCATCAGCCACATTATCGATGGAACAAACTTGAAACCATTCACGCGGAGAACTCGAGTCCAGAATCTCACCTATGCGAGAAGCAACAAAAGAGGGCAATTTGTAATTAGAAGAGTTGATCCAAGCCAAGACCGTTTTCGAATCTGATAAAAACATAGTGTCATCAATTCTAATTGTGTGCGACGTCTTGATTGTAACTGCCAAACGTACTCCTAGTACAGCAGCTTGCAATTCCAGGCGGGGTATCGTTAGTTGTTTGACAGGCGCGACCTTGGCCTTAGACATGACTTGCTTAACTTCAACCTCATCGTTCCAGGCGAACCAAAAATACCCTACTGCAGCAAAAGCCTTCTCCGAAGCAACGACGAAAACAATCAAACTTACTTTGCAGTCGTCAGGGTTTCTCAATGAATAACGACGAGAAATTTTTATATTTTCAACATCTTTCAAGGCTTTGAAAAAGTCTCGCCACTCGCTACTTAAGTGAGCTGAAACTGGCTCGTCCCAACTAAAACCTTCTCTCCAAACCTCTTGCAATATTATACGACCACGGATCATAAACTGTGAGATAAGTCCTAGAGGATCAAAAATCTTCATTATTGATTTGAGCCTTTTTCTTTTAGTAACAATTGCCTTCTCATCTAGTATCTCTATAAGGCCTTCGTCATACGAAATCTTGAATGCAAAGTTATCAGATACCGGGTGCCAATACATTCCTAAAATCTTGGAAACCAAACTATCGCTATCATTAGGGTTTATACATACCAGTTTGGAGTTGACATTAGTCTCCGGCATCTGATGCATAAATTCTTGGCTGTTTGACTGTATTCCAACGAGATCGAAGTTCATCGAATGGCAGATTTGAAGAGCATCTCTGGTAACTTTTACGGCATCTTGTACAGAGTTGTGGCTATTAAAATAGTCATCCACATAGGTGCGCTTAACAAGACCATCTACAGCTTCGGGGCAGTCATCCTTGAACAAGTTGGCATGATGATTCTTGACAAACTGCGCACACGACGGAGAGCACCTTGGCCCAAACATCATAACTTGCATGATATACACCGTTGGTTGTCTAGTTGTAACTCCGTCCCTCCATAGAATGCGTTGGCACTGCTGATCTTCAGCCTTAATACGAATGCGGTGAAACATCTCTCTGACGTCTCCATTCACAGCTACTTGACGTTCCCGGAACTTGAACAAACCCGCAAGCAGAGGAACTAAATTGTCTGGTCCCTTTAGTAAATAGGTGTTCAAAGAGACTCCGTTGACTTCCGCCGCCACGTCTGTCACACATCTGGGTTTCGGAGGATTCTTATTAGGGTTGATGATAATAAAGGTCGGCGCATACCAAACCCTTGGCCAAGCTTTATCCAACTCGTCTTGGGACGCGATTCTGGCATAGCCCTTAGTGATCAGATCACGAAAATAGTTGTTCTGCCACTCCAAAAGTTGGGGGTTCTTCTTCAAAGACTTTTCTAGGGCAATAAGACTTTTGAAAGCCATATTAAAACTGTCCGGAAGCTTGACGTCATCTGAAGACCACAACAGACCAATCTCATATTGTCTACCGACCTTTCTCAACGACCGTTCCATAACATCGAAAGAGCGACTTACTTCTCGACTAACAAGTTCACCTTTTGGTGGCATAACACCAAATTCCTCCGTGGTAAAATGACGTCGAACGAGTTCGTGTAGATCCAATTCCTCTTTTATGGCTTCGTGAAACATCAACTTCATGGAAGGTTTCGACGCTGGATTCAAGCAGGACAAGCTCAATGACGGCGCTGATTTACCGAACACTATCCAACCTAAAAGTGTCTTCAACGCATGAGGTTCCCAATCCTTGCCGTGCCGTTGGCCATGGCCTAATAGGAATTTGGCTTGGATCAAGTAAAACCTTTGGTCGAGCGTCCACCAAATTCTCAAGTGGCAGACCTCGAAGATGAGGGTACTGGCTCTTCAAATGTGAGACATTGATAGACTGACTAGCCAACCCTAAATTCTTGATGGTGTAAACATCCTGCAAAACGTACCTCTTCCGAGAATTCTTCCCAGATACTGAAAAGGTAGTCTTCTTGCAATCCTCGACCCGAGAAACTCCCTTCGTCCACTGCAGTGTGAGTCTTTCAGATTTTCCATACAGCCCAAGTTCATGAAACAACTCTTCATCGATCATAGACAGAGAAGACCCGTCGTCTAAGAAGGCATAAGTGTCAGCAAACAAGTCACCATTACCATAAATCCGGATCGGCACTATCTTAAACAATATAGAGACGTCAGTGCCGACGTGGGACGAATGAACATGTGGTTGCGGAATGAACGGCTCTGCTAATGAATTTAAGTCCGGCTTGTTGGTGTTTGGTGACGTGTGCAACAAGGGATGATGGCGACCACTGCAACCATTCGTGCCACATGAACGTCGTTTGGCGCACGCTTTCCACTGGTGACGCGACGGGTCCAGGCAATTAAAACAAATAGACTTCTCTTGGGCAAACCCTTGCCTTTGAGCTGGTGTCAATGCCAAAAACTCATCGCATTGAAATAGTGCATGATGTTTTCTGTTGCACTTACAGCACAAATCGGTTGACGACGCGGAGACAGGTTGATGTAAAAGCAATCGAGATGTTTTGCTGGCACTAGATGTTTGTTTCTTCTGTTCAGATCCAACCTTTAGCAGATCAGGAGGTAGATCGATGACCTTCTCTGTGAGAAATTCGGCAAAATGTTGGAAATTGACTTTGGACAAAACTGATTTCCTCTTTTGCCACTCTTGATATAGACCTGGACCAATTCTAGAAGCTAGATTAGTCAAAACATAACCATTTGACAAATCCTCTTCCCTATTCATAGACTTCAGGTCTGCAACGAAACCATTAATCTTAACCGTAGATCGTTTGCATTTCGTGACATCGAACCGCTCAACAGAGCCTGATGGTTTAATTGAATTTTCTTTATTATTTCCAACCTCGTGGAATTCGAAGAGTCGGAGGGACGAAGTTGCTCTGAACCAATTGAAACCTTTGACAATCTCAACTTCGTTTCCTCCAGTTCAGCTCGCAGCGCCGAAAGTTGCTTGTCTCTTTCGGCCACAGCTGCCTGCGCAACCGCAGCAGCTTCAATGATTAGGTCTACATTCTGCTCACCGACGCCAATTGCTCCCGATACCAACGAAGGCTTCTTTGGACTTTCTTCCCGCAAAACACACTCGTTCTCCTCACAAAATCATGGAGTTAGCGTGTCAAATTTGTCGGGATCAAAACTATGACAATCATAGTGCCACCAGCGTTTGCATTTGTCGCAAGCCACCATCAAATCATCATCAGGCCGGGTGCATTGCGATGACGTACAAGAATGAACCTCTTCAAGCGGCATGGCGATTGGCAGGAATTAATTGACAGAAAATTGAATAATTTGAAATAAAATGATGTTGTTCCAAGCACGAATGGATCTGCCAAAATATAAAATTAAGTATCCAAATGAAAAGAAAGAACAATCCTTTGCAATTCACTTAATTTTATTTCCTGAAATAGGCCATTGATTACTATCGAAAATATAATGCAAAGATAACAAATCTTACAAATTAGTGAATCCATACAACAATAAACTTGCTTCGAACAACAATAGAAAAATAATTACTTTTTAATCTTTTACTCAAAAATCGCGGGTCTAAATCAACCTAACCTTTTACTTTTACAAAATGAAAGTCATTTGCCATGCGCTGGCTTATAAAAAAATACATAAGAAAAGGAGAGATATATTATTTGAAAATTAGCCAAAGATTAAAGTTACGAGATCAGAATGAAAATACTTAAGGACTCGATGACATGCATATTTACATGTTCTTGAAAACTGCATACCCAAATTAATTTTAAGACATTTTTAAAAAATTTATATGGAAATAAAAAATTAATTTAAAAAAAACGGCTCCTACGAATTTAAAAAAAAATTTCAATAAATCAAGTATAAGGTTTGAATTTGTTTGGCATATAATTTTTGTAATTGAATGTATTTACGAGGTACATATTTAAATTTTAATTTTTTTTAATGAATTTTAATTATTTTTATATATTGAGTTTTTTTTTCTGTGCACATAAATGTAACGAACTACAGACACATTGCAGCACTGGCGACTGACACCATCGGCTGAAGTATATCCTTTCTTGACATCAAAATTATTCCCAATAACAATAAATTAAAATTTGACTGGTTCCAAAAAGATACCTGTTCAGGTAGACTGATCAATTTTCGATCTAACCATGCTAAACACATCAAAATAAATACAGCTTACAATATGATTCACAAAGTACTCACAATCAGCGATGAAGAATTCCACCAGACCAATAAGAGACGAATAACTAACATACTAAGAGACAATGGATCCCTAACACGATTATCCGGGAATTATTTTTAAAACACTAACATAGAAGACCTAAAGAACTTGATGATTTACCAACCAATAATGGATTTTTCAACAGCGTAACCTATATTCCAAAGCTCACAGACGACTTCAAACAGACTATTAAAAATAGTATACAAGACATTCGTTTAGCTTTCAAATCGAACCGGACACTTGGAAACCTCTTCTCAAATTTAAAAGTACAAACTGAAAAAGACCAACAATCAGACGTCATCTATAAAATTAACTGTAAAGGAAAATCTCAAGAACCATGCAACCTATGCTACATTGGAATACGAAACAACTTCTACGACAACGCCTTTCGAATCACAAATCGGACATCAAAAGCAATAATCCTGCCAAAACAGCTCTTGCATTACACGCGATTGAAATTAATGGACATCATCCAGACTTTGACGGTGCCGAGGTTCTTCAAACCGAAAAACACATCTCCAAGAGATACACTCTCGAAACCTTGCACATCCTTAACAACAAAAATAACATGAATAGAAAACAAGACACACAAGATATTTCATCAATATATTGCTATCTCATTTCCACTAAACCTTAACGCACAAATCTTTTTATTTTTCAAATTAAGACAAATCTTCATACGAAGAAGTTTTTGTTTAATGACACAACTTCCCACTTAAATGTAAGTTTAAATTACTGCTTGTTATAATTGTTGTGCATACTTATAAGTTTATTTATTTCTGTTTTCATAAAATGAAGTTCCCTAAAGGGCTGAAGAAGGCAACAATCCTTGCCGAAACGTGCGTCGGGACAAGTAAAAAAATTTGTTTTCTTTTCCAAAAACAAAGTGACCAAATAGCCGACGGAAAACTAAATTTTCCACAATCAATATAATAACTTATGTCTGTTTTGAGCACAAGTTGATAAAAAAAAACAGAAAATATATTTTTTTCAATTGGCCTATGTCATCAATTAAGCTCTTATGCTTATGGAGATCAAGCTTAAGTCCACATATGTTTCTTTAAACCTACACAAATTGGATCATTTTGTACCTAACTTATGTCGAGATAATCTTTTTTTTTTAATTTATTTCGAACCAACTCAGTTTTTTTTTAACGGCTTAAGTCCATATAAGCTATTTTACTACTTCAAATCTCTACAAAACACATAACTTAAAACTAAGTAAGCTATTTTTATGAATGTAACAGATGTTTTTTCCGGGAAATAAGTTATTATGCAAATGGAATCATTTGGAAAAAGTTCATTGAAGAGTACGTTGCTCCTTTCAGTAATTTGGTCAAAAAATATTTTATTTTTTAATTCATTGTTTGATTTCTGTTAACTTTATATACATATTATGTATCTATATATCTATCTTGTTTTGAGGTTTATTTTAATTGTTTATAAGAACAATTAAGAGATGAACAGATCAAAAAAAATACTTTCCATGGCACTAAGGAAAGATGCTCACGAAAGATCAGTTACCGACAAAAGTAAAATTATTACTGTAAAACAAAAAGGTGAGTTATTCATGAGAATAAATACTAATTCCTGATATAAAAAGCTGACTTGACTTTGGCACATCATTATTTGGAAACCGACGAATGTTTCAAGAGTGCAGTTTTGAATGAAACAGCTTCATCTTATAACCTTGGAGTAGAATTCGATGTTGATGATATATCAAGATATTTTTTCAATTTTCGATTATGACGATGACGATGACAGCGTGAAAGACCGGGATTTTTCTCCAAGTTCTGAAAGCAGCAACGTTGACGGCAGTAATTACAGTTAAAGTACTCCACAGGCCGCAGCTCTTTTGGAAACAAACTTGTGTGATGATCAAGAAATGTTGGTGAGCAATAGTGTTTTTGAAGGAGATATTATAAACAAATATCAAGATAAACAACTGAAGGAAAGCAGAGCTACAAAGAAAACAAAACGAAACACCGGAAAAGCGTACACAACAAACTCTGGAAAAGTGTAAAGCAAGAGAGTTTAGACCTCTAGTGAATTGTCGCATGAAGTGTAAGGCAAAAATTTCTGAAGAAGACCAAATAAATATTTTTCGAAAATATTGGGCGCTTGGAAACTACAATCTGCGACGCGCTTTTGCATCTGGTCTGATTGTTGTTTCTTAAACAAAAACAAATAGGAACGCAAAACATCCTACAACGAAATCGTAAATATTCAAACCAATATTTTCTTGAAGTCCATGGAAAAAGAACACTGGTTTGCCAAAAGTATTTCCGGTCAACTCTGTCTGAAACAGAACAATTAGTTAAACAAGTTGTTAGAAAGCAGATTATGTCACCAGGAACAACGACTCAAAAAGACCAGCGAGGAGTGGAGTTTCACAAATAGAAAACGAGATCCGAGAACATATTAACTCTTTTCCAGCCTATGAATCTCACTACACTCGAAGAGACAGTGCGTGCAAATATTTTCACAGTAGTTTGACGCTATCATCGATGTATAGATTATACTGTGAAAAATATCAAACAACAGCTTCAATTTCGACATATTCAAAAACATTCAAAACCATGAATATAAAATTTAAAAAACCTAAACTTGATACCTGCCACAGATGTGAAATTCTAAAAACGAAATTAGAAATTGGAGCTGAGGGTGAAGAAGCCACAATTCAATTGCAAAAAGAGCAGGAGGAGCACCATTAACTAGCTGACCTAGCATATATAAGCAAAAACAAAGACAAGGGCATTGGTAGAAATGACGATTCAATCAAGGTGTACACATTTGACCTACAACAGTGCCTTCCAACTCGATTCCTGCGGACAAATATTTCGTTCTATAAAAGACAACTGTGGACGTACAACTCCATGACTGCGTTTCAAACCAAGCATATTGCTATATGTGGGACGAACCTTTTGTAAATCGTGGAGGTAAAAACCCATTCATTGTCCATGAAATGGCCCGAACAGACTTCCTCGACTTCGCGAAAACGTCAAAGGAAAAATTCATCTGGCGCAAAACATCCATAGCCAAGACAAAATTTGTTTGGCGAGAAGTTAAATGGTTGCGTTTTACCAACGAAAGCAAGGAAAAGAAAAAAGACTTGTTAGAAATATTGCCTGTTATTGATATGGTATGATACCACGACTTCTATTTAAATCTTAAATCTGACGACATTAAGGATAATCATCCTGATTCGAATGATGCTGGAAGTGAAGATGAAAATTAAAATATCTTTTTTATTAATGTCTTTGTTTTAATACAACTTCTAAAACCAGTATTGTACTATTTTAAAAAAGACAAATCAAAGTTGTGAATTTCCTAATACACACAATATCTGAAAGATGATAATTTATGTTTTTTTCGTTCTTAAAATCCTTCAATAAAAATAAAAATTTCGTTTCTCAATTTCTTTGTCTTGTGTGTTTTTTTTTTTTACAGGTTTAACACTTTCTTGAAAAAAAAATCGTAAGCCTACCACAAACAGATTTAAAGTAATCATTAAAAAAGTCTTAAAAATCAAGTTCACAAAACTTCATTTCATCATACTGAAAAATGATAAAATATGACTTAAGCTCTTTTAACTTAATAGCACAGATTTAGTCCAAATGAGCCCTTCCC
The DNA here is from genome assembly GCA_943590905.1 of Sphaerophoria taeniata. NCBI lineage: Eukaryota > Metazoa > Arthropoda > Insecta > Diptera > Syrphidae > Sphaerophoria > Sphaerophoria taeniata. Next base: position 25,764,608 of record OX016540.1, read on the forward strand.
GCCATTTTATCGTAAGCGACAAAAAGAGAATTTTACAGGAAGAGGTTTTTTTTGTTTTGATTCAAATCCTTTAAACCAAAAAGGCTCAAAGTCAGGAGTCATGAACATTATATGTAAACTCAGGGCCGGCCTTAGCCATATTGGCGCCCCAGGCGAGTCAAATATTTGGCGCCCCTTCTTTTAATTACAATTTATTTAACCTCCTTCTCCAGAATTAGAAAATAATGAAACTTGTATCTCACTTATAAAATTGTAAGTTGATGAAAAAGTAGAATTTATGCTTTAAAGAATTGACATTAACATTGACATTACAGTTCTTCGCACATTAATGTAACGAACTACAGACACATAGTAGCACTGGCAACTTAGGCCATCGGCTGGGACTGAAAGTAGACATACGACAAAGAGAGACAGATAGACACATAGAAATAAAGAACACATAACATAAACCTACATGGCACAGAGGAGAAGTCATAGATTTTTAGGCCCGGTGCACACACGCGATTTTTGTCGCGGCGATATCGCTGCGATATCGTTTTTACGACATAAGGTACTCACAATCAAATGGAGTGGTGCACACACACTTGCGATATAGCAGCGACACTTCTGCGACATTTCTGCGGTAAAATGTCGCAAAAGTTTCTGCGATATCGCAGCGATATCGCGGCGACAAAAATCGCATTTGTGTCTTGTTTTACATTGTTTTCTATTGTGCAGTGCACACATGCGATTTTTACCGCGAGTTTTGATCAAATTGAAAGGGAAAATATGGATGATTTTGATGCTGGTTTCTTTTTATTTTATTTTTATTTTGATTTTTGGTGAAACTTTGACCGTCAACTCATCAAAAGATCTTACACTCATTCGAAAATTGTTAAAAAAATGTTCAGGATTTTGTCTTTTATTTTGAAACGATGAATAAAATAGTCCTTTTGTTAGCCATTAACGTCAGTGACGTCGTTTTTTTTTTTTTTATTAAGAACATAATTTTTATGCACGAGGTACGCGAAAACATTTTTTTTTTCCTGTAAACCTCCATTGTTTAAATACAAACTCGAAGTAAAGATTGAAACCTGCGGTAAATGTCGCAAGTGTGCACTGAAAAGTTGCGATATCGCAGCGATATCGCTGCGACAAAAATCGCGTGTGTGCACCGGGCCTTATTGTTTCATATTATCGCACAGGTGGCCTCAAATAAGCTGGTGATTTTCGTAGAAAAAGAATGCTGCCTTTAAAGAATAACTGTGTGTAATTCTCCTACCCAAATATTATTAGCATTTCAAGTCACTATGTAACACTTTAGCGATACATATTAACATGCATTTTTCGTTAATTTTTCTTAATAATTTAGTAATAATATTTAATTTTGTCCTATTAATTTGAAAATATCAACAAAAAAAATACGCTAACGCCTAATTTCTTGACAAAGTTCTAGTCCTCAAAACTCGGTTAAGATAAATTTTTGACTTTGCGCTTATCTTTGTTTGGTTTTTTGTATGTGGTACCTAAGCTTATTTTTGTGATGCCCGTGGCGTGGTACTTATGTGCGTCGGCTGTTACGCAGTATTCGTGGGATTCGAATCCTACTCATCAAGAAAAAAAGTGCATAGTAAATTCATTCCAATTTTTACCGTGGTTGCAGATTTTAAAGGTCTTCTGACACCAGTTAAAGGACTGCTAAACACGTATGCTTTGTTAAACGGAAGCGCTGAAAAAATTGGTGTCATCGCATATATTAATAGTGGCACGTATTATGGCATTCAATTCAATTTCAGCGTCCATAAACAGGAAATAATCAAAAATTTGATCCATTTTCGTATTTCTTCACCTATTAATCTCTTTTATTTTACTTTCCGAAAATGATTACACATTCAAATCATTTCGCTCGTTGAAAAAACGAAATTATAAATGAACCGAGTTTTAAGGCACTTGACCCTCGAATACGTTAGAACTTGGTGAAGAATTGGCTTAGAACTCAAATGAGTTCTTAAATTTCACTAAACCGAGTCTTAAGGGCTAGATGCCAGAACTATGTCAAGAAATAAGGCGTTCTGTAATTTTAATAAACCTAGTTATAAGGACTAAAGCTTGTAACGGTATTTAAAGCGTTTCTATTCAACTATTGCGATCGTATGCAAATACACCATTATACCATTGATCCACACGATGTCAAGGATTTTGGTCTATGTTGAGTATGTTGTCCTTGGTGTGAGCTGCCGGCAGGCACGCTGGCATGGTCAATTGGGCTTATTCGAGGGGCGGGATCTTGCGGATCCTTGTGGACTACCGTGGATATAACGTGCCTTACATCGAAAATTGTTTTACCACAAAACAATCTTCTAAATATTCCATAACTTCTAATTTACATCATTTTAACGGCAACATTAGCTTTTTCATCAGAGCTTGACTGGCGGCGCTAAAAGCGGAAAGATACATCACTAAAATAGATAATACAAATACAATAAGAAATTAACGGCGCCAACTGGTGAGAACATCCAGCCCTATCTAAAAAAATCTTATAGGACTACTATAGCGATTAAAAATACAATGCCAAAACGAAACTCAATGTTTTTGTTTACCAAACACCACCTCAAGTCTCTCTTGTATTCCCTATAGTGAAAATAAAAACAAAATGAAATATGGAAACAGAGAAGAAAATAGTCTGCTATAATAAAACAAGATGAAACTCATGAAACTTTTCGATTTTCTTATGAATTTTTTGAGCTAGAGCTTGACAACTTCACAATTTGTTGATTTGTTTCTTGCCAATGTTGAAGCTATGCTAGCTGACGCACCCGGCGCGGCGGCGCCCTTGGATCACGGAGGCGACCGCCTGGGTCGCCATACCCTAAAGCCGGCACTGTGTAAACTTAATCTACTGATAAGAATCTTGTCGCTTTTTCTAAAAAATAATAGCTGCTTTTGACGTTTTTGCCGCTTACGATGTTTTCCTACTTAACAAGTCGTTATATAAATGGTGCTTACGATAAAATTAATAAGTAAGATAAAATTTAAAAAAAAACGAAAATCTCGGTTTTACTGCATTTTGGTGGAATTAAATTTTAAAATTGATTAAATTATAGAAATTAAAATAACTTAATAATATATTATTCTGCGCTATACAAAAATCAGATTTTCATAAATGGACACCATCAGCCTTATTTATAAACCGAACATAGACTTATTATAAGACTTATAATGCCTATATAAAGAAAATCCTTATTTATAAAGTTTAGCTACACTATACATAGGGATTGAATAAGCTATACAAACGTTTAGGGTTGTATAAAGCTTATTATAAGGTACTATAATACGTATGTGTCAGACATCACACGTCAATAAAGCAAAAATTTGACCCAATGAGCATTTTTTTTTTATTTTTTTTTTCGAATTTGTATTCAAAAACAACAACCTGTTGGTTCCCATCGACAGGAAACAACAACCTGTTGTTTCCTGGTGACAGGAAATAATTGGGGCTATTCTGCCATTTCTGTTATTCTGTTATGAATTTTCTGTTATGAATCATAAAAGATTTAGAAATAAAAGATCTTTTATAATTCGTATTCAGAACTTCGAACTTTTATAAAATTCTGTTATGAATTTTTCGAAAAAGAAATCTGTTATGAGACATCTGTCATTTATCAGCTGTCACCTAAATAAATTTTGTGATTTGTCAACCTGAATGGAATTGTTAAATGAATTTCTGAAGAATATGGATATCCAAGACTGATGGTAAGTTTAATTTCTATTCAATTCAGTTTTAATTTATCTATTTTATATGAAGATGTCATCTTTTCAGAAACCAGCCCCTGCATTTTCCTTTTCCGGAACAAAACAGGAGTTCCAGTTTCCTGAAATCGCCTTGGCGGATTACAAGGGCAAGTATGTACATGTGTTTGTTCTTCTATTTATTGGACTTCAAAATTGGGCAGATAAAGGTGAAGTGACTTCACCTTTGTCTGCCCAATTTAGATTATTGCATTCTCTTACCGTGCAAAAGAATTCCGCAGCATTGTGTAATGATTGCATGTTCAACACCCGAAAAATGGTGAGGCAATCGATGAAATTGCACAAAAACAATACTGCCCTTCACAGTCCTACTAATCGGCACAGAAGCAGAAATGGAAACACATAAAGGCCGACTGGCGACAGGAAAAATTGAATTTGTTTAACGCCCTCATTTGACCTCATTTGAAGGGGGTAGACATTCAAAAGATTCCAAACAATTCTTAATGGAACTTGCGGAAGTCGTTCCTGCTTGAATCACATTGTTAGTAGGTTTTTATGGAATTTCACAAAAAAAAATATTTTTTTGCTTTATTAGGAAATGGCATATGCCCGTGAGGTATGCGAGTACAATACCCTTGTTAACAAGGGAGCTTTGCGACCACATCTCGTACAGAAATTTACCAAGTCGCTGAGTGGTTCGAAGACCAGAAAATCTGTGAAATTTGGGAGGTCATGAAGTATATGGTAAACGTGACTCCGGTCTCTCGAAGTCGCGATCCAATTCAGAGTCGATGTCAAATTGTCAAATCAGTTTATCGAACAGGCAAAAAACTATCTCGAGAAAAATCACAATAATCAGTGGGAATTTGCGTGAAGCACAAGGTTCTTGTTTTGGCTTGCAGGACATTGCAATCGAAGGCAAACCGTTCTGGCCGATGGTTTATTATTACATGCGGTGTGAAGACTTGCAATCGGCCTTGCGGTGCGTGCAGATGGGAGGGTAAATCAAGTGAATTAATTTTCTTTTTCTTAAAACAAGCTTATATCTTGCAGGGCCGGTCATCATTCAAGTACATGAAGAGAAAATCAACAAACCCGAACAGAAAATTAAATTCAAGATGGAAGGTCAACTCAAGCTGCATAACCGTAATAAAATCAAGAACTCCACTTATCCGTTTAAAAAAGCTGTAAGTCGCTATACGACATAAACGAAGAACATCACGAAGTTGCCAAAACCACTGACGGATTCAACTTTCGATTCTACGATCGGATTCTCCCGACAACTCCGAAATCTCAACATAGTCCGGTGTGCAAACAATGATTTTGGAGAAATATGGCGAGAAACATTTCAATGCCGGCGAACAACATCATCTGTACTTCCAGGTTCTTGCGCTTACAGGACAATTTGAAGCTGCAATTGAATTCCTATCTCGAACTGAGAAATACCGAACACATGCTGTTGTCGCCGAAAAATGTTATTTTAAGAAAAAATACTTTTTATTAAAATCACTTTGCTAATTGAAAATATTCTATTGTTCATGTAAATTTAAGTTTTTTATTTTCATAACGAAATATGTTATTCGTATTTGAAAGACAGAAGAAGCAGCAGAATTTTTTAGTTTTTTTTTCTCTTTTATAATTTAACATTTTTCCTTTCCTTAACTTTCTTTTTGTTCATCAGCTTAATTATTAATAAATATGTTCTTGTTTGTAAATTAAATCGAGAATTCTAAAAAAATGTTTGATTTTAAAAGTTGCGGAGCAACATTTCTAAAAAAATTCTGTACTTAAAGACGATTCCTATATTAAAATGTCTCAACAAGAAAAGAAACAAGGGGATTGTGATCTTTGCTTGGAGCCCAATGAAAAAGAAGACATGGTTCAGTGCGACAACTGTGATGTATGGTTACATTTTAGTTGTGCAGGTGTAGACGTAGATGTTATGAACCGACCCTGGAAGTGCTCTAAATGTGTCAAGAAAGGTTCGATGCAAAACGATGCAGATGTCACTTTGGTTGAAAATAATAATGCAAAAGGAAAATTATTATTGACCAGCAAAGGTAGTAACAATGCGAGAAGTGAACGTTCCAGTAAGAGTCGAGCCAGGTCAATTGAGCTTGAACTGCAGTTGCTTGAGGAGAAAAAACGTATGGACGAAAAATTGCTTGAAGAGAAGAAGCTCTTACTTAAGGAACAGTCTGAGAAACAAGCTAAATAACTAGAGCAGAAGTTTGCTCTTCTCAAACAACACGATGAAGACCAATCTGAAGGAGGAAGTAGTGTCTCGAAGTACAATCGTACTGCAAAATGGGTTCAGAAATGCAATGTTCCCATCGACAACAAATTTGAACCTGCAAGATCATCGGCTGTGAAAGCAACATATCAAGTTGAACCCCCAAGGAAGATAATAGAACGACCTTTACCCATATTCTCGGAAAATCTGACGAGTGGCCAATTTTTATAAGTACTTATGAAAATAGTACGAGAATGTGCAACTATTCTAATGATGAAAATTTGTTGAGGCTACAAGCGGCTCTGAAGGGTAAGGCTTATGAAGCTGTTAAATACCAACTTCTTCATCCACAGGAAGTTCCTGAAGTTATAAGAACATTGGGTTTTATCTTTGGGAGACCCGAATACATAATTGAAGATCTAATCAAAAAGGCTAAGGCCGAGCCCTCCCCAAGAATTGAACGTTTGGAAACCATAATTTCATACGCTTTGGCTGTATAAAACTTGACGCGATCTATGGAGGCATCGAAGTTGACGGAGTATCTGAATAGTCCCACTTTGCTTAAGGAGCTAGTCGATAAGCTACCATCATCCATGAAGCTAGAATGGGCAATGAGCTTTCCGATTGAATTCAGACCTAACATCAAGGATCTTGGTGAATGGCTTAATAGAAGAGCACAAGCGGCCACAAAAGTAACACGGTATACTGTAGAAGAAGGCAAACTGGAAAAGAAAACTGGACATTTACATGCACATGCGAAAAATAACCGCGAAAATGAGAAGTATAGTTCCAAAGGACTACTACTAAATGCTATGCTATGCATGTGAAAGTAACCATCGCATCGGTTGATCGACTGTGATTATTTTGCAAAACTGGATTGCAAGGAGAAGTGGAAAGTGGTGAACGATAATGCATTGTGTGTTTGTCTGAAGCATCCGAAGAAGTTCAGATGTAGGGAACAAAAAGGATGTTCAGTCGATGGTTGCAAGGCCAATCACCACAGTCTTCTCCATAACGTTATCAGTCAGCAGAAATTTACAGACACTAAAGTTTGCAACGCTCATCAGCGAGATAATCAAGAAGCTTGGTTTCGAATAATCCCTGTGACGCTTTACGGACATGAAAAGGAAATAGAAACGTACGCATTTCTAGACAGTGGATCTTCTTTAACGCTTTTGGAGAGTAAAATAGCTAGTTTTCTAAATCTGGAAGCCGAGTCAAGACCCTTTTGCCTGAAATGGACAGCCAATACTACCCGTTTGGAAGAGAGCTTGTAATGAATCTTTTGCATATTTATACAAACAGACAAAAAATTTAATAAATGTTAACAGCCTAACATGCATACTAATGTAAACGATCGAAAATAGATTCTACCAATTTTGGCATCACTTTTCTACACTTGGTATTTTATTTTTTCGAAATCATATGCTATGCTTCGAACACTGACATTATCTGTGCAATGGCAAAGTCATCATTTCCGTCGAGAGAAAGCTTTCTTCTCAATTCGATCATCAACGAAGTCAGTCTTCAGTGAAGAAAACTTAATACTTACATTGACTTACCATTAGTAAATGCATATATCTTTCATTTCATTTTTTTCAAGTTTTTTTTGTTTAAAAAAATTAAAATCTTGTGTGCTTAATTCATTAATGAACAAGGTAAATTAATTATATTGATGAAAAAAGTTCAGAAACCTAAATTAAACTACTTGTGTTTAGCTCATTCAGTTAACCTAAAATCATCTTGTTTAACAAGACACTAGTTGAGAAGATTTCTTTTATCCCAAATTCTATCGAACTTCATCTCAAGCCCACGTAAGTTCTTTTAAAAAAATTAGAATTAAAATAGTTTTTCATACATTGCTTTCATCACAGTGCTGCATATTGTGTTGAAAAGCCAGCAATTTTAGTGCTAAAATTTGCACTACATCTTCAGTACACCAACACGTGCACCAGTGGGTTTTTTGAGCATGGACTTGAGTCCTTAAATGTATACCTACACTACTTGAGCCCTATATACCGAGAAAAGAAACACGAATTCATTGAAACACAAATTTACACCAAGAAAACCGCATCACGACGACGACGACGTCGACGGCGACGTCCCGTCATCGCTTGCAACAGACCACGAAACAAATCTCAAATCAATCACATCGAAACATTAATCATCCCTTTAAGACATACAACAAGAAAAATCATCTGTTAAGCAATAAGAAATATCAACATGAAAACCAAAAAACTATACTATATTTAACCATTTAATAAGTGTGAACATTTTCATATACATAAACATAACATATATCAAACCAAAAATAATCAATTGAAATCAAAAGCAACAAAAACAAAAAAATTAAGAATTTCAAGGTCGACATCTCTATGTGCGCACATCGATGGAAGATCACCTCAAGTCAAAATAAGTGAGTATCTAAAATTTTGTTTTGTTAAATTTTTGGGTTATTTATGGTTATATATAATGTACAAAATATATTATGAATATGTGCAACAAAAAAATATTGATTAGATAAACCATTATTTAAAACATATTTTAACATAATTAAAGTCTACGGACCACCCTAATTTATTTATTTATTTATTTATTTAGCTTAATACAAGCTTTAACTTAAAAACTAAACTTAGAAGCTAACAAATGGTTTTTATCAATTTTGCAATTACTCATTCATGTGGGCCCAATGGCCCCCATAAAGTTCTTTGATGAAGAAGAACCAAAAAGAACATTGACGGCTTAAAATTAAAGGGACAAGGTATGACGTGTAACTTAAAATTACGACAAATCGGAAAGTTGGTATAGGGTGGTACGTAGGGATGAAGAGGAGGTGTGGAAGTCAAAAACGTGTTGTATATTATTGGCTGACCGCAGCATTCTGTTAACGGGATTGAAATGGGCGTAATTGGTCCTGTGAGCAGAAGGCTGAAAGAGGGGGACAGTTCTCAGATTGCGCGGATTGGTGTTAAATGAGACCATATTGAGAAGGGATTGGCTGTCAATGGCTCCTGTAGCTAATTGGTGGATAAAAATAATCTCCGCAATTTCACGGCGTTTTTCCAAAGACGTGAGTTGGATAATATGCAGACGGTGTTCGTAAGGAGGTAATATGAGGGGATTGTTCCAGGGGAGGTTACTTAACGAGAACCGAAGGAACCTTTTTTGAACAGCCTCAATTCGATGGGAATGGGTTTTATGGTAAGGAGACCATACTATGCTGGCGTATTCTAGAATAGGTCTAACAAATGTTGTAAACAAAGCCTTTGTCACATAAGGGTCATTAAATTCTTTTGACCACCTTTTAATAAAGCCTAGAGCTGAATTCGCCTTAGAAATTATTGACTCGTAGTGAGATCTGAAGTTTAGCTCTTTATCACAAATTATACCCAGATCACGAATGAAGGTGACAATTGGTATAGGTACGTTGGAAAAATGATAAGAACGCTGTAAAGAAGGGAATCGTTTGCGGGAGAAAGTCAGGGATTGGCATTTGTTGACGTTAAGTTCGAGAAAATTTTTGTTGCACCAAGTAATGAAGACATTCAGATCACTTTGAAGCAGTGAGAAGTCGGATTCGGAAGAGATTTTTTTAATGATCTTTATGTCATCGGCGTAGATCAGGATAGTTGAGTGAGAAATAATGTTCACAACATCATATATGGCAATGACGAAAAGAAGAGGGCCAAGGTGACTACCTTGAGGGACGCCTGAAGAAGCAACGAAAGGATTGGATAAGTGGTTTCTGAACAGGACACGATATAGCCGGTCCTCCAAGTATGATTTAACCCATTGGATGAACGAAGGAGGAAAACCAAAGGTTCCAAGCTTAAAGTAAACTATTTGGTGATTAATTTTATCAAATGCTTTGCTGAAGTCGGTGGTTATTACATCGACCTCGTAACCTTTTTCCATATCATTAAGGGACTCAGACACAAATTGGGTTAAATTCGTTGTAGTAGACCTTCCTTTGATGAAACCGTGCTGATGGGGATTAATCATAGATTTAACATAAAAGAAAATCGAGTCATAGATTATGGATTCGAAAAGTTTGGGAATGGCAGAAAGCTTGGCTATTGGGCGATAGTTAGAAATATCGTTCTTACAACCTTTTCTGTGGATGGGGAAGATGTAGGAGTCTTTCCAAGCGGAAGGAAAAATAGCTTGAGAAGGAGATAGACGAAAAAGAGATGCTAGAGGGCCATAGAGGTGAGAGACACATTTTTTTAGAAGTATGGCGGGAATTCCGTCGGGACCAGGAGAAAAATCATCCTTGAGTGAGTTCATCTTATCAATAACTGAGGAATCGCATATGTTGAGGGATGGGAGCGAGGAGCCCGAAAAATTTGGTAGGTATTTAAAAAATTCAGAGTCTGGAGCTTCATTGTATTCTTTATAGGACTGGCAAAAAAAATTTGCAAAAAGATTGGCTATCATTTTGGGATCATCGGAAGAAATGTTATCAAATTTGAGAGAGGGAGGGAAGTTGTCAGATTTCTTTTTAGCATTAATGAATTGATAAAACCGTTTGGGATCTGAAGTTAAGGACGATTGCATTCTTCTCAGATATTCCTGATATGATGATTCGCAAATTACAGAAAATTCGGAAGAAGCTTGTTGGTATTGTGAAAAATCAAGTGGGCTCATTGATTTCAAGTAGGTATTCCAGAGTTTGTTTCTCCGGTTACGGAGTGAGCGAAGTTCCTTGGAGTACCAAGGAGGAGAATATGAACAGTTTTTCTTTCTAGTGATAGGACAACAATGCATGATACAATTGAAAATTTAAGTGTAAAAGAAGGAAATTGCTATGTCTACGGGAGTGGTTGGGCTTAAAAATTGATTAAAATTAATTTCATTTAAGAGTGTATTTAGCGACTCAAAATCACAATTGCGGAAGTTAAAAGAGAATTATTCTTCACAATCATTCATGGGCATGTTCTTAGAGTAGGAGAAAATGAGTTCTAAAGGAGGGTGGTAGCCATCTAGTGTCGATAAGAGATGTTGACATGGTTTGACAAAGGAGACAAAGCTTGGAAACACTGCATTCTCAGTTATTAACTTCAATCGAAGATATAATCAAAGAGAATCAAACCGAGAATCAAACTGCGACAGCGCGCGTTTAAAATAACAATCGAAACATTTCAAGGTCAATAAATTTTCCTCGAAATACAAGGAATATATATAACAATGACGTTCCAGGTCATGGTAATAGGCGTTGTTATAATGGAGTTCAATATGAAACTCAATATCGACAGTCTCAACAAAATCCACCACATCATTCGCAAGCTTCACACGCTTCACACAGTAATTTTAATTCGTCAACTATGCCCAATGACAACTATGTAAATCCACAAGTCAATGACCCATATTTACAAACGTTTAAAGCTTTTGATGACTATGGTCATGGTTTCAAGCTCGATAGATGGGGACTTAGTTTTGAGGGAACTGAGAAGTCTATGTCCATCGAAGATTTCATTTTTCGAGTTGAAACATTGAGGGAAAATTATAAGATGCCATGGATTGACGTGGTAAACAATTTTCATTTGCTTTTGAAAGGTAACGCCCAGAATTGGTATTGGCAATATTTGCGATCAAATCCTCGGTTGGGTTGGAAGGAATTGCGTTGTTCCTTACTCCAACAGTTTCGACGCTACGAATCTGATTTCGAAATTATAAAACAAATTATGGAACGCAAACAACACTGGAATGAGAATTTTGATGACTATTACAACGCCATGCTTGAACTCAAAAATCGCATGCGAGAACAAATAAGGGAACACGATTTCTTGCAAATTGTCAAAGGGAACATAAATAATAAACTAATGCATTTTATATATCCCATGTCAGTTTATTCTTTAGAGCATTTAAGAGAGGAGTGTAGAAAAACCGAAAGGATGTTGTCCATGAGAGATACTGGTAGGGTACGGCAAAACCAAGTTAGTCCTCAAAAATATGTCAATGAATTAACCGAAAGCCAAAATAGAGATTCTAATGAGTTCAATGATTATGTAGATTTTACTGAATTCGAAGAAAAAACCGTAAACGCCATTGGCGGAACTGCCATTCTTCCACGAAACCGGAAATGTTTCAATTGTGGAAAAGAAGGTCACTCATTTGTTAATTGTCCCTCGCCAATCAGGAAGCTATTTTGCTACCGATGTGGCTTAGATGGGTATACAACTCCACAGTGTCCGACTTGCAATCCTAGTCAGGAAAACCGGAAACCGAGCGAGAAATCCACCGGGGAATCTCGCTCTACACAGACAAATTAAATCCCGGATGTAACGTTAGCACTGACACTCTTGACTTACCTAATTCCAAAACCATTACTATTTTAAACAAAAACACAGATGTGAAAGAGAATATTGCGAAGACTTTTGCCCATAAAACTTATGAAGAGAGACTTAAAAGATATAACGATCTTCGATCTAAACTTTTAGCTCTCCAAGAACTTAAAACAGGACCCTTGCTTCAAAAAAATTATTCCCTAATTAGAAAAAATAAAAGACAGATTTTCAATGAGCTTATCGAATCATCAAATATAGAATCCGGAAATGACCCAAGGCCATATGCTACAGTACGACTAGGCAAGGAGAATGTGAAAGGTTTACTCGATAGTGGTGCGTCTATTTCCTCTTTGGGAAAAGGATGTGAAGATTTCGTTAAGCGAAATAATTTGCACGTTATGAAATTTGAATCTGGTCTTAAAACTGCAGATGGAAGTAACCAAAAGATAATCGGAAGAATTAATATTTCAATAGAATACAATAGTATCAAGCGTAATTTTGACTTATACCTTGTCCCATCCTTGACACAGCCACTGTATCTTGGTATAGATTTTTGGGTTGAATTCCAAGTTGCTCCGAATTTCGTATCTGAAATGTCTTTGAGAGACCATGAAAAACACGATCTAACAAAGAACCAATTAGAATCACTTCAAAATGTAATAGACAAGTTTCCATCGTTTACAAAACTAGGACTTGGCAGAACGACAGTGGACACTCATGTCATAGACACTGGGGATGCGCCACTAGTCAAACAACGCCACTACCCAGTGTCACCAATTATTCAGTCTTTAATTAATGAAGAGGTAGACCGTATGTTGGCTCTAGGCGTTGTTGAAGAAAGTCAATCTGCCTGGTCGCCACCAGTCGTCCTTGTAAGAAAACCAGGGAAAAATCGTGTATGTATCGACTATCGAAAAGTTAACGCCCTTACCAAAAAAGACGCCAATCCGATACATCATATCGACTCGGTGCTTAGTCGTCTTGGTGAAACCCATTATATATCCAGCATTGACTTAAAAGACGCATACTGGCAGATCCCGCTTCATAAGGCATCCCGTGAGAAAACAGCATTTACAGTTCCGGGAAGACCACTGATGCAGTTCACGGTAATGCCATTCGGGACTTGCAACGCTCCTGCCAGGATGTGTCGAGTCATGGATAAGGTAATTCCATCAGCCTTAAGGGAATATGTTTTTGTATACATTGACGACTTGCTCGTTATTTCGGAAAATTTTGACGATCATTTGTGTAGATTGGAAACGGTAGCACAATGTTTGAAAAATGCGAACCTCACAATAAATGTAGAGAAATCGAAATTTTGTTTTCGCGAACTTCGATTTCTAGGATTTGTAGTTGGTCATGGTCAAATCAAGCCAGACCCAGACAAGGTACAAGGCATCAGTGATTTCCCCCTGCCTAAAAGTGTAAAACAGGTGCGTAGGTTCCTTGGCATGTGCGGCTGGTACCGCAGGTTCATACATAATTTTGCAAGCATTGCAGCACCCATAACTGACCTACTTAAGAAAAGTAATAAACGATTCGCAATGTCACCAGAAGCGGAAAAGGCTTTCGAAAAACTTAAAGACACACTGTGCACGGCACCATTATTAAATAGTCCAGACTACACCAAGATGTTTGTGCTGCAATCTGATGCCTCCAATCAAGGTGTTGGAGCTGTATTATTCCAATTAAATGACAATAATGAAGAACAACCAATTGCATTCTATTCACAAAAGTTGAATCCGTGTCAGGCAAATTATACGGTTACGGAAAAAGAATGCCTAGCTGCTGTCCTCGCTGTAAAAAAATTTAGACCTTACATTGAAGGATCACATTTCAAGATCATTACTGATCATTCAAGCATTAAATGGCTGATGCAGCTTAAAGACTTAAGTGGACGCCTGGCTCGATGGTCACTAAAGCTACAAGCATTTGATTTTGAAATCGAACACCGGAAAGGCTCAGCCAATGTGGTTCCAGATGCCTTATCACGAGCGTTCATTGAAACCCTTAACTACGACGGTGTAATATCTAATCATTTTCAAATTGATCTTAAATCAGAGCATTTTAAGAGCCCAGATTACATCACTTTAATTGAGAAAATACAAAATAACCCCAACTTAAGCCCAGACTTAAAGGTTACAGAAAATGTTCTATACAGGAAATTTTATAATTCAGATTTAAATGTCGATTCCACAGACATGCAATGGCGTCTTTGGGTACCATCAAGCCTTTGTCATGAGCTTGTTAAACAAGCACATAACCCGCCCAATTGTAGTCATGGTGGAATCGCCAAAACTCTTGAGAGACTAAGAAATCTTTACTTTTGGCCAAAAATGGCAAAAGACGTCAAGGACTACATCTCAAAATGTCAAGTCTGCAAGGAAAGTAAGAAAATCAATAAAATTATTAGACCGCCTATGACCACGCATTTCACATTCGAAAGACCATTCCAGAAAATCTATATAGATTTTATGGGTCCTTACGTACGTTCCAAAAAGGGAAATACCTTCTTATTTGGTATGATTGACCATTTTTCAAAATTCGTTCTATTGAAGCCAATGCCGAAAGCAAATACTACCTTGGTGACAAACTTCTTAGAACAAACTGCTTACAGCATATTTGGAGTACCACAGTATATCCATTCGGATAATGGGAAACAATTTGTGTCTGCTCAGTTCAAACAACATCTGGAAAGATTTGGCATAAAACACATCAAAACAGCGTTGTATTCTCCACAATCGAACGCGTCCGAACGTGTAAATCAATCCATCCTGTCAGGCATTCGGTCTTATATCGATCGGGACCATAAGGATTGGGATAAGTACATACCGGAGATCCAACAATCACTCTGTACCTCTGTCCATCAATCGACTAAAAAAAACCATACTTTGCCTTATTTGGGACACAGATCGTGACTCACGCTAGCATGTACCCTCTTTTGCAAAAACTTTATCTCTAAATGATGAAGATTTTTTGTCAGTGTCCAAATCTGATCGTGTTCAGTTAATTCAAGAGCAAATGAAAATTCACCTAAGTCAAGCCTTTAATAGACACTCAAAATCGTATAATCTGAGATCATCTGATAAGAAATTTAAACTTGGACAAGAAATTTACCGCAAAAATTTTGTACTCAGCGATGCATCCAAAAACATCTCTTCGAAATTATGCCCTAAATATGTCCAATGCAAAGTAGTCCGAGTGATAGGAAATGCACTGTACGAAGTTGCCGATACAACAGGAAAATCAGTTGGTATAAACTTCAAAGGATTTAAAGGAATAGTAGAGCATGAAACTCATATTCAGGGAGTGGGTCGACGCCACACGTTTATACAAAAAAAAAAAAAAAAAAAAAAAAAAAAAAAAAAAAAAAAAAAAAAAAAAAAAAAAAAAAAAAAAAAAAAAAAAAAAAAAAAAAAAAAAAAAAAAAAAAAAAAAAAAAAACACGAACACCGAATTCCATTTCTTTTTCCACAGTAGACTGCATAAAAAGTAATGGTTTTGTAATGAATCTTTTGCATATTTATACAAACAGACAAAAAATTTAATAAATGTTAACAGCCTAACATGCATACTAATGTAAACGATCGAAAATAGATTCTACCAATTTTGGCATCACTTTTCTACACTTGGTATTTTATTTTTTCGAAATCATATGCTATGCTTCGAACACTGACATTATCTGTGCAATGGCAAAGTCATCATTTCCGTCGAGAGAAAGCTTTCTTCTCAATTCGATCATCAACGAAGTCAGTCTTCAGTGAAGAAAACTTAATACTTACATTGACTTACCATTAGTAAATGCATATATCTTTCATTTCATTTTTTTCAAGTTTTTTTTGTTTAAAAAAATTAAAATCTTGTGTGCTTAATTCATTAATGAACAAGGTAAATTAATTATATTGATGAAAAAAGTTCAGAAACCTAAATTAAACTACTTGTGTTTAGCTCATTCAGTTAACCTAAAATCATCTTGTTTAACAAGACACTAGTTGAGAAGATTTCTTTTATCCCAAATTCTATCGAACTTCATCTCAAGCCCACGTAAGTTCTTTTAAAAAAATTAGAATTAAAATAGTTTTTCATACATTGCTTTCATCACAGTGCTGCATATTGTGTTGAAAAGCCAGCAATTTTAGTGCTAAAATTTGCACTACATCTTCAGTACACCAACACGTGCACCAGTGGGTTTTTTGAGCATGGACTTGAGTCCTTAAATGTATACCTACACTACTTGAGCCCTATATACCGAGAAAAGAAACACGAATTCATTGAAACACAAATTTACACCAAGAAAACCGCATCACGACGACGACGACGTCGACGGCGACGTCCCGTCATCGCTTGCAACAGACCACGAAACAAATCTCAAATCAATCACATCGAAACATTAATCATCCCTTTAAGACATACAACAAGAAAAATCATCTGTTAAGCAATAAGAAATATCAACATGAAAACCAAAAAACTATACTATATTTAACCATTTAATAAGTGTGAACATTTTCATATACATAAACATAACATATATCAAACCAAAAATAATCAATTGAAATCAAAAGCAACAAAAACAAAAAAATTAAGAATTTCAAGGTCGACATCTCTATGTGCGCACATCGATGGAAGATCACCTCAAGTCAAAATAAGTGAGTATCTAAAATTTTGTTTTGTTAAATTTTTGGGTTATTTATGGTTATATATAATGTACAAAATATATTATGAATATGTGCAACAAAAAAATATTGATTAGATAAACCATTATTTAAAACATATTTTAACATAATTAAAGTCTACGGACCACCCTAACGTAAGAATCATATTTTTAAAAGAAATTAACAGTATAAGAAGAAAAACTAGCAAGATAGTAACAAAAAACCTCATTGCACCAACTTGTTAGTGTAACGAGATTTTTTCTTGCGTTTGATCTGCTCTCATAATTTTTTTTAAGTTCATTCGTTGTTATTTGCAATCAGTGTTACCGCGGGGACACTATAGTGCCAAAAGGGACTCATTTTTTTAAACTTGACTCAGGGACTCACAAATTTTAGATTTGGCTCATTTTTTACGAATCCAAGTTTCGCCTTATTAAAAATAACTCATCTTTACTCTGAAGTCAATGTTAATTAATATTTTCTAAAACTTGGTTCCATTTTGTAGAGAAAATTAATTTTGAGATGAATGGACAAAATGTCTTGTCTTTGTCCGCTTCGGTGTGTGTTGCTCCTATACAACCTATACACTGACACCTTTTTGTCGATTTCTGTTTGTTTGTCTTGTTCACTTTGGCGTGTGTTTCTTTATAAGACGGTGTATAATTTTAGGCGTTGACATTTTGTCCGGGACTTTTTGTCTTGTTTAGTGTGTTTTGCTCCTATACAAATACAACGCCATGTATTTACTGCAACCAACGAGCGGACAAGACTTTTTATCGTGTCGTGTCTTTTTCGGTGTGTGTTGCCGCCTCGTAAGAGCAATGGACTTGTGTCCATGATTTTTTGTCGAAAGACGAAAATACATCTTGTCTGATTTGGTGCGTTTTTAGCCTGAGGGCGCTTTGTTTGAGTGAAAGCAAAAACAAAATTCAAACATATGATTGTGAATTGCAACTTCATATTCTTCATATGTATTATTAAAATGAACTCTAAAAAAAACAGAAGGGACTCATTTTTTTTCAAAAGGACTCATTTTTTCAACCTCTGGGACTCATTAAAATTTGAGCCCGCGGTAACACTGTATTGCAATTTTGGCTTACGTATGCTTACTCGTTCATTTCATTTTAAGAGATTTGACATTCATGCAGATCATCGTCAATCTCTCTCAACAAATTCTTCTAATGAACATTACATGCAGAAGCAGAGTTCATCAGTCTGCACAAATTTGAGAAAGTGCAATGAACTCACATTAGGATAGGTCAGTTCTCATTACTAATGTTCTTATGTATTTGTATTCATTAGCTTTTAATGGAAAAATTTAAATTGAACCCCAATAAATGAAATGATTAATAAAAACTATTTAAAATATTGAATCGTCTTGAAACAATAATATCAAGGATATGATGAGTGAGTAGAGGAGTTAGAGGGGAAGTTTAAGGATGGAAGAGTGAGGGAAATATTGGATGTGTTTGTTTTGGGACTGCATATAATTTACGGCCCATGCAGTTAGGAGGTGGCTTTGCCACTATAGGATAAGGGTATGCCGACAGCCCATTGGCTGATACACATAAACATCTGGTGTATTGAACAGGACGAGAGTTAGTTGACAAAAGTATTGTGTTTTTTATTGGCACGAATTTTTATTATTGAATGGTTACAGCAGCAAGATCCCCCCCATCCGTCGAGCCAAGCCGTGCGTAGACAAGCGTGCCAGCTCCTTTAGTAAGGGATATACCACCACTTCACCCCACCATTACAAGCTCTCAAGTTGTTCCAGTTACTATTTCGGGTCAGTGCAGTGATAAAAAATATGATCTTCAAGATGTTCGCACAGTGACTTCATTGGATTTGCCCAAACTGTCGCTCCAGCTTCCACGATTAGTGGAGAAATATCCGCATTTAAAAGGCCTGCCATTGTCATCATACAAAGAAGCTCACTGTGGGATACTTATCGGACTCAATAACGAAAGCGTTTCTGTTGCGTTGAAGATTCGAGAAGGTGGATGGAATGAGCCTGTAGCACTGCAAACTAGGTTGGGATGGTGCCTTAGTGGAGGAAATACAAGCGAAGAATCCAATCAAGGTGTATATCATATTTATAAAAGCTGTGAATGTGAACAAAATCTGCAAGAAATAGTCAGCAATTACTTTGCATTGGAAGATGATGGCATCGATCGGTAAGAAAAAATTAGAATCAGCTGAGGAAAACAGAGCCGTTGAACAATTGGTAGCTGGAACAAGAAGAATAGGAGACAGATTCGAATGCAGTTTGCTCTGGAAAGATGATGACATCAAAATGCCAGAAAGTTATCAAATGGCATTCAAACGTTTATGTTGTCTTGAACGAAAAATATCCAAGAATCCAAGTACACTAGCTGCAATTAACGAACAAATAAGAAGCTTGCTGGAGAAAGGGTACGCTAGAAAATGCGAGAATACCGAACTAACCGAATTTCATCCAAGGACTTGTTACCTACCAACATTTGTGGTAAGTAATCCAAACAAGCCGAACAAACAAAGGTTGGTATGGGATGCTGCAGCGGTTTCACATGGAGTTTCGTTAAACAGTAAGTTGCATAAGGGACCTGATCAGCTTAAATCTCTTCCAGATGTCTTGTACGGTTTTCGGTCAGATAAAATAGCAATTGCAGGTGATATTCAAGAGATGTTCCACCAGGTCCGAGTGAAAAGAGAAGATCAATATTCACAGAGGTTTTTGTGGCGTCAAGGTGAAACCAATCGCAAACCTGACGTGTATTGAACGCTCCCCTAGTATTGAACAGTACGTAAAAAACTTAAATGCCACCGAGTATGCTGATAAGTACCCTAGAGCTGCTGAAGCTATTAGAGAGCGATATTACGTAGATGATCTTCTTGACAGTGTTGGAACATCTGAGGACGCAATCCAGCTTGCTAAGGATATTCGGTATGTACATTCAAAAGGTGGCTTTTATATTAGAAACTGGGCTTCAAATTCTCCCGAAGTACTACAAGCATTGGGTCAGCCACTGTCTACTGATGGTCGAGCACTAGACAACTCTAATAACGACTGCAGTTTAACGAAAGTTCTTGGTCTCTGGTGGAAACCTGACGATGACGTCTTCACTTTTTCACTAAAGTTCATAAAAACGCATAATGATATTCTTACTGGTGTTAAAATGCCAACTAAGCGAGAACTATTAAGATTACTTATGTCTATTTTTGATCCTCTAGGCTTTCTGGCGTTTTACCTTATAAGAATTAAAATTTTACTGTAGGAAGTCTGGCGAGCCAAGACTAACTGGGACGAAGTAATTGATGAACAACTAAGTCAGAAATGGGATATTTGGCGTCGTCTTCTCCCAAATGTTGAGCATATTCGCATTCCAAGATGTTACTCAGGATTGGTATGGAAGAAAAATGTCACAGCCCAATTACATATTTTCGTCCAAGTGAAGATGCTATGGCGGCTGTAGCGTATTTGCGATTTTGTGATGGAATTTCAACCGAGTGTACAATTGTTGGGGCTAAGAGCAAAGTCGCTCCACTACAACCAATGTCCATCCCAAGAATGGAGCTTCAAGCAGCGCTCATAGGTTCTCGGATGGCTAAAACCTTATCCGGCAGTCACAAATTTGTATTAGAAAAACGAGTTCTATGGACTGACTCCCGAAATGTAATTTATTGGTTACGGTCAGATGCCAAACGGTTTCGCGTTGCGGAAATCCAGGAAAACACAGATCGAAACGAGTGGCGATGGGTGCCAACCAAGTTGAATGTGGCCGACGAAGCTACTAAATGGACCAGGATACCAAGTTTTGACGAGAATAGCAGATGGTTGCAAGGCCCAAGTTTCTTAAACGAAGATGAAGACAAATGGCCAAGCGAAATATCTACAGAGCCGGTAAATTTACTTAAGGAAGAAATTCGACCCAAGTATTTATTAGTTTTAGACAGCATTAACCATGATGAAAGTCTATTGATAGATCCAAATCGTTTCTCCAAATGGGAACATCTTCATCGATCTGTTGCCTTTGTGGTGAGGTTTGTTGCGAATTGCAGAAAAAAGAAAAAAGAGCTATCATTAGTATTGGGTTTTCTAAGAGCAGAAGAACTTCGATCAGCTGAAATCATCATTCTCAAAATGGTACAAAAGATGGCATATGAAGATGAATTAATTCTCCTAAGAAAGGGCAAAAAGTTATCGAAATCAAGTC
The DNA here is from genome assembly GCA_943590905.1 of Sphaerophoria taeniata. Classification (NCBI taxonomy): domain Eukaryota; kingdom Metazoa; phylum Arthropoda; class Insecta; order Diptera; family Syrphidae; genus Sphaerophoria; species Sphaerophoria taeniata. The sequence goes on from OX016540.1 coordinate 25,785,705, forward strand.
AGCTCTACAAGTGTTCAACGTATTTTGACGAAGATGGAATCTTGCGTATGAAGGGTCGGATTGATCATGCTGAATTTGTTAAAGAATCCTTACGACGGCCAGTACTTTTACCAAGAAAAAACAGGGTGAGTTTTCTTATTCTTTATTTTTATCATCGCAAGTTTAAGCATTCTTGTACTGAGACTATGATCAATGAGGCCAGAAAAAGGTTCTATATACCTGGTTTAAGATCTTTGGCCAGTTCTGTTCGAAGAAAATGTGTAGACTGCATGCTTAAAATGGCCTCCCCTAGATGTCCTGAAATGGCTCCATTACCAAAAGCTAGACTTGGTGCTTTTCATCGGCCTTTTACATTCGTCGGAATAGATTATTTCGGCCCAGTCTCTGAAAGTGTTGGCAGGAAATCAGTAAAGAGGTGGGGAGTGTTATTCACTTGTTTGACCATTCGAGCTGTACACATGGAGGTTGCACACTCGCTCACCACCGATTCTTGCATACTTTGTATCAGGAATTTTATGGCAAGAAGAGGAACTCCGTGTGAAGTCTACTCGGACAATGGAACTAATTTTGTTGGGGCAGATAAGGAGTTAAAAGAAGCATTCAAGTCGATCAATCAGAAAAGCGTTGCCGAAAAATTCATTACGTCTCAGTTAAAGTGGTTCTTCAATCCACCTGCCGCCCCCCATATGGGTGGCTGTTGGGAACGGTTGATTGGATCTACAAAGAAAATTCTTAAAGATGTTCTACGAAGTCAACGGCTTACAGATGAAACACTTCTTTCGACTCTGATAGAAATTGAAGGAATAATCAATTCGCGACCATTAACAGCCATACCCCTGGACAATGAAAGTGAAGAAGCACTTACGCCAAATCATTTTTTGTTGGGTACTTCAGACGGAAGTCGACTCCCTGGAGAATTTCAAAGTCAAGATCTTTTGTCAAGAAAAAGTTGGAGAAGATGTCAACAAATATCGAATATATTCTGGAGAAGATGGGTTCGGGAATATCTGCCAACGTTAACCAAACGAACAAAATGGTTTGAGAAGGTCAAACCAGTGAAGGTAGGAGATGTGGTCATAGTCATTGACGAAAATTTACCCAGGTACTCATGGCCAAAAGGCATAGTCATTAAAACTATTACATCAAAAGACGGACAAGTAAGACGAGCATCTGTAAGAACTGCAAATGGAATTTTTGAGAGGCCCGTAGTGAGGTTGGCGGTACTTGACGTCGACAATAATACTAATAGTGAAGAATCCGAATCCTGATTCCTCACTGGAGGGGAGAATGTTGTCGCCGAAAAATGTTATTTCAAGAAAAAATACTTTTTATTAAAATCACTTTGCTAATTGAAAATATTCTATTGTTCATGTAAATTTAAGTTTTTTATTTTCATAACGAAATATGTTATTCGTATTTTAAAGACAGAAGAAGCAGCAGAATTTTTTAGTTTTTTTTCTCGTTTATAATTTAACATTTTTCCTTTCCTTAACTTTCTTTTTGTTCATCAACTTAATTATTAATAAATATGTTCTTGTTTGTAAATTAAATCGAGAATTCTAAAAAACTGTTTCATTTTAAAAGTTGCGGAGCAACACATGCCGTTCATATTGCTCTCGCCTTGAATGAGCTGTTTCTGCTTGGAGGCACCAGAAATGTCCAGGAGCCAGTGAGTAGAATCCAGTTCGAATCGGGATGAAAAATAAACACAATATTCTTGTTGCAGTATCCGTTGACATTGAGGAACCGGTTCCGATGAGAAGATTAAATATCGCTGGATTGGTGATGTTGTATGTGAAGAAGTTCGAGATAACCGATCCCGCAGAAGCCCTACAGTACTTCTTCTTCTTGCGGAATCTCAAAGACCACGAGGGACGCAGCTGGAATGGTTGCCGAAAATCTAGTAAAGAAGGGAATGTTTGAGGATGCCATTAAAATGTTCGACATTGCTGGGGTAAGTCGAAGCAACCCAGAATGTGTGGGTGTTCCTTTTTTCTAACAATTTTCTGTTTAAATAGATGCAAGGTCAAGCTTTGCGATACATTTCTATTCTTCTCTCCCAAGTGGTGCACCAAAGTACAAAAAAGGGATCCCTCAGGGAGAGACTACAATTTCTGGCTAGTGATTTCAGTGACAGACTGCGAGGTAAGATCGGACTGAATCTTTTTGTTTCTTGCACGCTTTTCACATTCCTACATTTATCTTTAGGAAACAAAATTGAATGCGAACCCCAAATTATTGCCACTTTCCATCTGCTGAACGAAGTCGTTCAATTCTTCGATTTCTACCATGAGAAAAAGTACAATTTGGATGAGGACGAGGAAGATGATGATGATGAAGACTATGAGGATGACGAAGAGGATTCTGGAGAAGATGAAGAAGAATCGGCGGATGAAGAAGTGAAATCTGAAATGACAACAGTCGAAACCAAACAAAAGAAACAAAAGCTTCCGAAGGAAGTAAAACTTCTAAATGAAAAACAAGCCGCCCAAGAACTCGCCCTGACACGAATTTTCACCGATGGAGACTTCAAACGAATCGACATGGCCAACATCAAGAAATTCGTCGCTCCTTCTTGTTTTTTAAAGATTATTTTATTAAAATAACGTTGGAAATAAAATACCAAAATAAAATAAAATGTTTTATTTATGATTTCATTTTGATACCGTTTTTGGTGGTAGCCTTGACACGATACACTTCTCCGCAATAGCGTAGCCTTTGTATGGTCCGGATCGAGTTGCAGAGCATATTCAAAGTGCAAAATACCCTTCTCTAAATTGTGACTATAGTGCAGGCAACATAAACATAAATAGCATCAGCTGATGTGGTATCGTTCATCTTGACCCTGGATCGACTGTCTCATCTTTCAATCTGTTTAACCTATACGGTGCCGATGATATTACCGAGGACTGTGCAGCATGCAGCACGATTTCCTTAGTAGGCGGCCGAATCGGGGCATAGTGTAATTGCATCCGAGTATACTTTTAGTGCAGCCTGGTAGTTTTCCACACACTCCATTACCTCTGAAAGGTAAAAGTGATATTCCTGTATAATGAATTAAACTTAAATAACACGTTGGACTTAAGACGGCAGTAGTAACTTACCCACAAATGCTCATCATCACTGGCTATCGAAACATTTTGAAACGACCATCTGAATAAACACCGACATCTAGCAGGACCTTCTCAACTGTCGATACGTACAAATTTGTTATCAAAAGGTACCACTTTCACTTCACTGCAAATACGCAAAACCACTTAAAACATAAAACAATGGGATTAAACATAAAATATAACCATTTCATGTACTTATGAACGAGCTGTGTCTTCCACGCTTGAAATTTAAGTATTTAAAAAATTTGTTTTTAACTGAAATCGTAGTTCTTATTGAAATCTTTTATCATAAAAGGCCTGAAAAGTTGTCTGTTATTCTGTTATGATTTTTAACAGATTTCTTAAAAGATTTTGGCTTGCTGAATACCAAATAGGCGATTTATAAAAGATTTTAGTATGTTCGAATTTTTTGACAGTTCATAACAGATTTCTTAACAGATTTTATAACAGATTTGGCTTGCCGAATACCAAATCTGTTATTCAAAAAAGATTTTTTGACAAATAAAACTTTTGTATGGGAATTCATAACAGAATAACAGAATAACAGAATAACAGAATAAAAGATTTCGCCGAATAGTCCCAATTGTTTCGATTTTTGAAAAAATGTATGTACTTGGTTTTCTTATTTCTTTTCTATCCCCACTCATAGCACCAAGGTCCACCATCTACATGTAAAATCTCTTACGGTATAAGACGATCCGTGATTAGTTTACCTACATAAACGGTGACGCACGGTCTCACAGACCGGGATAGTGAAAAAAATACACAACGTGTGCTCACAAAGAAGTTTCGACGTCACTCGATGGTGTGGGATGTGCAATGTGACAGCTACTCGAAAGGGCATCAAAAAACAATGAAGGAGAAAAAAGTCCTACGCTTTTTTTAGCACGTCCGGTCTCACAGACCAGTACGTCACCATTGGCGGGTTAAAAAATGTATTATTAAAAAACTTTTATTTTTTAATGCTCTAAAAAAACAATTTTATGAATTTGTGTATAGTGTATTGTAATAAAAGAGCTTCTGTTGATTTAATATCTTTGTTTTATTGTCAAACACAAAATATTAGTAACACATTTCGAAAAATCTTCAGTTGAAAAACCCGGTCCGTGAGACCGGCCGGCGGCGGCGGCGGCGCACAGTGCGTCGACCAGTGGACAAAAATCAAAAAACTAAATATGCGTTTGATGCTGTCCAATGCTGTGGAGTCTATCAAAAACATGTTTAGTAACTGTAATTTATTATTTTCAATTGTTGTTTTTTTCTTCTGCATTGATTAGCGGGATATTTATATGCAGAAAAAGAACTTTTATTTTTTTTTCTTAGTTTTGATTTCGATTTTCACATGCAACTATTGATCTCGTTCAAGAAAGTGTTTCTAGTTATAAATTTTTTTTCTCTTGAATATTAATTATGGATATATAAAGAGATGATACAAACGTTTTTTGGTTTATTTTTATGTGATATTACTTTTATAATTAATTTAATTAAAAGTGCTATTTTTTGAGGCACATAAAATTAAATAAGTTGAGTTTTAAAAAAAATATATCAAAGTATATCTGAATTTTAAGTCTTTTTGTTATCCCCTGCTATTATTTTATTTAAAAACAAAGAGTTCCATTGCTAATTTTTGCAAACTTTCTAAATATTTCGTTTTTTGTAGGACAAGTGCAAGTCATAAAAAATGAAGTTATTTATGAAAAATGGTTTCTTTCGATAAAAAATCGATAATAAAGGATGTCTTAATTTTTGTTATAGCTTATTAAAATATAAATAACTGTCCATTTAATATAAACAGTGATTTTGAATCGAAAATTAAATATTTGACTTAAGCTTAGAACGACAATGTTCAAAGACCCATAGTCTTTCAGATAAGCCCTAGGAGGCTTGACTTAAAAATAATTTTACACTTCCCGATAGCATTTAACAAAATTTTCTTACTGTACCGCCTTTTTATGGACCAGAAACTTCATTTTTAGACGCGCCAAAAAAGACGGAAAAAGAAGAGTTGCGAATCTTTCAACTCCAAACTGAAGAAATGAGGTTTCCTTTTTCATTTTTGGCGTCAATTTTTTTGTTTTTTAAAGATGTTACCAAAAATATCACAAATCTGTCTGTATCCCATATCCCTGTTTCCAAAATATTCATATTAACATCCAAGCGGTTCATAAGAAATATACAATTTTAAAAGTGGGCGTGGCAGTGGGCAGATTGAGTCCATATTTTTTTGTATTAATTACCTTATCTAGAAAATTAAACTCCTTAAATTTCATTCAATTCCTGCCAGTCGTTCTCAAGATATCAAATGATATTAAAAAATGGGCGTGGCAGGGGGCGTTAATATTACCTGAAATTTCGTAAAACTTATTATTTAATTAATTAGCAACAATTATTTTGGCGAAATTTAACAAAGTTTTGTAAAATTGAATTTTGTCCACCATCTCCATACAATCGACGCACTGTGCGGCGTCACAATTGATCAAAGTCAAATTTGCGTCACCAATGGCGGGTTAACTGACGTTTTGTAACTTACTCCACCTTGGTAGGTGGTTAAGCAAAGGAATACAAAAAATGTAAGAAAAACTATTTCTCTATGTGCTGAACAAAATGTAGTACGTTCTCAACCGTGCTTTCGTGTTATGTTGCGAGAAGAGTGAGAATACGGACAGAAAAATAAAAGACTCTTTATTTAACTTAACTTGTTTTTAATTTTTATTTTCTTTATTTTTAAAACAAAGGCCCGCTGTCTTTAGCTAGGCTTGCGACCTTGTCTGATGTTATGGTAAATCTTTCTGTGCTTTCTTAAACTATTCCTGTCTTTTTATACTTTTTCTTTAACCAATTTTCCTAAATACACATGCATTTTCCAAACTATCATCCACCAACCGATGATTACACAATCGGTTCTATTTGGTAATGGAGTGAGCAGTGTTACGTCGGCACCTAGCAATAAAGCCTTATCTGACGCACGTGTGACCATTCACATTGGTATCTGTTTGTTAGAGTTGATACTCTCCCTTAATCACACAGTTTGAAACTCATCGTTATCAAACTTTCGCGATGTTATCCCTCATCGCTTTTTAATATAATGAATTTCATTAATGTTTTCAAGTACCAGTTTATTTCTTCCATGAAGAAACCATAATGGTAAATGTTTTTCTATCTATGTAATTGGAACTTAGAATAATTTAGTGTCAATTACCGAAGACGTATCCTTCGACAACCGCAGCCACTCTGAAGCTCCCACAAGGGGGCCTACCGCGACTGTAATTGCCGTCCATTGGTCCTTATGGATTATAAACGGGGCTTGCAACTACCCCAGAGTACCAGCTTATTCAATAGACATGGTAGTCTTTCTATTGATTATATGTACTCTTACGTTACACTTTTTCAATAGGAGTTTTCCCAACTTTCGTTCTTATCATGGATTAACAAGGATCCGCTGGCGTCCTTGTCATGCAGTCCATTTTACCAGTTGCCAGGGCGGTAGAACAAATCTGGAAGACTGCATGACTATAGCGTAAAACCATTCGCCTAGATCGTCATCTAGTTTCCACCCTGCACCGGCGGGCGTGGAGGTTGGTTTTTCCGCACTTGAGCTTAGAAAAATATTTACTCGATATTGCAAAGCAACACTTTCTAAATAACTCGACCCACTCTTCGCAGGGCTCTATTTGGTAATATTGACCCACTTGAAAATATTCAATAATTAATTGAGACCTAGTTGGAATTTCATAATATTCCGAACTGTTGGTCACAAAAGTGCCGCCGCATCATATTTCACGCATACCCACTTCACTCATAGTGTCGACCCTTGCTACGATGCATTCTCAGCATTATTTAGTATGGGTATTTCTCAATGCCTGCAATTAGTGCATTGGATTTGTTTACAATCCGTTGGACATTGGATATTCATTACTCATAGCAGTTTATGGGTTTTGACGTAGCCATGACGAGTGAATATTATGATGACCTGCTGTTTTTGTTTGTGAGTCGATGTATAGTGTATATATCGGTGATTGAAGTGTTTGGAAAAACGCGCGGCATTAGGGAAAATATATATGTTGGGAGGTTGGTATGTAGTGCGATCACTACATCCTTCCCCCCTTCAAAAAAGAAAATTGACCTTGAAGAGGTTAATTTTCTTAAAAAGTACAGGAAGTTAGTTTATTATTTCTTTTTTCCATTTTTCCTTGAAGAGGCATCAGTTTATGATATATTGTATATGTTTTTGTTTATAAGAAATATTGTTGTTTTCCTTGAAGAGGTTACAAACATGTATGCATCTTATTTATATATATATACTTTTTCATTTTTCCTTGAAGAGGCATCAATTTATACAAATATATTTTGTTTTTCTAAAAGAAGTATGTTAAAGTTGTTGTCTTCCTTGAAGAGGTTACAAAAGTTATGTATCATTTTGCTTAATCTATTTATACATTATAAATATATTTTTATTTTATTTTAGGTAATTCATTAAATACTTATTTTGTGTGGTGTGAACAACGCGAAGAATATTTTCTAGAACTCAATCTCCTAGTAAGATCAAGTGCAAATTGTATGCCTTTTTTATCTTGTTTTATGTCTTTGTCTGTCTGTTGCGTTGTAAAAGTTGGAGAGTGGGGTGTGATTTTCGTTGGTGGTGTTCGGTTTGGTAAAACATTAGGTAAAGGTGGAGGAGGGGGAGGTGATGTTTGTTTTAATGTAGGGTGAGAAATGATAGTGTTTTGTAAAACATTAGGTAAAGGTGGAGGAGGAGGAATGTTCTTGGGTTTTTCTACATTTAGTTTTTCAGGTAGAGAATTTTGTGTTTTTGTCGTACATATCTGAATAGATGTTACCGATGTATTTGTTGGTTTTCGCTTAGAATATCTTAGTTTAGTAAAGATGATTAATGAGAGAACTATTATGAAAGTCAAGGCTCCTGAATTTGTGTAAGTTACTAGTTCTGGTGTGAAAAAGCGTTTAGTTAAAGGTAAATCGTCTTCAAGTGTCTTAAAATTTTGGTTAATTTGGGTCCATTTTTCTTTGAAAGAAAGTTGAGACAAGTGAATGTCTGGAACATTTTCCAGCGCAGTGTTAGAAAAATAAGGAGTGCTATTTTTGGATATATTGATCAGTGAGATGTTTTTTATGAAATCTAGTATGGTAAAGTCAGCATTATTTTCGGTGGGTAGTTTCCAATGCGAAATAGTGTAAGAACATTTATTTAATAAGTGGAGTATTCCGATGCCTTCTAGGTATTTTTGTGATATTGTTGTGCCGCATTGGGAGTAGATAATTTGTTTATCTTGGAACGCAAACAACCAATTATTAGGAGCTTTGAGTTTAATTATATTGTTTAGGAAACTTGGTGATTTAATGAAATTGCAAGATGCATGTTTGTAAATTTTGCTGTCAGGAATTTTTAAACAAAGAGCATGTGAATTTTCGTTAATTGAAAAAGGTTTATTTTGGTTACAAATGAAAAACAGGGATTCCTGGAAGATATTTATTCGAGAGCAAAGGTTATTAAATTCTGTAGTTGTAAAAGTAAGATGTGTGTTACTTGGATTTGTCATGACATACTCAAAGTTTATATCTAATAGGCCATAGTTGGCTTGGTTCATTTTGACTGGGAATAGGTGTATTTGATAAATTTTGAATGTGTTTGAATTACATAAGGGGATTTTAATTTTAATTATAATTTGATCTTGAAATTCAATTGATTTGACATTAGTTATTTCGTTGATATATTGTGGATCTCGTAATAATGGGTTTATATTATTATAATGGGATATATTTGAATAAATTTGTCTTAAGTCTTCTGATCTAAGTAAGAGCGGGTGTAATTTGTGTTGTTGGAGAGAATTAACAAGTGTGAAAAATTTTGATAGTACCGTTTGAATGGATTGGAGTTGTGTTAAAATTTTAACCACGATTTCATTGATTTCGATTTGGGCTAGGTTGTCGTTTGCGAGTGTGCCTAAGCTTGTGAATTTTGCCTGTACAGTTTTTGTAAAGTTGTTTACCTCTTTCTCCAGAGTCTCGTGTTCTGCCTGAATTTTATTGATTGGTTTACTAATTATGTCGAAATTGGATTTTGTTATTGTAAGTTGCTTCTTAAGGTATTGTATGTTTTGATCCTGATATGAAGTCAGATTACTGATTTGTTCGTGAATTTTTTCAGCATCTTCGTCGTCCATAGTTCCAAAAAGGAATTTACTGAACCTGCCAACTATATTCACTAATCCTCGTTTTGTACGGTGACCGCCAAAGACCGTTCTTTAAGGTCAAAAGTTGTTTTGGAAATGATATATTCCCAGCTTCGGCATTTTTCTTCATATTTGTTCTTCCGGTATTGGCAGATATTTTTGAGGGTATTCTCGCAAAAATGTACGTGTTCCCACACATTTTCCCATTCTGGAAGTTTTACTCTGGTAACTATATTCCATTCTTGTTGGTGAAAAACAGCTTTCCCTACTGGTTCTAGGATTATCCCAGAAGTCTCATTAAGCTTCTGTATTGTAAAAGGGGTATTCGTTCCCTCGCCGTATAATATTTGCATCAGCAATATTATGAGGTATATCGCCATCTTTAATAATATACATAGATATGTTAGAATGTATTTATATATTTTTTATATAATTGTTGTTTTGTTTGTGTAGGGAGGTATAGTGTAGTGTAGTGGTTGTATTATTGCTTGAATAATCGAAACGAGTTCTGTGGGGATAGATATTCTATTCGGGTAGCCGTTCCCGATTTTAGTCATTCCCGTACGTAGGGGAATTTCTACGTCAGACACTACATTAAATAGTAACCAGTATGAGTTTGGAACGTAGTCGATAGATTCCATTCTGCAGGAGAGAAAATATGCTTTGTTTGGAGAATAAGCGTTTTAAAGGGGAAAAAGAGTGTTTTTATTTTTTTCATTGGTATAATAGTTGTAGGTTGTTGTTATGTATCATTTTCGATTTCTTTCCAATTTTGATAACTGTATTTTCGTCGGATATTAGTTTGATGACTTCGTAAGGTCCGTCCCAAAGGTTTGACAGTTTGTTTTTTTCTCGTTTGGTTTTTCATTAGTACTTTGTCTCCTACCTTAAATTGTTTCTGTTTGGCGTTTTTGTCATAATATTTTTTGTTTTTCTTTTTCTTCTCGTAAATTGTTTCTCTGGCGATTCTGTAACCATGTTGTAGACGGCTTATGAGTTCTGTAGCGTAGTTTTCGTAATTATAATAAGTCTGCGGTTCTCTGTTCAGTGAATTGGGGATCCGTGTAGGATAACCATACAATAGCTCAAATGGAGTGTAATTTGTACTACTATGTGGGGTAGTATTGTATACGAACATAGCGTATGGGAGCCATGTGTCCCAAGCGAGTTGATCCTTGTCTGTGTAGTGACGCAAATATTCTGCTAGTGTCCTGTGACTACGTTCTAAAGCGCCATTAGTTTGGGGGTGGTATGGAGTGGTTTGTAATTTTCTTGTCTTGAGGACTTTGTATACCTCTTTAAACAAATTACTAAGGAAATTTGTTCCCTGATCCGTTAAGATCGAGTCGGGTATTCCAAATCGACATACCAACCGTTCGACTAACATACGTGCTATAGTTGGGGCTTCAGCGTTTGGCACGGCTATTGCTTCGGAAAATTTTGTGAGGTCGTCCTGAAATGTCAGAATGTACTTGTTGTTCTCGTAACTGACGGGTAGTGGACCTACTATGTCTAAAGCTATACGTTCAAAAGGAGTTTTGCATGTAGTGGTTACTTTCATGGGTATTTTGTTATTGCGTGATAATTAACTTTTGACATGACTCGCATTTTCGTATGTAATTTTTAACGTCTTTGGATATGGTTGGCCAGTAGTAATACTGCTTAATTCTTTTTGAGGTTCTTGTTACTCCTTGATGTCCGCCAAATGGTGACTCGTGGTTTTCGTGTAGTATTTTTGATATGTCTTCAGGTTTTTCTATTAACCTTCTTGAATCAATGTGGAGATATGTATTAAATTTAGCTTGTTTGAAGACTTCAAATATTAATGTTTTTAGTTCGTTTTGAGGTTGGTTACTTATGGGTAACGATAAAGCAATGTTTGATAGTTTAGTCCTATTGCATTCATTTACGATGTCTTTCAAATTGTTTGAAATTTTTTCTCGGTCTGTCGGGCTTCTTAAGGGTAAAGGTAATGTCACGATGCAGTAAAGCACATTTGTAGGTTGGAGTTTATGGGTCAAGACTTTGCAGATTTCTGGTTTTTTGAAATTAGGTAAACGAGTTTTCAAAATTTTTTCTTCTGTTGTTTCTACAAGAGGCAGTATAATAGCTTTAAAGTTTACTTTATTATTTAGGAATATTGATCCTTTTTTTTCGATTATATTAAAATTTAACTTGGGTTCTGTTGTATTTGTACTTGTTCCGGCGATCATGTCGTTTCTTTCTTCTTGTGCCCGTCTTTGGTTTCGCGTTGTTACTAATACTTTGGTTTCATCATTGGGTTCAATACGACTTAAGGCGTCAGCATTCGTGTTGAATTTGCCCTTTTTATGTACAATCTTGTATTCGTATTCTTCTAACAAGATTCTCCATCGCATGAGCCTAGACGTAGGATCTTTTCTTCCTATTAACCATTGTAATGAACTGTGGTCGGTGATAATAGTAAATTTTCTTCCATAAATATATGGTCGAAATTGTGTCAGGGCGTAGGTTATCGCAAGAAATTCTTTTTCTGACGTAGTGTATTTTGTTTCCGCCTTGTTAAGAGTACGACTGGCAAAGAAAATTGGTTTATCTTTGCCAATGGGACCTTGTGAAAGTACAGCGCCTAATGCGATGCCACTTGCATCAGTGGTTACCAGAAATTCCTGATCAAAATCGGGGTATGTTAAGATGGGAGGATTAATAATTTTCTCTTTTAAAGTTCTGAAAGCCTCGTCACAGAAACTGTCCCAACGAAAAGTTACGTTTTTCTTTAGCAACGTTGTTAATGGTTTTGCTATTTCTGCAAAGTTTGGGATGAACTTTCGATAATACCCTACAAATCCAAGAAAAGATTTAATATCTTTTGGTTTCTTAGGTACTGGGAACGTTTTCACTGCTTTTGTTTTTTCAGGGTTTGGTTTAATTCCCTCCTCTGAGATAACATGTCCTAGGTAAGTGAGTTCTTTTCTAATACATTTTTCGGGCTGAAGTTTGAGATTATTCTCTCTTAACCGATTTAAAACTTTGATAAGTCTAGCATTGTGGTCCTTTAAATCATAGCCATAAATAACTATGCCGTCCACGTATACAAAACATTCGATTCCCTGCAGTCCCGTTAGTACATTATTCATAAGCCGTTGAAAAGTGGCTGGGGCATTTTTTTGTCCGAATGGCATACGATTGTATTCATAATGACCGAACGGAGTACTGAAAGCTGTTTTTGCTTTGTCCCTTTTATCCATAAGAATTTGATGAAATCCTTTTGCTAAATCGAGTGTACTAAAGTACTTAGCTCTTCCCAACTGGTCTAAGATATCAGTTATATTGGGTAAGGGGTAAGCATCACCGTCGGTGACTTCGTTTAACTTTCTGAAGTCAACTACCACCCTCCATCGTTTCGTTCCATCTTGACCTGCTGTTTTTGGAAATAATAGTAAAGGGGAGTGCCATGGGCTGTTGCTTGGTTGTACTACACCATCTTCTAGCATTTCATTCACTTGTTTATGAATTTTCTGCCTAGTACTTTCTGGGAGTCGATAAGGTCTTGTATATAGAGGGGGCTTGTCCTCACCTGTAATAATTCTATGTTCTATAGCGTTTGTATGAGTGAGGTGATCGCCCTCAAGGTAAAAGAGGTCATTGTATTCGCGACAAATGTCCAGAATGGTGACTCTAATTTCTTTAACCTATTCTTCACAGGGTCCTTTAAACTATTTGTCTCGATAATGTTATATTCATCGAGATTTTTGTATTTCACGTTTTTCTGTAACCAAATATTTTGCACCTTCCTCTTTACACGGAATTTCTACTATTTGTTGTGTTCTCGGTCTTAAAATAATTGTTCCCGTCTGTTCGTTTGGTTCAAAATTTTTTATTAACTCCGTCTTATATTTTTTATTTTTAAAATTTTTATTTTCGTTGTGATTACTAGAGAAATTTGTTGTATTGGTTTCAAGGTAACTATGTGGGATTTGTGAGAAGGTTGGGTTGAAAGCTTTTGTATGGTTTTTGTTGAGGTTGATTTCCAAAGAATCTATAAAATCTGAAATGTCAGTAGATTCCCGTGGTGTGATTTCAGCTTCTATTCCCATATGTACGGGTACATCTATGACTTTAGAATTTGCTGCACCTACGTGGTTTGGTTCCTCTTTCTTATACCTAGTTTTATCATTGCCGTTTTTACCCGTAGGTTGCACCACGAAAGGTGTTTTACGGTCTCCCTTCTTCTCGATAACCTCACATTTGGCTACTTTTTCTACCTTTTGGGGTTTAAAAAATGTTTGTCCGTCACATAAACGCACGACTGCAGCTGCGGTTACTTCCAGCTGTATTTTTTCATAATCAACCTTACACTCAAACCTGTTGAGAAAATCGTTTCCCAGTATTCCATCATAAAGTAAATGTATTTTATTCGTAAGTATTTGGAATGGGTGTTCCAAATACGATGTATTTTTTCCGTCATAAATTTATAATGTTCCCGTTATTTCTCCCATAGTTCTCACAGATTCGCCAGCTATGGTGGAGATAACACAGGAATTTTTAGAATTTGCGTAAGGTGAGTCGTTTTTGACCAAGCAGATGTCTGCGCCGGTGTCTATTAAAAATGTAGAACATTCTTTTGTTGTCCCTTACATTTTAAGACGAATTACTGGGTCTTTAAATTCAGGGCAGAATTTCAAAATCATTTTTAAATTTATTGGTTTTGAGTATAATGAACTTCGGCAACTACCTTTTGTCCCTGGGTGGAGTTGCCGATTTGCTCCACCCCGCATTCGTTTTCCGACTCGATTTTGTCGAGATCGTATTGCGATTGGTGTGAACAACAGTGTCGTAATTCGTGATTCGAATTACCTTTAAATGGGTTTTTATTTTGCTTGTCTGTGGATGCAGAATTATTTGTATACCATGTTTGCTGGGTTTCGGGAGTGCGATAACCGTAAACGACAGTCACTCTCAGTATGGTACAACTTATGGCAATAGTTGCACTTGAGAGATGGTTCGGTCTTAGTAACGTTTTGGAAGTTTGTATTCCGGTAACATGTGGCCGAAGTGTGACCTGTTTTATTGCAAGTCTGACAGATTTTTGGTTGGTTTTGGTTGAGTCTGACGAAACACGAAGCTGCTGTGTGACCCAATTTACCACATTTCTGGCAGGTAACCCTTGTGTCAGTATTTGTGTATGTATTTGTGGCTCTGTTTTGTTCAGTGCCTAACCGAGGAGATTGTGCAATGCCATAATCAATGGCTGCTTTCAGGTCCATGGCATTGAATGCTTTAACCAGTAATCGTAGTTGTGAGTTCCTAAGTCCGTCTTCGAAGGAGCGTAAAGCTGTTTGTTTGTTCTCCGAAATAAGATAGGCCCGTATTGCTTGGTCGGTCGTACTTTGGTATGTCGGCATGTAGCAAACGGGTTATTCGTTCGCCGAAGTCTTTTACGTCTTCCCTCGAGTTTTGTCGCGCAGACATTAGCTCAGTTTGTGAGTTAGACCGTGAAACACGTTCTTTAAACTGTCCTTCTAGTTCGGCTACTAGTTCGGCCCATGTGGTTAAAGTTTTGTATTGGGTTAGTTCGAAAGCTACCCCTTGTAGTCTTGTTTTGACAATGCTTAGGAATAAAGCATGTTGAGTTTGTTCTTGGATGTAAGAAAAAAGGATGTTGCCGCAAGCGACAAATTTATCTATTTCTTCAGGATTTCCACCGAACACCGGAACAATGTTGTTAACATCATTTAAGGTGATTTTTACTTCCATTTTTTAAGAGATGGATACAGGTGTGGGTCAGAAATAGGGGTAAGGTTTTGTGTTGTCGTATGTTCGTGGTAAGGCAGTACCTCAAAGAACTTTACCACCGATATTTGCTTTCGTGTAGACGGAATTATCGTAAAATTATCGTCAAGTCAAGTTATAGGGGAAGGAATATTTTTTTTTTGCGTTTTGTTCAATACCAGACAAGATAGTAAACAATAAGGTTGTGAAAATTGTGGAAATACAAATATATATGTATGTATGTTTAGTTTTCAAATATATCTACCTTAATTTAGTTATTGTTTAATAAACAAGAATATGATGTCTTAAGTTGATGTTGTTGATGTTGTTGCTGTTGCTGGTTTCGTTGATGTTGTTGGTGCTTATGATGTCTTAGGTTGCTGGTTTCGTTTATGTTGTTGATGCTGTGCCAGGCAGACTTCACGCCTTAAAGTTGCAGATTACAACCTGGTCTTTTCACTACCTATATTTTGCCTCCGCGTCCTCTTGAAGGAATTCGCCAGGTCTTATGGTCATAGGATTTTTCACACAAAAAAAAAATTCACTTTCTGGTGTTTAGCCCCAGAACGCCTCAAGATTAACTCTTGTTGTTTGGTAGGGGATTTTGAGTAATCCCACCGCTGCCACCAAAATGTAGTACGTTCTCAACCGTGCTTTCGCGTTATGTTGCGAGAAAAGTGAGAATACGGACAGAAAAATAAAAGACTCTTTATTTAACTTAACTTGTTTTTAATTTTTATTTTCTTTATTTTTAAAACAAAGGCCCGCTGTCTTTAGCTAGGCTGCGACCTTGTCTGATGTTATGGTAAATCTTTCTGTGCTTTCTTAAACTATTCCTGTCTTTTTATACTTTTTCTTTAACCAATTTTCCTCAATACACATGCATTTTCCAAACTATCATCCACCAACCGATGATTACACAATCGGTTCTATTTGGTAATATTGACCCACTTGAAAATATTCAATAATTAATTGAGACCTAGTTGGAATTTCATAATATTCCGAACTGTTGGTCACAAAAGTGCCGCCGCATCATATTTCACGCATACCCACTTCACTCATAGTGTCGACCCTTGCTACGATGCATTCTCAGCATTATTTAGTATGGGTATTTCTCAATGCCTGCAATATTAGTGCATTGGATTTGTTTACAATCCGTTGGACATTGGATATTCATTACTCATAGCAGTTTATGGGTTTTGACGTTGCTATGACCAGTGAATATTATGATGACCTGCTGTTTTTGTTTGTGAGTCGATGTATAGTGTATATATCGGTGATTGAAGTGTTTGGAAAAACGCGCGGCATTAGGGAAAATATATATGTTGGGAGGTTGGTATGTAGTGCGATCACTACAAATAAGAGCCAGAGAGAAAGAGAGCACCTCCACGATCCACCACCACCTGAGTCTGTATTTTTTTTTTCACACTATCAGAATTGGTCGTATGGGCTTATAGCAAGCACCATTTTACGACCAATGGTTTGCCAACACAGAAACTGTGTTATACCACCGGCTCATCACTAAGTGTGGTGTTAGTTGTTAGTAAGCAAATAACGAAACTATAACAAATAACACGGCACACATAAATAATAACATAAAACAAACAAAGAACATGACAAAATTAACATAAAACATTTAAGAAAGTGGAACACTGATTTTCAAAATTATTTTTAGTTGAATTTTACTTACTTACTTACTTAAGGTGGCGCTACAGTCCGTTGTGGACTTGGGCCTCAAGTCTTATCTCAGCGCTGGTGTTATTGTCCGTGTTGATAGCGGAGCCTAGGTAGACAAACTCCTTAAGCCGTCGATGTTGGGTGTCCTTACTCGAAGACAGCATGTACTTCGTTTTTCCCTCATTTACCGCTAAACCCATTTTTGCCGCTTCTGTCTCAATTCTCACAAAGGTGCCATTGACATCACGCTGTGTTCTTCCCATTATATCAATATCGTCGGCATACGCGAGAAGTTGAACAGATTTATAGAAGATAGTGCCTCTGGTGTTGACGGTGGAGTTTTGGACTATCTTCTCAAGAACGATGTTAAAGAAATCGCACGACAGTGCATCGCCTTGTCTGAATCCTTTTTCGACGCCGAATGATTCCGTGAGCTCATTGCCAACCATGATAGAGCAGCGTGAGTTCTCCATCGTCATTTTGCACAAGCGAACGAGCTTGGCAGGGATGCCAAAACTAGACTTAGCTTTATACAGTTCGTCTCTGTAGATGCTGTCATACGCGGCCTTAAAATCAATGAAGAGGTGGTGTGTATCGACTTGGAGTTCATAGGTTTTTTCCAGGATCTGCCGCAACGTGAAAATTTGGTCGATGGTAGACTTTCCTGGCCTGAAGCCACATTGATAAGGACCAATCAGATTGTTGACGAAAGGCTTCAGACGTTCACATATTACGGCAGATAGGATCTTGTAGGCGATGTTAAGCAGACTGATTCCTCTGTAGTTTGCGCAGTTTAGAGGATCTCCCTTTTTCAGGATCGGGCAAACAATGCTGAGGTTGGGTTGAAAGCTTTTGTATGGTTTTTGTTGAGGTTGATTTCCAAAGAATCTATAAAATCTGAAATGTCAGTAGATTCCCGTGGTGTGATTTCAGCTTCTATTCCCATATGTACGGGTACATCTATGACTTTAGAATTTGCTGCACCTACGTGGTTTGGTTCCTCTTTCTTATACCTAGTTTTATCATTGCCGTTTTTACCCGTAGGTTGCACCACGAAAGGTGTTTTACGGTCTCCCTTCTTCTCGATAACCTCACATTTGGCTACTTTTTCTACCTTTTGGGGTTTAAAAAATGTTTGTCCGTCACATAAACGCACGACTGCAGCTGCGGTTACTTCCAGCTGTATTTTTTCATAATCAACCTTACACTCAAACCTGTTGAGAAAATCGTTTCCCAGTATTCCATCATAAAGTAAATGTATTTTATTCGTAAGTATTTGGAATGGGTGTTCCAAATACGATGTATTTTTTCCGTCATAAATTTATAATGTTCCCGTTATTTCTCCCATAGTTCTCACAGATTCGCCAGCTATGGTGGAGATAACACAGGAATTTTTAGAATTTGCGTAAGGTGAGTCGTTTTTGACCAAGCAGATGTCTGCGCCGGTGTCTATTAAAAATGTAGAACATTCTTTTGTTGTCCCTTACATTTTAAGACGAATTACTGGGTCTTTAAATTCAGGGCAGAATTTCAAAATCATTTTTAAATTTATTGGTTTTGAGTATAATGAACTTCGGCAACTACCTTTTGTCCCTGGGTGGAGTTGCCGATTTGCTCCACCCCGCATTCGTTTTCCGACTCGATTTTGTCGAGATCGTATTGCGATTGGTGTGAACAACAGTGTCGTAATTCGTGATTCGAATTACCTTTAAATGGGTTTTTATTTTGCTTGTCTGTGGATGCAGAATTATTTGTATACCATGTTTGCTGGGTTTCGGGAGTGCGATAACCGTAAACGACAGTCACTCTCAGTATGGTACAACTTATGGCAATAGTTGCACTTGAGAGATGGTTCGGTCTTAGTAACGTTTTGGAAGTTTGTATTCCGGTAACATGTGGCCGAAGTGTGACCTGTTTTATTGCAAGTCTGACAGATTTTTGGTTGGTTTTGGTTGAGTCTGACGAAACACGAAGCTGCTGTGTGACCCAATTTACCACATTTCTGGCAGGTAACCCTTGTGTCAGTATTTGTGTATGTATTTGTGGCTCTGTTTTGTTCAGTGCCTAACCGAGGAGATTGTGCAATGCCATAATCAATGGCTGCTTTCAGGTCCATGGCATTGAATGCTTTAACCAGTAATCGTAGTTGTGAGTTCCTAAGTCCGTCTTCGAAGGAGCGTAAAGCTGTTTGTTTGTTCTCCGAAATAAGATAGGCCCGTATTGCTTGGTCGGTCGTACTTTGGTATGTCGGCATGTAGCAAACGGGTTATTCGTTCGCCGAAGTCTTTTACGTCTTCCCTCGAGTTTTGTCGCGCAGACATTAGCTCAGTTTGTGAGTTAGACCGTGAAACACGTTCTTTAAACTGTCCTTCTAGTTCGGCTACTAGTTCGGCCCATGTGGTTAAAGTTTTGTATTGGGTTAGTTCGAAAGCTACCCCTTGTAGTCTTGTTTTGACAATGCTTAGGAATAAAGCATGTTGAGTTTGTTCTTGGATGTAAGAAAAAAGGATGTTGCCGCAAGCGACAAATTTATCTATTTCTTCAGGATTTCCACCGAACACCGGAACAATGTTGTTAACATCATTTAAGGTGATTTTTACTTCCATTTTTTAAGAGATGGATACAGGTGTGGGTCAGAAATAGGGGTAAGGTTTTGTGTTGTCGTATGTTCGTGGTAAGGCAGTACCTCAAAGAACTTTACCACCGATATTTGCTTTCGTGTAGACGGAATTATCGTAAAATTATCGTCAAGTCAAGTTATAGGGGAAGGAATATTTTTTTTTTGCGTTTTGTTCAATACCAGACAAGATAGTAAACAATAAGGTTGTGAAAATTGTGGAAATACAAATATATATGTATGTATGTTTAGTTTTCAAATATATCTACCTTAATTTAGTTATTGTTTAATAAACAAGAATATGATGTCTTAAGTTGATGTTGTTGATGTTGTTGCTGTTGCTGGTTTCGTTGATGTTGTTGGTGCTTATGATGTCTTAGGTTGCTGGTTTCGTTTATGTTGTTGATGCTGTGCCAGGCAGACTTCACGCCTTAAAGTTGCAGATTACAACCTGGTCTTTTCACTACCTATATTTTGCCTCCGCGTCCTCTTGAAGGAATTCGCCAGGTCTTATGGTCATAGGATTTTTCACACAAAAAAAAAATTCACTTTCTGGTGTTTAGCCCCAGAACGCCTCAAGATTAACTCTTGTTGTTTGGTAGGGGATTTTGAGTAATCCCACCGCTGCCACCAAAATGTAGTACGTTCTCAACCGTGCTTTCGCGTTATGTTGCGAGAAAAGTGAGAATACGGACAGAAAAATAAAAGACTCTTTATTTAACTTAACTTGTTTTTAATTTTTATTTTCTTTATTTTTAAAACAAAGGCCCGCTGTCTTTAGCTAGGCTGCGACCTTGTCTGATGTTATGGTAAATCTTTCTGTGCTTTCTTAAACTATTCCTGTCTTTTTATACTTTTTCTTTAACCAATTTTCCTCAATACACATGCATTTTCCAAACTATCATCCACCAACCGATGATTACACAATCGGTTCTATTTGGTAATATTGACCCACTTGAAAATATTCAATAATTAATTGAGACCTAGTTGGAATTTCATAATATTCCGAACTGTTGGTCACAAAAGTGCCGCCGCATCATATTTCACGCATACCCACTTCACTCATAGTGTCGACCCTTGCTACGATGCATTCTCAGCATTATTTAGTATGGGTATTTCTCAATGCCTGCAATATTAGTGCATTGGATTTGTTTACAATCCGTTGGACATTGGATATTCATTACTCATAGCAGTTTATGGGTTTTGACGTTGCTATGACCAGTGAATATTATGATGACCTGCTGTTTTTGTTTGTGAGTCGATGTATAGTGTATATATCGGTGATTGAAGTGTTTGGAAAAACGCGCGGCATTAGGGAAAATATATATGTTGGGAGGTTGGTATGTAGTGCGATCACTACAAATAAGAGCCAGAGAGAAAGAGAGCACCTCCACGATCCACCACCACCTGAGTCTGTATTTTTTTTTTCACACTATCAGAATTGGTCGTATGGGCTTATAGCAAGCACCATTTTACGACCAATGGTTTGCCAACACAGAAACTGTGTTATACCACCGGCTCATCACTAAGTGTGGTGTTAGTTGTTAGTAAGCAAATAACGAAACTATAACAAATAACACGGCACACATAAATAATAACATAAAACAAACAAAGAACATGACAAAATTAACATAAAACATTTAAGAAAGTGGAACACTGATTTTCAAAATTATTTTTAGTTGAATTTTACTTACTTACTTACTTAAGGTGGCGCTACAGTCCGTTGTGGACTTGGGCCTCAAGTCTTATCTCAGCGCTGGTGTTATTGTCCGTGTTGATAGCGGAGCCTAGGTAGACAAACTCCTTAAGCCGTCGATGTTGGGTGTCCTTACTCGAAGACAGCATGTACTTCGTTTTTCCCTCATTTACCGCTAAACCCATTTTTGCCGCTTCTGTCTCAATTCTCACAAAGGTGCCATTGACATCACGCTGTGTTCTTCCCATTATATCAATATCGTCGGCATACGCGAGAAGTTGAACAGATTTATAGAAGATAGTGCCTCTGGTGTTGACGGTGGAGTTTTGGACTATCTTCTCAAGAA
This sequence comes from Sphaerophoria taeniata, assembly GCA_943590905.1. NCBI lineage: Eukaryota > Metazoa > Arthropoda > Insecta > Diptera > Syrphidae > Sphaerophoria > Sphaerophoria taeniata. Next base: position 25,807,096 of record OX016540.1, read on the forward strand.
CGATGTTAAAGAAATCGCACGACAGTGCATCGCCTTGTCTGAATCCTTTTTCGACGCCGAATGATTCCGTGAGCTCATTGCCAACAATGATAGAGCAGCGTGAGTTCTCCATCGTCATTTTGCACAAGCGAACGAGCTTGGCAGGGATGCCAAAACTAGACTTAGCTTTATACAGTTCGTCTCTGTAGATGCTGTCATACGCGGCCTTAAAATCAATGAAGAGGTGGTGTGTATCGACTTGGAGTTCATAGGTTTTTTCCAGGATCTGCCGCAACGTGAAAATTTGGTCGATGGTAGACTTTCCTGGCCTGAAGCCACATTGATAAGGACCAATCAGATTGTTGACGAAAGGCTTCAGACGTTCACATATTACGGCAGATAGGATCTTGTAGGCGATGTTAAGCAGACTGATTCCTCTGTAGTTTGCGCAGTTTAGAGGATCTCCCTTTTTCAGGATCGGGCAAACAATGCTGAGGTTCCATTCATCGGGCATGCATTCCTCCGACCATATCTTACAGATGATTTGGTGCATGCTCCTATCTAGCTCGTCGCCTGCGGCTTTGAACAGCTCGGCAGCTAGACCATTTGCTCCAGCGGCTTTGTTGGATTTCAGCCGTGATATTGCTGTTTTCACTTCTTCTAGGTTGGGTTCACGGAATTGTTGGCTGTCATCGTGTATGATAAAAGGCTCCTGTCTGACGGTGGGGTTCTGTTCGTCGTCGCCGTTATACAGTCTACAGAAGTGGTCTTTCCAAATCCCCAGCACTGACTGCGGTTCTACTATGATGTTTCCTTGTTGATCTCTGCAGGTATCGGTTCTTGCTCGATGACCTTGAGACTGCTGTTTTACCTTCCGATAAAACCTCCGAACTTCATTCCTGCTGTTAGCTCTCTCAACATCTTCGATCTGACGATTCTCATGCTCTCGCTTTTTTCTCCTGAGAAGCCGGCGTTCTTCTCTCCTCTTTTGCTCGTAGAGCTCACGAGCAGCTCTTTTTCTTCTTTGCAGCGCCGCTTTGTATGCCTCCTGCTTGGCTGCATGGGCCTGCCTGCATTCTTCGTCAAACCAGGGGTTTCGTTTTGGTGGCTGTGTGAAACCCAGCACATTAGAGGCGGCATCTCTAACTGCATTCTGGCAATGTTGCCACTGGTCTTCGATACTTGATGTTGGCGGCATAGGACTCCTTAAGAGGTTACCTGACACTCGATCAGAGAAGGATCTGGCGATCTCTTGCGATTGTAGCCGTCCGACGTCGAATTTTCTTGCAGCATTTCTTTGTTTTGGCCGTTGTCGGGATATTCGAAGCACTGCCTTGGCTACGACGAGGTAGTGGTCCGAGTCGATGTTGGCTCCTCGGAAAGTTCGAACATCTAGAATGCTGGACAAGTGCCTCCCGTCGATCGCAATGTGATCAATCTGGTTGGCGGTTGATGTTGAGATGTGGGAACCAGGTGCTTGCTACCACAACATTTCGCCCCGCAGCAAAATCGATCAGCCTGAATCCGTTGTCGGAAGTGGTGTCGTGCAGGCTGTGCTTTCCGATTGTTCTTCCAAAGATGCCTTCCTTTCCCAGCTTTGCATTAAAATCGCCGAGGACAATTTTCATGTCATAGCTAGGACATTGCTCATATGTTTTGACGAGGAGCTCGTAGAATTCGTCTTTGGTGTCGTCCTTTTTCTCTTCTGTGGGGGCATGCGCGCATATTAAGCTAATGTTGCCGAATTTAGCCTTGATTCGGATCGTCGCGATGCGTTCGCTTACGCATTTGAAGCTCAAGACTTTTTGCCTGAGTCTGCTTCCCACGACGAATCCGCATCCAAAGAGTCGCTGTTTTTGCTCCCGGTAGCAATCCCCATAGTAGATGTCGCAGTTTTTCATCTTCTTTTCGCCCTGTCCATCCCATCGCATTTCCTGGATAGCGGTTATATCTGCTTTGTAGCAGTTGAGGGTCTCCGCTAATTGTTCGGCAGCACGCAGTCCATTAAGGGACCTAACATTCCACGTGCATATCCGAAATTCGTTGTCCTTTATACGTTTGCTTGGGTCGTCATCAGTGTATCCGTCCGTTTCCGAGGCCTGTTGTCGCTTCGCAAATAGATTTTTTCTATGTAGTCGGGAAGTCACCCCGACGTACAACCCCCAACCTGGAGTACCAGGTACTTGATGTAACTCCAAGTACAAAAGCCGCAAAACCGCTCCTTTTACGACCTGAGCTTCAAATATGTCGAAGTAGCCCGTAAAGGTGTTCACCAAGTAGTTCGACCTAACTGGAACTGAGGACGCCACCGTTGATTCCAAAAAGAAATTCATCCGCTGCCGTCCCTCGTGGGAAGTGCCTTGGTGGGAACACTCCTTCGTTGTGGGGTAATTAGTAGTAACAGCCTACTCCGCTTCGACCTGTCGACCATGGGAGGCCCTGCTGCGAAAACAAGTTTCGCGATCGCATAGCTCTAAGCATCGCAGTAGTAGTTACCGTAAGCCGCTCTGCCACGTCAAGGCTTACCGCCATTTACTTAAATTAAAATCAAAAAAGTTCTGAGTTCCAGATTATAAGTTTACCCATACGTGTCAAAGGCTCATGCATTCCATAGTTTGTTCGGTGAATATCGATCTTAATCAGATCCAGACTACGGAGATTATAACCTCCACCTCGATAGCAAAACAAAATTTTACAGAGAAGGTCAGGAGCATCAGTGACTCCAGTTATAATTTGATGGAAAAATACAATATCATTATTATTTCTTCTCTGTTGTAGTGTTTGCATATTAAGGATTGACAAACGATTTTCGTATGGAGGGACATTAAGGGGATCAATCCACTGAAACCCTTTTAACAAAAAAACGAGTGAAATTCCGTTGCACGGATTCCAGTCTTTCAATATAAACATCATATAAAGGGGACCACACCTGTGATGCATACTCTAGGTGGGGATAAAACACAGGTGACATTAGGACCCCGGAATTCTTTTGACCACCGCTTAATAAAACCTAACACAGAATTAGCTTAATTGACTATGCCGTTAATGTGCTCAGAAAAATCTACATTTTGTGTAAAAAGAACTCCTAGGTCCTTAACAGTAAAAACGTTAGAGAAGTTCATTGTTTGGCACTTTATCGGGTTAAGATTTAAACTGTTCTTTTCACACCATGATGTAAAACGGTTAATGTGAAATGCGATCATTTGCAGAAGTTATATTTTTATATATCTTCATATAATCCGCGAAGATGAGAATTTCACTATTATTTACAAATAATGGTGCATCATTGATAGCTAATATAAAGAGAAGGGGTCCCAGATGGCTCCCCTGCGGAACACCTGATTTGGCCAAATATGATTTAGAGTAACTATTTCTGAATTTAACTTGATAAGATCTATTCTCAAGGAAAGAGACAATCCACGAAATCAAAAAAAGTGGGAAGCCGTAAGAGGTTAATTTAAACTTGATAATCTCATGAGATAGTTGATCAAAAGCCTTCGAGAAGTCCGTGTAAACACAATCTACTTCTTGGCCACATTCCAAAGCATGTAAGCATTTATTTAAAAAAATAACCAGATTAGTAACCGTGGATCGTTTTTGCATAAAGCTATGCTGTTGATTGCAAATAATATTTCTACAGTTTAATGCCAAATTGTCACACACTACTCTCTCAAACAACTTTGGAATACATGAAAGTTTAGAAATCGGCCTGTAATTACAGATATTGTTTTCGTCACCTTTTTTATAAACGGGAGTTATAGAGGCACTCTTCCATACTGCATTAAATTTACTTGATTTCAATGAAAGATCAAAAATGTTTCGCAAGGGAAGAGCTAAGACTGACCTACACTTTTTAAGAACTACGGGTGGTATTCCATCTGGTCCAACAGAATAGTCTTCTTTAAGATGAGACATAAATTCTAAAATTTTATTATATTCTATTGTAATACTATTAAAAGACACTTGGTGACAGTTTTGCAAATAACGGAAATAGGTTTCGTCCACAACAACAGGAGAATCAATGAAAGATTGACTAAAACTGTTAGCAAAACCGTCACAAATGTCAGTAGTAGTGGTCAATGTTACATTATTATAAGTGAAGTTAATAGGATAGGTCTGATTTTAAAGAAGCCCCCATCGACTCTATGTATTCATTATAAAGTTCGTAAAAAACTCTTCAAACAAAGAGATATAAATGACTTGATTTTCCACCGTCATATGCTTAATGTATTTCTTCCAGGCCTTATTTCTTTTGTTGCGAAGATGTTAAGGAAGGGTCCTTAGTATACCAGGGATGGAAAGGGGAATTTGAGGGAATCATTCTTTTAATTGGTACTGCTTCTTTTATGCAATTTAACAAAACTGAATGAAAACTCGAAATTGTTTCGTCAATATCATTAGAGATCGGTAAGTGGTCTATACCGGATTTATTTAAACAATCCAAAAGCTTTTGAAAATCATCTCTGCGAAAATCAAATGCATGTGAGCAGTCATGAGAATTACTCATGTCAAGAAGAATGTCAAGAGATGGATGGTAGTTATCTATGTTACATAAAACAGAGAAGGATTCTACCACTACAGTATTAACGGCGTCAGATGAGAATAGAATACTAGATCCAGCATTCTATTTCTATAATTTTGTATGGAACTTACTTGGTGCAAATCCGAAGAGATAATGGTATCTAACAATTGAAGCTCCAGTTGGGATGAGTTGGTTGAAGCTTTAAAATAAGAATCGTCTTCGGAAGGAACCCAGTCAATGTTGGGAAGATTAAAATCTCCCAATAATAATATAATACTGTCAAGGCTTGCTAAGTTGATAATAAAATCAATTGCAAAGTTCAGAAAACGAAGACATTGGGCTTTTTGGTGGGATGTAAACATTTAATACATACATTACTAAAGATTGTTTAGATATTGTAATATTCGGCTTGGTCCGACAATTAAAACTTATTCACTTTTGAAATAAAACACAAATTCACTTTATTCAAATCACTCACAAACTTATTTATTCAACACTTTCAATTATAACTTTGCAAACACAGTATCTTTACTTTATCTCAGTTCACAATCAATTAACTTGCTTCGTCGCCAAACGGCTATTTATATAACAAAAAAATGATGGGTTCTAGAAACTACTATGGTTCTTGGAGAAGCTGAATGTTCCAGAAGCTCTCCACTTACAAATAAAAATACTGGGATTACTTTTTGTAGGGGCTAACGTTCTTAATGCTAAACAAAAAGTTTCTCTTAATCACTAGGTATTGCCCCTCACAAGTGTTTACTACTACAATTAAACGATATTAGAGTTATAGAGATAAGGAGTAAGTAAAGAGAGTAAGAGTAAAAAAGAGATACAGAGTAAGTAAAGAGAATAAGAAAAGTGTATACACATTACAATATAGAAAGAGATACAGAGCGTAAGAGATAATAAAGTATACACATTAGACATTACAATAGAAGGAGATACATAGCGTATGAGATAAATAAAGTGTATACACATTACAATATTCTTACACAGAAAAGTTCAATAGACAGATTCATTGGGAAAACTATTTTGGTTGAACAAAAACTATTTCTTACAGCAATGAGGACTCCCCCACCAATTAATGACATCACCATGGCGATCTTTACGGAAAACTAGAAACTCATTATCGAAGAGTTCTGTGTCTAAAATTGTGGCATTAAGCCAAGTCTCGGTAAGAGCGAAAAGATCGTATGGCGAAGATTGGGAATTTTGAAAAATAGTTGTAGTTTTACTACGAAGTCCTCTTACATTTTGGTAGTAGAGGGAGAACCTTTGCAGTTTTTTGAATTCGGACCAGACGGAGCAGTGAGACCTGATTTTCTTCTCTGAGTAGCAGAAAATTCTTTAACTAATGTGTTTAGAGGCCAAGGACTACTTAGAATGGGTTCAAATAGGGAATTGGGAACAGTTATTTTAAAAGACGCTACAACACTGCTTAGTTTACTTATTTTAGAACATTTCATGCTCGATGAATCATTTAATATTTTCGAGGCAACCAAATGTTCTATTACGTCTTTAGTCTCAGTTTCAGGTGAAAGACGAGAGAAAAAGATAGATTTAGGCCTAGGTACTGAGGTAAGAATATTTGGAAGGGAATTGTTAGCAGCAGGAACGTGATGAGGACTCGAATGATCCTTATCGGTCGAGGTGTCAGAAGGATTTGGTTCAGAAGGCCTAGCATATGTATCAACATCGATAATGTTGATTTCATGATTGGGAGGAGGTACCGATTTGGAAATTGTGTCAGTACTACCACCACTTTCATATTTCACTACTTTTCGAAGAAGAAAGTATTTTTGGAGCCGGACTTACGTTGGCTAAGGAGGATTTGTTATCCCTTCCTCTTTTTTTACTTTTTTCTTAGGGTTGGTAGACATAGATAAATTTTGCGTTGATAGATCATCCGTTGAGCAGGATTTGTCGGAAACCAGTACCAGAGAAGGAATTTCATTAGCAGCGGAAGCTAATTTAATGAAGTTGGTACTTAATTCTTCAAACCCCTTGGATATTTTACAAAGCTCGTTTCTTAAGTTAGATAATTTAATAGAAAAATGAGCCAGGGAAATCTTTTTACAGTCGGCACAGTACCAAAAGTCCAAAAGGCTAGATTCGATGAATTTATTTTATCCAAAAAGTGTGGAATAATTTACCACACGGACCATAACATTCAAAAAGTGCGGCTGAGCCAGACCGATCGAGACAGTTTGTACTAGCACAAGTCATACCTCATAGTCATACTCATCAATAAAAAAAAAAAGAAGAAACACAAAGAAAAGAAGGAAAAAAAACCTGTGCTGGTACCGGGAATTGAACTTGGGGCTGTATTTCTAAGAGAGTCGGAATTTAAATATCGACGCACGAACTAATTAAGCCACGGAGTTCTGTGAAAAATGGAATCTCTTTCTTAATAAGAATGTCTAAATCTTATAAATTTCGGAAAAAAGAGAAAAGTGATAAAGAAGAAAAAAATATTATAAAGCTTTCGGGTACATAAGCTGCAGAGTACCTAAGGGTGATGGTGATGGCGCTTTTAAACGTGCGTCGATTCTACATTTCTATTTCTTTTTTCTCAACTTGAGTGAGGGGTGATTGGGTTTTGTTTTTCTGCTTGATTTTTTTTTCCGAAAGATTGGGTGGATTGTGGGAGCTCTACAGCACCACCCCACCAGAGTGTGCGAATGTAGATATTCGATTGGTCGAGACAAAATTACAGGACCTTTTCTGTGTGTTACCTACCTAGACCTACGTACCTACCTATGTGTAAGAGAGCATAAAAAAGGAATAAATTACCAAATCAATGTGTTGTTAAAAGAAAGATTCTGGTCTATAACCTATAGGTACATACATAGCATACATAACCTATAGAGAGAAAAGATAAGAATAATTTATTTACTTCATCAATTTGTATTGCAAACGCTTTTATTGCGCGTGCGCTGAAGCGCATCCCCTACATCTATATGATGGTGATGGGATGGACCAATATCGGTATTGCTTTTTATTTTAAATGTATCTAGGTACAGTTATAGAGGTGCCTAGCTGAGCTTTGTGTAAATTTGAAGGAGTTTGGAATATTGACAATGAAAGGCGTTTCAATTTTTGTTTGGAATGTATATTTTGGAAGGGTATAAAAAAAGTGAGAAATAAAATTTAGTATTTTAGTATTTTTATTCAATTTGAAAGCTTACACAGTAAGATACAATATCTTATAAACTAGTGAAAGCTAAATTAGAGATTTCGTTAAAAGCTACAGTATTAACGTTACGTTAAAAATTCAGATGAATATCTACAAATTAAAAAAAAAGATAACTAATTCAATTAGTTGTTTCAAAATAAAGTTTAAGTTCTTTTTTCATTTTCATAGTGCTATTTATTATTCTTATGTCTCGGGGCTATGATTTCCATATTCGAGTTGAGTGTACAAAAAAATGACGTTCGGCAGCTAAACAGTTAAAACGAGGGAGAATCGAATGGTTATTTCTACTTGATAGGGATTGTAGTTCATTAAATAGATCTACAGGTTGACTGGTTAAAAGTATATCCGTAAACAAAACCATAGCGCGAAAATTCATGAAGTTGTCGATTGTCATATTGCGTAATTTTGGGGCAAGGTGAGATACTCTATCGTAGCGGCGTAATCCATATACATATCTTACGGTGCTGTTGAAGGCTACCTTAACTTTCCTTTTACTTACATAATCTAGCTTACCGAACAATTCACAACCGTATGCCAGCAGCGGAAGAACTAGACTTTTTGCGAGCATCAGACATATATTAGTAGGAATGGAGTTTTGTGTTTGCCATAGCGCACGGAGCACACCATAAGTGTTGCTAACTGTATAACTTACATGATCCTTCCATGACAAATTTCTATTAAAAATAACCCCAAGGTTCTTAGCCGGCTGATCAAATTCTATTGAAGAATCGTTTAAGGTAATCGGAGGAAAAAAGGAGAGGTCATGAATATTTTTAGATACTATTAAACACTTAGACTTTTTGGGATTAAGTATTAGATCAAAGTTTTGTGACCACTGTACGATCCTTGCTAAATCTTCATTTACACAAGTTGAAAAGTGTTCGATAAGCCCCAAAGGACAACTAACATACATCTGAACATCATCCGCATACATGCGGATAGAGCAGTGTTGGATAACTGAAGGAAGTTCATTTATATAGAGCGAAAATAATAGTGGTCCCAGAATTGATCCCTGGGGAACTCCACTAACGAGTGTTAAGAAATTGGACTGAACTTTGTTTAATTCAACCGCTTGCTGTCGACCTGTTAAATACGAAGACAGCAGTTTGACAGCAGTTAACGAGAATTTGTATGACCGAAAAAGTTTTGAACACAACTTTGAGTGGTTAACCATATCGAACGCCTTAGAAAAGTCAAGTAGAATCAAAAAAGTTACCTTATCTTCATCAATTGCTTTTCTTATATGTTCAGAAACACTTAAAAGGGCCGTAATACAGTTGTTTTTCTTACGAAAACCAGATTGCTTAAGTGTGAGTAAGTTCTCACGTTCTAGAAATACACTCATTTGCTTCTGCATAATTCGTTCAAAAACCTTAGACAAAAATGGTAGTATTGAAATTGGGCCTGCACACACGAGACTAATTCATCCGGACTAAAATCAGTTTAGTGGGCAAGGGAAGCGAAGTGTGCAGTATGAACCGGACTGAAATTTTCAACCCGAAATTTGGTGGATGAACGAAGACTAAAACTAACACATAAACAAAAGCTGACAGTTTTGGTACGAAATATATACTCACACATTTAAAAGAGGTTCACATATACATTTTCCCCCCAGTCTGAAATCATCTCGTGTGTGCTTGGACTAAAGAATAAAACCCATTTCAGTCCAAAAATTATTCATCCCGTGTGTGCAGGCCCATTGGCCTGAACTCGTCACCTTTTATGGTTTTGTGAACAGGAATAATTTTAGCCATTTTCCACTGGATTGGAAATACTCTGGTTGTTAAGATAGCGTTGAAGATAAAAGTTAGATAAGGAAGAAGAAAGGGTAAAAGCGACGTTAAAAAAGAAGGGTGAATTTGATCGAGACCTATAGCATTTGACTTAATTGATAAAATCGATTCTACCACATCCTCAGCTGTTATATTATTAAAAGAGAAAACATCCTCGTTTTCAGAACTTCTTTCTTGTAAAAAGTTGTCTTGTACATCGGAGATAGCGGAAAGTTGTGCAGCGAACTTCTCATTAAGTGAGTCAACATTAACTAATTCGGGGGTTTTGCATGCGATTTTACCTATTCCCAATTTTTTTAAGTTTTTCCAGATGTGCTTACTATTTAAACTTGAGTTGAACTTATTAGAATATAATTGAGATTTAGCTCTCATCAAAGCACGGTAGATACTATATATATCTCCATCAGTCGAAATCTTTTCCAACGGGCATATGCCAGATCACGTTGCTTTATTAAATCCCGAATCGTATTTGTAAACGTCACACAACAAACGAAACAGAACAAACGAAAATACGCGATTTACATTTACACATTTAAAATCACTCGACTTACATCTCCATTCAAATGAAAACCTTATACGTACACGAAACGTCAAAATTCATGGCCATGATTTGAACCACACTCATGTCATGTTCAAAAAACAAGATTCTTCGACAAGATGTCTGTGTGGCCATGGATTTTTCTGCCTCCATTGGATTTTTTCAAGACATGTTCATGAACAGGGCATCGTTCATGCCCAGTGGAGCCGGCCTGTTAAAAAAATTAAAATAAAGTTATTTTGCCAATTTGTTTAATTTGTTTTTGGAACAACTTCTTGCAAATAACTTTGAATGCAATTTCTTTTACATTTCATCAAAGAAAAGGTAATAACATTCGTCACACTTTCATTCCAACCATCTGAAGAGGAATCCGACGAAAAATCACTATCGATGTCTGAACCACTAACATTTTCATTTAGTATTATCTTAGCAATCACTTGATTTTCCATTTCAATAATTTTTAATAATATTTTTCACAGTAAAAACACAAAAAATGAAAAAAAATAAGCGAGAAACGAAAAATTCACACAATTTGCAATTTGCTTTTTTTTTACAACTGACGTTTAACTGACTGTTCGAACTTGATCTGACGTTTCTCACGAAACTGTGCTGTCCTGAGGTGCGTTTTTGCGCTGACTATAATCGACTATAATCAACAATGGTTGACTATTTCTCGTTTTTGCACGCCAATAGTTACGATTCGTAATCACAATTGTCGTTTTTGCGGTCTGTGTTGATGTGTCAAATCGTAACTATCTCTAACTATTTCCAATCCATCTCAGGAGGTGAGTTGAAAGTGGTTGGTGTGTCAAAGTGTTTTTTTTTTTTTGTAAAATGGCGTCTTTAATAATTGTCAATCTGGAATCTAAGAAAAAACATTCTGGTTGTACATTTTTTACAACCGCGTAGCCGCGAATTTAATTACAATCAAAGGATTTCTGTTCGTTTTCAATTATTTAATTACAAAATAAAGAAAACAAGGTTACCCTTACAAATTTTAAATTTTCGGAAAAAAATAACTTTATTTCGCCATATATTTTGCAAAAGCAATCAAATCATAAGGAAATTTCTCTCGTGCACTTTTCAGGTAAGTCTTTTAAAGTAAGAGCATAAACCACATAATTTACAATTGCTTGAAATTCCTTAGTTTGATGAGTTGGATCAAAATATAACAATTCAAGAACATTATCGATTTCCCCGTGAGGAACGTCCAAAATCAGAATTGGCAGAAGATGAAGACAAGAAACAAAACTTTAACGATAATAAGACACAAAAAGACGAGATCGAAAACATGGACGAAACTATCCCCGAATTTAAGGCACATCGATGTGAATACTGCATGGACATAGTTAGTTTCGATGATCCTGATCAGTTAAATGATCATTGCAATGCCCTCGACTGCACCGATTTTCCATATTTATGTCCCAAATGTGACAAAAGTGAATGTGTGACCTGCGGCAAGATATTTCCTAGATATAATCTCACATCGTTCAACTATCACATGACTTGGCATGACGATGCCAAATTGCACAAGTGCAAGTATTGCGAGAAGAAATTCGTTCAAGTAACTCATTTGGTGGTCCACGAGAAATAGCACTCCGGAGCTTGCATCTATCAATGTTGTGAATGTGGAAGTGGTAAGTGGTAACCCTTTATTTGCTCAAAAAGAAATAATAATGTTTTGAATACAGTTTTTGCAAATAACGATCAATTACTTGAGCACAACAAAACCCACGAGGAAACATACTTACCTTCAAAAGAAACTTCTGGAGACCAGCAAACTGCAATCAACACCCGTACAAAGTTTTGCGAAATTTGTCAAAAATGCTTCCGATCCGCTATGAATCTACGCTTGCACAATTATAAGTTTCACGGAGCTTCGCCAACACAAGAAGTCAAGGAAATAATCAAACTAAAGAGACATAGTCTTACTGTACCTGGGAAGCCGTTTAAGTGCAGCAAATGCTCCGAATCGTTCTTGCTGCATACCCAACTCGTGATGCACTTGAAAAAACACGACGAAAATAGACCTTTCAAGTGTCCGACATGTCCAAAGAGGTTTAAACTCGAGAAATACCTCAAAGTTCATGTAGATACGGTGCATTTGAAGAAGAAAGACCATCAGTGCGTGACATGTGGATCGATGTTCACGTCTAGGCCAGCGCAAGACGAGCACATTGCAATTTTTGTTCAACGTATTTTCCACTCTGCAGCTCACTTCAAGGGACATCAAAAGAGGCAAGCCAAGTTATTTTCGAAGCTAACTTTGGTGGCGGAGAGTGAGAAGTAAAATGCTTTTGTTGTTGCAACTGATAAACAATCAGGACACCAGGAAGTGCTTAGTTTGGATGCGGTTAAGGCGTATAAGGAAAATTTTAATGTCTCAATGGAGACTATCGGCGTAATCGAGGTAACCGTCGGAGCGGAATTTTCTCTGATGTCTCCCGGGAGTTCCGGGATTTGTGACAACCTCTTTATGCATTTCATGTATTTGCAGACATGTCTGTATGTAGTAGTAGTACATAAGTAGTTTAGTTTTGAATTTAATTCATTGCTTTTATGTATTCTGTCGGAAATAAAAAAAATGTTTAACTAGTTTCAGAATATAAAGACTTTTTCGTTTATTTATATAAAAGCACGAACTAGATATTGTTCACCGAATCTGGAAGCAGCAATTAGAAGAATGTCAGGAGCTGGCTTACTTGGAAATGCTTAAAGATTTCTTTATGAAGGGTGTTCGTCAGGTCGACCTTCATTTCGCACAACTTGTTGCCAAAGCAAAGAAAACAATCTAATCTTAGATTGTTGTCTCTTTATCCATTTTAATAATATTATGATCAAAAGAAAAGAAAAACGTAACCTCAAAAGATTTGTTTTTGTTTTTCTTGTTTGACAGCTCAACCAAACCTAACTAAAAAGCGTTTTTGGATTATTTCAACTATTTCTAACTATTTCAACTATGACACATCAACCATTTTTTTTTGACACAAAAACTATAGTCAACTATCGTCGGCGCAAAAACGCACCTCTGTGCTATTCTGATCTAGACAAAACCTCGGTGAACACAACGTCTTATGTCTATGTCTTGTAGACAAAGCTCTCTGTTGTTGTTTTCGAAAGAGTGCGATAGACTTCAGAACAAAATTTCGGTCAAACGGTGAGTGGAATTTAAGCATAATCGGCGTGTCTTTGGACTCGGAGTATGAGCGTGAGCGCGTGCGATAAACGTTTATTAATGATGGAGGTTTAATTTGCAATGCATTACAGAAAAGATTGAAAATTGATTTTTAATTCTCATCGGGTACGTGAGGTATACCAGAAAGGAGTGCATCGTTTGCCACTGTCCGGTTTTCCTGTATGTCTTGAAGCTTTTTTTCCGCCATGAGTTCACTTTGTGTGTTCAAATGCTTTTTATTAATGTCGTGGATAGTGTTTTTAAGGTCAGATATCTCTGAGTTCAAAGTTGTGATGTTTGTTTTTGCGCTCAGAAGAGCTGATTAGAGTTCTGTGACTTTTAATTGAGTGTCATCAATAGAGTTTTGAAGTTTCTTTATTTGGTTGCTTATATTATTTGAGATTCTTTTTTCGGAGTCGGTTATAAGTTTTGACAGAAGATTAATTATACATATGTTCACTCTGTTCTTTAAAACGTTGGTATATTATTTTGCAATCTTCACTCGGTTCCATTTCAAATGTTTTTTGAGGGGTGGACGCGGGTGTATTGGTGTTTTTATTTCTCAGTGTCCCGTTACGTTTCATTTTATAATTGAGTGGAAAACCAAACAAAAGAAATGGAAATGGAACAGTTAAATAAAATTCGTATAATAAGATTGAAATGCAAATGGCGTATATCTGTCTTATTGTAATCGTAGCTGCTTTATCATTTGTCATTGATAGAATAGGAATGTTGAAGTTTGAAGATAAGATATCCATTTTATTATATATTTATGCAGTTTGTATTGCTCTGACTTATCAGGAAATTTGTAAGTAGGTAGGGAGACCGATGGCCTTTACCCAACACATAACATGGCTTTTCTTGTCCACTTGTGCGTCTTATATTGTTTGAGCTTTAGGATACACTAAAAAAAAAATAACCGTTGTCATATTGACAATTACTGGTTGTTAACCGAAAATTGTCATATTGATGAAAAAAATTGTCAATGTGATGTATATTTTCCAAAGTCTTCTCAAAATTTTACAACTTGATAGTAAATGGGACAAACTGAGGTTTTCAATTTCTTGTACCTAGTTTGAAAATCAGAGTTGTCGTTTTAACAACTGGAATAATCAAATAGAATATTTTGGTTGTCAATACGATGATTGTTAATTTAAAGTTATCACATTGAAAACTGTGGTTATCAAAAACAACAAAAGTGTTGTCATTTTGAAAGCAAATGAAGGTGGGAATTCAATCGGACGTTAAAAGTTCTGTGTGAGATTAACTCAAACAAAAAAATTTATCTAACATTTTAATTCAACGATAGTTATAATAAGTAGGTAAAAATATTATATTTCTAATAGCGTGATCCATTAGTTGAAAAACTCGAATTTTTTATATAAAAAATAAAAGCATACAATATTTTGAAAACCTCTCTTATTTTTTAAAGTGGTTTGTTTTATACTAAATGTGAAATAAATGGAGTCGTAGTCAAATAGAATTCTCTCCGATATTTGAAGGTATGTATGTATAAGCATATTGCAACACAATCGTTAAGCGTTAGTTTTATATTGTGTTTTTGCTTCTGTATCCTCACCTCAAGTTTACATTTTTTCCTTAATTTTCTAAACAGGATGAAGAATTGGCATTGAAGCTCTTGAAAGATGTGCAAATTGGTGGCGACCGAACGAGATATTGAAAAACTGCATAAATGATATTGGCTTAGGGCTTTGTTCATATATTGCACTATATTATAATTTACTTAAGTACTTAACTAATCTAATCTATTTAACTTTTTGTTATAAATTTAAATTTCACATTTATTTAATTAAAAATTTTCCAAAATATTAAACCTGATTTATTTTTAAACAGTTCTTTAAGGTTATATTTCAGAATGAAAGGAATGACTCATAACTTGGAAGAAATAAGTATACGAGTGCATTCATGGTTTCCTGGACACTAACGCATCCTTTGAAAATATAAGGGAAAATGAGACTTGTTATATGGTTGTAGAACCACTTTGATACGTTTCACAGCCGCAGCAGCATTCTAAGAATTTAAAGCCACGGTTATTAAATCAAAAAACTGAATTTAAAAATTTATCAATAATAATATTTAAAATCACAGAAAATCATGGTTTTCATATTGGCAACCTTTGTTTTCAAGTTGACAACAACGATTTTTGTTTTTCCAATCACTTTTTAGGGTTCCGTACACAGAGTGTAGTAAACGAAACTCTTATAACATCACTTCGTTTTCTGTTCATTCGTCTTTCACAAGCGATTTCTTCGAATCTGCTAAGCCGATTGCAATGAAATTTGGTACACATATTAAAGTATTCAGTAGTATTCTAAAAATGTTGTTTTCATGTTCTTGAGATCAATAGTTTCGAAGTTATTAAAGAGAAAAGATAAAAAAATACAAAAATTACCATTCTTCCCCCTGATCTCCGAAACTACTGGGCCTAAAATTATGGAAAAGATACTGAGAATAGGTCTCAACCTGTAGATTACAGGAAAAAAATGAGACGTCTATACTGATACATATAACACAGATATGACTCAATATTAATATTAATATTTAATATTTAATATTTTTTAATTTTTAACTCAACTTTAAAATTTATTTCCTCCAAAACTGTTATACCAATTGAGTTAAAAGTTGGCCAATATATCAAAGTGTTAAGTAGAAATACAATTATTATATTTTTGTTATATTTTTATGAGAAATAGTTTTGTAGTTATTTAAGAAAATATGGAAAAATAGGCAAAAATGTCAAAAACAGGCCATTACCCCCCCCCTCCCCCCCCCCCTCCCCCCCCCCTAATGTACTACTGGACCTTAAATTCTTAAAAAAATTTGAGATATAGGTCTATAACATGAATATTACCGGAAAAATAATAAGAAGTCACAGTTATTTATACATGCAAAATTTTTCAATATCCTAATTTCCAATTTCATTAAATTTTAAAACCATTTTTTTGAACAGGTGGTAACCCTATTGACTTCAAATTAAGTACAATCATTCATTGTCTGCAATGACAAACATATTTTTTTTTGTATTTTTGAGACAAATAGTTTTGAAATTATTCAAGAAAACACAACAAAAAGGTCTAAAATGCAAAAAAACTAAACTTTACCCCCTCCTCATCACCAAAAAGGATGGGCCTGGAAATTCCAAAAAAAATTCAAAAAATAGTTCCATATGTATAGATTACCGAACAATAAAAAAAAACTGCAGTAATAATGTAAATAACGATATATTTTCAAGGCAAATGGTTTTGAAGTTATTCAAAAAAAACCAACAAAAGAGGACTATGAAAAACACTCAATTTCACCCCCTCCTCATCTCCGAAAGGGCTTGGCCAGGCATTTCCAAAAATCGGATGATGGGACAGCGCACAGTGGCCCGTTTCGGCTTTTTTGGTTCCAAAAATCATAGCTCCTAAACGAGTTGAGATACATATTTCCACAATTTTTTTTTTTATTTTGAAGGTTACATCCAACGCTATGAAATTGGTGAATTTCAAAATAAAAACATTACAAGGTGTTTCGGAAATAGCTGTCAAAAAGCTTAGTTAAATTAAGTGAGATAAAAATGATTAAATGTGAATTAAACAAACAAGAAAACTCATTTTCTGGCGTAAAACAAAAGGAATTGACGTTTAATAGTAGCGCAAAAAGTAAAACATCGATTTTAGAGGAACAGTGGCGAAAAAAGTTTTTTTTTTTTTTGTAAATTGACATTAGAATAACAATAAATAACAAATTGAATAGCAAAATATAAAATAAAAACAGTTAAAATGTACGTATAAACATTCGATTTCTTGAAAACTATCATCTTGCTTCGTGGTAATATTCAATAAACTCAAAATTTCCGGAGAATAAAGTGCTTTCATATCTTTTTGGGTCCTTACGTGCCTCAGAGAAGAAATAAGCGGATCAGATGAGGCTGCAAGCATGTGTATAAGTCTTCATTCTGCCTTATTCTCGAAACTTTGCAGGTATTTTGATATCTATACCTTTTGTAGTCCTTATTTTTGGACTCCTTTTTTTTTGTAGATGTTGCGCACTCTTCAAATGGTGTTTTTGGCCTCCCTCTTGATGAACTAGATGTAGATGGCAGATCAATATTTTTTCCGTTTCTATGGTATTTAAATGAAGGGACGAGGAAAGCCAATCCTCATGTTTGCTCACGAATTTCACTCTTGACCTAGCCATTGCATATGGAATGCCTTAGCGTTTTCTTTCAAAATCAAGAAACCTTTCATCGTATATTTCGTATTCAGTCATAACCGCGGATATAAACTTATTGACATCTTTCAGATTGGCACTAAAAATGTCGAACAAACTGCTATATATGGTATATCAATTTTCTATAACGTTTCCTTATTACTGTTTCTATGCTCAGTCAAATTAGAAATGATAACTTCATTGTGCTAAGTTATCCTTTTATACCTTATATTATTACCTGCTCTACCATTAATTATAAATTCTACCTGTCTACCTAGTCTTTGAAATTGGAATTGTTTAATCCTTATAAAAAAAACCTTTTTTACCTAAAATTTTATGATATCGAACAATAAAAAATAAACATTTAATCCGATTAAAAATTAATACCTACATATAATCACTGAACAATTAATCTCTTTAAGTCAAAAGTAACTGCTTATATTTTATTATGGATATAGGTAATATAAACCCTTCAATTTAATTTTTTAGTGCCTCCGATTTATATAATATTTATAACATATCGTATTTTAAAATATTTCCGTCATCAAAAACAAAATTGTGGTGAATTCATTCCCCATTTCAGATAATTTTTTGAATTTGAAAAAAAAAATTTTGTTCGTAAATTCTGGAACACCCTGCAAATGTAATAAATTTAAAACTCATCATATTGTTAGCCGTGAACATTTTCTTCGAAAAAAAAAAATTGTGGTGTTATCTCAACTAAGTAGTTCAAAAGTTACAGTATTAAACATTTTATTAATTTGCCATTGAAAAACAAGAAAATTGAAAAAAAGTGCCTGCCATCGATTAATAAAATCGCTCTAGCTCAGAAGGTTGCAAGTTGGTGCAATTTATTCCTTCAGGATTATATTAAGAAACTTCAGCTTTCATTATGCGTTGAGCTTTGCTTAATGCTTTTTGAAGCTTTTTTTCATGCAATGTAAAGTCATAAAAAGGTACAAAAAGTGGTGTCCCAAAAAAAAAAAATATATATAGAATTTTTTTTTTTTTTGTAATATTTTTTCCAAACATATATTTTACCGTATTTTTTAATTTCAGAAAGAAAAAACAAAAATTCTTTCCCCACTTTCGTAATATAGCTTCTCAAAGTCAAGAAAAAGAAAAAAAAATTTTGTTTGTTATTAAAACTAAAAAAAAAGTTCAACTTTGACCCCCTCTCAAAACCAAACCGTTGGGAAAATTCAAAAAAAAATTTCGGTTTCAAGAACTTCAAATATTTGTTAATTCAGCGAAACAGCAAATTTTGAATTGTGGAACACCGAAAAAAATGAATTATGGAATGACTTTAGCCTAAACGGGCCACTGGCGGTAAAAACCACCGCAGCAGAAACTGCAACTAAGAGGAGGCGGAGTATAAAACCTACGCCGAATTTGGATTGTAAAAGGCCAGCCACCACCCCAGCCCAGCTGCAAGCAACAGGTTCGCTCCCCTGTCGTCTGACCTCTCGGACGAAGAAGTTGAGGAGGCTCTCCAGGCCAAACAAAACAAGATCAGCGAGTGTGAGGAGCTGCTGAAGAAGCTTAGGGCGGACATGAAGCCCCTGATAAACATCCTCAAACAAAAACAGGAGGCGCGCCGGCAAACGGAGGCAGCCGATAAGCTGAAATTGCAACAACAAAAACAACAGCAGCAAAAGCAGCAGCAGCAAAAACAACAACAAGTTCAACCGCAAGTCCAACCGAAGAAGCAACAAAATCCAAATTCGGCGCAGGTATCAAAGAACCAGCAACAACAACCACAGCAGCAAAAAATCATTGTAAAACCAAAGACAGGAGTGGAGCAATCCCAAAAAGCTGCAGGGGCAGAAGCAAGCCCAACGACGTCGGCAGCAGCAAAGCAACAACAACAACATCAACAACAGCAACAACAGCAACAACAGCAACAACAGCAACAACAACAACAGCAACACCAGAAGCAGCCACAGCCTACAAGAAACAATAATGTGCCACCAATTAGGACCCATAAGATAGACCTGGACGACATTCCCCGAATATGATTTGGTAAAAGAGTTCTTGAGGGAGGCCACAGCTGAGTTCTTTAGCTTCACGCCTCGAAGCGAAAAATTGAAGACGGTCCTTCTAAAGGGCATCAGTTCCTGCACGTAACCTGAGGCGCTCTTAGATGTGCTCCGTCAAAAAGCGAGCGACGATCTCGAGTTTATCGGGGTCAAGCCGTTTTCCACGGTCAAGTCTATGCGTGGCGTGGGGGTTACAAGCTCCCAATGTTCCTAGTAACATTATCGCCCCAAAGTAAATTGGAGAGCCTAGGGAGTATTTCCGTCCTTGACTTCCAAGTTAAAAGATGGGAAAAATTAATGAGGCACGACGACATGCTACAATGCATGCGCTGCCAGAGGTTCGGCCATGCCGCAGCCAACTGCCAAATACAGGAGCGCTGCGTCAAGTGCGCAGAAACCCACATAAGAGGGGAACGGGTTAGGAACGGAGCGGGTTGGAGACTTAACCCAGCTCAAGTGCATTATCTGTGGAAACGAGGGGCACCCTGCCAATTATAGGGGCTGCCCTAAGGTCCAACAAATTAAAGAAAAACAGGCCAGTCAGAAAGGCCGTAGAAAGTCGACCAATACGACAAGCTCCAACAGCAAAATCGTTCGTAAGACCCGACGTTTCTTACGCTAATTCTGCGAAAGGAATGGGTAAAGCGAGACAGGCTCCACCACCGGTCGCCCCACAGGCCCAAGAGCCTAAGGCACCGGCGGGGCAGCCAGACATTGTAGCCTTGTTGGTTGCCATTCAAGGCCAACTAGCAGGACTGCAAAGTCAGATATGGGAGCAAGCCGCAAGAGTGGATAACCTCTACTCTTTAGTGACTGGCCAAGCGCAACGTCATGGTTAAGGGCGCGCTGCCGGAGACGCGCCTAAGGATCCTAGCTGTGAATGTAAATTCACTGATTAGGATTGAACGCCGAGCTAATTTGTTCCAGTTGTTGAAAGACCACAGTCCCGATGTGTTCATGGCTAGCGAAACCAAGCTAAACCAGAAACATAAAATGACTAACAACAATTACAATATCGTAAGAAGAGATCGACCCGGCTCTACTCAAGGAGGCGGTGTTGCCATCTTCATACGTAAGGGCATTAATTATAAAGTCATATACAATAATGATTTGCGAAAGCTCAGAACGCTAGAAGTTTGCGTCGTATGCATCTCTCTCACTCAAGGGAAGCGGATGTATATGATTGCGGCTTATGCGGCTGAAGCTCCGCAGGCTAATATCTTTACTTCAGAGCTCGAGATTCTTTTCAGAGTACTAAAACTGAGCTTGGAAGAAAACTATTTCGTTATGGCCGGAGATTTGAACGCAAGACATGGAGATTGGGGAAATCAAACAAATAATCCAAGAGGTAATCATCTTTTTAATTTGATGAATCTTTGCAGTGTTGAATATGGTGTCGACCTGCTGGCTACTGAAAGGCCATCGTTCCCAAGGAGCGGTTCCTTCCTAGATCTTTTGCTGTACGATACCAGACTGACAATAACGGACAAAGTGGGTAATCACCCTCGAAACTGCCTACAGACAATCGAGTACGACAGTGATCACTGTGGCTTGGCTGCTGTAATTCAGATTCCGAACGAGCGCGTGGAGTTGGATGATTACGTTCCAACGCATTCTTACAATTACAGTAAGATGCGCTGGCCTGGTTTCACCAACGCCCTAGCGAGAGAACTCCGTTCGAGTGACATAGCCCCACCAAATAACAGAAATCTAACGAACAACGAAATCGACCAACATCTACAACAGATGGACGAAACGATAAAACGAACGATGGAACGGACAATACCGAAATACAAGGAACACGACCAAAACGACGTCTACAGAAACGCGACTATAGACGCACTTCACAGACATAAAAGTGGACTACTGACAAGACTGAAAAACTTGTACAGACGCTTCACAGACCCACACGACCTGGAGATTAGGGCACTGAAGTCGACGATCAAAAACATCAACCAACTGATTAAAGAAAACTATCTATCAATTTGTTTTGGGACAACAAAATTCGGGCCGTTAATTCTAGCGACCCGAGCATGTTTCCCCAAATCAATAAAATATTCAGAAAAAATAATCAGAACGACCTTCCGTGCCTTAAACTCCAGAGAACAGTAGAGAACAAAGACGTACTCCTGACAGCGCAAATTGACCCTGAGGAAGCCGTCTTGGACGATGACTTCTTTGTGATTGAAGATCCGCAGGAGAAAGTGGAGACAGTTGGTGCTGCTTTCCAGCAAGTGTATAAGGTGAATGCTTGCACTCGCCCGAACCACGACCTGGAGAACAGAGCCTTACTTCATCACTTCTACCTGAGGAATGATATTTCGCAGTGGCGATCCGAGAACCGTGGTTTTACCCGGTTTAATGACGACTTCTTAGCAAACGCTATAATCGCCGAACGAACGGGCCCAAGTCCCTTGCTCATCACGAAGGTAGAACTCCAGTTCATCTTCGATTCAATAAAGAATAAGAAGTCAGCAGGTGTCGACGGTATATCCAACATTGTACTAAGACACTTACCGATTGAAGCCATCGACATTTATACCACGCTCTTCAATAACGCGCTGAATAATGCATATTATCCAGTGCGTTGGAAGACAGCTGTGGTTCATCCTCTCCCGAAAAAGGGAAAGGACAACTCCAATCCTTCAAATCTCCGGTCAATAAGTCTCCTTCCAAGCATCAGCAAGGTATTCGAAAAGGTAATCAATAGGGCTCTGGCTGAGTGGGCTGCGGACAACAAAATAATTCCGGATAACCAGTTCGGGTTCAAGGCGGGACATGACACCATTCATGCCGCGTCTAAGCTCGTTTCTGATATCCAATGGAACAAGTCCAAGAAACAATGCACGGGTGCTGTTCTGGTTGATTTAGAGAAGGCCTTCGACACCGTATGGTTAGAAGGTTTGTACCTAAAGCTCACCAGACTAGGCATCAGTATACCATTGTTGTATATGCTTCATGATATGCTCAACGGTAGAAAGTTTGTTGTCAAAAGTGGCAATGTAACTTCTACCACCACCTTTGAAATTAAAAACGGTCTTCAACAGGGAGCGGTGAACTCGCCGATCCTCTTCAGCATTTACACCAGCGATCTGATAGGTAGCCTTTCCCAGGCAATTGCGTATGCCGACGACCTGATTGCGTACAGAACTGCCCCAAAGGTCGAAGTCATGGCCCGAAAATGGCCCCAAGATTATTTTTTTTTGAGAACAACGCTGGATGACAGTCAGAAAGTTGATGAATGTTGTAGTCCGGTAGCAAGATTTAAGCGCTGTTCGCTGTTTCAGCATAAAAACGATGGATGAAGTGTTCCTCAGTTAGTTATATGAAGGGCACAGAAAGGCTATGTTCAAAATTCGAACACTGTGTTCAGAAGATGCCAATATTGGTGTTAATTGATTGAAAATGAGCCCAGAAGATGTAAAACTGCAACTTGTTGCGGCATGAAACGAAACCGATACAGATTTGTGTAGCTTCAAATTTGCTTCATTGGCAGAACATACACTAAGAAAGTTGCAACTCACCAAGGGAGACAATAGCAAAACGATTAACAGAAAATTGTGAGAACTGAGAGCACCAGATAAAAATCACTCAAACACTCGATTTATGATGCAATTAAATCAAAATATAGTCAAGTAAAGTCAATTAAAAAAAGATATAATATGTCAAACACTTTAATTGAAATGAAGTGAAACAAGAAACAAATTGATAAATGACGGTATTTTAATCAAACTTGGTTTTTAGAACAAGGATTTACTAGCGAATTTAAACAAGTTGCGGGAGCTTGTTGAAAGCACGGGCAGGCCAAATATCGACAGGGTTGCCAATGATTACCTGGTTACCAAATTGCGCGATGACTTGTACTGGGAAAGCATTTCTGAGCAACCAAATCGTTTCCAACGGCGATAGGAAACGTCTCTCGTCTTCATTGCGTTCAGAATTTCGGGGGAAAGCCAGGGGCAACTACGGGATCTTATTGTCCGTGTTTTAATAGGAACATGTTTGTTAAAAAGGTAGTTAATCTTAATAGTAGTGTTAAGAAATTCAATTTGATTGTTAACATTAGACGTCGCATAAACGGGATGAAAATCGACGACAGAACAATCAGTAAACAAGTGGTCGAGAATTTTCATTCTCAAACGAATTCTATGAGAACGTTTGGTATGAAGAATTTTTTCTCTATCCTATGAAAAAAAAACGAAGGAGAAGAGAATGAAATATAAAACAACGCCACCTAGTTCAATTCGTTTGAACTGAGTACCTTAGTGTGTGTGAGCAAACGTGATTTTTCTTGTAAAAATCTAAAAAAAATTACCCATTTTCGAATATTAATATAAAATAAACGGGTTATCGTAAAATTATTTTAGTTTCTGATTTCTATATAAAAAATATGAAAAAAATATTTGAAAATATTGTTTGCTGCATTCTCAAATATTGACTTTTTTAAATGCATTTATATGTTTTAATTTTTGTCTTTTTTTTCTAAAAACGTTACTGAGTCGAAGAGATATTCAATTTTCATAAAAAAAATACTTTTGTTGTTGAGTCAAACTAAATGGGCTGGAATCTTGTTCGCCGCAGAATATTCTAAGAAAAACATGCATTTTTTTACTTTGCACTTGAAAAAAATTCAGTAAAATAATTTGTAAAAAATTAAAAAATTAATGAGATATTATGTATATTTCGAAAATGTAAAAAAAAATATTTTCAATTTTTTATCTTTTCTACTTTAGAAACTATTCCAATTAAATCACACCTACTTTTGCTAAATTTTCCCCATTTTTCATGTTTTTGTTAATTTTTTTGTTTACGAAACTGGACAAAATATTTAAAAAAAGCCACGTTACTGAGTCGAGAGAATTAAAAATGAATTTTTAAGGCAACAAAACTTTTCCACCCCAAACGTCTTTTTGGGAGCTACACAGTTTTACGCAAAAGACTAACGAAATTCATTCTAGCGAACTGGCACAGTAGGTACCTTGGTTACTTGGTTTACGATGGTAGGGAAGTCGCGAAAAATTTAGTATCTCAAAAACGGGTCGATATTTACTACGAAATTCAAATACAACACGTATATTTCTATCTTCCTTAATATTGAATACCATGATTAATTAATCAAACTAACAATTTTCAATTTTCAAAATTCAGAAGATTCAAAATGAATAAAAAAATTGAGGTGTAGTAAATTGAAAAAAACTAAATATTACCTGTATTAATGTTAAGTCAACCTTAACCTTATTAGTTCTCTGGCGAAAGTTGCGCCTCTACCAGCGAACTAAGGAAAACTAATATTTATGGTTCGTACCTACTGTGCGAAAAAGAACAATTTCACGAGACCACCATAGGTTACCAGCTACCCCCAAACAGGTGGTACGATGATGAATGCGCGTTATTGAAAAGAGAGACGGAAAATGCGCGTTTGCAGATGCTGCAACGGAAAACAAGAGCAGCAAGAGAAGAGTACCGAACAAAAAGGAGAAATGAGAACAAGACCCTGAGAAGGAAGAAAAGAGCATCCACAGTTTCTCAGCTCAAAGATCTATAGAAGAGTCACGGGCCAAGAAAAACACCCGACGTTTCTTTAAAAGGTCGAAGCAATTAGCTTCTGCTTTCAGAATCGGGACACATCAGGCTCTTCGAAACAGTGAAGGAAACCTAGTCACCGAAGCACTGGGAATTGTAGATGTTTTCAAGCAGCACTAATAGTGTGTTCTGGAGCACGGAGGTGTATTTCTTTTATTTTTTATTTATTTTTGATGGCTGGTTGGTCGGTGTAGTAGGACGTGTTGTGTAACGCTTCAATACAGTGCGTTGTTTGGAACAAGGGTTCGGGCTTTAATAGATAGTGACCAAATGTGGAAAAATTGAAAAGATTGAAAAAATGTTGGCGTAGATTTTTATTTCACTTGGTTTTACAGGCAACTATTAACTATTATATTTGCTTGTCATGTCCTTTTACAGTCGAATTTGTCACACTATTTGATAGAGGGTCAGGGACACGTCTGCACATCAAATCATCTCCACAATAATAAAGGTCTGACATAGCCAAATCTATTTATTTCTTAATTGAATGTTTTCACACAACAGCAATTGTCTATTTTATTGCCACTATTCGAAAGTAGTTAAATCTTCAAGTTTTCGTCACTCCATTCGATTGTATTGCTTTTATTTTATCAGCAAGGAGGCAACTAAACTTCTTAACATCCCCATAAAGACTGTACAGCAATGAAGTGTCATAGTTTGAATATCAATTTCACATGTGATTTCAAATCGATTTAAATGCAGCAAATCGAATTCCCAACCCGAAAGCTATCAGAAACAATCAATAAGTAAAATCCAATAAATTCAATATTCAATACACAGAAGATCATCTCACCCTCTCCACTCAGTCTTCTTCCTTTTTTTTTAACTTATCCTTTTCAATCTATACCACTCGACTATATTTTTATCTTCCGGACAAGGAATTCCCTTTGGATAGGATATAAAGTTCCATTTAAGATTCTTCAAAAAGTTCTTCATTAAGATTGACTTAAACTGTGCAAATCGAGTTAACCGAAATTTAATTTAATCGAAAATCCTTTTGAGACTTTGCTCGTTCCTATGTAATTTGAAATTTAATAAAACCCATTTTAATTTAATTCTTATCCTAATCAGATTTATGATTTAGCAGTTAAATCGTTTACCCATGAGATTTTAAATTTGAATTTCAAGCTTGAATTTTATTGCTCAGGTCCATAGGTCGTAGCTTTGGAATGTTCAGATTCAAAACGACACAACCACAAACATGATGGCTTATTTTGTGGGCGGACAAAATAAGTCAGTTCATATCCATCAGACATGAGATTTATTTTTGGAACATAATTCAACAGGGCAAAAAGGTATAAACAAGCATTTTATTTTCTGTTTATTGATACGTGCAGCTGCTGAACGCGTATAATGTCGAGCGAGCCAATTACGACAGGAAGCAAGACCAGTCAATGAGGCCCAGTCCAAGCCCCTAGCCACAGAAGAGGTAGAAACAGCCACCCAAAAGCTAAAATATAACAATTCCCCCGGGTCGGATGGCATACCTGCGACTTCGACTTCAAAGCCGATAGCATCCACCACTAAAAGCTTATGATGGCGATGCCTGAATTCGGGATCCCGAACAAACTAATCCAGCTGTGCCGCATGACGCTAAACAGTGTGCAAATGGGAAACAGCTCATCCGAGTTGTTTCAAACATGCGCAGGGGTTAGACAAGAGATGGGCTGTCATGTGATTTCTTCAACATAGTCCTGAAGCAGTTAGTGCGCAAGGCAGGTGTGAGTACAGAAAACAATATCTTAAACAAATCCACCCAGCTCCTAGGCTATGCGGACGACATAGACATCATCAGTCGATCCAACAGAGCTGTGTTTGAGGCCTTCACTGCGATTTTAGAACAGGTGAAACTCGATAGGTTAGGTTAGGTTGTAGTGGCTGTCTAGTTGTTGTTGACTCACTTAGACCTCAAGGATCCGTTGTGATACCACAAAATACTCATGGGAGAGTAATGAACTTAAACAAACTAATTCGTGCTTTTAATGAAGTTAGAGAGACATTTTGTGTCGATCATTGCCAGTTCACTGGTATTATCGAAGAAGGGATTACCGAGATAGTTATTCCTTCTAATGGAGAGTGCTGGACATGTACATAGAAGGTGTTGGACTGTTTCCTCTACTTTGATAGTGCACGCTCGAGCGGCTTCATTCCACCAGAGGCATTCCTCCATTTAGATAAATGCGGTCTGATACAGGACAGATTGGCGATCCCGCTAATCTACCACGTCAGGCGGAGAACCGTCGATCGGCGGCTCCTTTACCATCGCGACGTCCTCGCACAGCACGGAGCAGAGCTCCTTCGGTTCAGTAGGGCTGTGTCCGAACGGGACCGAATCGATAGGGTGAAGCAGGAGCACCAGTTCTGGTGGCTTCAGTCAGCACTTGACAATGAGTAGTCGGGGTGGGGTTTGACTGTTTGAGCCTTGGCCGGCTTACATACTTGTTTTAGTCTAAGGGTTTTGGGTTTAGGTTTAAGTAGAGTAGGCATGGTGGCACATACATTGACAAGGACAACTAATACAAAAAAAAAAATAAAATAAAAAAAATAGAAATAAAAAAAAAAATACACAAGAAAAGAAAAGAAAAAAAAATATACAAAAACTTGAAATTGAAAAAAAAAGAAAAGATAGAGATTTGCTGCTGTGGTTGTTCTAGTTTGTAAGTAGTTGTTAGGTAGAATAGGTAGTTTTAGTTAATTTTAAGTTTTATTTTTAAGGACCTAATTTTAAGTAGTATGTAAGAAAAAATAAAAATGATATTGAGTTAGTTTTTTGCAATTTTCTAACAAATTCAAAATATAAATAAATAATAAAGCAAAATAGTTCATAAGCCGAAAGGCATTAATTTTAAGTAAATCATGAATTCCTTAGAGCGCCCGGTTAGGGCCAGTAAGTTAAATATAAGATTTTAGATGATAAGCTAGTTTTGAATTCCTTTGTCTAGAATAAGTAGTTATAAGTGAATTGAATAAAAAATGAATTTTGAAAAAAAAAAAAAACTGTTTCCTCTACCTCCTCGTCCATGCAGCTTCTACAGAAGTCATTTGTGTAGACCCCTGCCCTAGCCTCAGAGCATGTCTACCACTCGAAACTCGATGGTCTTGAAGTAAATGAGGCCAAAACAAACAAAGCAACATCTCTCCACCACTTAGGACAAAACGTCACTGTTGGTAGCAGCGATTTCGGGGCTGTTAAGGAGTTCACCTACCTTGGAACAAACATAAATCCCACACACGACGAAGATTACCCTAGCGAGCCCGTGCTTCTTCGGTTTGGCAAAACAACTGGGTTCAACGTTCAAAACACCTCACTCGAAAGACAAAGTGTCTGCCATACATAACTTTGATTACTTATACCATTCCTAGCTCTACGGCACCGAGTGTTGTGTGTTGCACGATAAGATTAACAAAAAGGGAATTGATACTGGGTACTTTCGAAAGAAAAATTCTTCGACGGATTTTCGGTCCCGTATGCGGCCATGGCGATTGGAGAAGAAGGTTCAACCGCGAACTGTACGAGCTGTACCAAGATGTGGATGTAGTCCAGAAAGCCCAGAAAAGACGACTATATTGGCTTGGCCACATCGAGAAAATGGACGACAACGCTCCAGCCAAGAAAGTCTTCTCATCGCAGCCCTCAGGTTCGAGTAGACAAGGAAGACCGAACCTACGGTACAAAGACCAAGTGACTGCGGATGCCAGTGCGCTTCTTTTCGGCTACTGGAGAGTGTATGCGAGGGACCGTTCCCGATGGAAGGGTGCTGTAAGTATTTATTATTTTTTATTTTTTTATTTATTCCAAAAACATTTTTATATTGACAAGGATACATTAAGATATAAATCTTTTATAGTATCAAGAAAACTAAATTAATGAACAATTATAATAACAATAATGCAAAATAAACAAAAAAGAAAATAGACAGATAGATTAGTTAATATAGAACAGGGATGGCGAACCTATGGCACGCGTGCCCAAAGTGGCACGCAGATAAATTTTTGCTGGCACGTATAATATTTTTCATTTTCATACGTATGTACTGACTAATCCGAATGCATTTTTGATATTGAAAAAAAATGTAAACTCAATTCAAATTTAATGCATTAATTTCGATATTTAAAAACAGACATCCAAATTTCTGGCGCCTTTATTCATAACGTTAAAATATAATTATATTACACTAGTCAAAAAATTAAAGGAACAACACTTGGAAAAACTCAAAAACTGAGTGGATAGGGCTGTATCTCAGTAGAAAAAAGACGGATTGAAGTGAAATAAAAAGTTTTTAAAAGGTTATAATTTTATCTTTTCAAATTATTTTGAGTTAAGAAAATACCGTTAGTCGTTTTCGCTTGAGCGTAAGGAATGTTTACTCAATTTCAAAATTAAAAAAAAAATACAGTTTGTTTTGTCATAAAGTGAGCGGAAATTTTTTTCAATCCAACCAATCTAAGATTCAATTTGAGAATTTTGTTAGCATTAATTCCCTGTTTGTTTAAGATCGCAACGATTTTTTTTTCTAATCGAAAAATGGGTTACATGCAAAAACACAATTTTGATTTTGGAACCTAATATCTCTACTAAAAATTGACTTACAAAAAAAAATAAAGGCAAACAAAAACATTTTGAAAAAATAAAAATATTGCTTTTTTCAATCTTTTCTATAAATTTTTCAAAAGGTCAAAAATATGCATTTTTCCACTATTTCATAAAAACTGCTGTTATTTTGTGGCTTTTAGTGAGGCTTACTATTAAAGCTCATAAAATTTTGCATCAATACAATCAACCGTTTTTCTGTTTCGATCAATCAAACTTACCAAACATTTTTATCCCATGTTAATCCACCTGACAATATCACGTTGGGATGGTATTCCATATTTGTTGGGGAGGACGTTGGACCGATGGCAATTTTTTTAAATCTGGGTACTCCCGATGTGTGGGACATCGTAAAAATAAAAATGGAATACCATCGTGATATTGTCAGGTGGTTTAACATGATCGAAACAGAGAAACGGTTAATTGTATTGATGCGAAATTTTATGAGCTTTAATAAGTAAGCCTCAGATAAGTTGTATCACTAAAAGCCACAAAATAACGGCAATTTTTATGAAAAAGTTGAAAAATGCATATTTTGAACCTTTTTTAAAATTGATAGAAAAGATTGAAAAACGATAAATTTTTATTTTTGTAAAATGTTTTTGTGTAGAAAATTTAATAAATTTTTCACATCTGCCTTAATTTTTTTTCTAAATCAATTCTTAGCAAAATTGTGTTTGTGCATGTTAACTCATTCTTTGATTAAAAAAAAATTATAGCGATCTAAAACAAACAGGGAATTAATGCCAACAAAATTCTAAAATTGAATCTTAGATTGTTTGGATTGAAAAAAAAATTCCGCTCACTTTATGACAAACCAAACTTAATTTTTTTTTAAATTTTGAAATTGAGTAAACATTTCTTACGCTCAAGCGAAAACGATTAACTGAATTTTTTTAGCTCAAAATATTATGAAAAGAAAAAAAATTAACCTTTGAAAAACTTTTAATTTCACTTCAATCCGACTTTTTTCTACTGAGATACAGCCTTATAAAAAACCAGTGAATTTTTGAGCTTTTTCAAGTGTTCCTTTAATTTTTTTTGACTAGTGTATAATTTTTAAAATGCATGTACATATTTTCATTTAATAAAAATAATTTTTATTGGCACGCATGTATTTTCATTTTATAAAAATAATATTGATTGGCACGCAGTCAAAAAAAGGTTCGCCATCCCTGATATAGAACAATCAAAATTAAAATGATTTAATAACAATAGTTTCAATTTAGCAAAAAAAAAAAAAAACATTTAAAAAATTAATTATTAGTGAAGTGTAAAAACAATTTTCTCTTGAAGGTTATAGGTGAGGCTGTTCTTTGCAGTTCGTAAGGAATTAGGTTCCACAAGCGAACTGCAGATATATAAAAGGAACGTTCAGATATGGTGTGTGAAAAACCTGGAAAAGGATAAACATTAATTCTCTTTGGGATTGGGAAAATTGAAGCTTTTCACTTAAGTAGGCAGGGCATCTATTGTGAACAACATCATGGAATCTAATGAGAAGTCTATACTTAAGATACGAGTTGAGATTCATCCCAACTAGAGTACCTAAATAAGTAAGAAGACCAAAGTAACTCTCGATTTTTCGACAAAATTTAAATTGGTTTTCCAAAATAAATCAGAACCAATCACGCGTACAATCAAAAGGTGAAAATATTCCAACGGAATTTTAATCGTTCTCTTAACTCCGATTACAATTATTGAGAATTTGCTTACAATCAAAACTGCCGTTTGCTGCTATAAGCTTGTCAATTAATTAATTGATTACAACAGAATACTTCCTGTCAGTTCGGCAAATCCAATTAACCCGTATCATCCTAATTATCAGAAAATGCATGTACGAAGTACGACTACAAATTGCTATCGCCCTTCACTATCATCGTCATCGGCATCAACTTCAACGACGAGCTAATTAACCAAGAAGGTTTTCGCTTTTGGCATGCACCAACAAAAACAAAAAAAAACTCTCATCGGCTCGACTTGCACAAGAATGAAGAAAAACCAGTCGATCTTTGACTTCGGTAAAGAACAGACCATAATAGAGAGCGAAAAGAGTTACAAAGTTATATTTACAAGTGTGTGCAGTATAAGTAATTTATTTTCAACAAGAATTTTAAGTGGCAAATAGCCTGGTGTTAGAGCGTCGGCTTACTAAGCGGAGGGTAGTGAGTTCGAAACTCGCTCGGAATAAAAAAAAGTTTTTTTTTTCGTCAAATGTTTCGAGTTCACCAGATGCAAGGTACGGAAAAGCTCGCGAGCGCTCGCGAGCGCTCGCGAGCCGGAGCCAGCTCTTTCACATTTTCAGCTCCAGCTCGCGAGCCGGAGCTCTTTTTTCAATAATTTAGGCTCCGGCTCGCGAGCCGGAGCTCCTTTTTCAATATTTTTGGCTCCGGCTCGCGAGCTCTTTTTGAGCTCGGAGCCAAATAGGCTCCCGAGCCGGAGCTCTTTTTTTCAATATTTTTGGCTCCGGCTCGCGAGCTCTTTTTTAGCTCGGAGCCAAATAGGCTCCCGAGCCGGAGCTCTTTTTTCAATATATTTGGCTCCGGCTCGCGAGCTCGGAGCTCTTTTTTCAATATATTTGGCTCCGGCTCGCGAGCTCGGAGCTCTTTTTTCAATATTTTGGGCTCCGGCTCCCGAGCTCTTTTTCAGCTCGGAGCCAAATAGGCTCCCGAGCTGGAGCTCTTTTTTCAATATTTTTGTTTCCGGCTCCCGAGCTCTTTTTCAGCTCGGAGCCCAATAGGCTCCCGAGCTGGAGCTCTTTTTTCAATATTTTTGGCTCCGGCTTCCGAGCTCTTTTTCAACTCAGAGCCAAAAAGGCTCCCGAGCCGGAGCTTTGTTTTCATTATTTTGGGCTCCGGCTCCCGAGCTCTTTTTAGAATCTAAGCAAATTGGGTTAGAGAGCTGAAGCAATTTTGCAAATGTTTGGCTCTAGTAAGCGAGCTTATTTGAGCTCTTTCATAAATATTGATATTTTGTTATTACATATAAAATTATGAATGCAATGTTTTATGACTACTTGGACATTTTAATTTGTTGGTAAAGAGCTATTATTACATTGTGATATATTTAAAAGAGACATAGATTGGTTCGATTTGTTATTGCTTTTGATAAATTTTATAGTTTCAAATATGAGAAGATTTCTAGGAGTGTAGTTGTTTTCAAAAATTAAATGGAATTCGATTTGTCCGTGGTACCATATACAAATTCAAGTTGATGCTTTTCACATGTGATCCGCAAGGGTAGGTAGTTACTTTACCTTGTGTGCTTGTTTGTAGTGAAAAAAAAAAACATTTTGTTTTTTTTTTCAATGAGTAGGTATACGCTAATGACCTTTTTTTGTTTTATTGGGGTTTGATTTTTGTGGTCTTGTGACAGGAAAAAAACAAGAAAGATGCAATAAAATAATATTTGAAGAGTTAAAAAATAAAGGAATATGAGGAAATAGCAAAGAGTGTGCCTGTTAATTTATTTAAAAAAAATGAATGGAATTTGGTACCCGCGAATATAGAGAATTCTTTTCATAAGTGAGTTATGCATGTTTTAGATATGGTGTATCTGCAAGGGCGGGTGGTTACTCTAACTGGTAGGTAGGTAGATAAACGTAATATAGTGGTGCACATTTGGGTTTTTCTTGTGGTAGATATACGCTAGGATATGATTTTTGTGGCTTGGAAATTTCGACCGCAAACACAGGAAGAAAAGTAGAAGGATGCAATAAAATGATTGAAGAATGAAAAAATTTAAGGAAATGGAGTAATAAATGTGCAGCAGAAATCGTTCCCATATTTTATGATAGCTTAATATTATTACATATTTTTTTAAACTAGGTATCGATTATTTGCGGTTTTAGGTCAAAAAACAAATAGTACAATTTTATCTTGAGTGTATTTAAGTAGTTGGTGAAAAAGAGTGAAGTGCTTTTATTTGGTCAAAGAAAAAATTACAATGGCGCAGCGAAAACGTGTTTGTGGGGAGAAATTTGTAAAGTACGATTGTGAAAGTGACAAGGCAATTTGTCTGGTAGAAAATTGTCAGAAGAAACTAAGTGGTAAAAAATTATCAAACATCAAAAGACATTATAAAAGAGAACATCAAAAAAATTTAAGTGAGGAAGAAACTGATGATAGTGGTAGTGAACAAGTTGCCTCAGGATCTAAAAGAAATAATACAAGTGTTAGCATACAAATGGACAAAAATGAATTTTTGAAATGCTGTGTTGGTCTAGTGACAGTTAAATACATTCCATTCCGAATTTACGACGACCAGGATTTTTTTAAGAAATTGATAAGTCCATACGAACAAAAATTTGGAGTTACTATCAATTCAAAGAACATAGGGTGCATCGTGGATCGCGCCTGTATACAAATAAAGGATATCATAGCAAAGCGCGTCGAAAAAAAAATGATTTCACTAAAAGTGGACATTGCAACGCGCATGGAAAAAAGTATATTGGGAATAAATATCCAATATGTCAAAGATAATAAAATTTGTATAAATACATTAGGTAATTGGTCTTTGAAAATTTGTTTTCATGATCAGTTACTTAAACTTATACATTTCAAAGGTATGATCGAAATAACGAAAAGACACACAGCCGAGTTTTTGAAGGAGGAAATAACAAAATGCTTAAGAGGCTATAAAATAGATGTCACCCAAATATATTCCAACACCACTGATAATGGTGCCAATGTTATAAAGGCTTCAAAAATACTGCAGGAGATTCAGGAGGAACAAATTGACTTGATGGAAGACACTGAAACCGAAGAAGAAGACATTTGTGTAAAAATCGCTGCCGTTTTTTCGGTAGTTCGGGGTGCAGCACACACTCTGCAGTTAGCGGCATATGACGTATTAAAAACGCTTGATTCGGATGTCAGTGAATGTCGAAAAACCGTTAAAAAACTTCGTTCATCACTGCGAAATGGCAATGAAAACATCAAGATGCCAACAATTGACAATTCAACTAGATGGAACTCAACCTACGAGATGATGAACTCAATTTTTACTCTCAAATCCTACATCGAAACCCTTGACGACATGGACGTAAATTGGAACTTTGTGGAGAGCTTCATCACAGCTTTTAGGCCTCTAGCAGATTGCACATTGAAGTTGCAGTGTGAGCAGTATATCCTCGGTGACTTCTACAGAGACTGGCTGGCATGCGAACTTGAGTATCAACAAACCAGTACAGCAAACTTGAACAACATATAAGATACTTGTCTAGTTTAAATCGATCTGCATCAACATCAGAAAGGAGCATCAAACAAAAGTTATCGTTGCTGTGTCAAAGGACTATGGAGCCCATGGATACCAATGTGATAGCCTATTGGAGAAGAAGTCATAGGCATGATCAAACTTATGGGAGCTTGCCAAAGTTTGCCTAGCCGTACCAGCCACCCAAGTATCTGTTGAGAGAGCATTTAGCACTTTCCAGTATATTAACAAAGTTAAGGTCAAAACTCTCCAAAAAAAAACTCTGTCAAACATTCTTTTGTATAAATTAAATTATGATTTAGTTCAATCTTCAAATATAAATTTGTTAGAAAATGTTGAAATGTAATAAAGTTCCTATTTATGTATTTAAATAGTCTAATTATTTTTATTTTTCTTTTACAATCGAGTTGTGGAAAATGCATATCTTCATATCATATCTGATTTGATTAGCTAATTTATTGTTCATGCTTATTAATGATACATACAACTCAAAAACTCGAAACGAGAGGACTACAAGAGGATTTCTGCTGCACATTTATTACTCCATTTCCTTAAATTTTTTCATTCTTCAATCATTTTATTGCATCCTTCTAATTTTCTTCCTGTATTTACGGTCGAAATTTCCAAGCCACAAAAATCATATCCTAGCGTATACCTACCACAAGAAAAACCCAAATGTGCACCACTATATTACGTTTATCTACCTACCTACCAGTTAGAGTAACCACCCGCCCTTGCAGATACACCATATCTAAAACATGCATAACTCACTTATGAAAAGAATTCTCTATATTCGCGGGTACCAAATTCCATTCATTTTTTTTTAAATAAATTAACAGGCACACTCTTTGCTATTTCCTCATATTCCTTTATTTTTTAACTCTTCAAATATTATTTTATTGCATCTTTCTTGTTTTTTTCCTGTCACAAGACCACAAAAATCAAACCCCAATAAAACAAAAAAAGGTCATTAGCGTATACCTACTCATTGAAAAAAAAAACAAAATGTTTTTTTTTTCACTACAAACAAGCACACAAGGTAAAGTAACTACCTACCCTTGCGGATCACATGTGAAAAGCATCAACTTGAATTTGTATATGGTACCACGGACAAATCGAATTCCATTTAATTTTTGAAAACAACTAAACACTCCTAGAAATCTTCTCATATTTGAAACTATAAAATTTATCAAAAGCAATAACAAATCGAACCAATCTATGTCTCTTTTAAATATATCACAATGTAATAATAGCTCTTTACCAACAAATTAAAATGTCCAAGTAGTCATAAAACATTGCATTCATAATTTTATATGTAATAACAAAATATCAATATTTATGAAAGAGCTCAAATGAGCTCGCTTACTAGAGCCAAACATTTGCAAAATTGCTTCAGCTCTCTAACCCAATTTGCTTAGATTCTAAAAAGAGCTCGGGAGCCGGAGCCCAAAATAATGAAAACAAAGCTCCGGCTCGGGAGCCTTTTTGGCTCTGAGTTGAAAAAGAGCTCGGAAGCCGGAGCCAAAAATATTGAAAAAAGAGCTCCAGCTCGGGAGCCTATTGGGCTCCGAGCTGAAAAAGAGCTCGGGAGCCGGAAACAAAAATATTGAAAAAAGAGCTCCAGCTCGGGAGCCTGTTTGGCTCCGAGCTGAAAAAGAGCTCGGGAGCCGGAGCCCAAAATATTGAAAAAAGAGCTCCGAGCTCGCGAGCCGGAGCCAAAAATATTGAAAAAAGAGCTCCGAGCTCGCGAGCCGGAGCCAAATATATTGAAAAAAGAGCTCCGAGCTCGCGAGCCGGAGCCAAATATATTGAAAAAAGAGCTCCGGCTCGGGAGCCTATTTGGCTCCGAGCTAAAAAAGAGCTCGCGAGCCGGAGCCAAAAATATTGAAAAAGGAGCTCCGGCTCGCGAGCTGAGAGCTAAAAGAGCTTAAAAGAGCGCTCGGGAGCGAGTTTTTCTGTACCCTGACCAGATGACAAGGAAGAAAGCGGCAGCGGCGTCGAAAGATGCCAATGCAATCATAAAAAATCGATCGGATGATGAAGCAGCGGTACAAAGCACCGCAACCAAGGTGACATCAAAACGAAGGCGGGGCGTAAGACATTCGCCGAATTTGGATCCCAAAAGGCCAGCCACCACCTTAGCCAAGCTGCAATCTAAGGTGGATGACCCAAGAGCAGCAAAAACAATAGCAGGCAAACAAAATCGAAGGCAGATGAATACGGAATCGTCATCAGAAGAAGATTCCGTTCAATATATGTCCGAACAAGGAGAATGTTTGTACAGGTCCGGAGGCAGCAATAGGTTTGCTGGGCTGTCCACCGAGTACTCTGACGAGGAGGTGGAGGAAGTCCTCCTAACAAAACGAGCTAGCATTGAGAAATGCGAAAAAATACTAACTACGCTCAAGGAGGAAATAAAGCCCCTGCTACTCCGCCTGAAGCAAAAGCAAGATGGGCGCCGGGAAGAAGAGGCAGCCGAGTTAAAAAAGAAGCAACTTCAGAGGCAGCAGCAGCTACAACTACAGCAGCAAAAACAACAACAACCACAGCAGCAAAAACAACAACAACAAGCACAGCAGCAGAAACAGCAAAAACAAGTTGCTAATAACAATAAACAACAACAAATGCAGCCGCCGAGACCCAACACAGGGGCGGCACCATCTGGCCCCAGCACATCGGGGGCCCCCAAACAAATGGCGGCAGCAGCACCAAAGCTGCCCGCAACACCAGCTGTAGTAACAGCAGCAGCACCAACAGCAGCAACAGCGGGAAGACCAGCATCACCACCACCAGCAGCATCAACATCGGCAGCAGCAATGCAGCAACACCAGAAGCAGCCACAGCCTACAAAAAAAGAGAATGTGCCACCGATAAGGACCCATAAGATAGACCTGGACGACATAAAACAGGTATGTAAGTCGGCCACTAATGGTAATTTCTATATTAAAATCGTTAACGATAAAGAAAAAAGGTATTCGGTGCAATGCTTCACATTGCCCGAATATAACTTGATAAAAGAGTACTTGAGGGAGGCCACAGCTGAGTTCTTCAGCTTCACGCCTCGAAGCGAAAAATTGAAGACGGTCCTTCTAAAGGGCATCAGTTCCTGCACGGAACCTGAGGCGCTCTTAGATGAGCTCCGTCAAAAAGCGGGTGACGATCTCGAGTTTATCAGGGTCAAGCCGTTTTCCACGGTCAAGTCTAGGCGTGGGGGTTACAAGCTCCCAATGTTCCTAGTAACATTATCGCCCCAAAGTAAACTGGACAGTCTAAGGAGTATTTCCGTCCTTGACTTCCAAGTTATAAGATGGGAAAAACTAACGAGGCACGACGACATGCTACAATGCATGCGCTGCCAGAGGTTCGGCCATGCCGCAGCCAACTGCGAAATGCAGGAGCGCTGCGTCAAGTGCGCAGAAACCCACAAAAGAGGGGAATGCAGGTTAGGAACGGAGCGGGTTGAAGACTTAACCCAGCTCAAGTGCATTATCTGTGGAAACGAGGGGCACCCTGCCAATTATAGGGGCTGCCCTAAGGTCCAACAAATTAAAGAAAAACAGGCCAGTCAGAAGGCCGTAGAAAGTCGACCAATACGACAAGCTCCAACAGCAAAATCGTTCGTAAGACCCGACGTTTCTTACGCTAATTCTGCGAAAGGAATGGGTAAAGCGAGACAGGCTCCACCACCGGTCGCCCCACAGGCCCAAGAGCCTAAGGCACCGGCGGGGCAGCCAGACATTGTAGCCTTGTTGGTTGCCATTCAAGGCCAACTAGCAGGACTGCAAAGTCAGATATGGGAGCAATCCGCAAGAGTGGATAACCTCCACTCTTTGGTGACTGGCCAAGCGCAACGTCATGGTTAAGGGCGCGCTGCAAGAGACGCACCTAAGGATCCTAGCTGTGACTGTGAATGTAAATTCACTGATTAGGATTGAACGCCGAGCTAATTTGTTCCAGTTGTTGAAAGACCACAGTCCCGATGTGTTCATGGCTAGCGAAACCAAGCTAAGCCAGAAACATAAAATGACTAACAACAATTACAATATCGTAAGAAGGGATCGACTCGACTCTACTCAAGGAGGCGGTGTTGCCATCTTCATACGTAAGGGCATTAATTATAAAGTCATATACAATAATGATTTGCGAAAGCTCAGGACGCTAGAAGTTTGCGCCGTATGCATCTCTTTTACTCAAGGGAAGCGGATGTATATGATTGCGGCTTATGCGCCTGAAGCGCCGCAGGCTACTATCTTTATTTCAGAGCTCGAGATTCTCTTCAGAGTACTAAAACTGAGCTTGGAAGAAAACTACTTCGTTATGGCCGGAGATTTGAACGCGAAACATGAAGATTGGGGAAATCAAACTAATAATCCAAGAGGTAATCATCTTTTTAATTTGATGAATCTTCACAGTGTTGAATATGGTGTCGACCTGCTGGCTACTGAAAGGCCATCGTTCCCAAGGAGCGGCTCCTTCCTGGACCTTTTGCTGTACGATACCAGACTGACAATAACGGACAAAGTGGGTAATCACCCTCGAAACTGTTTACAGACAATCGAGTACGACAGTGATCACTGTGGCTTGGCTGCTGTAATTCAGATTCCGAACGAGCGCGTGGAGTTGGATGAATACGTTCCAACGCATTCTTACAATTACAGTAAGATGCGCTGGCCTCGTTTCTCCAACGCCCTAGCGAGAGAACTCCGTTCGAGTGACATAGCCCCACCAAATAACAGAAACTTAACGAACAACGAAATCGACCAACATCTACAACAGATGGACGAAACGATAAAACGAACGATGGAACGGACAATACCGAAATACAAGGAACGCGACCAAAACGACGTCTACAGAAACGCGACTATAGACGCACTTCACAGACATAAAAGTGGACTACTGACAAGACTGAAAAACTTGTACAGACGCTTCACAGACCCACACGACCTGGAGATTAGGGCACTGAAGTCGACGATCAAAAACATCAACCAACTGATTAAAGAAAACTATCTATCAATTTGTTTTGGGACAACAAAATTCGGGCCGTTAATTCTAGCGACCCGAGCATGTTTCCCCAAATCAATAAAATATTCAGAAAAAATAATCAGAACGACCTTCCGTGCCTTAAACTCCAGAGAACAGTAGAGAACAAAGACGTACTCCTGACAGCGCAAATTGACCCTGAGGAAGCCGTCTTGGACGATGACTTCTTTGTGATTGAAGATCCGCAGGAGAAAGTGGAGACAGTTGGTGCTGCTTTCCAGCAAGTGTATAAGGTGAATGCTTGCACTCGCCCGAACCACGACCTGGAGAACAGAGCCTTACTTCATCACTTCTACCTGAGGAATGATATTTCGCAGTGGCGATCCGAGAACCGTGGTTTTACCCGGTTTAATGACGACTTCTTAGCAAACGCTATAATCGCCGAACGAACGGGCCCAAGTCCCTTGCTCATCACGAAGGTAGAACTCCAGTTCATCTTCGATTCAATAAAGAATAAGAAGTCAGCAGGTGTCGACGGTATATCCAACATTGTACTAAGACACTTACCGATTGAAGCCATCGACATTTATACCACGCTCTTCAATAACGCGCTGAATAATGCATATTATCCAGTGCGTTGGAAGACAGCTGTGGTTCATCCTCTCCCGAAAAAGGGAAAGGACAACTCCAATCCTTCAAATCTCCGGTCAATAAGTCTCCTTCCAAGCATCAGCAAGGTATTCGAAAAGGTAATCAATAGGGCTCTGGCTGAGTGGGCTGCGGACAACAAAATAATTCCGGATAACCAGTTCGGGTTCAAGGCGGGACATGACACCATTCATGCCGCGTCTAAGCTCGTTTCTGATATCCAATGGAACAAGTCCAAGAAACAATGCACGGGTGCTGTTCTGGTTGATTTAGAGAAGGCCTTCGACACCGTATGGTTAGAAGGTTTGTACCTAAAGCTCACCAGACTAGGCATCAGTATACCATTGTTGTATATGCTTCATGATATGCTCAACGGTAGAAAGTTTGTTGTCAAAAGTGGCAATGTAACTTCTACCACCACCTTTGAAATTAAAAACGGTCTTCAACAGGGAGCGGTGAACTCGCCGATCCTCTTCAGCATTTACACCAGCGATCTGATAGGTAGCCTTTCCCAGGCAATTGCGTATGCCGACGACCTGATTGCGTACAGAACTGCCCCAAAGGTCGAAGTCATTAGAATTCTCTTGCAACGTGACTTCGAGAAGATTCAGCGATATTGCGATGACTGGAAACTGAAAATAAATGTCCAGAAATGCGAAACAATTCTGTTCCGGACCTCGTTGGCCGGGGCCACGAGGGATACGCGCAAGAATTGGCGCAAGATGGTCATCGTTGGGCCTCACGGACAGCGATTAACGAGCAAAAGTGAAGTGAAGTACCTCGGTATCTGGTTGGACCAGTATCTGTATTTCGACAGACATATAGATGCTGCTCTGACTAAGGCCAGAGGAGCCTTCGCTCTGACGAAACGGCTGTTTTACAGCAGTCGGCTTGACCCCAGAGTGAAGGTAATTTGCTACATGGCCCTCATACGGCCGATGATCGTTTATGGCTGTCCAGTGTGGTTCAACGTTGCACCATCTCAAATGGAGAAGTTTCGGGTGTTCGAGAGGCAGTGTCTTCGGCGCTGTCTCGGTTTGCATCGGACACCGGAATCTTCTTATGTACATTACTATTCTAACGAGGTTCTGTACAACGAGGCTCGGATTAACAGAATTGACAATTTCGTGATAAAACTTATTCGGGGTCACATTGCGAGAGCTATGACTTCGACGAATAATTTGATCTTTGGGGCGTTCTATCCGAACGACGAATATTTTGATAGTGCACGCTCGAGCGGCTTCATTCCACCAGAGGCATTCCTCCACCTAGATAAATGCGGTCTGATACAGGACAGATTGGCGATCCCGCTAATCTACCACGTCAGGCGGAGAACCGTCGATCGGCGGCTCCTTTACCATCGAGACGTCCTCGCACAGGACGGAGCAGAGCTCCTCCGGTTCAGTAGGGCTGTGTCCGAACGGGACCGAATTGATAGGGTGAAGCAGGAGCACCAGTTCTGGTGGCTTCAGTCAGCACTTGATAATGGGTAGTCGGGGTGGGGTTTTAAGCCTTGGCCGGCTTGCATACTTGTTTTAGTCTAAGGGTTTTGGGTTTAGGTTTAAGTAGAGTAGGCATGGTGGCACACATTTGAAAAGGACAACATATAAAAAATACAAAAAAAAAAAATGAAATACAAGTAATGAAAAAAAAAGAAAAAAAAAATTAAATATATATACAAAAAACACAAAAAGAAAAACATAAAAGTGAAATACAAAAAAAAAGATAGAGATTTGCTGCTGTGGTTGCTCTAGTTTGTAAGTAGTTGTTAGGTAGATTAGGTAGTTTTAGTTAATTTTAAGTTTTATTTTTAAGGACATAATTTTAAGTAGCACGTAAGGAACCATACAAATGATAAAGTGTTAGTTTTTCACAATTTTTCTAACAAAAACAATATACAAAAATTAATCAAATAGTTCATACGCCGAAAGGCAATAATTTTAAGAGAACATGAATTCCTTAGAGCGCCCGATTGGGGCCAGTAAGTTAAATATAAGATTTTAGTTCATAAGCTAGTTTTGAATTCATTGTCTAGTATGTAAGTAGATATAAGTGAATGAAATAAAATGAATTTTGGAAAAAAAAAAAAGGGATCGACTCGACTCTACTCAAGGAGGCGGTGTTGCCATCTTCATACGTAAGGGCATTAATTATAAAGTCATATACAATAATGATTTGCGAAAGCTCAGGACGCTAGAAGTTTGCGCCGTATGCATCTCTTTTACTCAAGGGAAGCGGATGTATATGATTGCGGCTTATGCGCCTGAAGCGCCGCAGGCTATTATATTTATTTCAGAGCTCGAGATTCTTTTCAGAGTACTAAAACTGAGCTTGGAAGAAAACTACTTCGTTATGGCCGGAGATTTGAACGCGAAACATGAAGATTGGGGAAATCAAACTAATAATCCAAGAGGT
Organism: Sphaerophoria taeniata; assembly: GCA_943590905.1. Classification (NCBI taxonomy): domain Eukaryota; kingdom Metazoa; phylum Arthropoda; class Insecta; order Diptera; family Syrphidae; genus Sphaerophoria; species Sphaerophoria taeniata. Next base: position 25,849,987 of record OX016540.1, read on the forward strand.
AATCATCTGTTTAATTTGATGAATCTTTGCAGTGTTGAATATGGTGTCGACCTGCTGGCTACTGAAAGGCCATCGTTCCCAAGGAGCGGTTCCTTCTTGGACCTTTTGCTGTACGATACCTACGGTGACCATATTTTCCGAGACAAAATAATGAACAGTACCCAAAAAAAGAAAAATGTTGAACAGTTTTCAAGATTTTTTTTTATTTCACTGAGTAATAGTAAATAAGCAGTTGCCCGTGGCTTAGTGGTTAGGTACGTTAGCTGCTAAGCAGAACGTCGTGGGTTCGAGTCCTACTCGTGCCCATAAAGTTTTTATTTCATCTTTCACGGGTACTGCCTCTTGCGAAGACCTGACAAAACTTCCAAGAGTATCAATCTGTCATGAATAAGTTCTTCTTAACTTTGCCGTTCGGAATCGGCGTTAAATTGTAGGTCCCCTCAATTCTTCACACGCACTTAGAGAATTGTTGAAGAGAGTAAGCCACTTAGGACTTGGCTTTTCAAGAGCTATCGCGCCACCCTACTTATTTTTTTATTTTTTAATAGTAAATAAATATAATATAATACAAATTAATTAATAAATATAGTATAATCATCTTTATTAAATAAACCAAAAAGGAACTTTTATCGATAATAAACAAAACAAACATAGTTAAGGTCCAACGACTTAGATGGTTGGGTCATGTAGAGCAAATGGAAAATAATGCTCCGGCTCGTACCGTCTTCGAATCCAACCTGGAAGGACGTCGCAGAAGAGGAAGACCGTGACTCAGGTGGAGCACACAGGTGGTAGAGGACCTGAACCAACTTGGCGTGCGAAACTGGAGACAGCTAGCTAGGGACCGAGCTGGCTGGAGACGTTTGTTGGATGAGGCCCTGGTCCGACCTGGACTGAAGCGCCACCATAAATAAGTAGGGGAGAGTGGGTATGTTTGGGACACAGGAGGAATGGGACTTAGGCATTTTCTCAATTCCTTCAGTTTTTTTTCTCTTTCCTTGTATGACAGATTCTGTCTTCAGTCTGTCCCCATCCCTCAACAAAACAAGTTGTGTCTAGGAAAAAAATTACGGAGTGGAGATTAAAAAAAGGTAATTTGTGCATAAAAAGTAAAACATCTGTGTAAACTTTGAGTGAATTTTTTTTTAAATGTGTGAACTTACTGCACAAAAGAGTGTAATAATTAGGTAGCAACACCATTTTTTAAGTGAATTCATCGTTGTTTTGGTTAATTATTGTCACACGAAAAGTGATATTATAAATTATTTATATAAAGTGCCACGCAGGATGATTGGGACATCACTATTCCATCCTATAGTTGTCCCAATCCTATTGATCGCAGGAGGAATGGGACAAACCCAATCCTCCTCCTCGCAGGAGGAATGGGACAAAGTGAGTTGGTTCATGAAATGATTTTTTGCTTTTCTTCTGTCGGACTTTTGCCTTTTTTATAGCTGAAAATAGGTTGCCAAAATGTTATTTTATCTTTAGAAATTAATTTTGCTCAGATACGATCTATAAGATCTCGGCAAATGTAATGTATTCGAAAAGTGTCCCATTCCACCCCATAGTTGTCCCAATTCTCCTGCTCGTAGGAGGAATGGGACAAAGTGAGTTGGTTCATGAAATTAATTTTTTTCTTTTCTTCTGTCGGAGTTTCGCCTTCTTTTTAACTAAAAATAGGTTGCCAAAATGTTATTTTATCTTTAGAAATCAATTTTGCTCAGGTACGATCTATAAGATCTCGGCAAATTTAATGTATTCGAAAAGTGTCCCAAACATACCCACTCTCCCCTAAGTAAACTATTTCTTTTCCAGAGGCAAGCGACGATATCAAAAAGTGAACAAACCACAAACTTTACTTTACTTCACTTTTACTTTACTTTTTCCAAAAGTAAAAAGAAGTGTAATCCTTACTCTTCATTTATTTTTGGAGTGAAGGATTTTTCAACAATGCAATTTAAACAGTCGGAGTGCACTCTCATAATTACTTTTGGAAAATGCTATAACTAGTCCAAATGCAAAAAAGATGAGTTTCATTCTCATTCACTGAAAGTTATTTTTACCATTGTAAAACTCAATGGTAAAATTAATTGTGCACAATCCTGTGCGCAAGTGTAAGAGTATTAGTTTAACTTCCCCTGCATGTTAGTATGTATAATATATGATATGATCTTCTGATTTTTGAAATTGTGAGAGTAGGAAGTGTTCCGAAAAAGAAAGACTACGAATTATGATGTAAGGGTACGTTTTCATTAAAAATTTAATGGTTTTCATTTAAAAAAAAAAAATTTATAAAATAATGAACAAATAATGAGCAATTTCTAAAATAATGAACATTTTTATGTTTTCCGACACACAATAATTCATAATGAACATTTTCTTCAAATAATGAACTGTTCATTATAATAATGAACGGATGGTCACCGTAACGATACCAAACTGACAATAACGGACAAAGTGGGTAATCACCCTCGAAACTGTTTACAGACAGTCGAGTACGACAGTGATCACTGCTCGCTGCTGTAATTCAGATTCCGAACGAGTGCGTGGAGTTGGATGAATACATTCCAACGCATTCTTACAATTACAGTAAGAAGCGCTGGCCTCGTTTCACCAACGCCCTAGCGAGAGAACTCCGTTCGAGTGACATAGCCCTACCAAATAACAGAAACCTAACGAACAACGAAATCGACCAACATCTACAACAGATGGACAAAACGATAAAACGAACGATGGAACGGACAATACCGAAATACAAGGAACGTGACCAAAACGACGTCTACAGAAACGCGACTAAAGACGCACTTCACAGACATAAAAGTGGACTACTGACAAGACTGAAAAAACTCGTACAGATGCTTCACAGACCCACACGACCTGGAGATTAGGGCGCTGAAGTCGTCGATCAAAAACGTAAATCAACTGATTAAAGAAAACTATAGACTATCTATCAATTTGTTTTGGGACAACAAAATTCGGGCCGTTAATTCAAGCGACCCGAGTATGTTTCCCCAAATCAATAAGATATTTAGAAAAAATAATCAGAACGACCTTCCGCGCCTGAAACTCCAGAGAATTATAGAGAACAGAGACGTACTCTTGACAGTGCAAATTGATCCTGAGGAAGCCGTCTTGGACGATGACTTCTTTGTGATTATAGATCCGCAGGAGAAAGTGGAGACAGTTGGTGCTGCTTTCCAGCAAGTGTATAAGGTGAATGCTTGCACTCGCCCGAACCTGGAGAACAGAGCTTTACTTCATCACTTCTACCTGAGGAATGATATTTCGCATTGGCGATCCGATAACCGTGGTTTTACCCGGTTTGATGACGACTTCTTAGCAAACGCTATAATCGCCGAACGAACGTGCCCAAGTCCCTTGCTCATCACGAAGGTAGAACTCCAGCTCATCTTCGATTCAATAAAGAATAAAAAGTCAGCAGGTGTCGACCGTATATCCAACATTGTACTAAGATACTTACCAATTGAGGCCATCAACATTTTTACCACACTCTTCAATAACGCGCTGAATAATGCATATTATCCAGTGCGTTGGAAGATAGCTGTGGTTCATCCTCTCCCGAAAAAGGGAAAGGACAACTCCAATCCTTCAAATCTCCGATCAATAAGTCTTCTTCCAAGCATCAGCAAGGTATTCGAAAAGGTAATCAATAGGGCCCTGGCTGAGTGGGCTGCGGACAACAGTATAATTCCGGATAACCAGTTCGGGTTCAAGGCGGGACATGACACAATTCATGCCGCGTCTAACCTCGTTTATGATATCCAATGGAATAAGTCCAAGAAACAATGCACGGGTGCTGTTCTGGTGGATTTGGAGAAGGCCTTCGACACCGTATGGTTTGAAGGTTTAAATCTAAAACTCACCAGACTAGGCATCAGTAAACCATTATTGTATATGCTTTATGATATGCTCAATGGTAGAAAGTTTGTTGTCAAAAGTGGCAATGTAACTTCTACCACCACCTTTGAAATTAAAAACGGTGAACTCGCCGATCCTCTTCAGCATTTATACCAGCGATCTGATAGGTAGCCTTTCCCAGGCAATTGCGTATGCCGACGACCTGATTGCGTACAGAACTGCCCCAAAGGTCGAAGTCATTAGAATTCTCTTGCAACGTGACTTCGAGAAGATTCAGCGATATTGCGATGACTGGAAACTGAAAATAAATGTCCAGAAATGCGAATCAATTCTTTCCCGGACCTCGTTGGCTGGGGCCACGAGGGATACGCGCAAGAATTGGCGCAAGATGGTCATCGTTGGGCCTCACAGACAGCGATTAACGAGCGAAAGTGAAGTGAAGTACCTCGGTATCTGGTTGGACCAGTATCTGTATTTCGACAGACATATAGATGCTGCTCTGACTAAGGCCAGATGAGCCTTTGCTCTGACGAAACGGCTGTTTTACAGCAGTCGGCTTGACCCCAAAGTGAAGGTAATTTGCTACATATCCCTCATACGGCCGATGATCGTTTATGGCTGTCCAGTGTGGTTCAACGTTGCACCATCTCAAATGGAGAAGATTCGGGTGTTCGAGAGGCAGTGTCTTCGGCGCTGTCTCGGTTTGTATCGGACACCTGAATCTTCTTATGTACATTACTATTTTAACGAGGTTCTGTACAACGAGGCTCGGATCAACAGAATTGACAATTTCGTGATAAAACTTGTTCGGGGTCACATTGCGAGAGCTATGACTTCGACGAATAATTTGATCTTTGGGGCGTTCTATCCGAACGACGAATATTTTGATAGTGCACGCTCGAGCGGCTTCATTCCACCAGAGGCATTCCTCCATCTAGATAAATGCGGTCTGATACAGGACAGATTGACGATCCCGCTAATCTACCACGTCAGGCGGAGAACCGTCGATCGGCGGCTCCTTCACCATCGTGACGTCCTCGCACAGCACGGAGCAGAGCTCCTTTGGTTCAGTAGGGCTGTGTCCGAACGGGACCGAATCGATAGGGTGAAGCAGGAGCACCAGTTCTGGTGGCTTCAGTCAGCACTTGATAATGGGTAGTCGGGGTGGGGTTTTGAGCCTTGGCCGGCTTACATACTTGTTTTAGTCTAAGGGTTGTGGGTTTAGGTTTAAGTAGAGTAGGCATGGTGGCACACACATTGACAAGGACAACCAATACAAAATACGAAATAAAAAGAAAAAAAGAAATAAAAAGAATATAAAAAAAAATCATATACATACAAGTGAAATTAAAAAAAAAAAAAAGTTGATAGAGATTTGCTGCTGTGGTTGTCGTTGTTCTAGTTTGTAAGTAGTTTTTAGGTAGAATAGGTAGTTTTAGTTAATTTTAAGTTTTATTTTTAAGGGCCTAATATTTTAAGTATCATGTAAGAAAACATAAAAATGACATTGAGTTAGTTTTTTTTAATTTTCTAACATGAAAAGAAACAATAAAGTTAAAAAAAAAAAATAGTTCATAGGCCGAAAGGCATTTATTGTAAGAAACCATGAGCGCCCGGTTGTTGGGGCCAGTAAGTTAAATATAAGATTTTAGATCATAAGCTAGTTTTGAATTCCTTTGTCTAGTATATAAGTAGTTATAAGTGAATGAATAAAAAATGAATTTTACAAAAAAAAAAAGAGTGCTCGCCTGGTGCTAATGATGTGCCAGGTTCGAGCCTGGTCGTAGGACTATTTTTTTTTTTTTGTATTCGTATATTACAATTAAACTTAATTTTTATTAAAAGTTAAACTCTTGTTTGGTATATAAGAGGAGACAATCTATTCGAGTTATAAATAGTTTTTTTTTAGGGTTGAATATTGCAATAAAATCAATTGTTTATTTGCTGAAGAAAAAATAAAGTTCCTTACTGTGGTGTTTCGTTTTGTTTGCCGATGGTCAACTTTTTTGTTCCTTTTTAGGGTTCTTGCACAGGTGAAAACGAAATCATATAAGATCAGTTCGTTTACCTTTTATTCGTCTTTCACAAGCGATTTCTTAGAATCTGCTAAGCTGATTGCAATTAAATTGGTACACATTTTCTAGAGTAGAAGTGATCCGAAAATGTTGCTACCAGTTTCGAAGTCATTGAAGGAAATAGGCAGAAAGACTATTCAAATTATTTTCCAAGAAAATGTTTGGTTTCATATCTTAATCCTTGTATAGAACTTCCTTCAAAAAAAAAAGTAGGGTCGGATAATCGAGTACGGAACCCTCCTCGAGCGAGTTTATCTCGCACTTGTCCACTTTTTTCAATTTGATAACAGTAGTTTTCATTATGATTACCGTGGTTTTCAATTTGATAACTACCATTTTCAATAAGATGACTACAGTTTTCCTTTTGACAACGCAAATCATCAATGTGACAACCCCGGTTTTCGCATCATCAATTTTTTGATGACGTCATTAAATTGAAAATGATATGAATAAAAACACGTCTGTTTATTTCGACTTCTTTATTTAAACTGAATAATTTTATCTTATGCGGCTATGCCGCTAACTAGAAATTATCCCACACTCTCAGAGTGTGGTTTCCAATGACAGGCAAATAAGTTGCTTGTCTACGATCGGAATGTGCTATTTCAGTATGGTTTCCGATGACCAACAACTTATTTACCCGTGGGATTGGAATTTGTAAGAAAGTGCAGTGCATACAATATTTACACTACAAAAATCTTAAATTATCAGATGGACTACGTCGGTCATTTCATTGGTTGTAAATTGACAACAAAAAATATTCAATTTAACGCACAAAATTATCAATATGACTACTAATACACTAGTCAAAACAATTAAAGGAACACTTGAAAAAACTCAAAAATTGAGTGGTTTTTTATAAGGCTGTATCTCAGTAGAAAAAAGTCGGATTGAAGTGAAATAAAAAGTTTTTTAAAGGTTATCATTTTTTCTTTTCAAATTATTTTGCGTTAAGAAAGTACCGTTAGTCGTTTCCGCTTGAGCTAAAAAAATGTTCACTCAATTTCAGAATCGAAAAGAAAAAATAAATTTGAACTGTCATAAAATGAGCGGAAATTTTTTTTCAATCCAATCAATCTAAGATTCAATTTGAGAATTTTGTTGGCTATAATTCACTGTTTGGTTCAGATCGCTACGATTTTTTTTCTTATCAAAAAATGGGTTTAATTGCAAAAACACAATTTTGACTTTGGACCCTAATAACTCCGCTAAATACACTAGTCAAAACAATTAAAGGAACACTTGAAAAAACTCAAAAATAGAGTGGATTTTTACAAGGCTGTATCTCAATAGAAAAAAGTCGGATTGAAGTGAAATAAAAAGTTTTTCAAAGGTTATCATTTTTTCTTTTCAAATTATTTTGAGTTAAAAAAGTACTGTTAGTCGTTTTTGCTTGAGCGTAAAAAATGTTCACTCAATTTCAAAATCGAAAAAAAATAAACTTTGAGTTGTCATAAAATGAGCGGACATTTTTTTTCAATCCAACCAATCTAAGATTCAGTTTAAGAATTTTGCTGGCTATAATTTACTGTTTAGTTCAGGTCGCTACGATTTTTTTTCTAATCAAAAAATGGGTTTACATGCAAAAACACAATTTTGACTTTGGACCCTAATAACTCTGCTAAATATTGACTTACAAATAAATTAAAGACAGATTTGAAAAATTCATTAAATTTTCTACACAAAAACATTTTGAAAAAATTAAAATATTGTTTTTTTCAATCTTTTCTATCACTTTAAAAAAAGGTCCAAAATACGCCTTTTTCAACTTTTTCATAAAAACTACCGTTAGTTTTGTGCTTTTCAGTGATGCAACTAATCTGAGGCTTAATTATTAAAGCTCATAAAGTTTCCTTGATTTTGGTGAAAATTTCACATCAATACGATTAACCGTTTCTATGTTTCGATCAATCAAACTTACAAAACACTTTTTTTTTCAATTTTAAGGAAAGTTTATTTTTGTCTTATTTTTCTGTTCTTTTGAATTTGTTAATTTTTTTATTTTTTTTTGTTTTTTTCATTATCATTATGACTTTGTGAAATTCGGACGAATTTTCATCAAAATCAAGGAAATTCGTCCGAATTTCACAGTCATAATGATAATGAAAAAAATAAAAAAAATAAACAAATTCAAAAGAACAGAAAAATAAAGCAAAAAAAAAAACTTTCCTTAAAATTGAAAAAAAAGTGTTTTGTAAGTTTGATTGATCGAAACAGAGAAACGGTTAATCGTATTGATGTGAAATTTTCACCAAAATCAAGGAAATTTTATGAGCTTTAATAATTAAGCCTCAGATTAGTTGTATCACTCAAAACCACAAAATTACGGTAGTTTTTATGAAAAAGTTGAAAAATGCGTATTTTGGACCTTTTTTTAAAGTGATAGAAAAGATTGAAAAAAACAATATTTTTATTATTTCAAAATGTTTTTGTGTAGAAAATAATAATAAGTTTTTCAAATCTGCCTTTATTTTTTTTGTTAGTCAATATTTAGCGGAATTATTAGGGTCCAAAGTCAAAATTGTGTTTTTGCAATTAAACCCATTTTTTGATTAGAAAAAAAATCGTAGCGATCTGAACCAAACAGTGAATTATAGCCAACAAAATTCTCAAATTGAATCTTAGATTGATTGGATTGAAAAAAAATTTCCGCTCATTTTATGACAGTTCAAATTTTTTGTTTCGATTTTGAAATTGAGTGAACATTTGTTACGCTCAAGCGAAAACGACTAACGGTACTTTCTTAACTCAAAATAATTTGAAAAGAAAAAATGATAACCTTTAAAAAAAATTTATTTCACTTCAATCCGACTTTTTTCTACCGAGATACAGCCTTATAAAAAACCACTCAATTTTTGAGTTTTTTCAAGTGTTCCTTTAATTGTTTTGACTAGTGTAGCTATACGCGAACTAAATTACTTTTATTGAATTTGAGCAGCGACCGAACCTTTTCGTGGCTAGGAGTAGACTGACTCACCATCCTTCCCCTTCCTACCACTCGATCGCTGGCCTTTGTTTCCACCCACTGGGCTTTGTATGTAAACACTAGTAGGATACATACAAAGCACTTGGGAAGTTCTTTACCCCCTTCGTTTCACTAATAAATTCTGTGTTGACAGAGGGAAAGGATCATTTTCTTCCCTCTTATATTGTTGCTTCATATTTTTCGCTCAACATTCGGCTATCCTACGTCATTCACCGTCGCGGTGAATTTAATGTTTATGGTCTTAACGTAGACTCTAAACAGATCACATAGGTGAGTTCTCCACACAGGAGAGACACATAGTCATTCCTTAGTTAGATATAACACAGTCTTACGAAGCAATTATACTTAAAAAAAAAAGAACTCTCCACACAGGAGTGACACACAGTCCTTGCTTAGGTAAATAACACACAGTTTTACGAAGTAGTTATATACTCGGATTGAAGTGAAATAAAAAGTTTTTTAAAGGTTATCATTTTTTCTTTTCAAATTATTTTGCGTTAAGAAAGTACCGTTAGTCGTTTCCGCTTGAGCTAAAAAAATGTTCACTCAATTTCAGAATCGAAAAGAAAAAATAAATTTGAACTGTCATAAAATGAGCGGAAATTTTTTTTCAATCCAATCAATCTAAGATTCAATTTGAGAATTTTGTTGGCTATAATTCACTGTTTGGTTCAGATCGCTACGATTTTTTTTCTTATCAAAAAATGGGTTTAATTGCAAAAACACAATTTTGACTTTGGACCCTAATAACTCCGCTAAATACACTAGTCAAAACAATTAAAGGAACACTTGAAAAAACTCAAAAATAGAGTGGATTTTTATAAGGCTGTATCTCAATAGAAAAAAGTCGGATTGAAGTGAAATAAAAAGTTTTTCAAAGGTTATCATTTTTTCTTTTCAAATTATTTTGAGTTAAAAAAGTACTGTTAGTTGTTTTTGCTTGAGCGTAAAAAATGTTCACTCAATTTCAAAATCGAAAAAAAAAAATAAACTTTGAGTTGTCATAAAATGAGCGGACATTTTTTTTCAATCCAACCAATCTAAGATTCAGTTTAAGAATTTTGCTGGCTATAATTTACTGTTTAGTTCAGGTCGCTACGATTCTTTTTCTAATCAAAAAATGGGTTTACATGCAAAAACACAATTTTGACTTTGGACCCTAATAACTCTGCTAAATATTGACTTACAAATAAATTAAAGACAGATTTGAAAAATTCATTAAATTTTCTACACAAAAACATTTTGAAAAAATTAAAATATTGTTTTTTTCAATCTTTTCTATCACTTTAAAAAAAGGTCCAAAATACGCCTTTTTCAACTTTTTCATAAAAACTACCGTTAGTTTTGTGCTTTTCAGTGATGCAACTAATCTGAGGCTTAATTATTAAAGCTCATAAAGTTTCCTTGATTTTGGTGAAAATTTCACATCAATACGATTAACCGTTTCTATGTTTCGATCAATCAAACTTACAAAACACTTTTTTTTCAATTTTAAGGAAAGTTTATTTTTGTCTTATTTTTCTGTTCTTTTGAATTTGTTAATTTTTTTATTTTTTTTTTGTTTTTTTCATTATCATTATGACTTTGTGAAATTCGGACGAATTTTCATCAAAATCAAGGAAATTCGTCCGAATTTCACAGTCATAATGATAATGAAAAAAATAAAAAAAATAAACAAATTCAAAAGAACAGAAAAATAAAGCAAAAAAAAAACTTTCCTTAAAATTGAAAAAAAGTGTTTTGTAAGTTTGATTGATCGAAACAGAGAAACGGTTAATCGTATTGATGTGAAATTTTCACCAAAATCAAGGAAATTTTATGAGCTTTAATAATTAAGCCTCAGATTAGTTGTATCACTCAAAACCACAAAATTACGGTAGTTTTTATGAAAAAGTTGAAAAATGCGTATTTTGGACCTTTTTTTAAAGTGATAGAAAAGATTGAAAAAAACAATATTTTTATTATTTCAAAATGTTTTTGTGTAGAAAATAATAATAAGTTTTTCAAATCTGCCTTTATTTTTTTTGTTAGTCAATATTTAGCGGAATTATTAGGGTCCAAAGTCAAAATTGTGTTTTTGCAATTAAACCCATTTTTTGATTAGAAAAAAAATCGTAGCGATCTGAACCAAACAGTGAATTATAGCCAACAAAATTCTCAAATTGAATCTTAGATTGATTGGATTGAAAAAAAATTTCCGCTCATTTTATGACAGTTCAAATTTTTTGTTTCGATTTTGAAATTGAGTGAACATTTGTTACGCTCAAGCGAAAACGACTAACGGTACTTTCTTAACTCAAAATAATTTGAAAAGAAAAAATGATAACCTTTAAAAAAAATTTATTTCACTTCAATCCGACTTTTTTCTACCGAGATACAGCCTTATAAAAAACCACTCAATTTTTGAGTTTTTTCAAGTGTTCCTTTAATTGTTTTGACTAGTGTAGCTATACGCGAACTAAATTACTTTTATTGAATTTGAGCAGCGACCGAACCTTTTCGTGGCTAGGAGTAGACTGACTCACCATCCTTCCCCTTCCTACCACTCGATCGCTGGCCTTTGTTTCCACCCACTGGGCTTTGTATGTAAACACTAGTAGGATACATACAAAGCACTTGGGAAGTTCTTTACCCCCTTCGTTTCACTAATAAATTCTGTGTTGACAGAGGGAAAGGATCATTTTCTTCCCTCTTATATTGTTGCTTCATATTTTTCGCTCAACATTCGGCTATCCTACGTCATTCACCGTCGCGGTGAATTTAATGTTTATGGTCTTAACGTAGACTCTAAACAGATCACATAGGTGAGTTCTCCACACAGGAGAGACACATAGTCATTCCTTAGTTAGATATAACACAGTCTTACGAAGCAATTATACTTAAAAAAAAAAGAACTCTCCACACAGGAGTGACACACAGTCCTTGCTTAGGTAAATAACACACAGTTTTACGAAGTAGTTATACTTAAAAAAAAAAAAAAATACCACTCAGGTTAACTCTCCACACAGGAGTGACACACAGTCCTTGCTTTGGTAAATAACACACAGTTTTACCAAGCAGTTATACTTAATACCACACAGGTTAACTCTCCACACAGGAGTGACACACAGTCCTTGCTTTGGTAAATAACACACAGTCCTCATCACGAAGATCTTCACACAGTTTTTCATCACACTGGCGGCTTGCGTTTAGCTAAACACAGGTGTTCAGTCACACAAGTGATTCACATAGCGTCATGCTTACCGCTCAGATGTGTTTCACACAGATTTCTAGCACAAAGCACAGAGATGGGTTGCATTTAGCTAAACACAGGTGTCCATTCACACAAGTGATTTCATAGCTTTTTTTTGCTTGCCACTCAGATGTGTTTCACACAGATTTCTAGCACAGAGCACAAAGCACAGAGATGGGTTGCATATAGCTTAACACAGGTGTCTATTCACACAAGTGATTCCAGAGCTTTTTGCACACCATCCACACTCCCAACGAACAAAATGTTCGCGCGCGTATAACCTCAAAAATCATTCTTGATTTGTTTTTTGGTTGTTCATTCGCGACGAATTAAAAACTCTCATATGAAAGAAATGTCAATATCGACGAATTTTCGTTCATTCGTTGGTCGTTGTTCGTGCTCATGTGAATAGTCCTTAACCTAACCTACCTATTACGTATTTATTTGTAAATTGGCAGAGCATTTACATTGTTAATGTTTGCAAATTGCTAGCTTATTAAGTATTTCGAGGTACATGCTTCCATAAAAAAAAACTTTCCAAAAAGAACTGAAATCAGAACAAAAACATAAAATGTAAAAAAAGAGCCAAGTTCTCTTATGTGCGAACAACACTGTGTAAAAAGTTAGTTACCTACCAAAAGTAATGAGATCTAAAAGAACGCCAAGTTCTTGCATGCAAAAGTGTTATATTGAATATTTTAAATCATAGAAGATAAAACAACAATATTTGAAGAAAATAGAAAATAGTTTGTTCTGATAAGCAAGGTACTCTTGAAGTCGGAAAGAAACTATTGTGTGACCAGAAGAGAACTTCTTGCACTGATTTTGGCAACAAAGCACTTCCATAAGTATCTCTATGGACAGAAGTTTCTTCTCCGAACTGACCATGGAGCACTGAACTGGCTTTTGAATTTCAAGAATCCAGAGGGTCAAGTGGCGAGATGGATTGAGAGGCTGCAGACGTACGATTGTGAAATTCAACATAGGAAGGGGAAGCTTCACTCAAATGCGGATGCACTGTCTCGGAGACCATGTAAGCAAGACTGTACCTAAGCATTGCAGAAGACAAGAAGAAAAAGAAATGGTTACTGTCCAACAACCAGAGCCGATCCCATTTATGGCTGAAGCAACGACGAGTTGAGGAAGGCTCAACAAGAGGACCCAGATATCGAACCCATCCTCGCATGGAAGGAACATCAGGAAAAACCGGAATGGGCTGATATCTCCGACAGAAGTCCGGCTCTAAAGGCCAATTGGGCACAGTGGTACACGCTTCATGTCCAAGAGGGTGTCCTTTGACGTAAGTTGGGAATCAGCAGATGGAAAATCTTATGTAATGCAGCTAGTCTTGCCGAGATTGAAGATTATGGACGTTCTGCGAGAGATGCATGATGGAGTTTCGATAGGCCATCTTGGAGTAAAAAAGACACTAGAAAAGGTTCGACAACGCTTCTACTGGCTACATGCAAGGGAAGATGTCAAGAAGTGGTTGTAGGGAAAACTTTCTCGCCAGTCACTGGCAAGGACTTTCCACCACTGGTGCCATCTACCTTTGGAATTGTTTATTACTCGCAAAGTGCTGAACGCACCCAATAATATCTACCAAAGAAGGGTCCACAAAAAGGAAACCATAGTCAGAATTAGATTCCACTTCCTAAACGGATTCCACACATTTTTCCAGATTTCTAGAATGTTCTTGTTCCCCTGATTTCAGTGGAAGGACTTTAAAGCAACGAGAGACAAATTACTCGTTAGTTCCAATTATGCTCGGTTCGCACCAAAATGTGCAAGAGTAGTGATCACACTAGGATGAAAACTAAATGTGTATGCACTTATGGCATAAAAAATGACCAAGTGGCAATAAGTGACAAATAGCCCTCAGGCAACAAGTTGAGTACTTTAGTCGATGCGGCCGATTATTTTCCTCAACTTGCAAATTTGAACTTACACTCTAATTTAGCTATTCCATTTCATTCGATCACTCAAGGTCTTGCATGCTCATTTCCGAAACATTCGGAAAACAGCGCAAAGTATGACCCGAGAACATAATGGACCAAAAAGTCTGTCCATAAGAATTGTAAAGTGTTGGCTACACCACCGTGACACTTTCGTATTTTCCTTTTGCTTACGCCAACAAAAACATTCATAAATTAACCATTTCCGAGTGAGTGTTACGTCGGATAAAGTTAATTTAGTTTGCTCACGAGGCGATGCATAATGAAAAACCCCAGTATAATCAGAGCCTTATTGCAAATATCGCAAACCAACTCCATTCTAATAACCATTCTGACATACGTTTTTATAATTTGTAAACCGTGTGTGACAAAGTAGTGCAGTGCACACTACACCTTAGCATTCGCTACGTCAGATCTCTAACTCGTTACTTTGAATGGAACGATTGGTATTGGAAAGAGGAAGTAGACTGGAAACCAGGGCGTTGGCTACCTGGAAAATGATATTGTGGATCATAGGATCGTCTGTGGATTTCAGTTTGAAGACAGACATAACCGAGACAACAACTCCTCCGCGAAATTTACCAAACGCAGCAGAAAATCCTCCATCTTGGATTATATTTTTTTTCGGCAGCAAAAATTTACCTTTTTATTTGCCCAGGAAGTGGGAATATCAATAATAATTCTCGATTGGGTTGCACAGAAAGGTAAGAACAATTATTTTATGGCTCATTGAAAAATAAAACCTATCGGTTTCCTTTATCGAGTAATGGCCTAGCCAAGCCACGTGACCACCATGCTTTACTCAGACTTTTCCTTTTTGTTCATTTAGGAAAACCTTCCGCAAATAAGCCCCAGTGACGAGTCATAATCGCCTACGCAGGGCAGGCGAGGCTGCGTTCAAAATCTCTCCTCACCACTTGGTAGGCACCTCGAAATTTTGCCTCATCACTTCGAAGGCGCTCCAAAATTTTCCCCCACCCTTTGGTGTGCGTCGGAAAAAGTCCTCCTTTAGAAGGAACCACCATTTTTATGCACCTCGTTGTTCTTCAAGAAGCCACCATGTGAAATCACCATTTTTTTTATGCACCTCATTGTTCTTCAAGAAGCCACCATTTAAGAACCACCACTTAGTTTGCACCTCATTGTCCTTCAAGAAACCACCACGTGAAATCACCATTTTAAAGGTTCCTCAAAATTGTTCCTGTGGGAGAAATCATCTCTTGTATGCGATTGTCGCGCTTAAAGACGTAAGGTTTTTTATTTTTTTTATTATTATAAGTATTATCTGTATGAAATCTCAAGAAAATATATATTGAATTATCTAGCGAGATACTAGTCGCAACGTACTTTTAAAAATCACACCAATACTTGTTGCCCGTAACCACGGACGGTGGTACTCGGAGCTGAGATAACTTGTAAGTTGTCTTGATGGCAGGACCTAACGCCTCCTCCATCACACTTTTCCTTCGAAGCTCCCAATGTGGATACCATTTATTGTGAATAAGTTTTATATATTATGAATTTAAGTATCTTCAGTGTATGAGCTTTACTTTACTTTTGTACTAAGATAAAGCGCGATTATCGAAATTTGTTTTTCTTTGTTTTCTGAGGAGGACGCGCACCCTCCTGTTAACGTATTCTAATCGATCCATATTTAAAATTATCAAGGCAACGGTTGCAACTAATCCACTCATATATCGTAAGCGAGTAGCGATTTAGGCAAGAAATCGCCATATCATCAATCAAGTAGAAAAGAAAACCACAATTTTTAAATTCCTAACTAATCATTTTACAGGTTGTTCCAGGAGTGCACTTCAGTAACAGCGTTATTATATATCCTCATCTGAAACTACCCTATTGGTAGCAAAGTATTGAATTTAAACTCTTACGTACTTTTAATCCATATTTATTTGGTATATATATTTGCTCGATGCGAATTGTATTCATTCATGTATGGTTTTTGATTCTATTTGTGTTGTCCTTAGTGTTGATTTGGGGTTCATTCTCCGAGCAGATCCTTTCTGCCTGTTATTGCTTGCCAGATTAAAGACTCTCTATTCGAAGATTAGATTTTGTCCATCCGTGTGTTTATGGAAAGAATTCAGGTATGCAATAATAGCTTTCCTTCTGTATGTCGTCATTGATTTATCCATTTTTAAATTGTCCATACATCTCGGCGGTGAGAATTGGATGTCGTGATAAAGTTTTTTTTTTTATTTCGAACCGCAAACAAAAATACAATCGGTCCGCGATTTGAACACCGATTAGAAACGCGGTTAAGCCTCCTTCTTCTTGTCGATTTTAGTATTATTAAAATAAAGAAACAAATCTCGAAATTCGCGATACTTAGATAGCGCAAATTGTTTAGCAAGGGGCAATAATTGTCCTCAAGTGTCGATATTTGTAAATTATTTGACATTATATAAAGAAATGATTGATAGGTATGATTATTTACTTTTGATCGAAAACGCAAAGACGTAAAAATTAATTTTTTTTTCTTTGATAACGAGTTCAATAGAAGTTAAGAAAAGATACAAATGAAGTGAAACCCTTTTGGTTCCTTTGTTTTTTTGTTATATTTGAAAAAAAAAAAATACTCGAGTTAAGATGATCTCATGTTAGTCTTAAGTTACTTTTCAATAAAATAAGATTTCGATTATAACGATTTTTAAAAATCTTGCATTTGAATTTTAATTGGGTTTGAAATTTTCAAGAAGGTCCTAAAAGTTTTCAGGATGATTGAATAATTCATTCATAGGGGGGGTGGTAATCCTCGCACCTCCTTCGTTTGGAACAAGGCAATGTACATGTACATGCAACAGTGGAGATGTAGAATTCGGTATCATGATTAGATACTAGGTTGTAGATAGGGTGGAAGTGTAAGCGAATTTTTTTTTTACTTACTCATTGTTATTAGGGGCTGCCCATAATCTTATTGAGTCATGGGGACTCATCGGTCCGAGGACAGCCAAGGTTGCTAACAGGAGAGTTGATTTCTGTATGCAAATTGGGTGGGTTGAGAGACCAGGGAGATCGCATAACACCTTTGATCCTCCCTCCCCACTAGGTTAGACACCTCTTCTTCCTCATTCTGCATAACATTTTGGCAGCAGAATGGAAGGGAAGTTAGTAAACTGCCTATGCAACCACGATCATCTATGGTTTGCTTTCGTTTTAAATACTTACGTGCCACGTTCTATGGGTGGGAACAATAATTAAACCGTGATTTTTCTCCTCTGATCTACGATTATTCTCATTAGTTAGCAAGAGGTGCAATCGTGAATCGACTTTTCTTTATATTCAATCCTTATCAGTCTTTTCGTCGTTGGCTATGAGGGCCCTTAAGCATTTCAACATTTATATTCGAACTCGCACATCTTGGGTTCAACGGTCGGCAGAAAAAAAAGAGGTAACACCGGTTAAGTAGATCCCGGAGCAAGTACCCACGGCCTGTCTGAGCTAGTCATGGCTAAGGTACTGCCGGCCACCGCAACGGTCGATCTCAACCACGGTTCTACGTTGTCGCATGCCGTTTGCATCGATTGTTCTTGTCTAACAGTCGACGCGAAGGGGCGTTGCCGGCTTAGGATCGCTTCCGTCCCCTTACAGTAGGAGTAGATTGCTATAGCTAGACTAATGGATGCAACCTGGAGTGGAGCCTCCGGAAATGAGTGCACCGAATTTTGACATAGCATTTCAGTTCTAGTTATAGTTGTGGGATTTAAGTAGGATCCATGGTTTCAGGTGTAGGCTACAGTCTATTGTGACTACAAGGAGAACATCGAATACTTGTAGTGGATAGGCGCGAACATGTCAGCGGGTACCCTATAGGCTGTTCCACGGTGTTTTGTGGTCAGTACCTGTGGTATGCTGCTGGATGGTTCGCGCTTCTGTGATGGGGATGGATAGGGAATGTGGAAGATTGAGGAAGTAGTAAGAAGAGCAGGAAGCCGTGTTTGCTAGGTGTAAGTATTTATATTACAGGGGTGCTGGATGCACAGATACGCGGTTAGCTAACAGTGGAGATGCTGTGCCTTGGTATGGGTATCGATGATACAGGGGTGCTTGTCTCTTCTTGCTTCTTCGCGGGTTTCATGGAAACAACATGTCTTCTAATTTAATTCCTATTTTACGTTACAGATGGCGCCCAACGTGGGGCCCGAATTAGTTAACGAAGTTAAGATTAGAATTGATTAAAGTTAGGTCGATTCTGAGTGACGTAGTAGGAAGTTAAGAATTTTTGAGAATTTTTTTTTTGAAATTTCTCAGTTTTTGAATTGAAGTTGTTTGTTTAATGATCAGGTCTCTTAGATAGAGGAATACCATCAAGATTAGTGGTGCAGGCACTATTTTGTCCAGTGATTTAGTGAATTTTTCCTGAGTCAGCTGTTGCATTAGGTCTACCCACTTTTCTTTACCTCATGTCACTTAAGTATGTCTTCGATCTCTGTCCGGATTGAGCTGTTGTTTTGCTCGGTCGTCTGTTGCTGAGGTGTCGACATATCGAAGTTGAAGTCTGAGATTCCGGTCGTGGGAGAGTAGAATGAGCAGGTCTTCTGACCGGTGGTTGGAGCTTACTGCCCGACGCACGTCAGCTGCAGAAGCTGGTCACTCGCTCGAATACGATTCAAATTGTTCATCTACAAACCAACTTACTTTTGTTAATTATTGTACTGCCCAGATTGTTTTAGAAGTTTTCAGGCATTTTTGCTAGATGTTAGGAAGCGACGGTAGGCGATGGGACATGAAGCGCTAACCGGTAGTTGGAGTTTTTATACCCGATGTACGTCAGCAGTAGCGTAATGTCATCTTCTTATATACCTGAACATACTTTCATTTAGAAGAAATGTTCCTTTCTCTTACATCAGAACGCCGTAAAGTGTTAAGTCCACGCACACTAAATTTTTTTTTTGATTTTTGTTGTTTGAGCCGGTTATGTTGCAGAACCAAAACATGTACACCTTGTTCCAGAGAAGGGAGGGTTACCCTCTCCCGAATCTTTTATGAGATACAAAGTTAGATATTTAGTTTTTTTTTTGAAGTTTAATTCAACTTAGTATAAAGTTCTTTTAGATAGTTGGTAGTTGGTAGGCAGTATAGCTTCCAGGGTATCTAGTATTTTTGAGTATTCCGTCAATCAAGTTCGGACGTAAGTTCTTGATTGTCGTGTAAGTTTTGGGATAGAGCCCGTTTACCATTTTTTTTTTTTTTAGTTTTTCTTTGGGATAGTGCCCACCATTTAGTATTTTTGGGATAGAGCCCACCTTTATTGAATATTGATTAGAATTCAGAAGTTAGATTATTGAGTATCGAATTAAGTTTTCGACTATTAAACTGGATATCAATACTATTAAGTTTTTTTTTTGAATTTTAGGAATAGAATTAAGCATACATTTTAGGAATATAGTTGCTTAGAAGAAACTTTGAAGTATTTTCTTTAGAAGCCTATAAGTATAGTTACTTTTATCATTAAGCATTTTTCGATTTATATCATATTTCCATTTTTGAATTACGTTATTGATAAATATCCGTTAGAGGTCTTGCTCACGGTATATTTGAAATTTTTCTTCACACATACACTTTTGACTTGCAATTTTTTTTTATTACTTGAGTAGTATCCGTTCGAGGAATTTCTCACGGTCTGCTTGTTTTATTTCCATTTATCGGATTTACGAGAGTAGTCCGCCCATTTGTTCTCACCAATAAATGAGTGGTACAAATCAGAAGACGATAACTCAGAGTTTATACAACCCAGATTTACGTGACGTCATTATCATGCCGCTAAAACCAAACCATGACGGAGATCATACTCTGGATGGTCAAGAAGATGATGACCAATTGGAGGGTGGTTCTGATAGAACAGGGAATGACTCGGGTAGAACCCCTGCCGGCAATGAAGATTTGAGTGCAGAGGAAAGACAACGTCGTAAGGACGCTGCTGATTATTCAGCATATATCCAAAACATTGTTTCAGCTTCCATAGAAGCACATCGATGCGATGAAAGAAGGTTCATTAGAGATCAATTAGCTGAAAGCCAGAACTATCTTTTAGAGCAAGTTGCCAATATTATTCGAAATAATCTTCCAACCCAACCTCCACCAGCTGCTGCTCAACCTCCAACCCAACCCCAAGCTACGACCTCACACAACATTACCAGTAAGCCTGTTAATAGTACAGACGCTGCACGCGTAGTTACTGTTACCGTTCCTACGGGAGAAAAAGGAGCAAGACGAAATCTTACTGACCCTTTGACCGCAGGTGACGATTTAGCCGCTCAGTTGACACCCACATATCCACCGGTTATCAATCGAGTTTCGCTAGATATTAACCCAGCACAGATGACTCGGGGTGCGAATGTGGATGATTATTTAACGCGAATGAACGCGTTCAATTTCAATGATTCTCCACCGACATCGTCTACTCAGAGACGAGCGCCTTCAAACGCGACATCCTCTAGCAGGGTACCGCAATTCCATAAGTGGGGACTAAAGTTCGACGGCAAGAACATGTCAGTTGACGATTTCTTGTTCCGTCTAGAATGTATCCGATACAGCAACAACGTGCCATGGGACGAGATAGTGATGAACTTTTATCACTTCGTTTCCGGTTCGGCTGAAGCATGGTTTTGGATGTATTTGAAAAACAATAGACACACTTCGTGGGTTTCATTAAAGACTGCTTTGGTAGAACAGTACCGCAGCCTAGAAACCGACACGGAACTTTTCCGTAAGTTGTCAGATCGCAAAATGCAGAATGGTGAGTCGTTCAACGACTTTTACGATGCAATCCTCAGTATAAATTCCAAAATGCGAACTCCTCGTCCGGAGAGAGAATTGATAGAGATTATCAAAACAAATGTTAGGAGGAGGATGAGCGAACTACTCATCACCTATAATACATCAAGTCTCAGGGAATTGGCATATTTTTGCCGCGCTATTGAGAAGTCTCAAACCCAGTACGAGACAACGCGTCAGAATTTTGTGCCATCAGCACAAAGACCACCGATGAAGCGATTTGTCAATGAGCTGAAGGAAGAGCCTCATTCCGATTTAACTGTTATTGAACCTTGTAGCATAGATGCTATACAGAAAGATCCAAAGCTGTACAAGTGTTGGAAATGCCAAGAAGTTGGACATCATTTCCGCGACTGTAGTAGCAAATCAAAGAATGTATTTTGTTACCGCTGTGGTTTAGCGGACGCTTACAGTCCGACATGCCCAAAGTGCACAGCGGGAAACGAGAGGAGAAACAACCCATCAACCGGGGGGGTTCGCTCCGACTAGATTTACCCGGAGTTCAAGTGTCTAAGCCGACTACGCCTCTTGAACCTCCGAAGATTACAGTTTTAAAACCACACAAGAACAATAATGAATTACCAAATAATATTAACAATGATTGTAGAACAATCCCTATTTCAGAAGAACCCAAACCAAATACAAATTTGAATTACAATGATAACTTACCAGAACCACTATACCGTAAACCATTCCATGAGAGGTTACGTAATTATATTGAAGTACGAAAGAGAATCGTCACTTTCCCAGAGTTGTCCAAACGGATACGACGGATAAGGGGCGCTTCCATCGGAAGAGGACTACTTACCGTAACATCGCTTCAGCAAAAATAGGCCGAGAATCAAACGACCCGCGTCCTTATGTGACGGTTGATCTGTTCGGAGAAAAATTCTTAGGTCTTCTCGATTCAGGGGCAAGTATTAGTTGCTTAGGCACCGATATACTTCCCTATTTGAAGAATAAAAATGTAGCGGTAAGGAAGGTAGAGACTACCGTGTCCACGGCCGATGGACAAAAGCAATCCATAGTGGGAGTATTCACTACGGCGATCAAATACAAAAATGTGACGAAAGAAATTGATCTTTATATTGTACCATCGTTAAGCCAACGTCTGTATTTAGGCGTCGACTTTTGGCAGAAATTCCAGATCGCACCTCATATAATTGCGGGTCTTTCAGGAATTACGACCGGTGGGCCAGATGAGAAACCCACCAACCAAATAAAGTTGAATAATGAAGAGTCTAAACGACTAGAAACTGTTGTTCGTAGATTTCCTTCTTTCGCAGTCAATGGACTCGGGAAAACGAACCTAGTGCAGCATTACATAGATACCGGCGATGCCGTACCAATAAAGCAAAGGTACTATCCCATTTCTCCGGCGATACAAACTCTCATGTACGCGGAATTGGACCGCATGCTTTCGTTGGGAGTCATCGAGGAAAGTTCCAGCGCATGGAGTTCCCCAGTGGTGCTTGTTCGCAAACCTGGTAAGAACCGATTGTGTCTGGACTTTCGGAAGGTGAACTCCGTAACCAAGAAAGACGCTCGTCCAATTGCGCATATAGAGGGGCTGCTGGCACGTCTGACAGAGACGCGCTATATTTCTAGCGTTGACCTGAAAGATGCGTTCTGGCAGATACCGCTGGAGGAAAGTTCGAGGGAGAAGACCGCTTTTACGGTACCTGGCCGACCACTGTACCAATTTAAGGTCATGCCTTTCGGTCTATGTAATGCAGCGCAAACTCTAAGCTACTTAATGAGTCGTGTAATCCCATCGGGATTACGGGATCAAGTTTTCGTATACTTGGACGATCTGTTGGTTGTGTCGAAGGATTTCGACGAACACCTGGAGACTCTAGAGATAGTAGGAAAGTGCTTGACGAATGCAGGACTGACGATAAACGTCGAGAAGTCGAAGTTTTGTTTTGATGAGCTCCACTATCTCGGTTATAAGGTCGGTCAGGGTTGCCTGAAAGCTGATCCAGACAAGATCACTGCAATTACTAACTTCCCTTTACCAACCACAACTCGCCAAGTTCGCCGATTCCTCGGTATGGCAGGTTGGTATCGGAGATTTGTTAAGGATTTCAGCACCCTAGCCGCACCCTTGACCGAGACACTGAAAAAGGGAAAAGCCTTCAAGCTAGGTCCAGAAGCTATCGAAGCTTTCCTGCAAATCAAACAAGCTTTGACTTCAGCGCCTGTATTGGTCAATCCAGACTTCTCGAAAGAATTCATCATTCTCTGCGACGCATCTTCGACTGGCATCGGATGTGTACTCTGTCAGCGGGACGAATCCGGAGCAGAGCAGCCCATATACTACTTCTCCCGGAAACTGAATGCTGCACAGAGAAACTATTCGGTGACAGAGCGCGAGTGCTTATCAGCTTTCGAAGGTATCCAAAAGTTCAGATCTTACGTGGAGGGATACCGTTTTCGCGTTATTACGGACCATTCCAGCCTAAAATGGCTGATGACTATGAAAGATCCAACCGGAAGATTAGCGAGGTGGAGTATGCGACTCCAAAGCTTTGATTTTGTGGTAGAGCATAGAAAAGGAACATTGAATGTCGTGCCGGATGCTCTATCCAGAGCATATGAAGATGATGAGTTGACGGTGTCAGCTTTCCTCTCATGTCTACCGCAGATCGGAACCTCGGAGGTACTCCACATCAACCTAGAGGATCCATCCTTTAAGTCAGAAGGTTATCTGGATATCATCAGTCATATCAGGAAGGAACAGGAGCGGTTACCGGACCTCAAAGTGTCGGAAGGTTACATATACAAACGCACTAAACATGCGGTTGGTAATCCCTTGGCCGACGATCTAACTTGGAAGTTGTGGGTCCCCTCAGAGATGACGGAATCTCTGATCTCATTGGCTCACAATCCGCCGCGTGCTTCGCATGGTGGGGTGGTGAAGACAATTTACCGGTTAAGAGATAGATTCTACTGGCCAGGTATGTTCACCCAGGTCAAACTATACGTAGACCGGTGTGAAACGTGCAAGACCAGTAAGGCAGCTAACATGACCTTAAGAGCTGAGATGGGAAACTGCTTTGAAGTAGATAGGCCGTTTCAACATTTATATGTTGACTTTCTCGGGTCCGGGAATGTTTACATCGTAATCGTTTTAGATCAGTTAACCAAATTTGTTTTCATCAAACCACTTCGAAAGGCAACAGCCACGAGCGTGGTCAAATTCCTGAAGGATGACGTGTTCTTGATTTACGGAGTACCAGAGAGCATTCTCTCTGATAATGGTACACAATTCGTTGGAAAGGAGTTCCAAAAACTCATTGATGTTTTCGGGGTCAAACACTACCGGACGGCAGTGTATGCTCCCCAGTCAAATGCTAGCGAGCGGGTGAATCGCTCAATTCTGGCGGCCATTCGATCGTATGTCAATCCTCGACAGACTGATTGGGATGTCCATCTGTCTTCGATCAGTAGTGCCCTACGCTCGACGGTGCATTCAACCCTCACAATGTCCCCATACGAAGCCTTATTCGGGCAACGCATGATAGAGCACGGGGCAGATTATCGACTTTTGAGAGAGTTGGGTGGGCTGAATTGTTCGGAGATAGATTGGCTTCCCAAGGTCGCCAAGATGAACATCATTCACTCGTATCTAAAGCAAGCATTAATGAAAACTCACGAAGCATATGAGAAGAATTACAATCTTCGGAGTAGGAACGTGACTTTCAAAATAGGTGATGAGATTTATAAAAGAAATCATGTCTTAAGCGACGCTAATAAACATCTGAGTGCGAAGTTGTGTCCCAAATTCATTAAAGTTCGTGTGAACAAATTAATCGGTAATAACTTGTACGAGGTAGAAGATAGGCGGGGACACAAGTCGGCGTGTCATACCAAAGATCTGAAGAGGTAGCCCACTAGAGCTGCAATTATATACCGAACTTACACACAAATAACTTGACTTTCCCATAAATTTCAATCGACGAATCTTAAATAAATCCCCAATTGCGATGTTCGAGTACAGAGTACTACGCAATGAGACACAAGCTTTCTATAATAAATTTTAATCTTATGCCCGACTCTCAGCTGTGCATGAGACTCTTGGTTTAAATTTTAACCTTTTTCTTTTAGGTTATAGATAACCTATGGAGTGCGCAAACGACATCGAATTTACACATCGTGTAAACTTTTCTTTTGTCTTCGACCGACTAGACGTAAAAGAGTCGCAGTGTCGTTACGATACGACGAGCAAGAAGACCATAGGTACGAAAACCTATCTGCGAGAAGTTCTCCTTTTCTTGGAAATTAGACTAAGTAGACTTAGTCGAAATTCCAAGCTTTGTAGGGAAAACTTTCTCGCCAGTCACTGGCAAGGACTTTCCACCACTGGTGCCATCTACCTTTGGAATTGTTTATTACTCGCAAAGTGCTGAACGCACCCAATAATATCTACCAAAGAAGGGTCCACAAAAAGGAAACCATAGTCAGAATTAGATTCCACTTCCTAAACGGATTCCACACATTTTTCCAGATTTCTAGAATGTTCTTGTTCCCCTGATTTCAGTGGAAGGACTTTAAAGCAACGAGAGACAAATTACTCGTTAGTTCCAATTATGCTCGGTTCGCACCAAAATGTGCAAGAGTAGTGATCACACTAGGATGAAAACTAAATGTGTATGCACTTATGGCATAAAAAATGACCAAGTGGCAATAAGTGACAAATAGCCCTCAGGCAACAAGTTGAGTACTTTAGTCGATGCGGCCGATTATTTTCCTCAACTTGCAAATTTGAACTTACACTCTAATTTAGCTATTCCATTTCATTCGATCACTCAAGGTCTTGCATGCTCATTTCCGAAACATTCGGAAAACAGCGCAAAGTATGACCCGAGAACATAATATACCAAAAAGTCTGTCCATAAGAATTGTAAAGTGTTGGCTACACCACCGTGACACTTTCGTATTTTCCTTTTGCTTACGCCAACAAAAACATTCATAAATTAACCATTTCCGAGTGAGTGTTACGTCGGATAAAGTTAATTTAGTTTGCTCACGAGGCGATGCATAATGAAAAACCCCAGTATAATCAGAGCCTTATTGCAAATATCGCAAACCAACTCCATTCTAATAACCATTCTGACATACGTTTTTATAATTTGTAAACCGTGTGTGACAAAGTAGTGCAGTGCACACTACACCTTAGCATTCGCTACGTCAGATCTCTAACTCGTTACTTTGAATGGAACGATTGGTATTGGAAAGAGGAAGTAGACTGGAAACCAGGGCGTTGGCTACCTGGAAAATGATATTGTGGATCATAGGATCGTCTGTGGATTTCAGTTTGAAGACAGACATAACCGAGACAACAACTCCTCCGCGAAATTTACCAAACGCAGCAGAAAATCCTCCATCTTGGATTATATTTTTTTTCGGCAGCAAAAATTTACCTTTTTATTTGCCCAGGAAGTGGGAATATCAATAATAATTCTCGATTGGGTTGCACAGAAAGGTAAGAACAATTATTTTATGGCTCATTGAAAAATAAAACCTATCGGTTTCCTTTATCGAGTAATGGCCTAGCCAAGCCACGTGACCACCATGCTTTACTCAGACTTTTCCTTTTTGTTCATTTAGGAAAACCTTCCGCAAATAAGCCCCAGTGACGAGTCATAATCGCCTACGCAGGGCAGGCGAGGCTGCGTTCAAAATCTCTCCTCACCACTTGGTAGGCACCTCGAAATTTTGCCTCATCACTTCGAAGGCGCTCCAAAATTTTCCCCCACCCTTTGGTGTGCGTCGGAAAAAGTCCTCCTTTAGAAGGAACCACCATTTTTATGCACCTCGTTGTTCTTCAAGAAGCCACCATGTGAAATCACCATTTTTTTTATGCACCTCATTGTTCTTCAAGAAGCCACCATTTAAGAACCACCACTTAGTTTGCACCTCATTGTCCTTCAAGAAACCACCACGTGAAATCACCATTTTAAAGGTTCCTCAAAATTGTTCCTGTGGGAGAAATCATCTCTTGTATGCGATTGTCGCGCTTAAAGACGTAAGGTTTTTTATTTTTTTTATTATTATAAGTATTATCTGTATGAAATCTCAAGAAAATATATATTGAATTATCTAGCGAGATACTAGTCGCAACGTACTTTTAAAAATCACACCAATACTTGTTGCCCGTAACCACGGACGGTGGTACTCGGAGCTGAGATAACTTGTAAGTTGTCTTGATGGCAGGACCTAACGCCTCCTCCATCACACTTTTCCTTCGAAGCTCCCAATGTGGATACCATTTATTGTGAATAAGTTTTATATATTATGAATTTAAGTATCTTCAGTGTATGAGCTTTACTTTACTTTTGTACTAAGATAAAGCGCGATTATCGAAATTTGTTTTTCTTTGTTTTCTGAGGAGGACGCGCACCCTCCTGTTAACGTATTCTAATCGATCCATATTTAAAATTATCAAGGCAACGGTTGCAACTAATCCACTCATATATCGTAAGCGAGTAGCGATTTAGGCAAGAAATCGCCATATCATCAATCAAGTAGAAAAGAAAACCACAATTTTTAAATTCCTAACTAATCATTTTACAGGTTGTTCCAGGAGTGCACTTCAGTAACAGCGTTATTATATATCCTCATCTGAAACTACCCTATTGGTAGCAAAGTATTGAATTTAAACTCTTACGTACTTTTAATCCATATTTATTTGGTATATATATTTGCTCGATGCGAATTGTATTCATTCATGTATGGTTTTTGATTCTATTTGTGTTGTCCTTAGTGTTGATTTGGGGTTCATTCTCCGAGCAGATCCTTTCTGCCTGTTATTGCTTGCCAGATTAAAGACTCTCTATTCGAAGATTAGATTTTGTCCATCCGTGTGTTTATGGAAAGAATTCAGGTATGCAATAATAGCTTTCCTTCTGTATGTCGTCATTGATTTATCCATTTTTAAATTGTCCATACATCTCGGCGGTGAGAATTGGATGTCGTGATAAAGTTTTTTTTTTATTTCGAACCGCAAACAAAAATACAATCGGTCCGCGATTTGAACACCGATTAGAAACGCGGTTAAGCCTCCTTCTTCTTGTCGATTTTAGTATTATTAAAATAAAGAAACAAATCTCGAAATTCGCGATACTTAGATAGCGCAAATTGTTTAGCAAGGGGCAATTGTCCTCAAGTGTCGATATTTGTAAATTATTTGAAATTATATAAAGAAATGATTGATAGGTATGATTATTTACTTTTGATCGAAAACGCAAAAACGTAAAAATTAATTTTTTTTTCTTTGATAACGAGTTCAATAGAAGTTAAGAAAAGATACAAATGAAGTGTAACCCTTTTGGTTCCTTTGTTTTTTTGTTATATTTGAAAAAGAAAATACTCGAGTTAAGATGATCTCATGTTAGTCTTAAGTTACTTTTCAATAAAATAAGATTTCGATTATAACGATTTTTAAAAATCTTGCATTTGAATTTTAATTGGGTTTGAAATTTTCAAGAAGGTCCTAAAAGTTTTCAGGATGATTGAATAATTCATTCATAGGGGGGGTGGTAATCCTCACACCTCCTTCGTTTGGAACAAGGCAATGTACATGTACATGCAACAGTGGAGATGTAGAATTCGGTATCATGATTAGATACTAGGTTGTAGATAGGGTGGAAGTGTAAGCGAATTTTTTTTTTTGCTTACTCATTGTTTTAGGGGCTGCCCATAATCTTATTGAGTCATGGGGACTCATCGGTCCGAGGACAGCCAAGGTTGCTAACAGGAGAGTTGATTTCTGTATGCAAATTGGGTGGATTGAGAGACCAGGGAGATCGCATAACACCTTTGATCCTCCCTCCCCACTAGGTTAGACACCTCTTCTTCCTCATTCTGCATAACATTTTGGCAGCAGAATGGAAGGGAAGTTAGTAAACTGCCTATGCAACCACGATCATCTATGGTTTGCTTTCGTTTTAAATACTTACGTGCCACGTTCTATGGGTGGGAACAATAATTAAACCGTGATTTTTCTCCTCTGATCTACGATTATTCTCATTAGTTAGCAAGAGGTGCAATCGTGAATCGACTTTTCTTTATATTCAATCCTTATCAGTCTTTTCGTCGTTGGCTATGAGGGCCCTTAAGCATTTCAACATTTATATTCGAACTCGCACATCTTGGGTTCAACGGTCGGCAGAAAAAAAAAAGAGGTAACACCGGTTAAGTAGATCCCGGAGCAAGTACCCACGGCCTGTCTGAGCTAGTCATGGCTAAGGTACTGCCGGCCACCGCAACGGTCGATCTCAACCACGGTTCTACGTTGTCGCATGCCGTTTGCATCGATTGTTCTTGTCTAACAGTCGACGCGAAGGGGCGTTGCCGGCTTAGGATCGCTTCCGTCCCTTTACAGTAGGAGTAGATTGCTATAGCTAGACTAATGGATGCAACCTGGAGTGGAGCCTCCGGAAATGAGTGTACCGAATTTTGACATAGCATTTCAGTTCTAGTTATAGTTGTGGGATTTAAGTAGGATCCATGGTTTCAGGTGTAGGCTACAGTCTATTGTGACTACAAGGAGAACATCGAATACTTGTAGTGGATAGGCGCGAACATGTCAGCGGGTACCCTATAGGCTGTTCCACGGTGTTTTGTGGTCAGTACCTGTGGTATGCTGCTGGATGGTTCGCGCTTCTGTGATGGGGATGGATAGGGAATGTGGAAGATTGAGGAAGTAGTAAGAAGAGCAGGAAGCCGTGTTTGCTAGGTGTAAGTATTTATATTACAGGGGTGCTGGATGCACAGATACGCGGTTAGCTAACAGTGGAGATGCTGTGCCTTGGTATGGGTATCGATGATACAGGGGTGCTTGTCTCTTCTTGCTTCTTCGCGGGTTTCATGGAAACAACATGTCTTCTAATTTAATTCCTATTTTACGTTACATGGTGCCGAAAATGCAATAACTGTGCTGCCACCAAAGGGCCGAACAAAAAGAATCACAGCCAAAATAATGCAGCAGTATAATTGTCGGAGCACCCTTCGAAAGGATTGCAGTAGACGTAGCCGGTCCATTTACGTAAATAAATGGAAATCGTTATATTCTGGTCGTCATGGATTACTTCAGCAAGTGGCTTGAAACGACGCCATTCCTAATCAAGAAGTCAAAACAGTCGCAGACCAAATTGTCTTCAACTGGGTGAGCAGATTCGGCATTCCAATTAGAACTGCATTCCGAGTTCCGACCAAGGAAGGAACTTTGAATCAAACATATTCCAGGAAGTTTGTGGGCTTCTTCACACCAAGAAGACAAGAACAACACCAAGACGCAAGACATAGCTCAACTGGCCATACACCATCTGAGATTTTGATGGGAAGGAACATCAGACTGCCAAGCGAAATAAAATTTGGATGTCCCACATCGGAGCCGCTAGCCGAGGATGACTATATGGATGACCACAGAGAAAGACGCCTTCAAATCCACGACAATACCAGGTTGAAAATGAAGATGTTCAGTGACCGAATGAAGACACGCTACGATATACGAGCGACAACAACAAAGTTCCAAGCAGGAGATTGAGTGTGGCTTCACAATCCCCATCGACAAAAAGGGTTGTCACCGAAACTTCAACGTGACTGGGAAGGTCCATATACAGTCATTACAAAAATCAACGACCGACGTTGTGTACCGGATACAAAAGGGAGTCAGAGGAAAACCTAAAGTTGTACATCACGACCGGCTACATCGCTACAGTGGTCATGAAAACGATGGATTTGTTCGGGACGAGCAATCCTAAGGAGGGGGCAATGTAATGTGTGTACACTTTAAATCTCTATCAATATTGGCGTTTTTCTTTTTTACCTCCGAGCAGATTAAATTCAATGTCCTCCGATTTAATAAAGAAACAAGAAAAAAAAGCACTGAAATGTAATTTTTTACTTATTATTATTTTAACAATTTTTGTTTACCTTAAATAGACGCGCGACTGTCTTGGGAATCCATTTTTAATATTATGTTTGATTTTGTCTGTAAAATCCGAAAAAACAAGTGAAGTTGTCTTCGCTCAGCTATCTACTCTATTTGTTCGGTCGATTTATCCGGAGCAAATAGATTTAGCTCAGAGCATGAAAATTTTTAGCTCCGATATATCGGAGGTAAAAAAGAAACACAGATTTTTTTTTGACACATCCGTGATCTGATCTAATCTGCTCGGAGGTAAAAAAGAAAAACGCCATATCTCTCTATATCTCTATCTCTTTGTAGAATATTATTCCCAGAAAATTTAATAAAAGATATTCCTTTAGCAGGTAAATTCAATTTTAATGAAAAGGAAAAGTAAGTGAATAGGTAACAATTATTAATTAAGGCCGTGTGTGAATTGCGTTAAAATGTGTATTAAAACTTGACGTTTGGTTAAAATTTGACGTTTAGTGAAAAAAGGGAACAAATTTAGCCATTTGCTGTGTGAATTGCGTTAAAAGGGATTTTTTTAACCAACATTTCTGCGTAGTACTAAGAAATTTCCCTCATGATTTACGAAATTCCCCTCAACGAAAGATGTTTTTGTTCTTCTATGAAAAATAAATTTGTCTTCAAAACCAAGCTTTAAACAACGAATTTCATGAAAAGTCACTAAAAATAACAAACAAACTTTGTTTTATTTATTTTTCTAGATTTTACAGTGGTAATATGATATTTTGAAGCAATAGTAAGAAAATCTTCAAACAAAAATTTCCCTTTTTGGATGATTGTTTTTTTCCGTGTGGTAACACTGCAAAACATGTTCTCCCAGCTGACATCTGTTATCATTCTCAAAAGAAACAAAAATTATTTCGTTTTTTGGCTTTAAAATATAATGAAACAAAAGTATTTCATTTCAATCTCTCGAAATATCAATGCAATTGTTAATTCTTTATTACATAGAACTAAATCAAACGGAGAAAAATGGAACAAATCAACAAAACAGAAGAAAACTTCTCTATCATTCATTTGAAAAAAAGACACGTCAAAATTTTAACCCATTTAACCTGCTCCACAGCAGGATAAATTTTAACCCATTTTATTCACCACGCTAGTGTCAAGTTTTAACCAAACGTCAAGTTTTAATACACATTTTAACGCAATTCACACACGGCCTAAGGCCGTGTGTGAATTGCGTTAAAATTTGCGTTAAAACTTCTACCACGATTAAAATTTGACGTCTTGTTTGAGGTGGGATCAAATTTAGCCATTTGCTGTGTGAATTGCGTTGAAACAATTATTTTAACCAAGATTTCTGCGTAGGTTAAAAAAAATTTCCCTCGATAATTTAAGAAATTTCCCTGAACAAAAATTGGTTTTCTTTTTCACGGAAAAATAATTTCTCTTACAAAACATATTTTTAAGAAAACAGGGTTAATAAAAAGTCTTTGAAGCTAAAAAAAATCGTTTTTATTTATTGTTCTCGATTCTAATGTCATATTTTAAAAAGTTTAAAATTTATTTAAAAGTCAAAAATATTCAAACAAAATTCCCATTTTGATTAATTGATTTATCGGTGTGGTAACACTGAAAAATTGTTTTCACAGATCACAGCTGATATTTCTGTCATACATTGCAAAAGAAACAAAACAATAAGGGTATTCACGTAACGAGATAATTTTCTACTTTGCGGAAAAATAGAAAATTCCGGAAAAGATTTAAATGAACACCCCAGCAGAAAATAGTTGCGTAAACAAGGGAAACAAACAGCTGTTTGTTAAACGTCAAAGTGAATTTGTTCAATTCACGTCATTCGATCATTTATGTTGAAGTGATTCTTTTTTTTTTTTATTCTAATTAAATTTTAATTTTTGCTCTTCAAGATGCCAAGAAGTAGTTTTAAAACAAAATTCATTCAATTGTATGAACAAATCACTTTAAATGATTTGTGGATGTTGGAGTTGGAGAAAAGATGAAATGAGCGCCAAATTAAACGTCAAAATAAACGTCATAAATTATATCAGTTTTTTTTCTACAGTTTCTGCTTCAAATTTGTGAGATAAAATTCTACGATTTGCAGAAAATTTTTCCCATACAAATTTTGACAGCTCTTTTCTACCGATAGAAAATTCTACGGTTTCTACGGTTTCTATGGGTTTTCCGCGTTTACGTGAATACCCCTAATAAGTTCGTATTTGCTTTAGAAAAATGACAAATTTAAAGTATTTTGTGTAAATTCTTTTATATCTTTTAAAATATCAACGCATTATAATGTAATGTTTATACACTTTATTTATCTCATACGCTCTGTATCTCTTTCTATATTTAATGTACACACTTTTCTTACTCTCTTTACTTACTCTGTATCTCTTGTTTATTTAATGTACATACTCCCTTTACTTAATATCGTTTAATTGTAGTAGTAAACACTTGTGAGGGGCAATAATTAATTAAGATTAAGAGAAACTTTTTGTTTAGCATTAAGAACGTTAGCCCCTACAAAAAAATCCCAGTATTTTTTATTTGTAAATAGAGAGCTTCTCGAACTTTCAGCTTCTCCAAGAACCAATAGGAAACAATAGTAGTTTCTAGAATCCATCATTTTTGTTATATAAATAGCCGTTTAGTGGCGAGATGAATTAATTGATTGTGAACTGCGATAAGTAAAGTACACTGTGTTTGAAAAGTTATAATTGAAAGTGTTGAATAAATAAGTTTGTGAGTGATTTGAATAAAGTGAATTTGTGTTTTATTTAAAAAGTGAATAAGT
Source organism: Sphaerophoria taeniata (assembly GCA_943590905.1). Taxonomy (NCBI): domain Eukaryota; kingdom Metazoa; phylum Arthropoda; class Insecta; order Diptera; family Syrphidae; genus Sphaerophoria; species Sphaerophoria taeniata. Next base: position 25,883,616 of record OX016540.1, read on the forward strand.
TTTAATTGTCGGACCAAGCCGAATATTACAATAACAAGAAATTCAACTAAGCTGATGTTGATGGACGTGAGGTTCATGCAACGGGCGATGTTGGCGAATCGACAGTAAACTCCAGAGAGGAAGATAATGTCGGCAATGACATCAGCTCCGAACCAATATCTCCAGTTGGTGGCGGAGGTTCCAGCGAAACTACTCCCGATGAACTTTCTAATAGGAAAGGCGGGTTGTAGTTGTGCTTTTGGAAAGCATATTGGTGAAATAGTTGGAAATAGGGCCAAGATTCTATTTCCCTATTTGTGGCTGCATCATCACCGGCACCATCACCAGTGTGCTGCTCAAAGAACTACTGTGATCGAAAAAATATTATAAAAAAGTGTGTGTAAGGTATAGCAAAACATTCACAACAATATACCTTGTATTTTTGTGACATATTTTTCCATAGCTGCGTGAGACCCTAGAAAACAAAAGCATTGAATTTTTATAAATTAATTCATTTCAAACTTACATTTATTGTAGGTATGGTTTTCCAGCCTGCCTTCGTTTTTTTTCTTGATCCATTTTCGTTGAATGCAAAAGCAAGACCAAATTTCTCTATCAATAGAAACGTCAAATTTTAACACACTTTAACCTGCTCCACAGCTCAATAAATTTTAACCCATTTTATTCACCTCATTAGTGTCAAATTTTAACGCTGGCTAAATTTTAACACATATTTTAACGCAATTCACACACGGCCTAAAAGTAAGAAAGGAAATCGGTTAGTGCACAGTGCCGGTCTTTGCTTAACTCAATTGTGTGTCTCTCTCGGGTCTACTTTCGGCTGCCTGAGTCGTAGTTTGTACCTTTGCGCAAGGACTGCCACCCATATCTATATGTAATGTGTAAACATACACTCTATCTCTATCACTCTAATATCCTGTTGTAGTGAAATAAGTATGTAGCAAAAAAGTTGATTTGTTGTAGTAAACACTTGTGTAGGACAGTTAGAATAAGGGGCAACATCTAGTGTTTAAGAGGAGAACTCACTTCGTTAAGCTTCGAGAACATTCAGCTCTTACAAGAACCTATAGTAGTTTCTCGAACCGATTTGAGTTATATAAATAGCCACTTGGCAGCGAAGCAATTTTAATTGATTGTGAACTGTGTTTGAAAAGTGAAAATTGAAAGGTGAATAAATAGTTTTTTGAGTGGTTGGAATAAAGTAAATTTGTGTTTTATTTACAAAGTGTGAATTAGTTTTAATTGTCGGACCAAGCCGAATATTACACCAACTATTCTTACTAGGTCTACTTGGAAATTATATTAATTTTATTGAGTGTCTGTCTGTCCATACTTTATAAGGACTAAAAAAAAACACCACCTGGCATTTATTACAAACATAAATTAGAGCTCCTACTGTGTGGTCGTTTTTTATGTCATGCTTCATGATAATTAATTAATATGATGTGCTAAACTTTCAAGGGCTCCACCGACAAGCATATCGAAGTGAGCTTTTTCATAAGCAAACTCTTCTCGTTAAGGAAAACAACTCGGAAACTAAAACACAACAAGTGTACCAATTTCTCAAAAAGTCCGATTAAAAGGCAAAAACAAAACTTTTACAAACATCATAACAGAGAACCGTAAAAAAAAAACATGAACAACAACAAGAAAATTCTGACATTTTCCATAAATGCGAGTTAGCACTGGCAAATTTCTAAAGCATGACAAGCAAAGTTTCGTGGAAAATTATTATTATCTACCTGTTGCTTTTTAATAGAAATGTCAAGGTACCTACGAGCATGTTGAAATTGGTGTTGTCATAGAAGCGATAAGCGGGTAGCCGACAATCGTCCTTCTATTGTCGTCATGTCATCGTCGCCTTGGTTGGAATTAATGAGGATGTGGGTGAATTTAAACCATTAGGAACGAGATGAAGTTTGAGCTACCAAATTGGGGTCAGTGTCCTTAGAAAGGATATTGTAATGTGTATACACTTTATCTCTCTATATCTCTATATGTCTATCCATATGTAATGTGTATATACTGTAATGTGCATACACTCTTTATCTCTTTCACTCTAATATCGTGTTATAGTAGAATAAGTACGTAGCAACAGTTTTATTTGTAGTAGTAAACACTTGTGTAGGAGAGTTATAATGAGGGGCAACATCTAGTGTTTAAGAGGAGAACTCGCTTCGTTAAGTATCGAGAACATTCAGCTCCTACAAGAACCTAGTAGTTTCTCGAACCGATTTGAATTATATAAATAGCCACTTGGCAGCGAAGCAAATTCAATTGATTGTGAACTGTGATAAAGTAAAGATACCTACTGTGTTTGAAAAGTGAAAATTAAAAGTGTTGAATAAATAACTTTAGCCGTTTTTTATTGCGAACTTAGCTTAGCTTAGCAATAGGAATTCCAATAAAACGCTATAGTCAGTTTTAAACTGAGTTTCGTTCACCTTTTGTATATATATTTGATAGGTACTATCAAAAAGTGTCGCCATCTAGTTAGAGGCAGAGAAAGCCATTTTTTTTTTTACATAGAGTTGACATTTTGACAAAATGGCGATCTTATATTCACCAGATTATCAGATATCGAAACCTCTCAAACGACATCTTGAGACCTTATGAAAGCAATTTTTTTTACATGCGCAAGCAATTTTTTTTACATGAGTTCCTATGGTGAAAAACTATTTTCATTCAAAAGGTTTTGACATTTGATTATATCAAATGCCAAAACTCAACCAAACAATAAGCGAAAAACACAACGAAAAACTCAAGTGTCGAATTGCTGGAACCATTGACATATTATAATATGGACTGCTAGTTGCCAACTTCATGCGTGTTCAGCGTAAAGAGCGCTATTGGTTCAGGGTGGGCAAAAAAAGAACGATCCAGCTGTCAAAAATGAACAAAAACAAAAACATAAACAACGAGGTCGCTGTGCAGTGTTACCGCAGGGAAAAATATTTTCGAGTCCAAGATGCTTGAAAAACGAGTCCACGTAAGAAAAAAATTAAATACTTTTAGAAATCATTTTGTTTTAAATTTTTAACATACTTATTTGTGTTCTGCAAACAAAAAACGTTATAAAAACGAGTCCCCGTGCCAAGGAAGAAACAACGAGTCCATTTTCAATCTATAGAGCCCATGTAGTAACACTGTCGCTGTGAATTCAAACATATTTTTTGGGACTAATTTGGCCGCTTCGAACCAATGGCGCTCCTGTAGCTTGCACCTTTTTTCTTCTCATGAAATGTATGGAAATGACAAGTGACTAGCAGTCCATATATATTATGTCAATGGCTGGAACCTTATCCTCAGGAAATTCCTAACTAATAGCGTTTTTTTTGGTCGTCTGGAACTGTTCCGAACAGTTCTGTACTCGTTCACTTGGCACAAGATGACAGTTCTTTATTAATTATTCCCACGCCTCTTTCCCCCCCAGATACCGCACGCGCTGGGGTCCATTTTCACTGAGTACAATTGCAATTACGGTTGCTAATCGTATCGGCACTTAATTAGAAATTATTTGTAATAAATAAAATAAAAAAAGTCATGGCGATACGAATATCAGGAAGATAAGAGTTAGGGACTGCTTAATGCAAGCAGGTAAAAAAGGAAAAACAAGATAAATTTAAAATTAAAATTTTACAAAAAGTAAAAAAAGAGAAAATGCAAAATTTTAAAATCCAAAAATTTTAAAATTTTAAAGTCAAAGAAAATTATAAAAAGACGAAAAAAAAAAATAATAATAATAAATAAGCGTGTAGGAGACACTTGTCAAGTTCGTAAAAAACAAAAAAACAATAAATATATATATATAAAAAAGAAAAAAGAGTCAGTTTCTCTCTACTACAAATACGTATTTACTTATTTTTTTAGTTGTTTAAGAATGTACAGTATAAAAGCTTCCTTTGTGTGATCTTGCTATGGTGGAAATCAAAAATATTTGAGTTTTCGTTCACCTTACGTAACATTCTTGTAATTGGTTCATTACTGCCGTAATCAGTTCTGTGATGAGCTTGATGAAATTGGGGAACCGATCTTAGTGAATGTTCTGAATAGAACAGAAAAACGATTCCGAATTTGAAGTCAGAATCAAAAACAGAATCATGCATACATGCACACACTCGCATATACGTACTCGCTGCCATGTTTACAAATAAAGAAATTAAAAACAATGTCATGTCATCTGCAATTCTTCATATGAGGTTTCACAAATACACAACCATTCAACCCAACAGGAAACTCTAGAAAAAAAGAGTAATGTCGAAAGCGAGGATAGGTACACCAATTGGTGTAAAAAAAAGCAAGCAAGGGTTTAAAATATGATTGTTTTTATTCAATAAAAAGCATTGGAAACAGTGGGGCGACTTTCCTTTACCAGATTCTATGGGTCTTTTTTTTTAGGATGAAAATGGTCTCAAACGATAGATACGCGTTAATTAAGCATAAATCAACTGTTTTTTTTTGTCGGAAATTATTATTTATGTATTTAATCAATAAAATAAAAACACTATTTCTCCATACAAATTCATACAAATATTTTTTTTTCACTATAAAGTTGAACAGGTTTTTGTAGCAAACAGAAAGTATAATGCGGCGGCTTCGCCGCTCAAGGGGTTTTAACCCTCGATGTGGAGTGCACGACTCTGGCTACGCGCTCGCCGTACCGGCTCGACAACGACTCGGTATATATGCGATTTTATTTAATTAATTAAAAATAGAAATATTAATTTCTGACAAAAAAAAAACTGTTTATTTATGCTTTATTAACGTGTATCTATCGATTGAGACCATTTTCATCTTCAAATTCAGAATCTGGTAAAGGAAAGTAGAGCCAATTCCTAATTGAGTTCATCTTCTTCGTCGTCGAACTGGTTGTTAATTTTCCTAAGCATTTCCTTGCGTATTTCTTTTTCTTTAAACTTCACTTCTTTTACTCGCTGTGGATGTTCTCTCCAAATTCGTTCTTTTTCCTCATAATACTCCTCCAATATCTCACGTTCGTTTTCGGTTTGCAAAACTCCTTCATGCTATGGCTTATCTCATTTGTTTCTAAAAGTTGAACTTACTGGAATGAATCTGTCTCCCCTCAAGATCGGCAAAGCGTTTCTTAGGTCGTGTGTGAATTGCGTTAAAATGTGTATTAAAACTTGACGTTTGGTTAAAATTTGACGTTTAGTGAAAAAAGGGAACAAATTTAGCCATTTGCTGTGTGAATTGCGTTAAAAGGGATTTTTTTAACCAACATTTCTGCGTAGTACTAAGAAATTTCCCTCATGATTTACGAAATTCCCCTCAACGAAAGATGTTTTTGTTCTTCTAGGGAAAATAAATTTGTCTTCAAAACCAAACTTTAAGCAACGAATTTCATGAAAAGTCACTAAAAATAACAAACAAACTTTGTTTCATTTATTTTTCTAGATTTTACAGTGGTATATGATATTTTGAAGCAATAGTAAGAAAATCTTCAAACAAAAATTTCCCTTTTTGGATGATTGTTTTTTTCCGTGTGGTAACACTGCAAAACATGTTCTCCCAGCTGACATCTGTTATCATTCTCAAAAGAAAGAAAAATTATTTCGTTTTTTGGCTTTAAAATATGATGAAACAAAAGCACTTCATTTCAATCTCTCGAAATATCAATGCAATTATTAATTCTTTATTACATAGAACTAAATAAAACGGAGAAAAATGGAACAAGTCAACAAAACAGAAGAAAACTTCTCTATCATTCATTTGAAAAAAAGACACGTCAAAATTTTAACCCATTTAACCTGCTCCACAGCAGGATAAATTTTAACCCATTTTATTCACCACGCTAGTGTCAAGTTTTAACCAAACGTCAAGTTTTAATACACATTTTAACGCAATTCACACACGGCCTTACCATTTTCGAATCGTTGTTTAAAAATTTAATCGTCGCGCCGAATGTGCTGAGCATCCGCAAATTTAATTCTATCCTGATAGTAAGCAGATAACACCTCATTTGCATGGACAATCTTTTGGTCGTCTTTCCAAATTGAATAAAAATACGGGTAAATTCACAAACGTCAAATTTTTAGGTAGTGATTAGGCATCACTGCTTTTTTGCGATGCTGATCGTTGCTCAGCTGATTACGATGCGATGCTGATTGACAAAAAGTTTTACGTTTAAAAACAATTTTTGCTTAATGATGGACGTGATTCTAACAAAAACTCTCATTGATAATAATGAATCAAAAAACAACACATTTCTTCAAAAAATGCAAATTTCGAGGGTAAAACGTCTGAAGAGAATGCAAAAATTCATAAAAATTTCATCCAGAAGGAAAATTCCGAAGGTAAAAAAGTCTTTCAAAATAATTGAAAAATACCCGAAAGCCGAAAATTCATCAAATTAATCATTTATAAACAACTTAGAATTTGATTAAATACTTTTCATTGTCCTTTTGCTCCATTTTTACTCTAATTCCCGTCGGCATCAACAAGTTATCAAGAAAATTCTTGATGCTTTTTTGTTTTATATTTGCGCATCAGTTTATTGAACTTTGCAATAATGAACACTTGACATTTTATGTGATGCCAATTTTTGCGTTTATGAACGTGCTATAGAAATGATTCCTAATCATCTCTGCAGTGATGCGTTTGTGAATTTACACTACAATTGACGAGTTGAAATAAAAATAATTTATTGTCAACAGTATCACAAATCTGTCAATATAAGTAGTTCCAAATAGCAATTATTTCGAAATTTTTTTTTTTTTCAATTATGGCTGCAATGAAACTTGGCAGAAAATTTAGAAATAGAGACATCACGCAGCGCTGTTCTGCATGCAGAATTTGTCCCATAAGAGCCTGTGTATTTTTGATTTTGCTGCGCAGCAATTCTGCACATCTGTTTTGAGCTTTAAAAATAGACAGGCTCTTATGGGAGCAAATTCTGCATGCAGAACAGCGCTGCATGATGTCTCTATTTCTAAATTTTCTGCCTAGTTTCATTGCAGCCATAATTGAAAAACAAAATTTTACAAATAAATTGCTATCTGGCACAACTTAAATTGAGAGATTGGGTGCTTTCATAAATGCATGGTTGCTTTGCTTACATGCGATCATTTGCAATCATATTAACGTCAGACAAAAATACTTGTGCATATGTTTTACACTGCATTTATGAACACTTTTTTATGATTTGCGTCATATGTCAAAAGACCGTTTGTTACTATTTTCAATTGATTGCCCTTGTTCACACGTGAAGAAAATCGAAATTTTTCTTTGATTAGTGATGGCAAGCGGGGTTGCTCGCAGAAGACGTAAGAGGAAGGAAAAAATCAAAAAATTTAAAAAGATTAACAGCCGTATTTATAAAGATTCCTTAAGAGCGCTTTAAGACGTTAATTAGTTTAGCATGTTTAAATATTTAAGTTGCCTTTAAGTAACGTTACTTAAATTCTTATTTATAATCGAGTATCGATTGTTACTTAGTTAAGGCTAGGTCTCAAGGCAAAAAATGAAATGCATTTTGCGCGAAACTTCATAGCGCCCACAATTGTTTGAATATTTTAATGAAATAAAATTATTTTGGTTTGAAAAATGTTGAGTAACTAATATCTTTAACAATTTTTTTCTTTTTAATTTCACTTCAACGTGAAAACTTAATAATATCTCGAAAAAGCCAAAAATTTTGACATAGCCTTGGTTCCCCCTCCAAGAAATCCGTAAATATAATTTTTTTTTATTTTTTTTATTTCTTAACTTTCAAGAAAAAATGATACTACAGGTCGCCACGAGCTTCTTTTTTTCGAAATTGTTTACAGTTTTTGTTCTATTTTATTCCGAAAACTATGAAAAAAATGGCAAATTTTCGAAAAAGTTTGTCCACGGAACCGCGTATATCTTCCAAGATATTTGAGCAAATTTAACCAAGTAAACGGTTATTCAAAGCCTAAAAACAATTAAATAAGTAAAAATTTTAATTTTGTTTCTAACGTATATATTTTATTGATTTTGAGGCGTAAAACCCAAAAAAAGGAGGATATTTTTAACTTTCTTTTTGTTTGGGGCGCCAGGAAATGGGTAAAAACCTTTTTTTTTGTGGTCAAATTTATTTTTCCCTAAAATTTTTTGAGTTCTTATAGGTCGCCACGAAGCTTTTTTTTCATTTTCTTTTTCTAACATTTTTAAAAATGCAATACAAAATGACAACTTTTGTCACAAAATTGTGCACAAACTAGAGTAAATAGAGCCAATTTTTTTGTCTTGTATTTTTTTCCGATATCTTCTTTATTAGTTTTTATAAAAATAAAGGTTCATTTTTTTACAGTTTTCAATACATAAATATTTTAAAATCTCTCTATTTCATACATTTTACTTAGAAAATTCGAGTTGTCACACACACATAGAACAAGCAGTTCGGCAGTTTTCCGCTAACAAAAGTGGCGCTTTTCATTTCTCTTTTCCCTTTTTTATATTTGCTCTCTCAATATTTTTTATCCAGCAACAACAAAACATGCACACATAATGCAATTGGTTTGGTAAATGATTTTCGTTTTTTAAGCAGAGTCTATGTATTCATTTTCTGTCGCTGAGAGATCGTGGACTGGGATGAATGGACAGAACTTGTGTTTTTTTTTTGCATCACAAATAAGTGATGAGGTGGCACTTTGAAATCATGATTGTTTTTCCAATTAGGTCATACTAGTAGGAGAGTCGCTGACGACCGACCTTCACCGAACTGTTAACCGGCTGAAACTTTTTTTTATGAAATTTGGTTTGAAAACATATATGAATATGATAGCTTGCCTAACGAAAAGTGTGCCAGGCTATATTAAATTTAACTTTATTTTAATCAATAACTAACTCCTCCTTCACCCATATGTTAAAATGAAACGTTGTGCCACATAGCCATATGTGTAAGTAGGCTTGAGACAAGAAAAAAATTGTATGGGAGAGGGGGGCCTATTCCCCCCGTTTAGCCAGGAGGGGCAGTTTTCTGAAAAATTGGATTATTTAAAAAAAAAAAATATTAAAAATCAACGGCTTCATCTACAACAACGTGTTATACCTTTCTGCAAAGCCAAAAACTTAGGCTTTCATTTTGTATTTAAATTTAGTTGTTTTAAATAATAGTTTTAGAAAAAATAATTTTCAAACTCAAAATTTTGCAAAAAAATAAATTTTGTTAAATTTTTAGTTAATTTTTTTCAAAATTTTATGTGATTAAGAGCTTATTTTGCTTTCAACATTCAATTCTGTTTATAATTTTGAATATAAAAAACAGTAACGTAAAAATAAAAAAGTTTTTTTTTAAAGCAAAAAGTGATTTTGGTTTTTTCTTTATTTCTCGACAATGGCAAGGTATTTTTAATCCGGTTTACTGTGTTCGACTAAAAATTAAAAACAGCATTGAATATTGAAAACAAAATTAGTACTTACTAACATAAAATTTTGAAAAAATTAGTTCGAAATTTAAGAAAATTTTTTTTTTTCAAAATTTTAAGTTTGAAAATTAATTTTTCTAAAATAATTATTTAAAACAATCAAATTTAAATACAAAATGAAAGCCTAAATTTTTGGCTTTGCAGAAAGGTATAACACGTTGTTTTAGATGAAGCCGTTGATTTTTAATATTTTTTTTAAAAATAAGCCATTTTTTCAGAAAACTGCCCCTCCTGACTAAACGGGGGGAATAGGCCCCCCTCTCCCATACAATTTTTTTCTTGTCTCAAGCCTACTTACACATATGGCTATGTGGCACAACGTTTTATTTTAACATATGGGTGAAGGAGGAGTTAGTTATTGATTAAAATATAAAGTCAAATTTAATATAGCCTGGCACACTTTTCGTTAGGCAAGCTATCATATTCATATATGTTTTCAAACTAAATTTCATAAAAAAAAGTTTCAGCCGGTTAACAGTTCGGTGAAGGTCGGCCTTCAGCGGCTCTTAGACTATACAATTTCTTGAAGCTATTGGAAAAAGTAAAGTGAAATATACATATAATAGACAATCGGGGACGAAGAGGACGCTAGTTATTTCGGTGTTTGTTGTTTGTTTTCGTAGCAAGCTGCCGCGTCGCGTTGGTGGTGGTGGCGGTGCCGGTGGCCTGCCGTGCGGCGGGGAGGAGCGCTGATCTTCGTTGTTCGTGAATATTAGAACAAGGAACAAGTTTTTTTTGCAATTTCTTATTTTGTTTCATTTATTGTACATGGACGGAGAAGTGCAGTCTCATACATAAAGGAGGAACCCATTTGGTTGCACTTAGGTAGTACATATAGATATGTTATATGTAGGTACCTAATGAATGTTATTTTTTTTTTGTTATTTACCAAGTAGGTAATATGTTGCAATAGAAAACTTCCTTCTCACTAGGAACTGCTGTATTTACATATTTCTCGCTTATTGGACACAGTGTGTCTAGTTCATCTAGACAAAAACCGGTTTTGTAAGCAAAGGAAGCAAAATATGAATTGCACTGAAGACGAAGACTAAAACTAACACACTCACAAAAGCTTACCAGTTTTGGGTACTCACACATGCAAAGCAGGTTCATGTATACATTTCTTCCCCCAGACTAAAAGTGTCTTGTGTTTCAAAAATTTTTCATCTCTTGTGTGCAGCCCATTGCTATCTCCATATGTAAGCAGCAAATAAATAGGTATATACATAATGTGCATGCAAATAATTTGTACATTATCGTAATAGGAAATTTTGTTCAATTCCATTTTTCATTGAATGTTGGAGAATAGCTACCCGTTTTGGTGAGAACTCTTATATCAGCTACTGTAGCAGGTACCTACAGTGGTTTGGATGGATTGATAAAATAAATAAAAACGAGAGTGAATATTTTAGTATTGTTTTTTAATTTTTTTAATTTTTTTATTACTTAACATAATACATTGAATGAATGAGAAAATAAATTAAAACTAAAGCACTGTATCAGGTGTTCTTAAAAATAATTTGTAGATATTCCGGATTTGTATTCATTTTTGAATTTCGTCTTCAGTATTCCAAACACGCATGTTTCTTGGTACTCTGGGGTCACACAGTTCCAAAAGTAGATGATTATTGTAGTACGAAACAAGTTTTTCCTTCATTTTATGCTGCCAGAATTCGTCATCTTTTACAATTGTTGTCCATGTGAAATCACACGAAGTCCATACGCCAAAGTAACATTTTTCGCAACCAGTAATATGCAATTGTCCTTGAACTTGGTAATAGTAATCGTGTGTTTTTTTGAGCTCCCAATTATCACCTTGTTTTTGCAGATAAGCTATTTTTTTCAATCCTATAGCTTCATCTATTGTCATAGCTTTTGCAGACGAAGGGCATTTTACTTCACAGATAGCAGAATTTCCCACCAAACCATCAGGCGTTGCTCCAAGAAAATGAATTTCGCTATCATTAACAAAGCCACATTTTTCCACGTGAATTCCTGCTTGTTCTTCCAGTTTTTCTATGGCTTTGTTTTCGTTTTCCATTCCCCAGGCGACACTCGAAGAGAAAAATAAGCCGTAAAGAGAAGCTTTCACTATGTTATGATAGCTGACTGGTGTTCGGTACTTGCATATTCTTCCAAAGTTTGAACCTGTTACCATTTCCTTTCTGAGTTCATGCCATTTTTCACAATTCGCCTGGTCCCTTGTTTGTTCTTCGATTTCATGCCTTAGTCTATAATTTGTATGCAAACGTTCTTCAAATTCTTTCTTCCTTTTTTCCATAGCCTCATCGGGTAAGTCGGTTATTTGCAGATCATCATCATCAACATTTCCGTAATTTCTATCAGCAGGAGTCTTACGCTTTCTTTTTTTTGAAGCAGTTTTTTTAGAACTTCGAAAAAGTTTCCTCTTGTGGAGCTCATCCCGTCTTTTTGTTTCACTTCGTACTAGAATTTTTTTGGTTGGTGTATTTTCACTGTGATTGCGAGTTTTAGCATATTCGGTGAACGCCCTCTTTGAATTGAACTGAACGACGGCAAGAGCACATCTATTGCTGTACGATTGGCCCAAGGAATAGTTGATTCTTTTTCCACCCACGTATTGACACAGGACACTGTTGAATTGTTCGCAAATATTGGAGTCATACCCGAATAGAAGGCTTTGCGCATTTTGTTTCATCCTGGTTATGTATAGTTTGATACAGTCCAGCACCCCATCACCTTCAAGTTGTTGGATAAAGTTCTTTCCAATGGTATCCACACCGGCGCAAAAATACTGAGCACACTTCGAATGACTTCCAAAAACGTGGTACGGTACATTTAATATATCCTCCTGCAGCATTTTCAGCTTATCATCGTCTTGGCTGTTCCTACGGTAAATAGTTGCACATTTGAGTCCTTTTATTATTTTTTCTAGAGATGATGATACAATTTTTCTACTGCTCAGGATATATCTGGTGTTTTTCGTTAATTGCATCAATTTTTTTCGTAAATTCCGGTACAGATGGTTTACACATTTAATTTTTTGGATGCTTCGGTTGGGGTACGGCTTAGCTTCCAAAAGCCTTTTGTAAACATTTCTGTCACCATCAGCAATAAATTTATCGAATATGACTCCGTATTTTTCCCAACAGTATTTAAAACCATCCACCAGAATGTCTGCTTCCATTTTTGTTGATGGGCCGGTGTGGTTCTTGTTGCAGCTATGTTCCGGTATGTCATGTTTTCCCTCGCTGATCTTGCATATGTGGCAATATTTGTTTTTTACTCCATAAAAAAGTACCTTTTTAGATTTGTGTCCAATGACTGTCGCAACGCCCGATAGAGCCTTGTAGTTGGATCCATATGATCTGTGTGACCAAGCTCCGTCAGTAACAACTGTGATTAGAGCGTTACCGTTTCCATCGATGTTTCCATTTTCTTCCGCAAGCCTTTTTTTCCTCTGCTTCAACCATTTGTCTTTCAGCAGATTCAACCCAAATTTCCTTCGTTTGATTCTCGATTTTCCTGTATTGATTTGAGCTCATAAATGGAACATTTATAGCTTCTAAAACTCTCTTACACTGTGTATATCCGTTTCCAGCGAGCATGGTTCCAACGACAATTTCCGTGTTGATACTTCCTTGGTTATCTTCTTCCTGGTGACAGGTGAGCACTTCAAAAGCCGTGTTGCACATATTACAGCTAAAAGAAAGCTTTGAACTCAGACCTTGCCGAATTTCTTGAATAAGTACTAAGTTGTTTAATGTGCATCCAAATGTTGTACCATGCAAAGAGATTCTCATCAAACTATTTAAAAATAAATTTAAATCTACTATGCGCCGGCCTTCAGGAACAAAAGGGACATGGCCTTTTGTCGGGCCATCGACTTCAATGGGGATATTGAAATCATTTAAATGAGCTTCTATTTCTTCATGCTCAAAAATATTTCCAACGTTGGAGGATGCAGTTGCTGTTATAAGATATACTGAGCCAATAATTAGAGTAGACCTGTAATCATATTAATATAGAATGTGATTAAAAATTTATATATTAGTTCGTTTTACTTTTTGTACGTTTTTTTTTTTGTTTTATTAGGAGTCTTAGTTTTTTTTTTGTCCATAGTACGGTTTTTTTCCACCTTTAGGCATTGTAAAGTATTGTACGTTATCTATAAATAAAAATTTGTCTCAAACTGAAAAAGTCAAAATTTGCTTTGATCAAGCACGTCCTTATAAGATGCAATAATTCAAGAGCAGATTGTAATATAAAATTAAAACCGAACTCATAGAACAATCTATTAAAAATGTTTTTATAAATAGGAAGTTTTCGTCTTTTATACCTTTACCTTAAATAAGAAGAAAGCAATAAAAACAATGGCGCAAAATTATAGTCCGCTAATGAACAACTTTAGTGTGATACTAGCTTAAAATGACGTTTCAGTCATGACTCAAACGTCATTTGAAGCTAGTATCACACTAAAGTTGTTCATTAGCGGACTATAATTTTGCGCCAATATCATTAAAGGGGTAGTTAAATTAAGATGCAATATTAGGTACTATTGGAAAATAACAGGTAGGCGCAGGTAGTTTTTTTTTATTGTATGTTTTTTTTATTACTTGTAGGTATCTTTCACTAATCCTAAAAATATCTTATGCAAAGAATTAATCTAGGTACTTTTGTATTTAAAATCGGATAAAACAGATAATCTATATTTTATGGCATTTTTTTCAAATAGGGATAAAATAGGGATGATAAATGCCATAAAATATAGATTATCTGTTTTATCCGATTTTAAATACAAAAGTACCTAGATTAATTCTTTGCATAAGATATTAAGCTTTCTTTTAGCTGTAATATGTGCAACACGGCTTTTGAAGTGCTCACCTGTCACCAGGAAGAAGATAACCAAGGAAGTATCAACACGGAAATTGTCGTTGGAACCATGCTCGCTGGAAACGGATATACACAGTGTAAGATAGTTTTAGAAGCTATAAATGTTCCATTTATGAGCTCAAATCAATACAGGAAAATCGAGAATCAAACGAAGGAAATTTGGGTTGAATCTGCTGAAAGACAAATGGTTGAAGCAATTGAAGAGGAAAAAAGGCTAGCGGAAGAAAATGGAAACATCGATGGAAACGGTAACGCTCTAATCACAGTTGTTACTGACGGAGCTTGGTCACACAGATCATATGGATCCAACTACAAGGCTCTATCGGGCGTTGCGACAGTCATTGGACACAAATCTAAAAAGGTACTTTTTTATGGAGTAAAAAACAAATATTGCCACATATGCAAGATCAGCGAGGGAAAACATGACATACCGGAACATAGCTGCAACAAGAACCACACCGGCCCATCAACAAAAATGGAAGCAGACATTCTGGTGGATGGTTTTAAATACTGTTGGGAAAAAAACGGAGTCATATTCGATAAATTTATTGCTGATGGTGACAGAAATGTTTACAAAAGGCTTTTGGAAGCTAAGCCGTACCCCAACCGAAGCATCCAAAAAATTAAATGTGTAAACCATCTGTACCGGAATTTACGAAAAAAATTGATGCAATTAACGAAAAACACCAGATATATCCTGAGCAGTAGAAAAATTGTATCATCATCTCTAGAAAAAATAATAAAAGGACTCAAATGTGCAACTATTTACCGTAGGAACAGCCAAGACGATGATAAGCTGAAAATGCTGCAGGAGGATATATTAAATGTACCGTACCACGTTTTTGGAAGTCATTCGAAGTGTGCTCAGTATTTTTGCGCCGGTGTGGATACCATTGGAAAGAACTTTATCCAACAACTTGAAGGTGATGGGGTGCTGGACTGTATCAAACTATACATAACCAGGATGAAACAAAATGCGCAAAGCCTTCTATTCGGGTATGACTCCAATATTTGCGAACAATTCAACAGTGTCCTGTGTCAATACGTGGGTGGAAAAAGAATCAACTATTCCTTGGGCCAATCGTACAGCAATAGATGTGCTCTTGCCGTCGTTCAGTTCAATTCAAAGAGGGCGTTCACCGAATATGCTAAAACTCGCAATCACAGTGAAAATACACCAACCAAAAAAATTCTAGTACGAAGTGAAACAAAAAGACGGAATGAGCTCCACAAGAGGAAACTTTTTCGAAGTTCTAAAAAAACTGCTTCAAAAAAAAGAAAGCGTAAGACTCCTGCTGATAGAAATTACGGAAATGTTGATGATGATGATCTGCAAATAACCGACTTACCCGATGAGGCTATGGAAAAAAGGAAGAAAGAATTTGAAGAACGTTTGCATACAAATTATAGACTAAGGCATGAAATCGAAGAACAAACAAGGGACCAGGCGAATTGTGAAAAATGGCATGAACTCAGAAAGGAAATGGTAACAGCTTCAAACTTTGGAAGAATATGCAAGTACCGAACACCAGTCAGCTATCATAACAAAGTGAAAGCTTCTCTTTACGGCTTATTTTTCTCTTCGAGTGTCGCCTGGGGAATGGAAAACGAAAACAAAGCCATAGAAAAACTGGAAGAACAAGCAGGAATTCACGTGGAAAAATGTGGCTTTGTTAATGATAGCGAAATTCATTTTCTTGGAGCAACGCCTGATGGTTTGGTGGGAAATTCTGCTATCTGTGAAGTAAAATGCCCTTCGTCTGCAAAAGCTATGACAATAGATGAAGCTATAGGATTGAAAAAAATAGCTTATCTGCAAAAACAAGGTGATAATTGGGAGCTCAAAAAAACACACGATTACTATTACCAAGTTCAAGGACAATTGCATATTACTGGTTGCGAAAAATGTTACTTTGGCGTATGGACTTCGTGTGATTTCACATGGACAACAATTGTAAAAGATGACGAATTCTGGCAGCATAAAATGAAGGAAAAACTTGTTTCGTACTACAATAATCATCTACTTTTGGAACTGTGTGACCCCAGAGTACCAAGAAACATGCGTGTTTGGAATACTGAAGACGAAATTCAAAAATGAATACAAATCCGGAATATCTACAAATTATTTTTAAGAACACCTGATACAGTGCTTTAGTTTTAATTTATTTTCTCATTCATTCAATGTATTATGTTAAGTAATAAAAAAATTAAAAAAATTAAAAAACAATACTAAAATATTCACTCTCGTTTTTATTTATTTTATCAATCCATCCAAACCACTGTAGGTACCTGCTACAGTAGCTGATATAAGAGTTCTCACCAAAACGGGTAGCTATTCTCCAACATTCAATGAAAAATGGAATTGAACAAAATTTCCTATTACGATAATGTACAAATTATTTGCATGCACATTATGTATATACCTATTTATTTGCTGCTTACATATGGAGATAGCAATGGGCTGCACACAAGAGATGAAAAATTTTTGAAACACAAGACACTTTTAGTCTGGGGGAAGAAATGTATACATGAACCTGCTTTGCATGTGTGAGTACCCAAAACTGGTAAGCTTTTGTGAGTGTGTTAGTTTTAGTCTTCGTCTTCAGTGCAATTCATATTTTGCTTCCTTTGCTTACAAAACCGGTTTTTGTCTAGATGAACTGTCCAATAAGCGAGAAATATGTAAATACAGCAGTTCCTAGTGAGAAGGAAGTTTTCTATTGCAACATATTACCTACTTGGTAAATAACAAAAAAAAATAACATTCATTAGGTACCTACATATAACATATCTATATGTACTACCTAAGTGCAACCAAATGGGTTCCTCCTTTATGTATGAGACTGCACTTCTCCGTCCATGTACAATAAATGAAACAAAATAAGAAATGACAAAACAACTTGATCAGCGCTCCGATCCGCCGCCACGCGCGCCGCCACCGACACGATAACCAACAACAAACATCAAAATACATTGTATACCTAAAACATCGTACATCGTTGTCGCCTTGGTGCCCTGTGGTGATCTGCAGTGTTAATAAGACATCGATAGTTTAATCGATTAATCGATTGTTTTGAACTATCGGGACTATCGATTATTTCGAAATTTAATCGATAGTTAAATATTCAATGGATGTGCTAAAATTAAGTTCTTAGGTTTGCACTTTAGATGCCACTGCCAACGAGTTACCTATTCATGTGTGTCTTTTTATTTTTATACTACATAATTGATGTCAACGTGCGTATTCTCTTGTCGTATTCATAGAGATAATATAATAGAGCACGGGAGCGGTAGCACTAAGTACAAGTGAAGTTGACTCCAAAAATTGTGAGAAAGAAGCTATTAGGGAGTTCCTCTCCCTCTGAGCTCCTATATGTAACACAACAACAATTTAGATTTTGACGTTTTTTTTTTTACTTTTTTTCTATGTCCATTCCACCTTACAGCCAATTAGCGACAAACTCAGAAAGAGAGAGAGAGAGAGAGAAACAGGATCTCCCTTATGTCTTCTATCTCATAATCTAAGGAGACACGTTTTAGGCTAGCTTCCTTGCTTTATTATACTATCTCTATGGTCGTATTTTGTATGGAAGACGGAGGAAAAAACATTGACTATGATGAAATACGTTTTGTTTGATTTTTTTCTTGACCTGTAGGCCGTTGTACTGAGTCTTATTGTGTTTTTTTTTAATACTATCGATTGTTTATCGATTAATCGATTAAAAAAACAAAAACTATCGATACTATCGTTTAGCTCAACAATCGATGTTTTATTAACACTAGTGATCTGTCTTTGATCTGCATACGAAAGCAAAATAGAATATAAAATGAAAAGAAGCAAGAAGAAAAACATTTGCTCTCATAATGTCATAATGGAAGAAATGTTTGCCATTAAGAGAGCAAAATAACGCACCAATACATGGGCACACTTTTACTTGAGTTTTGAGTTTGCTTTTTCGTGAGACCCCCCCTTAAGCAACGTCTCGGTCAAAAAAGTAATAGAAACAACGATTCTACTACAGGAAACTTGAGTTTTGTTTGTCAAATTGCTGTCAAAAAAAAAAAAAAAACAATTTCTAAGGAATAAATCAAACACCAGCTGAAAAATTTTCTTGTTTCATTTGGCAAATCCAAATGATTTTGATTCAGGTAAGTTCTATGTGTAAATTCACAAACGCATCACTGCAGAGATGATTAGGAATCATTTCTATAGCACGTTCATAAACGCAAAAATTGGCATCACATAAAATGTCAAGTGTTCATTATTGCAAAGTTCAATAAACTGATGCGCAAATATAAAACAAAAAAGCATCAAGAATTTTCTTGATAACTTGTTGATGCCGATGGGAATTGGAGTAAAAATGGAGCAAAAGGACAATGAAAAGTATTTAATCAAATTCTAAGTTGTTTATAAATGATTAATTTGATGAATTTTCGGCTTTCGGGTATTTTTCAATTATTTTGAAAGACTTTTTTACCTTCGGAATTTTCCTTCTGGATGAAATTTTTATGAATTTTTGCATTCTCTTCAGACGTTTTACCCTCGAAATTTGCATTTTTTGAAGAAATGTGTTGTTTTTTGATTCATTATTATCAATGAGAGTTTTTGTTAGAATCACGTCCATCATTAAGCAAAAATTATTTTTAAACGTAAAACTTTTTGTCAATCAGCATCGCATCGTAATCAGCTGAGCAACGATCAGCATCGCAAAGAAGCAGTGATGCCTAATCACTACCTAAAAAATTGACGTTTGTGAATTTACCCTATGTTTGTTGTATTGAATTTTTATACTAAACAAATATTTGTACATTTTAGAGAAGAACCCGAAATGAATAACTAAAATTTGGATGGACGGACGGACGCTACAATTCAATGTGTGATTCTGGAATGTAGGCATATGACTTCATGCACAAATTGTAGAAAAATCATTAGCCAATGTTTAATTTGTCGATAAGACATTGTACGAGGTGTAATTTTGCGTGTTATAAGCTGTTTCCATTGAACGATAATCTGAGATTATCTCAAATCTACATGAAATCTATTCGAAATCACTAGATTTACCATACAAAATTTAATCATCTCGATTCAAGATTTCAAATTAATCTACTTGATTTGGACTGTGCTGAACGGACTCACTTTCCAATTTCCAAGGAATCGGTGGAAGAAGGAGAGAAGAAAAGACAAAAAAAAGAAGAGACAAAAGGAGATCGGAAACTGACTTACGTTTTACCTTCTGGATACCGCAAATTTCATAGTACTGTAACTTCGTGTCTGTGAATAAATGAGAAAAAACAGCAACAAAAATGAAGCGGTAGGACCATATTTACTGTGATAGTATTGGTAAAAACACCCATACTATCGCAGTAACTATGGTCCATAGCTTGTAGGCATTGTAATTTTGACAGCTCTAATCTAACAAAATCCAGTGGAAACACTACTAGATTATTTTTAATCAAACTGGAAGATAATCTAGATTATGTGGAAACGTAATATTAATTTGATATGAATGAAAATAAATATAATGCACATTGTTTGGTGTTTGGTATATGTATCTTAAAAAAAGCAAAAATTACTTTATTTTTGGATTTTCGGTAAGCGTCAAAAACAAACCAAATAAATTAATTGAATTGACACGGTGTAGAGCAGATAGCTTTGTCCTTGGGCTTGGTAAAAAAATGTGTATCGAGGAAGACGGTTCATCAAACCCGGTTCAATCTTCTTCGTTCAACTGGTGGTTTTTTTTTTGCAGGTGAAGTTTTCATTCCCATCCCGTCAAAATACTGCAGGTCTCGAAAAATCCTCGTAAACCTTTAAACAACAAATTTTGCGTTTAACTAAAGAGAGCTTTAAGTAACGTTGCTTAAATCTTCAAATTGATTATAATATGAACTTTCTACTTAAATCATACTTAAAGGTTGCTTAAAGTTAAGCAACCTTTAAAATTTGATTATAAATACGGCTGTAAGTGTAGAAATTTGACGTTTTTCTTTGTGTTCTTCTCTTATCGTCTTATTCTTCTATTTTTTCTGTTTTCTGCGCTTAAAGAAAATAAAGAACATAAAGGAATAAGCAAAATCTACAGAAGAAAAATACTCACGTATGAACACAATCGTTCTTCACATGTGAACAAGGCCATTGAACTTTGAATTTAAGCGCACCATACACAGTTCAACTCAATCGTCAACTGAATCAAATCAAATGTAAATCAACCTGTGTGTGGCCTTGTCATTTAATCAATTTGACAGTTGAATGGTTGGTTGAAGAAAAATCAAAAGATTTTGATTTTTTTGAAGTTGAATATAAAGTCCTTCAACTGAATTGAACTGCATGTGGACGAGTTGGTTGATTTGCTGTCAAAACCACAGATGAATTTAAAAGGGAGATGGGAAATCGAGCTGAAAAAATGACAATGCCTACAAGCTATGGACCATAGTTACTGCGATAGTATGCGTGTTTTTACCAATATTATCGCAGTAAATATGGTCGTACCACCTCATTTTTGTTGCTGTTTTTTCTCATTTATTCACAGATACGAAGAAACAGTAAAACAAAATTTGCGGAATCCGGAGGGTAAAACGTAAGTCAGTTTCCGATCTCCTTTTGTCTCTTGTCAAAACAGGGCTGGAATCACGTAACGCGATAAGCGATAGTTGATAATCAAAATCAAGGTTTTGCTCTATATAAGCTGATTATCAAATTGATAGTCAGTTATATGCGATAATTTCGTTCGACACCTATTTAGGTGTCGTTTTCAAATACTTATGTCGATTTAATAAAAAATCAAATAAATATTGACATTGTATATGCTTATAATATATATTTAAACAATATCTGACAAGTTTGAAGCAAAAACAAATCAAATAAAAAACAAAATTAATAGGGGTATTTACAATCCGGTGCAACAAAAAGGAGTAAGATTGCAAGATTTTATTTTTGTCTGTAAGGCCGTGTGTGAATTGCGTTAAAATGTGTATTAAAACTTGACGTTTGGTTAAAATTTGACGTTTGGTTAAAAATGGGATCAAATTTAGCCATTTGCTGTATGAATTGCGTTAAAAGGGATTTTTTTATCAAAATTTCTGCGTAGAACTAATAAATGTTAACTACACCAGACAAATTTTACACCATTGGCCATGGGAACGCATGCGAAAAGCTCTATTGTGATTCTATCATTTTAAATTTGACTTAGTTACAGGTGAGCTGCTTCTAAGCATATTTTTAGTTTAGAATTGAGATGTGTGTTTTATTACTACTGATTTTTTGTTAAAATCGAATTTTGGCTAAATTGGGTTCTATTACTAAGGGCCATTGTATTTTTCTATAGCAAGGTTAGGGTGTAGCAAAAGTGCAAAAAAGTAACAAAGTTGTAGTCTTTTATACTTTTGCAACGATTCAAGACCATTTGCACCGAATCGTGAATACCCCTAATTATTATTATTATTATTATTGGACTTTGTGTACTTTTATTAGTGAACAGTGTGACCTGGACCTTAGAAAATATTTCAATCCCAGTCTGAATCGGGGTTAAGACAAATGTCAAAACAAACAAAATTTGTTTCGTTAAAAACAGTAATGCCAACAAATCAAAGTTTTTTTTTGATCAGCTTACATAGACCAAACAAAAGTTGATAATCAAAAACGATAAATAATTTTTGATAATCAACTATCGCGTTACATGATTCCGGCCCTGCATCAGTCAAATTTCTGAATTTAAAGCAAGTTGATCTATTGCTGAAAATTAAAGAAATATTCCAAATAGTTCAAAATAATCCGGCTATTTGGAAAATAAAAAGCGCCGAATATCGGAACAAAATGAAGAAAAACCAGGCATGGGATTTAATTTTAGAGGAGTAGAAGCAATGCGTTCCAACTCAGTCTATGCAGTGTGTGCTCGAACACAAACCTAGTTGACAACTCAGTTTACAATCGAGTTGAAATGTGTATGGGGCACTTTACAAGGAAAAGAATTTGACAGTTGGAACAATAAAGGAAAGGAAATCGTTTTTACTATATACCTGTCTCTTTTATTCAGAAAGAAATTGAGTGTGCATGTGATTTTTTGTAGTTGCACATTTGCGCTGCAAATATTTGCGTTTTGCTTTTATGAGCATCTGACTTTTATCATTTGCATTTATGGACCCTGGCTACACAGGGATTTTTCAAGCTACTGAAAAATCACGTGCGGTGGCTACACACTGTTGTGCTTACTCACGTTCTTCTTTTCCATTTCGTTGCGGGGAACGTGAAATTTCTCTTTTTTGTTTGACATTTTTTTAAATTATGACAATCACAATATTATATTTTGATGACGCAAAACAAATATTTATTTAAACCATGAGAAGGATTTGTCTTCCCTTAAAACAAAACATCGCATCAAAGGCAGATAATATGACCTAAAAACAATTCTTCGGACCGGTCTTAACTTTGAACATAATTGCCAAGTTTCCCACACAAAAGTTCAAATTTTGGACGTACCTTTCCAAAAAGAAGTTCAGAAATTAAAACAAAAAACTTTACGTTATTTCATTTGTTAAAAATCAAGGGTTTATTGGGTTGTTTTATGAGGATGAATCAAGAAACAAAAAAATAATTTATAACGCAATTAAACTTCTTAAATGAATTCAGTCTTTAAAGAGGGATTAACGGTTTAACATTTGAAGCAAATTGAAAGTCTATTTCTTATCGGCTTTGTCTTTTATGGCACCTGAATCCTTCGACTGCTCCTCGGCTGCGTTTTCCTTCACATTCAGATGTGATGGACCGGTTTGCTGAATCTGAATAACTTTTTCATTTGGTTTTTGTTCTATGGCCGGCTTTGGTATGCTTAACGTCAAAACACCATCCGATGATAGCGTCGAAACTAGTTTTTCGGAATCGTTATCTTTTGGAAGCGCATAACGCTCGATAAATTGCAGTGAAATAAAGCCCTGATTTTCTTCTCGCTCTTCGTGTTTTCCTTCCACGACCACTTCATTGTCCACTTTGTCATTTGTCATTGAATTGCTGGACGTCCATACAGACCTGGAAACCATCTTTTCCGATTCTTGAAACCTTTTCGCTTTCTTTTAAATGGCGGTCAAACGGGTGGAAGCGAGTTGAAAGTGCTGAAGGCCAATGATTTAAAGATTTGGTAAGCACTTATTCCCAAACCAAAGTTACTGTTGTAGTATCGCGAAGACAAAGAGTCAAGGCTTTAAGCCAAATCCAAAAGCAGTTTCATTGACCACATTTTGTTCGCTCTTTCAATTTCGTTTCTGTTTTCTTATACTTTGAAGAGATTATCCAATTACCAGTTTTCGGTTTTCGCTGATGGGTTTGTAAAATTTCTTTCTTTTCAGTAGGTATTGATGCTTACAAGAGAAAAAAAAACACAACATTAATTTGTACAATTTGAATTTGAATTGAATGACAAAAATGACAAAGCCAGAAAAAAAAATAATAACAAACTTCAAAAAGAGGAACAATTTAGCAATGAAACTGTATTGCTCACTCCGAAAATTCAGTTCCCTTCGTGAGCATCTTCCCCCTTCACGTTTCGTTTCTCTTGCCTACAAACTCACTCGTTAGGGCATTGAAAAATCCCTGTGTAGCCAGGCACATGAACAACATGCATGCGTCAGACTTTCGCAACCATGCATTTATGAAAGCACCCATTGTTGACACTGTTGACAGTTTATTTTTATTTCAACTTGTCAGTTTTTTTACGAACACAACATGCACATCTGTTATGAGCAGAACTTGTTGAATAGATTGTTAAAGGTAATTATTCCGCAAAATTACACATTATTATTAAATTATCAAAATTCCCTTTAGTATTTCAAGATAAAGGCCGAAAAAATGTACGTTTTCAAGAGGGATGGCAGCAAACAGAAAAAATCACATCTCGCATGCAAAAGCTAAGCTACAACTTGAACATGGATTTCGTTGATCCTGTTTTGCAATTACCTACCTTCAAATTAATCAATGGCCTTTATATTGGAGTAACCACCCAGGAGCTGGATAATCTGGCTGCCGAAACAGCAACTAGTCTCACGACAAACCATGCCGACTATGTAATTCACGTAATGCACGATTGAATTCCGCAATTATTTATGACCGTGACTTTGGGTACAACTATTTTGGCCGCCAACGATGGCGCCTATGAAACATACGAAGGCTCTCCGGTGAGCAAGGGAATCCTGCAGTACGATATGTGGAATAAAAAATGCAGTTTTGAATGTAGTGTAATCTCATTAGTCATTTCAAGTGAAGAAAAAAGAATTAGAACCAATAATTGCTTAAATTTGTATGAAGAATCATAGTTCATAGAGCAATAAAGTGAATTTCTTAAACAACATCTTTGGATTTGATTTTTGGCGGATTCGTTTTTTTCAAATTTTAAAAAACAACGAGACAACCAAAACAATAAAATTTTGGCAGGTGTCGTTTTTGTCTTGACAAAACTTGGCAGAGTTTCTGCACATGTGTTTTGCTTGAAGCGCTGCATGCATTATTTCAATTCGTTTCTATTTTATTCGACAAATTTTACACTGATATAAGAATTCGAGAATCAAACAAATCAACGATAAAAATAAACCTCCTGACCAAAGATTACCTACATTTCCACTCAGCACGCAAATCTCAAACAAACCAAACATTATTTTTCGATTAACTTACAAGCGCCATGAATAATGGAGTGGTGATTGTAAGCGTTCTTACCAGAGATGATATAAGGTAAGGAGATGGAAAACAAAGCTGTCAAAATGACACTTGCCTACAAGCTAAAATTTACGGATTGCTAAGATGTGTGCGTGTTTTCACTAATACATTCTTTCAATCCGTCTATTCACCAAAGGGGAATAATTTTGGCAGTTAAATTTGAATTTTTTTTTTAAAAAGAGGTGAGTTAATGGATATGTTCACAAATAGAGTAAAATTATTAGGTAAGTAAAAGCTATTAAATAAACAGGCGTAGAAATTGTTCGTGAAATTTCATTTTCAAAGAGTGACGGTAACAGAAATTGTGCACAAAACGCAGACACGCTAAATCAGAACAAAAAAATTCTGTATTTTTTGGTAAAGTAAGAGAAATATTTTTCTTGTTTTCATTCATACAAGCAATCAAAATGTTTAAGTATTTTTATTTTCCAACACTGAGGCATCAAGATGAAGGGCTCTTAAAATATCCTTTTTTTACTTTTTGTATGAAGCTAAGTACATATTTTATTAACACAGAGATGCTTGCAAAAAAAAATCTAATAACAAGAAATAATTTTGTTGTATTCGTTTTTGGAAACGGTCTCTCGGCCACTTATGACACGTTCTAAAGATTAAACGATGGAAAATGAAGTATGAAAACACGGAATAATTTTTCGGTTCATTTTTGTTTGTTTTGGCTGCAAATTACAAGTGTAAAGTTTTTTAACTTTTTGAGTTGTGCGACAAGAATTTGTTTATAGAATGCAATAAAAAATGACAAATACATATTTTAATTTTTTGTTGAAGTTAAAACAAAAACAGCAACCCTGTTCGCCGTTATGCCCTTTTTTCCTTTTTTTTCGAGAACAAGAATCAAATTGACCATGAAAATTGCCTGATATTTCCTAAATTCAGTATATTATGTATTTAAATATTTGAGTGTGCTTCTGCCTTCAAACATATCTTTAAGTCTACTATTACACGGTGACTCATGAGTCATGAGCAGTGATCACTTTATAACAAGATTGGAAACCTACCTACGTTTTACCCTCCAAATACCGCAAAAGTTATTTTTTTCATGCACACATACTCTTGCAGCTCACTTGCTTTTTATTATGTAGGCAACTGTATCTTTATTACAAAAACACGCATACTCTTACAGCTAACCTGGCCCCTTAAGTTTGTATTACACGCATACTGTTTCAGCTAACCTGGACCCTCAGCTTGTAGGCAAATGTCACTTTGACAGCAAGGTTTCCAATCTTGGTATAAGTGATCACTGCTCATGAGTCAGACTTTTTTTCGAACTACGTTGGTGTAAAAGGGATACTAAATTCGAAAAGCTGAAAAGGAAAATAATTTGCCCGGTGAGTCGCTGGCAAATTTTCGTCCGACTCATTTTTTAATTTTGTTTTGTTCTCATTCTATATCTTTTGATTCTGTTTTATTTAATTCCTTTTGCTTCCAGTTCACATGTATACCATGCTATTTGAAAAAGTGAGAAAGAATGTTTTTCATTTCATTTCAAGGAATGTGAATGAAAGAGTGTTGCCAAAATTTGAGTCCTGACTTAAAAGTTATAGTGTAATAGTGCTCGACTCAGAGGATAAAATTTTAAAAGAGAATTCGAAGAAGAATCTTGAAACATGAGTCACCGTGTAATAGCAGCCTAAGGCACAAGTAAGTTTTCAGCCTAAAGCTTCGGAACGCATCCTTCAAGTATTTTCGTGGTGGGTTTAAGAAAAACGTGTTTGACAATTTGAAAATTCAATCTAGTAATCTACGTTAAATTTGAAAATCCGAAAACAAACAAAAGAGAACTGCAAAAATATAAGAATCCCACTTCCCACCTCATCTCTTTGTTTTTGTATTATTCAAAAGGAAATAAAATAAAATGAAAGAATATGAAAATTGCGGGATCTAGGGAGTGAAACGTAAGTCAGTTTCCCATCTTGTTACATAATTAATCTTTGGTTTTGAGCTTAAATAAATCCACATATTTTTATTATTATTTTTTTTTTTTTTTCAAAACACCATTGTAGAATATCAACAGGACCTCGTGTATGGGTTTCAATATACATTTGGATATCATGAGCAAATGAATCCGCGTTGTCAGTTGAATTTGCTACAGCAAAAAAATTAATAATTATGGAACATTTTGTTTTTGTTGTCTCCACTTTGTGTCAATCAATGAAAATTGTTATAAATAAATATGAGAAATAAATATTTTGAAAAATTTGTACTTTCAATATTTATTTAATTTATTTTTAAAACTTTATAAAATTTCACAAGTATAGTTTATTTATCAGCGACGCGTTTCGGACGATCGTCCATCATCGGGCACTTTCTTCAAACTTAAAGCTTTGGATGTTGAGCTTTCTGGTGTAGGTCCTGTGGTGTGTGCTATTGCTTGTTGTTGTGGTGAATTGTTGTTTTATTAAGCTGATGCGTGGTGAGCTTTTATAAAACCCAAAACAACTATTACAAAATCCGAAAAATCTGGAGTATACTGTATACAAAATAACATGCAACGACTGTCAAAATTTTACATAGGACAAACAGGAAGAACCTTCGCCGAGAGATTCAAAGAACATAAACAGAAGAACAACACAAAATCAACATATGCATTACACCTAATAAATGAAAACCATAACTACACAGATCTGAACAATAATTTAACACCGCTACACATTTTAAAAAGAGGAACAATATTGGAAGCCACCGAAGAATTCGAAATTTACAAACATAACAAAATAGAACCAAACAATCTACTTAATGACAAACTGACAATCAAAAATAATGTGCTTTACGAAAGTGCAATACAAAATAACAATAACAACACAAGAAGAAAACACAATAATGACAACCTATAAAAGCTCACCACGCATCAGCTTAATAAAACAACAATTCACCACAACAACAAGCAATAGCACACACCACAGGACCTACACTAGAAAGCTCAACATCCAAAGCTTTAAGTTTGAAGAAAGTGCCCGATGAAGGACGATCGTCCGAAACGCGTCGCTGATAAATAAACTATACTTGTGAAATTGTATAAAGTTTTAAAAATAAATTAAATAAATATTGAAAGTACAAATTTTTCAAAATATTTATTTCTCATATTTATTTATAACAATTTTCATTAATAATTATGGATTCGTAATATCTTATTTATCTATACCTATTTGAATTCCTAAATCAGGGGCCTGATTATGGGATTCGCGGCGGATCGTTTTCAATTCGACTTTTCAAATTCGACTCGCGTCGTGTTTCCTTATTAACGAATTCTCGGCGGCGGCGGAGCGAAAATATTTCTTCCAATATTCCAGTGATTTGACACTTTTGGTTTGACTATTTCTTCAATATTCCAGTTAATAATAATAAACACTCATTCGCCTGTGAATCCGCCAAAAAAAAAGTTGTCGGATTTCAACTCGCCAGCAAACATTATGACATTTCAAATTCGCCTTCGAATTCGTTAATTATAATTGGTCGGAATTCAAAACGGAGAAGGCGAAAGCGAAGGCAATATTTGAAAATGGTTAAACTCGCTAGCAAAAGGATTCGCCGCGAATCCCATAATAAGGTCCCAGAATCTTACAGCTACCTACAAACTAGGACAAAAAATTGCCCGCTGCCCCTCCTACAACAGGATAACCAAAAACAAATTTTTCCTTACCACTTTCTTTAGGTACATCCTTATGATGGAGCTCAAAAACTCGATAAAAAGGCGATAATAAAAATAATAAAAGTTTAAACTTCGAAAACTGATTTTAGAAAAACAATTCTAAAACAAAAGTTGTTTTCATAGAAAAATATTTTAATTCAATTCCAAATTATAAATTGATGTTTTCCTTTCTAGTCAAATTCTTTTTCCAACAGGGTGTTTAATCACAAACTGTCTTTAATTTCAAAAACTCGTGTTTTAAAATTAGATGACTTAAAATTATTTTCAAAACAATCTATTCGTTTTGATAAAAAAAATCATAAGCAGACTACGTGACCAAATTCAAACCACGCACATCCAGCTCAAATATCCAAACTTCAAAAGCTGGTTAAAACTTAGGTACCACCAATTATAAAAATATGTAATTCAGAAATAAAATAATCAAAAAAACCTTCAAAATATATTTGATTATAAAAAAAATTTGATAATATGATTTGTAAATATGTATGTATTGTATGTATACTTTTTCATAAAAATGTAAAGGGATGAGAGTGTGATGAGAGATATGGAAGAAAAAGAATAAGAATGATAAGACCGGAGAAGAAGCCGTGTTCTGCGAGCCAGCAATTAATGAAAAAAGAAAAAAAATAAACTACTTTAACTATTGTTAAAAAAGGACTTGAGAAAAAAAAATAGATCTTTGAGTTCCAGAACTCCAAAGACGAAACACTATCTCCATCTTTGAAAGACTCTGAACTCTCCGAAAAATAAATGAATTGCTGGAAGGACCTCCGAGTACGCCTTTACATAAACGGGTCTCTTCCAAGCATTTAGATTTTGAAAGTGTGTACCAATTTGCTTAGCTGTTTGAGATCCCATACTTAAGAATACTCAAAGACTTAAACATTTGATTCACACTCATAGATAAAACAAAATTTGACTATACCTTCTTGTGGCAACGCGGTACCAAATACTTTACATCTAGTGACCGGGACTCACGAAGTCAACATAGTCAAAACCAAACTTAATTTTAAATGAAAAAAAAAATTTTAACGTTAATTTGAAGTTATAAAAAAAAATGTAATGAATTGCCTCATAATTAATCTTCAGCCACTCCATCTTCCGATAGAGGGCTCCACGTTGCGGGCGCCATTTTGTAACGACCGGTTTTGCTGGTTCCATTTGGGCTGGCCTATCCCGACGGCTAGCTCCAGTCGCGGGTTACCGAACCACGGCCGTTGACAAAAAAAATATCCAGCCTTTAGGTGTCTATAGCTGTTTGTAGACACGCGAGAAAATCGCCTCGACCCACCCTACCGTGACTGCCTCCCTCGCCAGGGCAATCCCTTGAGTTGGCTTCTTCTCCTTCTTTTCTTACCTTACTCTTCCCTACTCATCCTCTCATCCCTTTAAGTTAAAACTTTATTCCATCATCTTCATATTAGCATTACTTCAAAAATAATCCATTATTAAATGATAAGATGAGTTTTCAATAAAAGAAAAGGTTTATAAATTTTATTCGTTTACTAATACATATATTGATACTATAATTCAATTGGCAAAATGATTAAATAAAAAAAAATGAGATGTCAAAAAAACAAAAATATATATATAAGATGCAAAAGTTGGCAATCATGGGCCATTCAAAGAAATATCCAAATTGATTCACTAAAAAAAATCGTTATCAAATCTTGATTTAAGATCACTTTTCTTTCTTGCTTTTACTTTACTTTGCACCCTTAATAGCGCAGTTAATTGAATAATGTTCTATGCTCAAACGAACTCAACTCAAATCTTCACAAAAGCCTACGTTTAAGTTTGCAAGTATTAGATAACAAAAACAACAACTCACCGAATTCTTCCGATGTAGTGGCCACTGCTGCTGGAAGTCGATTTTTTTGAAATTTTGCTGTGTGTACTTAGGCTTATCGTTGACGTCGTCGTTTATCAATATCATTCATTTTAACTTTAGCTATTGTCTTATGACTCCAATATACATATTCTAAGTTCAACGGTTTTAGCGATTCAAAAAGGATCTTTTAAATACAATTTACATTTAATTCCATGTACGGTAATTGAACGAATGATTTAATTTTAATAAAAAAAAATGATTTTGATAAAACAAAAAAAATGTAAAAAAAAAGTTTTATATTTGGTGGGGATTGAACCCGTCTCTCTTGGAGCCGGAACAACTTTCTCGGCGCCTAGACACACAGTGATTTAGGTTGGTCACGTTGGTTTCTATGCTTATGCAAATGCAATGCAATTTTGGGGATTTTCTGGTCGGGAAAACTTTCTAGTTTTTATGATCTCCTGTTGATCTTGAATTTTTCAGGACCTGATATTGAAAGTTTGTTACATTAACTTCCACGTATATCTATATATATATTTTATAACCATACCTATATATATATATATATATAAGTATATATATCTATATGTACGACTATAATCTACATATATCGAAAATGAATTAAAGGATTTACCTTGATCAATAATTGCGTGTTTTCCTTTCGTTTCTGTTTCACACTACACTTTTATTACTTTAATTTTATTAAAGTTTAAAGATTAGGCAATGTAATTTTTGTTTGAAACAAACTTTTTTTAACTTCACTTTAGACTTTAGGCTTTTCGGAATATGACCTTAAATGAAGGTGACGATATTTATTTTTATCTTCTTGAGTGCTGGACCAATAAAAACCCTGTAGTCAACCTTTGGACTGTCTATATTCTATATTAAAGACATTCAGCAAAGCTTCAATTCCGTTGAAGTCTTCTAACTCACCAATACGCGAATCCCAATCCCCATTTCATGACTCCCAAACCCAACGCGGATGAATCACTTCTCTTATGTTGCATCTCAGAAACTCTGTGAAACCTATGTTAAGGTTCTTAACAATTCTTTCCACCCTACATGCCTTTTATCTACATCGAGTTTGCTTCTACTTTCGCTGCATACTTCGAGGAGGATTTTCAAAATAACGATCTTTTGTAACAGTCCTTTAGTCGAATCGAGAATCTGATTTTAGGATTCGTGAAAATCAATATTGGTAACAATGTTCCCTACAACTATCCAACAAGTTTTCTTACAGACACCAAATCTATCAGCAACAGATCTAAAATTTCATAAATATCTACAATTAAATAACTCTTTAAATTATAACAAAAACTATATTACCTGAAGCACTTCGTATTCCCAAGAAACCACATTGTTATTAAAATTTGTTTATCCAACTCAATCCGCGGTCGACCACTGTGAACATTTGCAAATATGCCATATTCTTCGTGCACTAAGGAGCACAATGTTTGGAAGCTATTTCTTTCTAAGCGAAAATGACTTTTGAATGTTTGGTCATTAAATCTTGGAATGGTTCGCTCATAAAAAAGCATATTTTTTTCAATGTTCGCTCGACCATCTTCAAATTCACTATCTTCATCGCTTTCATTGAAAAATAGATCCCACGCAACAGGTGCGATATAATTAATGCAGATATTTAATTCACCTTCCATTTACTTAATACTTTTGCGCAAATTATTTCTTTTTTCGAATTTTTATTTTGCAAATTCAAATGAAACAAATGTCATTGAACATGAACAGCTGATTGTTATTCTTTTCAATTCTAATTCGTTTCTTTTTCATTTCCATTCTGGATATTCCGGATAAATTCTTTTGTCTTCTTTGTCTTTTCCATTCCATATCCAGAAAAAATAAAGAAACAACATGAATATTATTGAAATGGATAAGGAGACAACAATATTTTCGTTGCTCTAAATTTCTATTACGTGCTTTTATATAAATAAACGGAGAAAGTCTTTATTTTCTGATACTAATGAAAAATTTACTGCCGACAGAATTATATACATGCATAAAAGCAATAATAAAAATAAGGCCGAATTTGTTCGCATGTTTCTTGCTGATTGTCTTCCTCAGCTAATGGCTTCGTCCTTCTCCTTCGCCCTTCTTCGGCTTCCAGTATTGCCTCGACTTCGGTCAGCTGGTTGTCGGTGATGGTTCATGCATACTTGAGTCGTTCGTTCTTAATTGTCTTCGAGGTTTTTGAGCTTGATTTCGATAGCTGAAGCTGCATCGATGACGTTTGAGGACTTTTCCCGCTCTTCGTTGAGTTCACGAAGGAGTTTCTTGTTCTCCAAACGATGAGCATGTGAAATTTGTTCGACGACCTAAAGAATACAATGAACGTTAAATGAGATCTGTTTGGAGATGAAAAACCTTACCTCAGATTTCTCCTTCAGCCTCTCCTGCCAATTCGATTTTAAGGGATTGTGACCAGGGAGAGATTGAGATTCTTGAAATTGGTGCTGACTATTAAGTCACTTGGAAAGGCGATCATTTCCTTGGCGTGACTCTCCTCGCAGTGACTGAGGATTTTCAAGTATGTCTCGTGGACATTGTGGCATTGTCCTCGTGAAATGGTGTGACTTCGCAGATGAGTTCATAGCCTATAATACTCATGGACCAGAAGTCACAGCTGACCTGTAAGTAGTTTTTAGCATCAATGTTTTGTTTAAAACTCGAGGTTTGAAAGAACTTACGCTCTGCTGGGATTTGGTCAATCTGCAATAGGAAATTGTCTCGAGCAGTTCTGGAGCAATGTAATTAAGAGTTCCAACCGGCGAGGAACTGTGCACAATTGCACATGCCCGTCACGATTCAAGGCAGCGGGATTTCAAAAATCTTCCAGTTTGATGGCGGTCGATTAGAATGTTTTCCGGATTGATGACGCGATGGACATAGCCCATGCAATGGAGAGCATGAATTTATGAAAATTATGAAATTATGAATTTATTCTGATTTTGAAAACAAGAGGATTCCCTTCGGATTTTAAAACCAGAATGTTTTTACGAGTACACACTACACTACACATTTTGAAACCAAAAAAAAAAGTGCACGAGAGAAATTTCCTCATGATTTGTTTTCGTTTTTCTAATGAAGTTGCTTTTGCAAAATCTGCGGCGAAATAAAGTTCTTTTTTTCCGATAATTTAAAATTTGTAAGGAGAACCTTATTTTCTTTATTTTGTAATGAAATAATTGAAGACGAACAGAAATCCTTTGATTGTAATTAAATTTGCGGCAGTACGGATACGGACGACTACGCGGTTGTAAAAAATGCACAAACAGAATGTTTTTTTTTAGATTCCAGATTGACAAACGCCATTATACAAAAAAAAAAACACTTTGACACACCAACCACTTTCAACTCACCTCCTGAGATGGATTGGAAATGTTTAGAGATAGTTACGATTTGACACATCAACACAGACCGCAAAAACGACAATTGTGATTACGAATCGTAACTATTGGCGTGCAAAAACGAGAAATAGTCAACCATTGTTGATTATAGTTGATTATAGTCAGCGCAAAAACGCACCTCAGGACTCGGTATTCTTGGGTGCGTGTTAGTTTGATAAGAGGCTCAATTGCGATCGGACGTTTCTGGTCCTCCGTGTGAATTGCTTAGCTGTGGGTTTAATTCAGTGTTACCGAAGGGAAAAATATTTTCGAGTCCAAGAAGCTTGAAAATCGAGTCATTTACAAAAAAAGTGAGTCCACATTAAAAAAAAATTAAATTCTTTCAGAAATAATTTTTTTTTTAATTTTAAACATACAAGAAATTAATTGTGTGGTTTGATTGTTCGAAATACAAGTGTTAAGGACAAGAAATAACGATTCAAACATATATGATTTTTATTTCAAAATATTAAATTCTTAGTAACTGTACCTATTTTTGTTCTGCAAAAAAACGAGTCAAACGTGATTAAAACGAGTCCCCGAGTCAAGGAAGAAAAAACGAGTCCATTTTGACTCTATAGAGTCCATGTGGTAACACTGGTTTCCTTATTCATAAATAAATTCGCTTTGGAAACGAAATATTGTTCAAAGCAATTTTTTGTGTAAAAAAAAATATATAGATTGTTTAAAAGGCTTTTCAAGTATTTTTGGAAGCCTTATTTGTGTGCGGTCTTTTTTGTTCTGTAATCCTAAACTGGAGTGTTTGAATAATATTTTCGCGGAATGTTTAGTGTTTATGTGTTTTAAAAGGAAGTTATCATTATTAGATTTGAAATATTGAAAAAATAAAATTACTTTCAATTCAATACTGTGCAATCAATAATTTCAATAGGCCGACCTTCACCGAACTGTTAACCGGCTGAAACTTTTTTTTATGAAAATTAGTTTGAAAACATATATATGAATATGATAGCTTGCCTAACGAAAAGTGTGCCAGGCTATATTAAATTTGGCTTTATATTTTAATCAATAACTAACTCCTCCTTCACCCATATGTTAAAATAAAACGCTGTGCCAAATAGCCATATCGTGTAAGTAGGCTTGAGACAAGAAAAAAATTGTATGGGAGAGGGGAGCCTATTCCCCCCGTTTAGCCAGGAGGGGCAGTTTTCTGAAAAACTGGCTTATTTAAAAAAAATATATATTAAAAATCAACGGCTTCATCTACAACAACGTGTTATACCTTTCTGCAAAGCCAAAAACTTAGGCTTTCATTTTGTATTTAAATTTAATTGTTTTAAATAATAGTTTTAGAAAAATTAATTTTCAAACTTAAAATTTTGAAAAAAAAAAATTCTTAAATTTCGAACTAATTTTTTCAAAATTTTATGTTATTAAGTACTAATTTTGTTTTCAACATTCAATGCTGTTTTTAATTTTTAGTCGAACACAGTAAACCGGATTGAAAAATACCTTGCCATTGTCGAGAAATAAAGAAAAAGCCAAAATCACTTTTTGCTTAAAAAAAAACTTTTTTATTTTTATGTTACTGTTTTTTATATTCAAAATTATTAACAGTATTGAATGTTGAATGCAAAATAAGTACTTAATCACATAAAATTTTGAAAAAAATTAACTAAAAATTTAACAAATTTTTTTTTTTTTGCAAAATTTTGAGTTTGAAAATTATTTTTTCTAAAACTATTATTTAAAATAATTAAATTTAAATACAAAATGAAAGCCTAAGTTTTTGGCTTTGCAGAAAGGTATAACACGTTGTTGTAGAAGTAGATGAAGCCGTTGATTTTTAATACTTTTTTTTTTAAATAAGCCAATTTTTCAGAAAACTGCCCCTCCTGGCTAAACGGGGGGAATAGGTCCCCCTCTCCCATACAATTTTTTTCTTGTCTCAAACCTACTTACACGATATGGCTATTTGGCACAACGTTTAACTTTAACAAATGGGTGAAGGAGGAGTTAGTTATTGATTAAAATATAAAGTCAAATTTAATATAGCCTGGCACACTTTTCGTTAGGCAAGCTATCATATTCATATATGTTTTCAAGCTAATTTTCATAAAAAAAAGTTTCAGCCGGTTCTCCTACTATGATTTGGTGTTTCATTTGATGATGTGAAATAATTATTTAAAAGTCTAGTGGAGTTTGGGAATTTGAAAAATTGAATTTGAAAAAAAGTGATTTGTTTGTTGATTTAAGTGATCGTTGTGATTTTTCAAGGAGTACTTTAAACGGATACCTGCTTATTTAAAGGTTTGTTTTAGAGCTTAAGAATTTTCATGAGAACTAGAGAGTAATTTTTCTTAAAATGAGAATTCTTTACTAAATATTGTTAGTTTTTCATTGGATTTTCATCCGGAATTCGAACCGTTTGATAAACGTGTTGATAAATGTTTGGCTCTACTTTCCTAATTTGAAGATGAAAATGGCGAAATTTTTAACTATTATTTTATCATGAGAAAATGCATTTTTAAATCAGTTTAAGTAATTGTTTAAAATCCCGCCCGGAATTGTTGAAGTTGTTTCCTCAGTATTTGACAGCTAAAAAAAAAAAAACACACAAAAAACACACAAAATCACGAAGAGAATCCGGTATGGCAAAGGCGCCCCAAATGTTATCTTTTCTTTAATTCAAAAACTGTTATTGCTTACATGTTTTAATTTTTACCTTATTTTTATTTTTTCTACCAAAGGTGGTTAGTTTTTTGTATTTATATTTTTTGATTTCTGTACATACTTCAAAAATTGATTCTCAAAAAAGAGTACCTACATTAATATTATTTTACCTCTTACAGATTTATTTTTTCAATTTTGTATCATATTTTCCAGTAAAAATCGACAAAAGTATTAAATTTAGTTCTTGTTATTTTCTTTTTTAATAGGTTTACTAAAGGTGACGTGAAATAACGCCCAATGAAATAAGGACAAACATCGAAAATTTTATCTTATTTCGTTTTCGAAAACGAAATAGAACCTAATTTGAAATTTTGTTTTATTTCATTTGCTAAAACGAAACTAGGCCATTTTGGTCTTATTTCGTTTTTGAATTTATATAAACTTTGTTAAAATATTTGTCAACACTTAAATAGCTTACAGAAGAAATCGCGCAAATTTGATTCGCCAAATTGGCCCCTTTGCAATAGCTTGGTAGTTTTTTTTCCCTTGACATCTGATCGACAGCTTGCTTAGTAGTGCCGTGTGCCGTGTCTTATGGCCATGTGTCATAAGGCCACAGTACGAAATATGGCCATATATCACATTGTGAAAGTGTATTCAAACATATGAACATTTATCACTTTTTTAAAGTATTAAATTTCCATATGATGGCAATTAGAAACATTGATAAAGTCATGTGGCCATATTTACTTGCGATAATTTGGAATAAATGGTCACTATAGAAAACATTTTGAAATTACAAGAATAGACTTTAATTTATTTAGGTACTTGATAAGAACTTTGAATTGAGAGAAAAATAATCGTCATCCGTGCAAGGCATAGCGAGCGGAAAAATGGTTAGCCCCAGAGAGAATCAATATGGAGCGTGAAAATACACAAACACAATAATTATATCAAGTGAATAAATTAAAATCTATCCTTTAAAATTCATATTTTTTTCAATGGAGAAACTCATGTAAAAATAACAACGCAATTCTCTGCGAAATTTGCAAGAGAATAGTATAAAACATCAAAACTGTTTAGAGTTGAAATACATGTTTCTGTATGTGGGATTGAAGGGGCAAAGGGGTACAAATTATAACAACACCAATTAAATTTTAAGTTAAGTTTTAATTCAGTTAAAGTTAATATAAAAATAATACACTAGGTAGGAATACAATATTTTCATTTCAATTCAAGGTTAGATTAAGTTTTAATAGAATTTAAGTTTAATTAGCACTCAGAATAAGTTTTACACAATTTCAGTTTTAGTTTTAAGTTTAAGTTTTACACAATTTCAGATTTCAGTTTTAATTTTGTCAAAAATATTACTTTAAGTTTTATTTAAATGGAATTTAAGTTTTATTGGGATTTAGGCCTCGGCCACGCAGTAAGCGGGCGAGCGGCTAAGCGACGTATGGCCAGGCACTGAGCGACTGCTTTTGAGCGATTAGTAGTTAAAATGACGTTGTCAAGAACAGTTCGCCGTATTTTACTGTCGGAAAATCGTTTGTATGTGTACAAATTACTTAAACGTATAAAAAAAGAAGACGATTTGGTGTTCATCCGATTAACCAATTAAGATCGGAGTTTGGAGAATTTAGTCATTTATTTTTGAATCTACGAAAATTTCCAGATAGATTCTGGCAATATCTACGTATGTCTATCGAATCTTTTGATTTGCTGCTTGAAAAAGTGCGTCCTAGATTAATAAAACAAAGAATTGATATTTCTCCAGAGCAGAGATTGGCTTTAACTTTAAGGTATGTACATTTATTGTTACACTAGCTGACCCTGCAGACTTCGTACTGCCCCAATCGATAATCGATAACCCTCTTCCTCTATCGTTTGCATTGTTTTTTTGTTAATTCGTATGTATGGATCCGTCTTTAAACAAATAAGCGATATCAAAAAAACAAAACAAAATGGTAAGTATACGCCCCGTTGCCTGCAGTGCACGGATTTGCTCCTCATGTTGCTGTTGTGTAAACATTTCGAGTTCTTCGACCCTAATTGTTGCGTATAAAACACATTGACCATGATATTGAATGGAAAAATGATTTTTTATGATTGCTCTGAGAGTTACTGTTATGGAGCAATACAGCAAAATAATTTTTTTACATTAAAAATATCAGTGTTTCAAAAAAAAAAAATTACCAAAATCACGAATTCTCTATTTTCCCATTGTTTAAAACCCATTCAAAATTTGACTTGGGATTTTCTTGCTCTTCTGGAGTTTTCCATTTTGCCACTCATTTTACCCCAACTAATGCATTTCATATGAAAGAGTGTTTTTGAGATTTTTGTTTAGCCCATTTTTTTTGCATTTCAAATTTTCCATTTTTCCAATTTTTTGTTTACTTTTTCTTGCTTTCCAGATCCCCATCACAAATTTTCCAGTTTCCCTTTGAAAACCAATGAGTTTTCCGATAGTTTCATTCGAAAACCCATTTTGAAATTTTCCAGTTTTCCATTTGAAATTTTCCAATTTTCCATTTGAAAATCAATGCATCCACAATTTCATGCAATTTTCCATTTGAAAACCAATGAGTTTTCCGAGTTTTTCATATATTTGTTCGTTAAGATTCAATACTTGCCGCTCAGAACATTACTAAAAATTAAAACAGGTTTGGTTGCTGAGCGGCGCCGCCGCTTAGTCGCTCAGGATTTTGTTTCGCCGCTCGCTCATAACGTGGCCGCTTCTATGTGATTTCATATGTTTTATATTTTTTTTCCGCTCAGCCGCTCGCCCGCTTACTGCGTGGCCGAGGCCTTAGACGTAAGATTTTTAGAATTTAAGTTTAATCGTATCGTAGCGTTTCCTCGTGGCTCGTCGCGTTGCAAACTCGTATCGTTCCCTTCTTTCTTCGTCTTTTTATTCTCCGGCTAGCTGTTCTTCTCTGAGTCTGTTTCTCGTTTCTTGTGTGTTCTGTCAGTGTGTAGGTATAATTAGGCTTTTGTGATTTTCATACCGTTGAAGAAGACGGACTTAGGGGTTTACTATACTCCACATCCGGCCATCCTGAATCATTAAATCGGCTGCAGATGACGTTTTGTTTGGACCCTCGTGACTTCCAATTTTTTCTAATTCGTTACGGTCATTACGCTTGATCTTAACAACTGCGTAAGGTCCTAGGTACTTTGGCTGTACTTTAAGCCCTGTACCGAATTGGGTTCTTTGGATGGCAACCAAATCATGGACGCCGTGTTTCTTAGCAGGTTTCCGATTTTTATCATAACTTTTTTTGTTTTCGTTCTGGATGTCTTCGATTTGTAGCTTTGCTGCTTGGCGTAGTCACTCTGCTGTCTTCAAATTCTTGGATATTTCATCTTCCAACATCTCAGCTAGTTGTAAATCTTCGTCGGTTCTCATTGGGACTCATTGGGTGTTCTTTTTGTGGCTCTGGAGATGGTTGAGTTTATTGCCTTTTGTAGTTAAGGAACATGCTGATACCATTTCAATGGGTTCTCCAAGGACAGCTTAGTTAACGTAGCGATGATGATTCTATTCATTCGTTCGACTTGTCCGTTGCCTCTTGGGACGCCCGTAGGGATTTGGATATGCGAAATATTTCATTGGTCACAATAATCTTTGAAATCGTTGGAACTAAATGCAGATCCCTTGTCGGATATTAAACGAGATGGATTCCCAAAAATATTTTCCAAAAATAAAGGTTGTTGTCGATTTCACAGTGTTTTAAACGATATAGACTGTATGTTGTATGTTTGTGTAAATTGTGTAAGTTGTGTATTTTGTTTAAATTATTAATTTGTTAATAAAAAGAGGTGTTTTCGTTATAAATGTTAAGTGTTTAATTCAAGGTGTAAATTGTGTATAATGTATATATGTATGTTTGATAATGTGATACTTATGCTGCTGCTGATTGCTTCTGCTTCTGGTGCTGGATGTCGTCAAAGTGAACGAGTAAAAGTAAAATTCTTGTTTGCAAAGCAGAAGCAAAGGCAGATTAAGAAAAATGAATAACTGTTACAACAGTTGCTTTTAAAGAAATTAAGAGAGAGTATTTTTATAGGGTATGATGTGATGTTTGTAAGTTGCAATTAAATTAAAACTGTTATACATGATATAAGAGTCAAATTTTTAGTAACAATAAACAAAATAGAAGTTTCAATTAGAATTTATGATGCTGTTTCAGAACATTCAGCCCCCCCTGGAAGGTAAGGGAGCAAGTTTCACAATAGGTCGGATATAACTGCCGTTGTTAGTTTTGACGGTAACGACTCTGCAATTGTCATCATTTCCGGGGTGGGTTTTCGTCACCCGGCCAAGTATCCACTTTGATGGAGGGAGATTAGGCTTTTTTAATAGGATGACATCATCGATTTGGAGTTTTCTTTGCGCTTTTTGCCATTTTGGTCGATTCTGGAGTGACGTCAAGTATTCTTGGTGCCAGCGCTTCCAGATCCTTTGCATAAGTGCCTGTAAAAGAAACCAGTTTTTTTGGGTTGAAACATTTTCTAAGTTAACATCAGGTGTAGGGACTGAAGAATAAGATTCTTCAATCATGAAGTGGGATGGAGTTAGAGAAGTA
The DNA here is from genome assembly GCA_943590905.1 of Sphaerophoria taeniata. Lineage (NCBI taxonomy): Eukaryota > Metazoa > Arthropoda > Insecta > Diptera > Syrphidae > Sphaerophoria > Sphaerophoria taeniata. Next base: position 25,924,722 of record OX016540.1, read on the forward strand.
GGTTCAAAATCAGACGTTTTCCACATGGGGCGCGAATTTTAAAGGCTTTCAATCTTGGTCAGTACGGTGTTTATTTCCTCGTAGGTCAGCCTGTGTTCGCCAATAACACGTTTTAAATGGGTTTTCACTGATTTCACCCCAGCTTCCCGTAATCCTCCAAAGTGAGGAGCGGAAGGTGGGATAAATTTCCAGGCGATTTGGTCCTTGGATAGATGATCGATGATAATGTTGTTTCGTTGCTGATTCATAAGAAGGTCGAATAGTTCACCAAGTTTTCTTTGTGCACCATGAAAATTAGTTGCGTTGTCGCTCCATATTTCCGATGGTTTACCGCGACGCTCCACGAACCGGTCCAGAGCTAACAGAAACGTATCTCCATTGATTCAATATGGATTCCTTTAGTGACAAAGCAAACAAACAACGCGATGTATGCCTTCACAAATTTAGGGTTTCGACCGCGAGCAAGGCGGAGACTTATAGGGCCTGCGTAATCGACACCCACCTTACTGAAAGGACGTGAAAAACGGACACGTTCTACTGGTAGATCGCCCATGAGTTGATGTGTCGAAGTTTGACGTTGCCGAAAGCAATCAATACAATTGAATACAATATTGCGTAATAGGTTTCTGCAGCCAAGAACATAATAGTTTTGTTTAAGTAATGCAATCATTAAAGTTACGCCAGCGTGAAGATATTGGATGTGAATTGAATTAGCTATAATTTTAGTAATAGGATGCGATTTACACAGAATTATCGGATGTTTTTCATTATACGTCAAATCCAAAAACCGTATACGTCCACCGACTCGAAGAACTTCAGATTTGTCAAGGAACGGGCTTAGAGTCAATAGTTTACTTTTCGACGGTAGTTCTTTAGCTTTGTTTAAAGCATTTATTTCGGAACCGAAAATCGAGGCTTGAGCACTTTTAATGAGGAGAGTTTTGGCTTCATACATTTCTTGGGCACACAAATAAGTCAAGGAATTACGATTGTTCTTAAAACGCGAATTTCTAATAAACCGATACATATAGCTGACAACACGAACCAACTTGAACCAGTTGGCATATTTTGAAGCTAAAATTTCAAGCACGTTTTTATCTCTCAAATTTGAAACGAATACCTGGACTGTAGTGCTTTTCCGTTCTTCTAAGTCTTCACTCGGTATATCTTCAATATTGTAGTCTGAGATAGGCCAGTCTGAAGGTTCGCTTTTCAACCATGACGGTCCGTTCCACCAAATATCCGTTGATGAAAGCAGTGACGGTGAAATACCTCGTGACGCGACATCAGCTGGATTTTGCGGAGATCTTACGTGATTCCAACGTTTGAATGGCAATGAGGCATGGATTTCCGACGTCCGATTGGCAACAAAGACCGACCATTTTTTCGGAGAAGTAGCCAGCCAATGTAGAACAATAGACGAATCGGTCCAGGAAAACACTGAAATATCTTTCTCCTGTAACGAAACTTTAATTTTATTTACAAGTCGGGTTAGTAAGAGAGCCCCACAGAGTTCAAGTTTTGGCAATGATATAACTTTTATCGGAGCGACTCTGGTCTTTGCTGCAACAATCGATATCATTATGTTGCCGTTCGGATCAACACTCCGACAGTAAACGACGGCAGCGTACGCATCCAAAGATGCATCACAAAATGCGTGCAGCACCTTGTGGGTTCTTCCAGACCACATTACCCTCGGAATTGAAATCGATTCAACCAACCAACGAACGGCAGCTCATCACGGATTTGTGTCCATCGATGGACGAGTTCTTGAGGAACATAGCCATCCCAGCTTATTTTTTTTCGCCACAAATCCTGAAAGAAGATTTTGACCGAAACGACAATTGGAGGTCGAAAACACTTGAAGCATCGGATAACATACGCCATTTTGTGCACGTTGTTGGTTGCGGAAGTAACACCTTGTAGGAGAAGCAATCTTTAGAGGGACACCATCGAAGACCAAGAACCTTGATCACTCCTAATTCTTCAAATTGTACTGGGGACATCTCACGTTGGTCCTCTGGCAAGGAGAGTAAGAGCGGCCAACAATTTGTGGTCCATTTGCGCAAATTGAATCCACCTAGCTGCAAAAGTTCCACCAGTTCAGCTCGAAGAGACATGACTTCATCTATGGAATCAGCTCCCGTGAAAACGTCGTCGACGTAGAAGTCATTCAAGATTATATTCGCGGCTCTAGGATGCGTCTTCGTGTAATCAATCGCCAGTTGTTTCAGAGTTCTTACTGAAAAGAATGGAGCAGCTGAAGTACCGTAGGTTACTGTTAGTAGCTTATAATGCCTTATTGGTTCCTTTGGGGAAGAACGCCAAATTATTCGCTGATAGTCTGTGTGGTTTGGAGCAACTAAAATCTGCCGAAACATTTTCTCTATATCCCCGGATATAACAAAACCATGACGACGACTTTGAAGGCAAATAGTAAAAATATCGTGCTGTGTAGTAGGGCCAACAAGAAGAAGCTCGTTGAGAGAAGATTTTCCAGAATTGTGAGGCTTGGCTGAACCATCAAAGACCACTCTTAATTTGGTAGTAGAACTATCAGACTTAACTACGGCATGATGAGGAAAATAATAACTTCCCGAAGACTCTGTCATAACTTCGTGCTGTGGTATATCCACCATGTGTCCTAATGCGACATACTCATTTATGAAATTAGTGTATTGAGTTTTCAAATCGGGATTGGTTAAAAATCTGCGCTCCATAGAACGCAATCTATTAAGAGCGATGTCAAATGAGTTGCATAGTTTTGATCTAAAATTCGGTTTGAATGGCAACTCAACTATGTAACGTCCATCAGTGGCACGCTTATGCGTTGTTACGAAATGTTCCTCGGCTTTTTCTTCCTCAATTGAAAGAATTGGTTGCCAGTTGATCTCTTCTCAGCGCCAAAATCGTTCCAAGTCAAACTCTTGGGAGAAGTCAATTTGAGTGTCTTAACTTCAAGACTGTTGAACGCACGTTGCTGTTCAATGCTGCCTGCTATCACCCATCCAAACATTGTAAAAATGCAATTACGAATATAAGGTTTAAGTGTCGTTGACGGTTCTTTGATGATATCGAAAACCCTATCGGCCCCTATCAACACATCAATTGGACCTGGCTTATTGAAGCTAGGATCGGCCAATTTGAGCGACAGGTATGATTCCATATTTCGAACAGCTACTGGGGTATAAGTGGTAGCAATTTAGTAAGTTTCGAGATGACGTAGCAGCTAACTTCAATATTGGAAGTATCGTAACGAGAAAATAAGTTAAGAGTTACCACACCATTCGTTACACCGGCTCAAGTAGACCCAACACCCATTATAGGAATTAGCGACGGTTTTCGTAATAATCCCAAACGTTGGACAACCTGCTCTGTAACGAAAGAGACTTGCGATCCTGTATCCAATAACACACGAATTTGATGTGTAGTTCCATATCTATCTTGGACAATGACAACAGCAGTTGGAAGTAGAGTAGAAAATTGACGAGATGGTTCCAATGTATGATAATTAACGTTAAAAGGTTCAGAGTTGATATTTGACGATGAAGAACCATTGGAACTAGTTGGAGCTACGTTTTCAGTAGGATGAACCAACGTATTATGCCGCTTGTTGCACAATTTGCAGCGTAAGTATAAACGACATCTGTTTGAAGGATGTCCTGGACGAAGGCAGTTAAAACAAAGCTTATTTTCTTAAGCAAAATCCCGACGAGCTTCAATAGATAGCGAAGAAAAGGATTTGCAAGAAGAAAGAAGATGATCGTCCTTACACTTGGGACAACCTGCCTTAGCTTCCACCATATGTGACCGAACACTTTTTTGAATAGTTGTACGTTTAGAAACCGAATTATCTGACGATGCTGTTCCGCAAGCTTCAAGGCAATTACACCTATTTTGTAAGAAATTTAGAAACTCTTCAATCTTGCAGTCAGTTCTAGAGCCTACTTCACGAGCCCATTCTTGTTTCGTTTCATAATCTAGTTTTTGTAGTAAGATATAAATTATCCACGGATCTCTGGATGTAGCTTCTAACGAATTAAGACCGCGTACAACCTCATCAGCTTGATCGAAAACTTTACGAAGAAGCGCAGCACTAGGAAATTTAACCGACGGTAGCGATAAGAACGTTTGAATAAATGATTGAATAATCAAGTGAGCTTTATCGTAGCGTTCCTCTAGCTTATCCCAAGCTTCAATATAGTTCCTATCCGTACACGGAGTATTTTTAAATAATTCAGCAGGTTGCTTACCGAGAAACGATTTTAAATACTGAAACTTTTGAGTACCAGACAATGATCTATTAGTGTCAATTGTCCCTAGGAATATATCCTTAAAACGTGGCCACTCTTTGTAATCGCCATTAAATGTAGATACGGTTAGCTTTGGCAATTGAACCGATTTCGTGGATTTTTCATTTTCGATAGTCTTAAGAAATTGTTCTTGTTGCATTGAAAGCGATTCACTAATTGAAGCAATGTTTATAGGCGGAGGGGTTGGAGGTTTGGGAACAGGAGTTTTTTTCGCGAATAGCTGTGGTTATTGCAGCGTTCAAAGAGGTTATCAGGGTTAAAGAGGTAGGTTTCTGTTGTTACAAAGCCAACCCTACTGAGGAAAACCGGAAGAAATTAGAACAAGCCAGGAAGGCCTGCAATATCCATATTCGACGGACCAAATTTTTACATGACCAAAATCTTAGGCAAGAAATACTGCAATGTCCCAAAGGCAATAAGACTTTTTGGTCATTTGTGAAAAAGCATGGAGAATTCTTCTTCTTCTACGGTCCCAACACTCGTTGATGATGATACTCCAGTCGTTGGCTCTCTCGCGAAAGCTAACCTTTTTGCTAGTCCATGGGACAAATCTTCTTTCGCACTCGTGCTGTAGCGAGTTTCCTAAAAGATCTCAACATACATAAATCCCCTGGCGTGGATGGTATTACCGCTGTTGTTCTGAAGAGGTGTTCTTCAACGCTGGCAAAACTCTTGCGTAAGCTTTCCATCTATCCTATTCTTCTGGGCTCGTTCCAAGTAGTTGGAAAACAGCATTTGTCCACCCTATACCCAAAAAAGGCGAATCCTCTTCTCCCTCCAATTATCGTCCGATTTCACTTACGTCCCTTCTTTCTAAGGTCATGGAAACGCTGATAAATTATCAGCTTTCTTGAAGAACGAAAGCTTCTTAATGATCGACAGTACGGCTTTCGCAGCAACAGGCCCACTGGTGATTTGATGGCATATCTCACCGAACAGTGGAACAAATCTTAACATCGTTTTGAAGAAAGTAAGATTGTTGCACTTGATATTTCAAAGGCATTTGAAAGAGTTTGGCACCAGGCTCTCTTATCGAAAATGAGTGCTTTCGGTGTTAGTTCATCAATTTCTATACAAGTTGTTTTGGACGGGTTCAAGTCTGAAACCCACAAAATAAATGCTGGTTTGCCCCAGGGCTCCGTTTTGTCTCCGGACCTCTTTCTCATTTTCATAAATGATCTCTTGTCTGTAACTTCTAATCCAATTCATTGTTTCGCTGACGATAGTACCCTTAGCTTTTCATATTCGTTCCAAGACGGTTTTATTCAAATAGTTTTACAATAATTAGAAATATGAACTCATATAAAGATAATTCCTGAGACTAGAACGGCCCATACACATATAAATTCCATAGACTAGTTTTACACTGACAATTTTTTTCATACGAACCCCCCCCCCCCCCCCCCCCCAGATTGAAATTCTAAATCCGCCGCTGCATACATATGTATACTATCCCAGCGCAAATTTGGTTTGCAACGCTGTGTTCTACCATGCATTGTTTCTCAAAAAACTTCCCGACCCGTTCCTCTTCGGTCATACAACTTTGGCCCACTAGAGTCTACCACGCTAAATTTTTTTTAGATTTCATATACATACATAACTCAAGGTTATATAGTCTCCAGAATCGTCCTTCCTCACAAACAGAGAGAACTAAGAATTCAGAGTGCCATTGGCTAAGCACCCAGGTCTCAGATCCGTAGGTGAGTTGTACTGGTAAGACTATCGTCTTAAAGCAGCAGTTTAGAAGTAATGCAATGGTAACCTTTTAGGATATAAATAGCCTTGAAAGACTTAAGTAGGTTCTGTGGGCTTTGAGCAGCCGGCCGCCTGCGTATTTCTTCTTCCATATTCTTATCGGCTGCTACTACACATCCAAGCTAATTGAACGATAGCACCACTTCGAATTCGTGCACCTCCACCTTAATAATTGTTCTTCTACTATTGCTAACGTTTTCAGCAGACGGGGCCACCATGTACTCAGTTACGTGGGTTCATTCCAATGTCGTCTGCGTATGCCAATAATTGGGTGGATTTGGTGACGATAGTCCCGCTGATAGATGTGCCAGAACCACGGATTGCTTTCTCCAACGATAGGTTGTCAATATTTTTTTGTTCAGAACATTTCTTTTTTTTGTATTCGAAGGATTTGAGAAAGGACGGTTGGACGAAGCTTAAATTATTGATTCAATACTTATAACGAAACACCAATGAAAATTAAAAAAATATGTGCACGACTGGGTCGTGCGAACTTGCTCCTGTATTACAAATTATCTTCTTCTAATATATAAAATTCTCCTGTCACGGGGTGCGTAATTGAACTCCTCCGCAACGGCTCGACCGATTTTCGTGAATATTTGCGAGAATATCGGCTATGGTGGAGAATCGGACAACATCTATTTTTCATCGCCCTAAATGTTAAGGGTGGTCCACCGGTGCATTGATTTTCAAATGGAAAATTTCAATGTGGGTTTTTGAATTCAAAATGGGTTTTCGAATGGAAAACAGAAAGTTCTTTATGAAAAATTCGGAAAACTTATTGGTTTCCAAAAGGAAAATTGCATATAATTGTCGCTGCATTGGTATTCAAATGGAAAACTGGAAAATTTGGAAAAAATGGGTTTTCAAAAGGAAAATAGAAATTTCTTGATGAAAAACTCGGGAAACTTATTGGTTTTCAGAGGGAAAATTGCATGTGATTGTAGGTGCATTGGTTTTCAAATGGAAAACTGGAAAATTTCAAAATGGTCCACCCTTAAATTTTTACTTTTTTTATGTTTTTATGATACTTCATACTAAAATACATATAACCCTAAATTTTCATCCCTCTATGATCAACTTAGAATAACAAAAATTATATTACTCATAATTTTTACCCTTCTACGATCAACCCCTATGTTTATTTGTTAATTACAAACTTTTACTTTTTTAGCACCAAATGCTTAGGGATAGGGTACCGAAAGTGGGGAAACGAGATAGTCGGTAGCGGGGAAAGTGTAGCGCGTAGAAGTATTGGGTAACGGGAAGTGGGGTAGCGGATAACAGGGTAGCTGGGTATAACGGGATAGCGTGTAGAGGATAGTGGGTAGTTGGTAGCGAGTAACAGGGTAACTGGGGTAGCGGGTAAAAGGTAGTGGAGAAGCGGGGAGAGGTTAGCGGGTGGTATGGTAGCGGGCTTCATAAGTCTAGGTCTTTTTTATATCGATTGAGGCAGTACGTAGTCTGTCGGGTCAGCTAGTCTTCTTATAAAAATGTATGTACATATATGTGTATATATCCAATGGAATCCGAAATGGCCCCTCAGATATTTGTGAAATTTTCATGGTTAATATTGTTGTATTCAGTGGTGGTTTCTTAAAAAAAAAAAATATAAGATCTTCATGGAAGAGTGGGAAAACTGAAAAAACTGGAAAATCCAAACAAAGGGCAGATATTTGATTTTTTGCTTGGAATTTTTTGTTTCAAAATGTGGTGATGAAAAACTCGGAAGACTCACTGGTTTTCAATGGGAAAATCGCATGTAATTGTAGGTGCAAACGGAAAAATGGAAAATTTTGGATTGGAACTCGGAAAACTCTGCGAGAGCATGAATGTAGCATAGAGAGAGCATAGAATTTAAGGTTGCTAAGGTTGTTATGGGTAAATAGTTCTCTAATCAAGAAAAGCTGTGCTTCTCCCATGGCCATGGACAGCTATATGCGATGCGTTTTCACGGGTGTTCAATGCCCAGAATCTTTTCATTGTTTCACCTTACATCCTGTACAACACCATATTAAAATAATAAGTTAACTTTAACTTAACGCGGGCAAAGCCGCGGGTACCAGCTAGTATACATATATAGCACATTTAAAATTCAACCAAACTAATGTTGATTATCAGTTTTCATCAAAAAAAAGCATAGCATCAAAAAAAACATAGCATTAAAAAAAAGCATAGCATAATATATTGGAGATTTTTCTCAACAATTTTAATCACTTTGATCGACCGCACTGCACTGTTCAATTTTTATTAATCCGACGACGATGGACCAATGTTTTAAACGATATGGACTGTATGTTGTATGTATGTGTTTAATTCAAGGTGTAAATTGTGTATAATGTATATATGTATGTTTGATAATGTGATACTTATGCTGCTGCTGATTGCTTCTACTTCTGGTGCTGGATGTCGTCAAAGTGAACGAGTAAAAGTAAAATTCTTGTTTGCAAAGCAGAAGCAAAGGCAGATTAAGAAAAATGAATAACTGTTACAACAGTTGCTTTTAAAGAAATTAAGAGAGAGTATTTTTATAGGGTATTACATGTGATGTTTGTAGGTTGCAATTAAATTAAAACTGTTATACATGATATAAGAGTCAAATTTTTAGTAACAATAAACAAAATAGAAGTTTCAAGTAGAATTTATGATGTTGTTTCAGAACACACAGGGAAGATCCAAAAAAAATTCGTAAAAGCGTCCATTATAACAAAAAGATGCTTGTAGTTTTTGGCTGTCGACGGCATAGGCCCCAAGTGATCTATGTGTGTAATAGAGCGTCAATTTTACTTATTGGATGAAGGAATCCTTCCTGCTTTCCACCTTTCTTTACGGCTAATATACAGGCTACACAATTAGCGATCACTTCAGTAACCTTCTTATGCAAATTTTTTATGTAGTAGTTCTGCTTGAGCTTGTACTCTACTTTTTGTGCATTTATATGCCCAATCTAATGAACGCTTCGAATGATCTCTTTCTGCATAGACTTGGGTACAACTAACAAATAAACTCCTTGCTCAAACTTATAAAGTACTCCATTTCTGTTAATATAATCTTCGTACTCTGTACGCTGAAGGATATTCAGAATAAGCTGGGATGACTCATCTTTTGATTGTGCTTTTTTGATTTGATGTAAAATACCCGACTCGACTTCTGTAATCGTTAAAACTCTGCTCAGCGCATCTACGTGTCTCATAAGGTTTCCAACCCTGTGGTGAACTGTACAACTGAACTCTTCCAAGAATAAGGACCATATTGCTACGCGTGTGCACAACTCCTTTTTCTTCATTGTAAGCTGGAACGCTTTACAATCTGTATAGATTTTGAAATCTAAACCTAACAAATATACTCGTAGTTTTTTCAGGGATTGGATCACAGCAAGAACTTCCAGCTCATAACTGCTTAATCTCTCTTCAGATGACGACGACGTCTTAAAACTTATATAAAACACCAGATGTAATCCTTTTTCGTGGTGTTAAGCAAAACCGCTCCCAGACCGACCTTGCTTGAATCAGTATGCAGCTCTGTCTCAAAACTAGGGTTCAATAGTTTAAGAACCGGTTCGACGCAAAGGGCTTCCTTTAAAGCTTAGAAAGCATATCGTTGTTCGGCACCAAACTTGAAAATCGTAGAACTTTTTCTCGTTAAATCGGATAGCGGTTTAGCTATTGTGGCATAATTGGGAATAAACTTTCGAAAAAAAACCGTTAATCCCAAGAAACTTTGAAATTGCTTTAAATTTTTCGGCTCGGAAAAGTTTCGCACTGCCATGGTTTTCTCTATAGAAGGCTTCACTGACCCATTCCCAACTATATGGCCAAGGAATTCAATGGATCGTCTGATGAACTTACATTTCTCCCAATTAAATATGAGCCCGTTTTTCGCCCCGATTCTAAGTACCTCTTTCAACGTTTCAAGATTTTCCTCTTCATTCATGGACGCAATTATTAAATCGTCAACGTAAATACGTACTTGTTTCTCTCTAATGAGATCCTTAAAAACCGTATTGATGAATTTTTGAAATACCGCCGGTGAATTGCAAAGACCAAACGGTACCTTACAAAATTCGTACTGACCATCGGGGGTCACAAACGAAGTATATTTTCGACAAGACGGATGGATATCCACGTGGAAGAACCCGTTTTTCAGGTCAAGGCTAGTAAATACTTTCGCATTGTATATATCCTCAATAACCAACTATGGGTAACGGTTGCCTATCTTTAAGAATTTTTGAATTAAGTTTACGATAGTCGATGCAAATTCTGTACGTTTCATCTTTTTTCTTCACAAGTACTATGGGGCTGGCAAACCGCGAATTACTGGGCACAATTATTTGATCTTCTAGCCACTGTGATATTTGTTCGTCTACTATGCGCTTTTCCATTGGAGCTAACCTTCGTGGTCGATGAAATAATGCCTTTTCATCCTCTAGACAAATTCTCACTTCTACGCAAGACGTTTTCGGTTTAATTGGATTATAATCTCTAATTAATTTAAAAATTTCATCTTTCAACGCTGTATTTTCGATTGTCTCTACATTTAAAACTTTCTTGCTATCCTCAACTAGACTTTCAACTTCTATTTCGCTTATAGAATTTACAGTAATTGTAATGTTATTATCACTAAGTTCTTTCGGATTAAATTGTATAACTCAATTTATGGTTGTCATATTAGAATAATTTAAGATTTCTGTTCCTATAATTACGTCATCAGAGATCCAATCATCACTAACAACGTCGAACGTTAACACATATTTAACCCCGTTAATCATTACTTTCAATTGAACCGCACCAATTGATTCATATACATTCTGTCCTAATCCTGTTAAAAGAGTTCCTGCACCGTCGACATTTTTATTGAATATGGGAAAACAGAGTTCTTAATTAGGCAGAGTTCACTTCCGGTATCGAATATAGCACTTAAAATATTGCCTTCGATTTTTAAAGTCATCCGTACAACTGGAGAAGAAACTCTGTTTACTTTAAACGGATTTACTTGTGTTTTTTTCGGGCAATTTTTAGAGAGGTGACCAAAATCATTACAATCAAAACAACGCGAACCTTTGTCTTTATAAGGGTAGTTAAACGACACATGTCCTTTAGCACCACAACCAACACAGCGTTTTTGAGTATTGAGTTGTTCCTGCCGTGGAGTGTTTACTTTTTGAGGCACCTGAATGTTTCTTATTCTTTTATTGTGTAGGCGTAGGGTCAGGGATTAATTTAATTTTTTTGTTCACTTTTTATTTTAATAACCGAACCGATCCGAACCGAAGGGGTATAAGGGGCTTTTGAGAACTTCTGACACCATGTGGGATTGAAGGGGCAAAGGGGTACAAATTATAACAACACCAATTAAATTTTAAGTTAAGTTTTAATTCAGTTAATTAAATCTTATATATATAAAAGAAAGTCGTGTTTGTTAAACCACTTATAACTCGAGATCTGCTGGACCAATTTTGATGGTTTTTGATTCGTTGGATTTGTCTCCGCCCCGAATAGCAGAATACATCTTAAAAACAATGAAAACATCACAAACGGTGCCAATGTTAAAAAATAATAATTTGCTCACTACAAAAAAATATAAGCTAAGTAATTAATTTTGCTTGAAAATCATGTCAAATCAAAAAAAAATAATTGTTTTCTAAACAACGACGAAAGAAAAGCAGAGGCGGTTGTACTCAAGAAAGTAAGAAAGCAAATGAGATTAATGTTCCTGCTCAAGTCCTTACTATCAACCTCTGGAAAGGTGGCATCTATTTTGTCATAATTAACAATTGGTAAGTCTTGGCAGTGAGTTAAAGTTTTACCTATAGGCCCACTGAAGAAAGAAGTTGGTCCTGAAGTAGGACCATCGAGGGTAAAAAACACTTTTCTAAGGGGTAATTCGTTCAAGTGTAACATAGAGATAACAACTTGAACAGGGTGCTTTAGTTCACGTTCAAAGATCACAATCGCTCCGTTTGATATTCCAGTATTCGTTGCCGTACCATCACATCCAAGAGCTTTAATAGTTGATATATCAATACAGGCTTCATTCATTGGCGATACTTTATCTTTACCAGAACCACTTTCAGGAGTTACGTGACCAAAGAACGCTGATCCTGGTTCTTCAACCAAAGATATATGTTCTTCTCTAATTGTTTTACGAACAGATTTACCTCGAACTATTTCTTTTGTTATAGTTTCATCTTTTCGGCCATCAAAATAGATAGCAATTACTTTAGATGTTCGAGTTGAGGTTATGCTTTGACGATACTTCACCCTTTCACGAAAAACTTTTGATTTATCAATTGCTGCTGTTTGATTACCCGGTGTTATAACATTTAAATCTTGTAAAAGGGCACTTGCTAGTTGAGCTGCTGCTCTATTGGAAATAGCTCTGCGGTCACATGCTCGAGAAAACGATGGCAGATGTTCTGGTAGGCCTTGTTTCACAATCACGGTTGGACTTTCCATTTTAATCTTCTTTGGAACAATTTTTGGAGCAACGAAGCTTTCGTCACTTGAATCCTGATGCAACGATTCACTGGCGGAGTCACTGTTTAGAGTATTTTCATTACACAAATCTGAGTTAGATGTTGTTTGGCCAATTCCCTTTAAATAGCAATTTTTTGGACTTTTCCTTCCTTTTATTGCGTTTATCTATCTTTTTGGTTTCTTCCATGTCGAGTACTCCGATAATCATAGCCCTGCAATTTCGTTAATCTGTCAAAAATGCGTGCTCCAATTGTGGAACCTTCCTTGAAGCCGGACACAAACAGTTTTCCAAATTTTTACATTTACATGAACAAATATCAAACAAACTATTAGTACGGGAGGCAGCGTGAATTTTTTTTACGAATTTGCTCAAGGCTGAAATTAATATATATTGTTGTTTTCGACTCATCTTTGACAAAAGTGAGCGTCAGTCGCCGCGCCAGTGGTGGAATCAGAAATGGCAGCTCGTCAAAGTGGCAAAAAAATCCCAAAAAAAAAGTCATTTGCTCAAGGCCCAAAATTTGTGTGACGGTTATTTGGATCAATACAAACACAAAAACGACCGTCAGCCGCTTGGACAGTGGTGGATTGACCGTCAGTCGGGCCCATGAACATGCCAAAAAAAAATTTTTACAAAGTCATTTGCTCAAGCATGAAATTCATACAGTCGAATATTTATTCTATTTAAGTAATAAAAGTGACCATCAGTCGCTCGTTTAGTGGTGGAAAGACCGTCAGTCGGCGTCATGAAAATTTTGCCTTTTTAGTGAATCTGTACAAAAAACTTAGTTTTTTGCTGGGAAGACGTTATGAGGAAAGGTTTGGATCCAAAAATTAAAAAGCTATCAAACGAGGAGCAAAACCACCATTTTGCAAACCCGAAACCTTATAACCTTGGCCGCCATTTTGTTTTTAACGCTTTTTTTTATTTTTGCTCGCAACTCTGTCAGTTTTCATTTTAGAGAAAAATGCCCGATAACAAAGTTATAGGAAATTTTATTTCCTAAGAAAAATATTAAGTAACTTTTTTTCTCTTAACCTTACCGTTTAGGAGCTACAGCTGATTTTTTGGTTTTAGTGCCCTATTTTCTTTAACCGGCCATATTTTTAATAACAAAAGGAAAGGAACTATTTCCTATTTATATTCTTTTCACACAATGCACTTCTCCAATGGTTTGTGAGATAAATGCAAGAGCAAGCCGCAATTTAGTTTCTAAAGTGGCCGGTATCCCATAACTATCGAATAAATTTTAAAGGCGGTACGTTAAATGAAAAAATAACTATTTAATTAGATGCTTTATAAAAGCGCGGTTTGTCTAAATGAAGTATTTGTGTTTTAATGTTTTGCCAAAACAAACTGCTTAAGATGTCTGCCCAAACGAATGCTTTTTGTGTTTTTTGTTTAAAAAAAATGAACCGTTTCATTTATTTACTTTAAGTGCCAAGGAAAAGTGCAAAAAACTTCTTGAAATTCGAAAAAAAATTATTATATTTATAAACCTTTGGCTTACCACAGTCAACTCCAAATTACATGCTTCTTCTTGAAACTGGCCTTTCACCTACATATCTTTTCACTTTAAGAATGCATTTTGAATACATCATAAAAGCACTAGCCTATGATGATAATCGACTTCCGAAAATACTAGCAAGACACAGCGTATACAAAAATATTAGCTGTGTGGGGCTACATTGCACTCTGTAGATATCCAAGATGCATCTCTAAGAATGTTTCCCTTAGAGATGCATCCTGGATATCTACAAACATCCTTGAATCAATGGATGGACGGATAAGAGTAGATCTTATAGAAGAAGGCAAAGGCTCATCGCGTCGATCACTGTATCCAAAACTTGAATATAATTTAAATGAACTTAATTATTTCTCTGACAAGTTTAGCGTGTTTGATATCTCTAACATTTTCCGCATTGAGGGAAAGCTCCTTGATTTAAATTATAGACCATATTTTCACACCGGAATACATTTTGTTCACTTTGTATCTTACAAGAACAAGAAACATCTTACCACTTTATATCCGTGTGCTCGATTTTAAAAGAACTTAGATTCGTATACTTTAAAAAATCAATACTAAGTGAAGTAGAATCCATTAGTATATTAAATGGACAGAACTGGAAACTTTTTTTGCATTTAAACTCTAAGGTATAGAAAAGATTTTTGTTTTTCAGAATAGGATCGTATATTTTTTTTATTACCTAAAGTAATACCTCCAAAAAAAAAAAAGAAAACAGTTATTAGGCATTTAAATATACACCTATAATTTATTGAAGATATTCATATATATATTAAAGATACTAAAGTACCTAAATATTAGTTAAAATCATTACAGAATTACATAAATTTTTTACACTTTCAAATTTCAAATAAAATTGTAAATTGTTTTCTTTTTAATTATAAAAATATTAAAAAACAAATGAGTTGGCATCTGGCAGACGGTTTCTAACCACGGCCAAATTTTATTTATTATATATTTTCTTATTAATTTTATTTTAAAATTGAAAAAATAAACTAACTAACTAGTTATGGGATACCGGCCACTTTAGAAACTAAATTGCGGCTTGCTCTTGCATTTATCTCACAAACCATTGGAGAAGTGCATTGTGTGAAAAGAATATAAATAGGAAATAGTTCCTTTCCTTTTGTTATTAAAAATATGGCCGGTTAAAGAAAATAGGGCACTAAAACCAAAAAATCAGCTGTAGCTCCTAAACGGTAAGGTTAAGAGAAAAAATTTACTTAATATTTTTCTTAGGAAATAAAATTTCCTATAACTTTGTTATCGGGCATTTTTCTCTAAAATGAAAACTGACAGAGTTGCGAGCAAAAATAAAAAAAAGCGTTAAAAACAAAATGGCGGCCAAGGTTATAAGGTTTCGGGTTTGCAAAATGGTGGTTTTGCTCCTCGTTTGATAGCTTTTTAATTTTTGGATCCAAACCTTTCCTCATAACGTCTTCCCAGCAAAAAACTAAGTTTTTTGTACAGATTCACTAAAAAGGCAAAATTTTCATGACGCCGACTGACGGTCTTTCCACCACTAAACGAGCGACTGACGGTCACTTTTATTACTTAAATAGAATAAATATTCGACTGTATGAATTTCATGCTTGAGCAAATGACTTTGTAAAAAATTTTTTTTGGCATGTTCATGGGCCCGACTGACGGTCAATCCACCACTGTCCAAGCGGCTGACGGTCGTTTTTGTGTTTGTATTGATCCAAATAACCGTCACACAAATTTTGGGCCTTGAGCAAATGACTTTTTTTTTGGGATTTTTTTGCCACTTTGACGAGCTGCCATTTCTGATTCCACCACTAGCTAGGCGACTGACGCTCACTTTTGTCAAAGATGGGTCGAAAACAACAATATATATTAATTTCAGCCTTGAGCAAATGACTTTAAAAATTAAGCGCTGCCTCCCGTACTATATTTACAATGTCGATCTTAAACTTTTCAACCGAATCTTTGAAACTCTTGGCATTTTTCGTGTTATATCCCGATGATTTTTTTATCTTTCACATCTCTCATGCAATTTTAAAATCATAAAAAATATTATTTGTAGATGAAACAGGAATGGAGGCTTTTTTCCAAATTTGTTTTAGCTTTTGGCACACTTGCATTGCTATAGCTTTTTTTTCTGGTTGTTGGCATCCCTCAGATTTCAACAGATTTCTCTCCCATTCAAAACATTTAAGTACATTACTGTTAGTTGGTAAAACATTGCTAGAACTTATATCCAAACGTTGTCCGACAATGGGTACTTCACTGCTCTTCCTTGTCACTGTAGTGTTAGAACTTTAACTCATGATGATAAAACAACACAATAACTTTTAATACACAAGCAAGACACAGAACACCTTAATACAAATCAAACTTTACACTAAAAAGCAAAATACTGATTTATAAAAGGAGAAGAATCAACGCGGCTTACTAAGGTTAAAAAAACCGTTGACTGAAATTATTTTTAAATTATGCATATATTTTGGGAGTATATGAAAATTTGAATTCAATTCCAAGAGAATTAGATGTTTGTTTTCATGAGCTAAATGTTTCTTTCATGATTTTGCATTTAGATACACGTTTTTACATTAATCAGATAAATGAAGGTTTTCGAACAAATATTCTTCACATTGTCTGAAGGAAATCTGAACCTTCACCAAAATTTTTGCTGGGTGGTTGCTGGGGAAGTGAAGCATATTTTTCTAAGTAGTGTGAGTTTCACAAACACAAGCGCTTTACAACAGGGCTGGTCTGCAGTCGAATGGTTAATCTCAGTCGCGCCAAGCGAAATTTGATTGAATCAAGATTATATCGATTGTGCATCAATTTTATTTTTCAATTTCAATTCTTTTCTTGGACTACACGGTGTTTTAACGTTCAAGATGTACATGTACGATTTTTATTATTATTTTTTTTTTATTCTTCGTTACATTTTCTTCATTTTTCATCTTTAATTCATAATATTTATTGTGCTTTTTCGGGTCGTATTCGAAAGCGCATTCTATGAAAAAACTTGATCAAGTGTTAAAAAGCACAAGAAATTGTGTAGCGCCTAACGATCACCAACAAAAATAAATGCGCCCCTGAACACGAGTTTTTGTTTTTTTGACAGATGAAACTACAAACCAAGAACAAATAAATTCTATGGACATTGGACCAATTACAGCTCAGCAAAATGACAGCACAGGCCCAAAAAATTGACGTCATCAGAAATTTTTGTTGCTTCACTCACGTACACTGTACATGTAGCTAACACCGCTTCCTGTACTTCTTATTCAATAGGTTTAATTTTTAATTGAGATTTTTTTGTTTCAATTTTCTTGTCTCTCGGAGATGTTGGTGTTGGATTTTACTTTAAAGTTTTAATTAGCATTTATTCATTTTTACTTGCGACATATCTATACAATATACAGTTGTGGCGAACTAATTAAGAACGATATGAAAACATTTTTTTTTACTTAATTGTATTCAAAAAATATGTGCTTATATAAAATAAAAAGTAGACAAAAAATAAAAATAGTACAAAATAATGTGTTTCAGTTCAAAGTTATGGTGATAGGGTAAAATTGAGCAGGCGATATAATTAAGAACAATACGGTTTTAGCCTTATTATGTTACTTCTAATCAATATTTTGTTGGATATCCTTTGTTTTTTAATAACAGCCTTGCATCGCCTTGGCATTGAGTCAATTAAATCTTGACACTTTTTGGGTGTGATGTTACTCCAAGCTGATTTTGCAATTTCATACAATTCGTCCAAATTTCTAATTTTGTGCTTATTAATTTCTTTTTTCAATTCAAACCAGAGATTTTCGATTGGGTTTAAATCCGGGCTACATGATGGCCAATCGATGACATCGACGAAATTATTATTTAACAAAGTTTTCGTAGACCTCGCAGTATGCTTTGGATCATTGTCCTGCATGAATTTCCATGTTACTGGTAATTTTTCTTCGCTATAAGGTAACATTACGTTTTCAAGGATACTAATGTATCCCTGTGCGTCCATTATACCTTCTATGCGGTGTAACGGTCCGGGTCCCTTGTAAGACATACAGTCCCAGAGCATAATACTCCCTCCTCCATGTTTTACCTTGACAGTATTGTACTTTGGGTTAAACGCTTAATTTTTAGGCCGACGAACATATTTTTTTCCATCGGAGCCGACTCTGTTTATTTTTGTTTCGTCACTGCAGAGTATTCTCTTCCATTGTGTAGTGGTCCAATCCTAGTGTTCCCTTGCAACCCAGCCTTTCGATTTCGCAATGAGAGCAAAGGTGTTTTTCTGGCTGTTCTTCCAAAAAGTCTACTCTCAGCCAATCGTTCTCTAATAGAGCGTGTAGAGAGTGCGTTTGGATCTTCACCGAAAACTTCCATTCGAATTTCGTTCGAGCTTAGAAATGCATTTTTTTTCGAAGTTCTTATGATCAACCTGTCTTGTAATTCTATTGTTTTTCGAGGTCTTTTTTTCTTGCAACTTTTTCCGTAGTTTTATGTTTCTTAACATATTGAAGAACATTAAAAATCATTGTTTTGGAGCACTTGAGCGTATTTGCAATTTCCTTGTATGATAATTGCCCGTTATTTCGCAGGTTAACTATGGCTTCTCTGATTGCATTGGTACAGCTCTTTTTCTTTCCCATATCAATCTTTAAATTCTATAAAATTATATCGAAGCCTGAAAAAATCGCACTACTGAAAAAGAAAAAAGAATACTAACCTTTATTTATAATTTAGCACTAATTTAAAATTAAAAAAATGTGCACGACTCGGTCGTACGAACTTG
This sequence comes from Sphaerophoria taeniata, assembly GCA_943590905.1. Classification (NCBI taxonomy): domain Eukaryota; kingdom Metazoa; phylum Arthropoda; class Insecta; order Diptera; family Syrphidae; genus Sphaerophoria; species Sphaerophoria taeniata. Next base: position 25,943,563 of record OX016540.1, read on the forward strand.
CTCCTGTATTCCAAATTATAACTCATAAAAAAAATTAATATTCGTAAATAAAAATTTAAATTGAAATATGTACCTCAAAAAAAGATTCTATCTGAAAAAAATTGATGTCGTATGATTTCTTAAGAAATTGTTGATTTTTCAAATTTTTTTTTTAAAATCGTCGGAGCGGTTTTTTTTTAAATTAATTTTTTGTATATAAAATTTTTCGAAAATGTCTTAAAATTAATTTGGATATGCAGTATTCAAGAATGTGCAACTATACATTTTACAAGTAAGTTTCAATTTTTAATATTGATCCGTTTTTGAGATACAGAATTTTGAAAAAAAAGTTTAAAAATATTTTTTAAAAATCCAAATTTTTTTTTGAAATTTTTTCGAATACAAAATATAAATTGAACTATATAAACATACTTTCAAAAAAAAAACTTACCCTGATCGGACTTTTATTTTTCGGGAAAATCTGATAGCAAAATAACGGTTCTATGGGCGGTACCGGTTTGGAGCAATACAAAAATATTTTTTTTACATAAAATACATCAGAGTTTTAAACAAAAATTTTCGAGGAAGTTTAAAAAAAATCGTAGGAGCCGTTTTTGAGAAAATTGAAACTTTTGGTTTTTGGCCAAAAAAATCGTATGGTGGCTACCCTAAATTTTGATCTTAAAAAAAAATCAAAAAAACGACCCACGCGAATTCGCTCAAACCTCTAATTTTCAAGTTTGAAGTCAATCGGACCAGTGGTTAAGGCTGTAGGTGCGTTTACAGACAGACAGACAGACATCGGACGGAATCGCCGGACCCACTTTTTTCGAATTCTCTATCATCGTAATGTCATATCTCATCATTATCTCAACTTTTTTTTTTTTTTTTACGAATTCAATACTTGCCATATATGTATTCTATATGTCGCAAGTAAAAATATTTTTTTTTAATCGTTCTTAATCATACCGCCAAATAAAAATTAACCTTTGCTGGCAGGTGCACTTGCACCTATCGTAAGTTCAAACACCAGAGAGTGCATAGCGGTACTTTTCCATTGATTGAGTTTACGCATTCTAGACAAAATAGTGTTGCCAGTAGCTTACAATAGTCGTTCTTAATTATTTCGCCACAACTGTATATAAGAACAGCTATTTTTTGTGTTCCTTAGCTAACCGGCCAAACCGCTTGACGGATTTTTTTTCTAAACTAAAGAGGAATAAGGGTAGAAGGTTAAGGAAAAACAAAATGTGTACATTTCAAAACACAAGGTCAATGTTAAAAATAAAGCTTTTCTCACCACAGCAAAATCAATATACGAATACTCAACTTAGTTTGAAAATTTTGTCAAATATTTTTTTTTTTCAATAAATAAAAATCAAAACATTTCAGTCAAGAAAAAAGATATTTGTCAAATATTTATTATTTTTCATCGATAAAAAAAAATTCAGTTAAGCTAGGAAATTATATATGAACTAGCTGACCTGGCAAACGTTGTTTTGATATATGAAATTTCTAGAGTTTGAAAATATATCTTATTTATTTTTATCGAGTGCGTATCTGGTATATGAGTATATGAGAGAAAGAGGCATACGATCTAAAACTAAAAAAAAAGCATTGGCTCTTACTTCTTCTGGGATTGCGAGCACGTTATTAGACTAAAAACTGAAATGACAATATTTAAAAAAAAGTCGGCAATGGCCGAATTGTTGTGTGGGATGAGAGCACAATGGCGCAAAAAAATGTACTTGAAGCCTTTAATCGCAACTTGAAGAATATGGAGCCCCGAATCTTTTGGCTGGTGAGGACAAACTTTGCCGATTATACCACGGTCAACTGCTGCAGACGAATTGAGTTGTTTAAAACCTTCTATTTTGTGGCGATATGTCAGAAAACTTACAGTGACCACAAATGTTCGTGTGCAGTTACTAAACGATGTATCTGCAGCAGAAATTCCTAAGAAATTATTGGATATTGGAAATTGAATAATTTGACTTGATTTTGAAGGCCGAATTTCACTTCCAAACAATTTTTGTTGCAATGCAAATCCAAAAAAATAGTTGATTCAAGATGTCTTTCCAAGCATAAAGAAAATTACAAAAACCACGCTTGGTTGAGTTGAAGTGCAATAATAGCTGGTACAGAACCCATCCTCGCATGGAAGGAACACTAGGAAAAACCAGAATGGGCTGATATCGCCGGCAGAAGTTCGTCTCTGAAGGCCTATTAGGCACAGTGGGACGCGCTTCATGAGAGGGTGTCCTTCGACGTAAGTGGGAATCAGCAGATGGAAAGTCTTATGTTATGCAGCTGGTCTTGCCGAGATCGAAGATTATGGACGTTCTGCGAGAGATGCATGATGGACTTTCGGGAGGCCATCAAGGAGTAAACAAGACGCTGGAAAAGGTTCGACAACGATTCTACTGGCTACATGGAAGAGAAGATGTCGAGAAGTGGTGCCGAAAATGCGATACCTGTGCTGCCACCAAAGGCCCCAAAAAAGGGAATCACAGCCAAATGCAGCAGTATAATGTCGGAGCACCCTTCGAAAGGATTTCAGTAGACGTGGCGGGTCCATTTCCAGAAACAAATAATGGAAATCGTTATATTCTGGTCGTCATGGATTACTTCAGCAAGTGGCCTGAAGCATACGCCATTCCGAATCAAGAAGCCAAAACAGTCGCAGACCAAATTGTGTTCAACTGGGTGAGCAGATTCGGTGTTCCATTAGAACTGCATTCAGACCAGGGAAGGAACTTTGAATCAATTATATTCCAGAAAGTTTGTGGGCTTCTTCACATCAAGAAGACAACACCACTCCACCCACAATCTGATGGCATGGTCGAACGGTTCAACCGAACCCTTAAGGAACATCTTTGCAAAGTTGTGGACGACAACCAGCGAGATTGGGATCGACACATTCCACTGTTTTTGATGGCGTATCGAAGTACAAGACATAGCTCAACTGGCCATACACCGTCTGAGATTTTGATGGGAAGGAACATCAGACTGCGAAATAAAATTTGGATGTCCCACGTCGGAACCGCAAGCCGACGATGACTACATTCTACATGGATGACCTCAGAGAAAGACTCCTTCAGATCCACGACGATACCAGGTTAAAAATAAAGATGTTCAGTGACCGAATGAAGACACGCTACGATATACGAGCGATAACAACAGAGTTCCAAGCAGGAGATCGAGTGTGGCTTTACAATCCCCATCGACAAAAAGGGTTGTCACCGAAACTTCAACGGGACTGGGAAGGTCCATATACAATACAGTCATTAGAAAAATCAACGACGTCGTGTACCGGATACAAAAAGGAGTCAGAGGAAAACTTAAAGTTGTACATCGCGACCGACTACATCGCTACAGTGATGATGAGAATGATGGATTTGTTCGGGACGATCAATCCTAAGGAGGGGGCAATGTAATGTGTATACACTTTATTTATCTCTATCGCTCTGTATCTCTTTCTATATTTAATGTACATACTACTCTTACTCTCTTTACTTACTCTTTATCTCTATTACTCTAATATCGTTTTATAGTGAAATAAGTATGTAGCAATAAGTTTAATAGTAGTAGTAAACACTTGTGTAGGACAGTTAAAATAAGGGGCAACACCTAGTGATTAAGAGGAGAACTTTTGTTTAGCATTAAGAACATTCAGCTCCTACAAAAATCCCAGTATAGTAGTTTCTAGAACCAATTATTTGTGTTATATAAATAGCCCGTTTGGCGGCGAAGCGATAGTTGATTGTGAACTGCGATAAAGTTAAGAATACTGTGTTTGAAAATAATAATTGAAAGTGTTGAATAAATAAGTTTTTGAGTGATTTGAATAAAGTGAATTTGTGTTTTATTTAAAAAGTGAATAAGTTTTAATTGTCGGACCAAGTCGAATACTGCAATATATTATGCTTCATTGTTTTCTTCATTATTTCAACATTAATAATGTGAAAATGTCAGTTTCAAGCAATAGAGACAACATTATTTTTTTAGAAAGAAATCTTCTGAAAATTTCAAAATTTCCTTGTTCATGGATCGCATCCTGCAGTGTTTTCCTGCAATATAACAGATCCACTAAATTGCACTACGGCGGATACTTATTTTTAAAAAATGCTAGCCACTGTATTCTGTTCTATTATTTCATTTTTCACTTTAATATCTCACCGCCTCACATTGAGGGAATTTTAAATATGTTTTCGTATAGTTTGACAAACGACAAGCAAGACAAAAATATTTTCCTGAGCAAACTTTAATGTAAAAGTGTAAAAAAAAGAGACTACCTCATTAAAAATGTAGTTCGGGTTTAAGCCCGTATGATACTATTTTTTTTCTCTATTTTTTCACCATTAAAAATGAAACAAGAAAGAGTTAGCAAATCCTTACCTGATTTCTCTATAAGTGCGAGTGTGTACTCACTACTGTAATTAATGGGAAATTATCAAAAAAAAATCATTAAAAATGTAACCCGAACTACATACATTTTTAATGGGCTAGTCTCTTTTTTTTTGACATTTGTCATTGTTCAAAATTCAAATTATAGAAAAACGAAAAACATTTTTAGATATTTATGCTCTTAATGTGAATTTTCTTTTATGTTTGTGCTTACGAAAAAAAGGAAAACCATACGAAAGGACCTTAGAGATGCATTTGCATTTTACGTTGGCGAGTGATGGTGTATCGTGATTCGTGAATGGTCAACAAGGGCAAGCAAATGCTAAAAATAAACAAAAACTGAAAACACACAAATATTGCCACATCATAATACAGAGCGGTTTTCGGTTTGCGATGTTGACGACAAAAAAGGACCAAATCAAAGCGCACTCAAAATCTGTGTACAGTGTGAAATAATGTTGCTTTCGGTGGACATTGGACAGAATATAGAAAAAAATCCTGCTGTCGTAAAAATCAACTTTAGTACATACTCTTGATGCGGCCAAGGTGTTTTTTATTGCCACCAAAACCCTCGTCGATATCCCTTCCCACCGACGACCCATCACGGGTCGAATATCCATTAACCCATTTCTCTCTTTTTGTTCCGACCTGACATAATATAGTGGGTTCTACGAAATTAAAAAAAAAAATAACGGAACAACAAGTAATCTGAAATTGTCAGAAGATTTCTTTCTCAGTCTTTATAAAATAATGTTGTGTCTTTTTCTTGAAACTGACATTTTCATGTTATGTATTAATGCTAAAACAATTAAGAAAAAAATGTAGTATCATACGGGCTTAAAGTTTATCACATTTTGATTTATTTTCAATAAAAAATAATTGGGTACCTATTGTTTCGGCAATTTTGTTTTGCATTTTGTTATTTCGCTTTTCTCTCTTCGATTTTCTTCTATTTCGCAAAACTTGTTTTGTTTTTTGTTTATTTTGTTTTTTCCTGTTTCGCGCCAGAATTGTTTCGCTCTTTTTGTTTTGCCATTAACTCTCTCGCAAAATTGTTAATTTGCAATACGATTGTTTCGCCACAGGTTATCTCGCTAACGGTTATTTCGCATTTTTTTCTGAATTCTCTTGGGAATGTAATAATAATTGTTATCTAATTAGTCTTCATTAGATGGCTTTTAGTCTTTGAAACCGCCCGCGTAAGGTTAGAATACAGTGAAGTATTTTAATATTGTCTTTAAATTAAAAAAATGGAAAGTAAAATCATATGCAATAACTTTTAAATCAATTTGAGGAAAGGATAAACTAAGTCGTGAAGGATTTTCCTATTATTTTGAAAAAATCGTCAATTCAAGTATATATTTATACTTCGTCTGCTTTTTTTTTAATTTTAATTTTTGTGTACGTAAGGATCCTGAAGACTTTAAAATTCGCGCGAATTTTAAAGTCTTCAGGATCCTTACGTACACAAAAATTAAAATTAAAAAAAAAAAAAAACAGATGAAGGCGAAACAATTAAAATCAAAACAATAAAAAAGCGAAATAATTGAAAAGCGAAATAAACGAATGCAAAATAAACGAATGCAATATAAACGAAAAACGAAAAGACTAAAAGGCGAAAAAAATCAGCGAAACAATCGAAAGCGAAGCAACTAAAAGACCAAACGAATGAAATGCGAAATAACAAAATGCAAAACGACCGTGGCGAAACGACCAAAAGCGAGATAAAAAAAGCGAAATAAACCATACCCAAAATAATTAAAGACAATTCAGTAAATTGAGGTCTGGGGTGGAATCGGCTAAGGCGATTGTTGACTATCACGTTGTTGATAGTCGTTTTTGATTATCAACTTTATTTTGCTCTGTGTAAAATGATCAATAAAACAATTTGAATTTCTGGCAACACCTACAGTAAGCTATGTCGTTTTGCTCAACGTAAGGTGATTATCAAAACGATAATCACTTTCTGCCATACATTTGGAAGTGACAGCTATTTCCATGTTGTTTTCATATATATTTTTTTCTTTTTCATTTTTGTTTTGCTTACAAAACTATATGAAAACGACACCAAAATAGCTGCCGCTTTGAATTGTTTGGAAAAAAGTGATTATCGTTTTGATAATCACCTTACATGAAGCAAAAGCAATTATTTTGACTATCAACTATCGACTATCAGCTTAGCCGATTCCACCCCTGGTCTGGTCGTTTTTAAATCCTTTCACCACTTTTAAATGATAATTTACACTGTTTTTTTTTTTTTTTTTTTTTTTCTCACAATACTTTTTAATTGTTATTATTTCTTACACTGTACACTTCTTTCCCACAAATGTTTTTAAATTTTTTATTCACAACGAAATATTTTCATAACTTGTTCACTCTACGCAAACTTGATCGAAGTGAATATTTTTATTTAGATTTTGAAATTTTGTTGCGACAAGATCCTGTTATCAAAACCATATAAGAACATCATGAAAGGACGAACAAAAAAAATCGTTAAAACAACGATGTGTTTTCTTATTTTGCTGTCATGTCTCATATACAAGAATATCTAAATAAGAAAATAACGAAAAAAATTCTGGTGAAAGACCAACAATTTGCTTATAAACTTAGAATAAGGATTTGCAAATGATCTTTTATGAGATATGCTTACTTGTGCACATTCAGTTTTATTAAAATAAGTGAATGAAAACTGAATTATAGTTTTTTTATTTTCTTTTCTATATCCCTTTTTCGGCACGTTCAGAAACCCTTCGCCTAAGTGAATCATTTTTGGTGAACAAAATCGGGACCTTCAGAAAAATGTTTGCTGGGACATCAACGCACCCTTCTTTCTTTTAACTCGATCATCAACCTACCTTCCTTGTACATACGACAAAAAAAAATCATTTTTCTCTTTTCTGCTTCATAAAATTATTACAAATCTTGCAACAATGTTTTGGACTTTTTTTTTTTCGAGTAGCGCATCTCATATAAGTTTTTAAGTCAGATGTATGTGGTTTCCAATTTAGATTCCTAGCTATCATTACACCTAGATACTTAAAACATTCAACCGATTCAATTTTAAAACAATCAATACAACAGGAACAGGGTTTGTCTTCACCGAAATTGACCTTTCCACAATTATGTGAAAACATAGACAGCTTTGAACATGCAGCGGAGTGAAATATTACTTTTAAGTTAAAAAACATAAGTTTTGTTTTCTCACTCACAATAAGCTCATGTTTCGCAAACCATTGTCTAAGTCGTTGTACGTCATTTTCTATCAGTGCCACCGACTCAAAAATTGAGTTATTTATGTAAGAAAAGGCTATATCATCGACAAAAGCTGTAATATTTCCATTAAAATTTTTGAATGAAAATTGAATTTATATATATCAAAAAGAGAGTGGGGCCCAGAACGGAGCCCTGTGGCACACCTATTTTTGACTCTAGCATGTCACTAAAAATTCCATTTAATTTAACTCTTTGCGATCTTGCAGATAAATAGGATTCCAACCTTTTAAATATGAAACCCCTAAAACCAGCTCTATAGAGTTTATTCAAAAGGATTTTATGATTAACCATGTCAAAGGCCTTAGTCATGTCTATAAACAATCCCACATGATTGTTTTTTTGTTAAAACCATCGCATATCTCACTACAAATTTTTAAAATGGCATCTTCTATGGATTTACCCTCTTGAAAACCGAACTGTTGATTGCTAAAAAAATTAATATTATTCAGAAATGAAATAATTCGTTTTTTCATAACTTTTTCAAAAAATTTTGAGAAAGTTGGAAGTACTGCTATTGGTCTATATTGATTTATTGATTTTCTACAGCCCTTTTATAAAGAGGAATAACCTCAGCTATCTTAAGACTCGACGGAAAAATACCACAATTAACACTCAAATTGAATACGTAACATAGTATGTCAATAATAAAAAAAAAGCAATCCGTTTAAGGAGAATATTAGTAATGCCATCGGAAGTACATGATTGTTTGTTCGTTTGAAAACTATGATCAATTAAATCCGGATATAAGCTATAACTGCAATCAACTTCAGAAGCAAATTTGATTCAATGCTAGCGAAATATTTGTTAAAAACATTTGAAATATTTATGGGATCGCGAACTCGAACATTTTCGACCTCAATTTCACAAATACTATCAAAGTTGCTTTCACCACCTAAAATGCTATTCACAACTTTCCATTCTTCTTTAACATTTCCCTTACAGTTCTCGGACTTACTCGAATAAAAATTATTTTTGCTTGAAGCAACTTTTAATTTCACTTCCTGACTCATTTTGATATAATTTCGTCAGACGTTGGACAACCTGCTCTGTAACGAAAGAGACTTGCGATCCTGTATCCAATAACACACGAATTTGATGTGTAGTTCCATATCTATCTTGGACAATGACAACAGCAGTTGGAAGTAGAGTAGAAAATTGACGAGATGGTTCCAATGTATGATAATTAACGTTAAAAGGTTCAGAGTTGATATTTGATGATGAAGAACCATTGGAACTAGTTGGAGCTACGTTTTCAGTAGGATGAACCAACGTATTATGCCGCTTGTTGCACAATTTGCAGCGTAAGTATAAACGACATCTGTTTGAAGGATGTCCTGGACGAAGGCAGTTAAAACAAAGCTTATTTTCTTTAGCAAAATCCCTACGAGCTTCAATAGATAGCGAAGAAAAGGATTTGCAAGAAGAAAGAAGATGATCGTCCTTACACTTGGGACAACCTGCCTTAGCTTCCACCATATGTGACCGAACACTTTTTTGAATAGTTGTACGTTTAGAAACCGAATTATCTGACGATGCTGTTCCGCAAGCTTCAAGGCAATTACACCTATTTTGTAAGAAATTTAGAAACTCTTCAATCTTGCAGTCAGTTCTAGAGCCTACTTCACGAGCCCATTCTTGTTTCGTTTCATAATCTAGTTTTTGTAGTAAGATATAAATTATCCACGGATATCTGGATGTAGCTTCTAACGAATTAAGACCGCGTACAACCTCATCAGCTTGATCGAAAACTTTACGAAGAAGCGCAGCACTAGGAAATTTAACCGACGGTAGCGATAAGAACGTTTGAATAAATGATTGAATAATCAAGTGAGCTTTATCGTAGCGTTCCTCTAGCTTATCCCAAGCTTCAATATAGTTCCTATCCGTACACGGAGTATTTTTAAATAATTCAGCAGGTTGCTTACCGAGAAACGATTTTAAATACTGAAACTTTTGAGTACCAGACAATGATCTATTAGTGTCAATTGTCCCTAGGAATATATCCTTAAAACGTGGCCACTCTTTGTAATCGCCATTAAATGTAGATACGGTTAGCTTTGGCAATTGAACCGATTTCGTGGATTTTTCATTTTCGATAGTCTTAAGAAATTGTTCTTGTTGCATTGAAAGCGATTCACTAATTGAAGCAATGTTTATAGGCGGAGGGGTTGGAGGTTTGGGAACAGGAGTTTTTTCGCGAATAGCTGTGGTTATTGCAGCGTTCAAAGAGGTTATCAGGGTTAAAGAGGTAGGTTTCTGTTGTTACAAAGCCAACCCTACTGAGGAAAACCGGAAGAAATTAGAACAAGCCAGGAAGGCCTGCAATATCCATATTCGACGGACCAAATTTTTACATGACCAAAATCTTAGGCAAGAAATACTGCAATGTCCCAAAGGCAATAAGACTTTTTGGTCATTTGTGAAAAAGCATGGAGAATTCTTCTTCTTCTACGGTCCCAACACTCGTTGATGATGATACTCCAGTCGTTGGCTCTCTCGCGAAAGCTAACCTTTTTGCTAGTCCATGGGACAAATCTTCTTTCGCACTCGTGCTGTAGCGAGTTTCCTAAAAGATCTCAACATACATAAATCCCCTGGCGTGGATGGTATTACCGCTGTTGTTCTGAAGAGGTGTTCTTCAACGCTGGCAAAACTCTTGCGTAAGCTTTCCATCTATCCTATTCTTCTGGGCTCGTTCCGAGTAGTTGGAAAACAGCATTTGTCCACCCTATACCCAAAAAAGGCGAATCCTCTTCTCCCTCCAATTATCGTCCGATTTCACTTACGTCCCTTCTTTCTAAGGTCATGGAAACGCTGATAAATTATCAGCTTTCTTGAAGAACGAAAGCTTCTTAATGATCGACAGTACGGCTTTCGCAGCAACAGGCCCACTGGTGATTTGATGGCATATCTCACCGAACAGTGGAACAAATCTTAACATCGTTTTGAAGAAAGTAAGATTGTTGCACTTGATATTTCAAAGGCATTTGAAAGAGTTTGGCACCAGGCTCTCTTATCGAAAATGAGTGCTTTCGGTGTTAGTTCATCAATTTCTATACAAGTTGTTTTGGACGGGTTCAAGTCTGAAACCCACAAAATAAATGCTGGTTTGCCCCAGGGCTCCGTTTTGTCTCCGGACCTCTTTCTCATTTTCATAAATGATCTCTTGTCTGTAACTTCTAATCCAATTCATTGTTTCGCTGACGATAGTACCCTTAGCTTTTCATATTCGTTCCAAGACGGTTTTATTCAAATAGTTTTACAATAATTAGAAATATGAACTCATATAAAGATAATTCCTGAGACTAGAACGGCCCATACACATATAAATTCCATAGACTAGTTTTACACTGACAATTTTTTTCATACGAAAACCCCCCCCCCCCCAGATTGAAATTCTAAATCCGCCGCTGCATACATATGTATACTATCCCAGCGCAAATTTGGTTTGCAACGCTGTGTTCTACCATGCATTGTTTCTCAAAAAATTTCCCGACCCGTTCCTCTTCGGTCATACAACTTTGGCCCACTAGAGTCTACCACGCTAAATTTTTTTTAGATTTCATATACATACATAACTCAAGGTTATATAGTCTCCAGAATCGTCCTTCCTCACAAACAGAGAGAACTAAGAATTCAGAGTGCCATTGGCTAAGCACCCAGGTCTCAGATCCGTAGGTGAGTTGTACTGGTAAGACTATCGTCTTAAAGCAGCAGTTTAGAAGTAATGCAATGGTAACCTTTTAGGATATAAATAGCCTTGAAAGACTTAAGTAGGTTCTGTGGGCTTTGAGCAGCCGGCCGCCTGCGTATTTCTTCTTCCATATTCTTATCGGCTGCTACTACACATCCAAGCTAATTGAACGATAGCACCACTTCGAATTCGTGCACCTCCACCTTAATAATTGTTCTTCTACTATTGCTAACGTTTTCAGCAGACGGGGCCACCATGTACTCAGTTACGTGGGTTCTTTCCAATGTCGTCTGCGTATGCCAATAATTGGGTGGATTTGGTGACGATAGTCCCGCTGATAGATGTGCCAGAACCACGGATTGCTTTCTCCAACGATAGGTTGTCAATATTTTTTTGTTCAGAACATTTCTTTTTTTTGTATTCGAAGGATTTGAGAAAGGACGGTTGGACGAAGCTTAAATTATTGATTCAATACTTATAACGAAACACCAATGAAAATTAAAAAAATATGTGCACGACTGGGTCGTGCGAACTTGCTCCTGTATTACAAATTATCTTCTTCTTCTTATAAAAATGTATGTACATATATGTGTATATATCCAATGGAATCCGAAATGGCCCCTCAGATATTTGTGAAATTTTCATGGTTAATATTGTTGTATTCAGTGGTGGTTTCTTAAAAAAAAAAATATAAGAACTTCATGGAAGAGTGGGAAAACTGAAAAAACTGGAAAATCCAAACAAAGGGCAGATATTTGATTTTTTGCTTGGAATTTTTTGTTTCAAAATGTGGTGATGAAAAACTCGGAAGACTCACTGGTTTTCAATGGGAAAATCGCATGTAATTGTAGGTGCAAACGGAAAAATGGAAAATTTTGGATTGGAACTCGGAAAACTCTGCGAGAGCACGAATGTAGCATAGAGAGAGCATAGAATTTAAGGTTGCTAAGGTTGTTATGGGTAAATAGTTCTCTAATCAAGAAAAGCTGTGCTTCTCCCATGGCCATGGACAGCTATATGCGATGCGTTTTCACGGGTGTTCAATGCCCAGAATCTTTTCATTGTTTCACCTTACATCCTGTACAACACCATATTAAAATAATAAGTTAACTTTAACTTAACGCGGGCAAAGCCGCGGGTACCAGCTAGTATACATATATAGCACATTTAAAATTCAACCAAACTAATGTTGATTATCAGTTTTCATCAAAAAAAAAGCATAGCATCAAAAAAAACATAGCATTAAAAAAAAGCATAGCATAATATATTGGAGATTTTTCTCAACAATTTTAATCACTTTGATCGACCGCACTGCACTGTTCAATTTTTATTAATCCGACGACGATGGACCAATGTTTTAAACGATATGGACTGTATGTTGTATGTATGTGTTTAATTCAAGGTGTAAATTGTGTATAATGTATATATGTATGTTTGATAATGTGATACTTATGCTGCTGCTGATTGCTTCTACTTCTGGTGCTGGATGTCGTCAAAGTGAACGAGTAAAAGTAAAATTCTTGTTTGCAAAGCAGAAGCAAAGGCAGATTAAGAAAAATGAATAACTGTTACAACAGTTGCTTTTAAAGAAATTAAGAGAGAGTATTTTTATAGGGTATTACATGTGATGTTTGTAGGTTGCAATTAAATTAAAACTGTTATACATGATATAAGAGTCAAATTTTTAGTAACAATAAACAAAATAGAAGTTTCAAGTAGAATTTATGATGTTGTTTCAGAACACACAGGGAAGATCCAAAAAAATTTCGTAAAAGCGTCCATTATAACAAAAAGATGCTTGTAGTTTTTGGCTGTCGACGGCATAGGCCCCAAGTGATCTATGTGTGTAATAGAGCGTCAATTTTACTTATTGGATGAAGGAATCCTTCCTGCTTTCCACCTTTCTTTACGGCTAATATACAGGCTACACAATTAGCGATCACTTCAGTAACCTTCTTATGCAAATTTTTTATGTAGTAGTTCTGCTTGAGCTTGTACTCTACTTTTTGTGCATTTATATGCCCAATCTCATGAACGCTTCGAATGATCTCTTTCTGCATAGACTTGGGTACAACTAACAAATAAACTCCTTGCTCAAACTTATAAAGTACTCCATTTCTGTTAATATAATCTTCGTACTCTGTACGCTGAAGGATATTCAGAATAAGCTGGGATGACTCATCTTTTGATTGTGCTTTTTTGATTTGATGTAAAATACCCGACTCGACTTCTGTAATCGTTAAAACTCTGCTCAGCGCATCTACGTGTCTCATAAGGTTTCCAACCCTGTGGTGAACTGTACAACTGAACTCTTCCAAGAATAAGGACCATATTGCTACGCGTGTGCACAACTCCTTTTTCTTCATTGTAAGCTGGAACGCTTTACAATCTGTATAGATTTTGAAATCTAAACCTAACAAATATACTCGTAGTTTTTTCAGGGATTGGATCACAGCAAGAACCTCCAGCTCATAACTGCTTAATCTCTCTTCAGATGACGACGACGTCTTAAAACTTATATAAAACACCAGATGTAATCCTTTTTCGTGGTGTTGAAGCAAAACCGCTCCCAGACCGACCTTGCTTGAATCAGTATGCAGCTCTGTCTCAAAACTAGGGTTCAATAGTTTAAGAACCGGTTCGACGCAAAGGGCTTCCTTTAAAGCTTAGAAAGCATATCGTTGTTCGGCACCAAACTTGAAAATCGTAGAACTTTTTCTCGTTAAATCGGATAGCGGTTTAGCTATTGTGGCATAATTGGGAATAAACTTTCGAAAAAAAACCGTTAATCCCAAGAAACTTTGAAATTGCTTTAAATTTTTCGGCTCGGAAAAGTTTCGCACTGCCATGGTTTTCTCTATAGAAGGCTTCACTGACCCATTCCCAACTATATGGCCAAGGAATTCAATGGATCGTCTGATGAACTTACATTTCTCCCAATTAAATATGAGCCCGTTTTTCGCCCCGATTCTAAGTACCTCTTTCAACGTTTCAAGATTTTCCTCTTCATTCATGGACGCAATTATTAAATCGTCAACGTAAATACGTACTTGTTTCTCTCTAATGAGATCCTTAAAAACCGTATTGATGAATTTTTGAAATACCGCCGGTGAATTGCAAAGACCAAACGGTACCTTACAAAATTCGTACTGACCATCGGGGGTCACAAACGAAGTATATTTTCGACAAGACGGATGGATATCCACGTGGAAGAACCCGTTTTTCAGGTCAAGGCTAGTAAATACTTTCGCATTGTATATATCCTCAATAACCAACTATGGGTAACGGTTGCCTATCTTTAAGAATTTTTGAATTAAGTTTACGATAGTCGATGCAAATTCTGTACGTTTCATCTTTTTTCTTCACAAGTACTATGGGGCTGGCACATGGCCGTAGCCAGAGGGGGGCAAAGTAGGGCAATGCCCTACCTTAAATTTAAAATGCCCTACCTTCAGAAATTGAGAACAGCCCTAGCTTCAAAAATTATCTACTTACAAAAATGTCCTGCTTACAAAACAACCGAATACATTCAAAAATTATCCAGCTTTATATACCCTACCTAAAAATGCCCTACTAAAGGTATTCACTTCTTATAATAGTGTCCTACCTTAAAACATTTTTCCAGCTTGCCTTGTAAATGCCCTACCTTCATATTATCATTTGTGTTTAGGAAAAAGGTTCTATAAAAGTGAACTTTTTGAAAATTTAAGGTATATACATTTCAAGATAATCTTCTTGTCGTGCTTATCCTTTTTAAGAAATGGTCATGTAAATTTCATTGAAAGTCTTAAAAATACTATCGATTAAGTTACTAACTAGAGAGTATTAAGTTGCATCTTTTCAAACTTTTTGATTTCATTATGAAAGTTTTAAGATAAAATTTGAAGTTTATATTTCATTAAAAGCTAATGATTTCAGCGCATATGCTTCTAAATTGATCCTCTGTTGTATTTAACAAAAAATCTAAACCGATAATGTACCTACATTTTGAAAATGTAACTCATTCATCAAATTGAACGAATTATAAATGAATCATATTCAGCCCTATTGTGAGTTCCACACGGAAAATCATTCCCCCGGAGTTTCGCCCGAATAGAATTTCACTTCGAAAAAGGACTGACAGTTCGAATAAAACAAACAGTGATAGAATGCTTGTAGAAAAACACCAGTTTTCAGGGAATGAAAATATCCTATTCATATTTCCCTTTCAAATTATTAAACATTTTTATATTTTTCCTTACTTACAATCCAAATGGCTAATTAATTAAAGAAATATTCTTTTCCAACTCATGCCTTACATTTTGTTAAGGCTATTGATACGCAGTTTGAAAGATATCAGTTATTTTCATTTCATTTAAAAAACCAAATTTTAAACATACAGGAAATGTTTGCTCAGTGTGATATCACTGTATTGAAAACGTCGACGTCAAGGTGAAGTCTATTTCAATTTAAATAAATTAATTTTGATTTTGATTTATATTTTCGCTTCGATTTGAGGGTTGACAAATAAAATTGGGTTGGTGGAAAATTGGTGTTAAAAGTATTTAATTCGTTAGGTATTTATCTTTTTTTTTTAGTTCAGTGTTGTGATAATGAAAAATATGCACTCTTGAAAAATCAAACCGAGAATTTGACCAATCGGCTTACAAAAGGATGTTTCGACCAAGTGATTTTTGTAGATTCACTCGTCCATCCGCTAGTTTGTACTGAGTGTACTAACTTGACAAAACCCACATTTAGAATAGATTTCGAAGCCGTTTTCTGGTATTTTTCATCTTACTAGATTCATTTAAGTCCAAACGGTTTGAAATGCTAATATTTCTTAACTCTAACCTTGTGGTTATTTGTCTTTTCGCCAACAAAAAAAAGGTGAACATTTTAAAGTGAAATGTCGTTTGATTCCGCCCGGAATTATTGATGCCGATAAGGGGAATTTTTAGAACATGGAATTTTTTCACCCGGAATTCACAATAAGGTAACGAAAAAAAAGGGATTTTTTATTTTTTTTACGGACGGAATGCTGTTCAGGCGAAACTCACAATAAGGCTGATTATGTTCTCTTGTAAACTTTACTTAATTTAAACACTTTATTCTCTTAGTTTCGCATCAGTACAGAGTACAGGGATTTTAGTTCGTTCATATCGAAAAAATGAAAGAATATCAACTAACTTTTCAGGTCTAACAAATCCAGTAAGGGAAGAGGCTTCTGTGGTAAAAAATTATTTGAGTTAACTCGAAGATAAAACCGAAAACCAAATGCAGATCTTATACAAGCACCTAAAGGCGTTTAAGAATACTTACGAGCTGTTTGCGTCTGTAGCGACTTTAGGATGTAGCAGAGCAGTATGTGAATCTAAATTTTCAATTCTAACTGCCATAAATAGGCCTCAAAGGATGTCAATGTATGTCAGTGTATTTCTAGCGTTTGAAAAAAAGAACTTAATCAATTGATCTCATAGAAGTCCTTCGAATGTTTAATAAAATGAACAATCGGAAAATTCAATTTAGAAATTTTAATAATATTTTAACATTTTTCATATGAACTTGTTTATATTTTGTACATAGCTATAATTTATTAGTGCAGGTGCTATGGGGAGTTGAGAGTGCAAAAGTGAGAACCGCATTCTGTGAATGGTTTTGAACTCAGAAAAGCTTGCAGATTTTGATTCCGGATGTTGCGGAAAGATTTGTTGGTCCAGTTTTTTTTTTTTTTTTAAAGATATCAGGTAGATAGACCGATCAGATTTGTTCAATGTTTTATTTAGTTGCAATATCTGATTAAAATTTGTATATTTTTATCGTTAAAAATAAAAACAAAAATTTTTTTAAATTGTTATAATGAAAAAAACAAGTTTTATTAATATTTTCTTTTTGAACAGAGAGACGCTAGTGATTTCTAATTCTATTAACTGTTCAACACTTAGGTGTGGATTTCCTAAATTTCTTAGAGCTTTTTGTACAGACTCCAACATTGCAACTTTTAAAGCATTTTTTAATTCACATATAGAGACGAACTGTATAAAGCTATCTCTAGTTTTGGCATCCTTGCTAAGGTCCTTTTCTTGTCCATAATGACTATGGAGAACTCACGTTGTTTCATAAAATTTGGCAACAAGCTCTCGGAATCATTCGATGTCAAAAAAGGATTCAGCCAAAGCGATGAACTATCATGCGATTTCTTAAACATCGTGGTTGAGATAGAGAATACAAAATTCTACCGTCCGTCACCACCAGAGGCGCTATCTTCCAAAAGTCTGTTCAACTTCTTGCGTACGCCGCCGATGATATTGATATAATAGAAAGAATACGGCGTGTTGTCAATTGCGCCTTTGTGAGAATTGAGGTACAAGCGAAAAATGGGTTAAGCGTTGAATGAGGGGCAAAACGAGGTATATGCTGCCTTCGTGGAAGGACATCCAACACCACCGACGCGACGGCTTGGACAGAACGTCACAATATACGCCCATATCTTCGAGGTAGTAGAGGACTTTGTCTACCTCGGCTCCGCTATTAACACGGGCAATAAAACCAGCACCAAGATCGGACGAAAAATAATGCTAATCGCTGCTTCTTTGACACCAGTGCTCTGGCCCTGGAAAGCCTTCGACACTATTCTAGAGGGGCGTAGAAGTAAAGCAAGCAGCAAGACTGTGACTCAGATGGAGCACCCAATTGGAAGAAGACCTAAATCAACTTGAAGTGCATAACTGTTGGTTGAGGCCCAAGTCCACAATGGACTGTAGCGCCACCTTAAGTAAGTAAGTAATTATTTGTTTTATTTTATGATTTATGTTCAAACTTGCATTTTTATTACAATAATTTTAAATAATTTTGTTTTGTTAACAATTTTTGTTCTTATTTTTAACGATAGCTATAAGAGTTTTAAATTATAAGAAAGCGTCAGATATTGCTAACTAAATAAAACATTGAAATAATTGTTCTGTCTATCTACCTGATATCTAAAAAAAAAAACTGGACCAACAAATCTTCTGGCAACATCCGGAATCAAAATCTGCAAGCTTTTCGGAGTTCAAAATCATTCACAGAATGCACACTCAACTCCATCCAGCTCCAGCGGCCGGTCTATATTTGGAGAAATAATAATGAAATATGTTAACCTGAAAACGTTTATGTTTTTCATTTTACCTAACGGACATACGCACAAATAGAAAATTTACCAATGCCCTACCTGATGTGACTGTTGCCCTACGTTGAATTCAACTCTGGCTACGGGCCTGGGCGGGCAAACCGCGAATTACTGGGCACAATTATTTGATCTTCTAGCCACTGTGATATTTGTTCGTCTACTATGCGCTTTTCCATTGGAGCTAACCTTCGTGGTCGATGAAATAATGCCTTTTCATCCTCTAGACAAATTCTCACTTCTACGCAAGACGTTTTCGGTTTAATTGGATTATAATCTCTAATTAATTTAAAAATTTCATCTTTCAACGCTGTATTTTCGATTGTCTCTACATTTAAAACTTTCTTGCTATCCTCAACTAGACTTTCAACTTCTATTTCGCTTATAGAATTTACAGTAATTGTAATGTTATTATCACTAAGTTCTTTCGGATTAAATTGTATAACTCAATTTATGGTTGTCATATTAGAATAATTTAAGATTTCTGTTCCTATAATTACGTCATCAGAGATCCAATCATCACTAACAACGTCGAACGTTAACACATATTTAACCCCGTTAATCATTACTTTCAATTGAACCGCACCAATTGATTCATATACATTCTGTCCTAATCCTGTTAAAAGAGTTCCTGCACCGTCGACATTTTTATTGAATATGGGAAAACAGAGTTCTTAATTAGGCAGAGTTCACTTCCGGTATCGAATATAGCACTTAAAATATTGCCTTCGATTTTTAAAGTCATCCGTACAACTGGAGAAGAAACTCTGTTTACTTTAAACGGATTTACTTGTGTTTTTTTCGGGCAATTTTTAGAGAGGTGACCAAAATCATTACAATCAAAACAACGCGAACCTTTGTCTTTATAAGGGTAGTTAAACGACACATGTCCTTTAGCACCACAACCAACACAGCGTTTTTGAGTATTGAGTTGTTCCTGCCGTGGAGTGTTTACTTTTTGAGGCACCTGAATGTTTCTTATTCTTTTATTGTGTAGGCGTAGGGTCAGGGATTAATTTAATTTTTTTGTTCACTTTTTATTTTAATAACCGAACCGATCCGAACCGAAGGGGTATAAGGGGCTTTTGAGAACTTCTGACACCATGTGGGATTGAAGGGGCAAAGGGGTACAAATTATAACAACACCAATTAAATTTTAAGTTAAGTTTTAATTCAGTTAATTAAATCTTATATATATAAAAGAAAGTCGTGTTTGTTAAACCACTTATAACTCGAGATCTGCTGGACCAATTTTGATGGTTTTTGATTCGTTGGATTTGTCTCCGCCCCGAATAGCAGAATACATCTTAAAAACAATGAAAACATCACAAACGGTGCCAATGTTAAAAAATAATAATTTGCTCACTACAAAAAAATATAAGCTAAGTAATTAATTTTGCTTGAAAATCATGTCAAATCAAAAAAAAATAATTGTTTTCTAAACAACGACGAAAGAAAAGCAGAGGCGGTTGTACTCAAGAAAGTAAGAAAGCAAATGAGATTAATGTTCCTGCTCAAGTCCTTACTATCAACCTCTGGAAAGGTGGCATCTATTTTGTCATAATTAACAATTGGTAAGTCTTGGCAGTGAGTTAAAGTTTTACCTATAGGCCCACTGAAGAAAGAAGTTGGTCCTGAAGTAGGACCATCGAGGGTAAAAAACACTTTTCTAAGGGGTAATTCGTTCAAGTTCACGTTCAAAGATCACAATCGCTCCGTTTGATATTCCAGTATTCGTTGCCGTACCATCACATCCAAGAGCTTTAATAGTTGATATATCAATACAGGCTTCATTCATTGGCGATACTTTATCTTTACCAGAACCACTTTCAGGAGTTACGTGACCAAAGAACGCTGATCCTGGTTCTTCAACCAAAGATATATGTTCTTCTCTAATTGTTTTACGAACAGATTTACCTCGAACTATTTCTTTTGTTATAGTTTCATCTTTTCGGCCATCAAAATAGATAGCAATTACTTTAGATGTTCGAGTTGAGGTTATGCTTTGACGATACTTCACCCTTTCACGAAAAACTTTTGATTTATCAATTGCTGCTGTTTGATTACCCGGTGTTATAACATTTAAATCTTGTAAAAGGGCACTTGCTAGTTGAGCTGCTGCTCTATTGGAAATAGCTCTGCGGTCACATGCTCGAGAAAACGATGTCAGATGTTCTGGTAGGCCTTGTTTCACAATCACGGTTGGACTTTCCATTTTAATCTTCTTTGGAACAATTTTTGGAGCAACGAAGCTTTCGTCACTTGAATCCTGATGCAACGATTCACTGGCGGAGTCACTGTTTAGAGTATTTTCATTACACAAATCTGAGTTAGATGTTGTTTGGCCAATTCCCTTTAAATAGCAATTTTTTGGACTTTTCCTTCCTTTTATTGCGTTTATCTATCTTTTTGGTTTCTTCCATGTCGAGTACTCCGATAATCATAGCCCTGCAATTTCGTTAATCTGTCAAAAATGCGTGCTCCAATTGTGGAACCTTCCTTGAAGCCGGACACAAACAGTTTTCCAAATTTTTACATTTACATGAACAAATATCAAACAAACTATTTACAATGTCGATCTTAAACTTTTCAACCGAATCTTTGAAACTCTTGGCATTTTTCGTGTTATATCCCGATGATTTTTTTATCTTTCACATCTCTCATGCAATTTTAAAATCATAAAAAATATTATTTGTAGATGAAACAGGAATGGAGGCTTTTTTCCAAATTTGTTTTAGCTTTTGGCACACTTGCATTGCTATAGCTTTTTTTTCTGGTTGTTGGCATCCCTCAGATTTCAACAGATTTCTCTCCCATTCAAAACATTTAAGTACATTACTGTTAGTTGGTAAAACATTGCTAGAACTTATATCCAAACGTTGTCCGACAATGGGTACTTCACTGCTCTTCCTTGTCACTGTAGTGTTAGAACTTTAAATCATGATGATAAAACAACACAATAACTTTTAATACACAAGCAAGACACAGAACACCTTAATACAAATCAAACTTTACACTAAAAAGCAAAATACTGATTTATAAAAGGAGAAGAATCAACGCGGCTTACTTAGGTTAAAAAAACCGTTGACTGAAATTATTTTTAAATTATGCATATATTTTGGGAGTATATGAAAATTTGAATTCAATTCCAAGAGAATTAGATGTTTGTTTTCATGAGCTAAATGTTTCTTTCATGATTTTGCATTTAGATACACGTTTTTACATTAATCAGATAAATGAAGGTTTTCGAACAAATATTCTTCACATTGTCTGAAGGAAATCTGAACCTTCACCAAAATTTTTGCTGGGTGGTTGCTGGGGAAGTGAAGCATATTTTTCTAAGTAGTGTGAGTTTCACAAACACAAGCGCTTTACAACAGGGCTGGTCTGCAGTCGAATGGTTAATCTCAGTCGCGCCAAGCGAAATTTGATTGAATCAAGATTATATCGATTGTGCATCAATTTTATTTTTCAATTTCAATTCTTTTCTTGGACTACACGGTGTTTTAACGTTCAAGATGTACATGTACGATTTTTATTATTATTTTTTTTTTTTATTCTTCGTTACATTTTCTTCATTTTTCATCCTTAATTCATAATATTTATTGTGCTTTTTCGGGTCGTATTCGAAAGCGCATTCTATGAAAAAACTTGATCAAGTGTTAAAAAGCACAAGAAATTGTGTAGCGCCTAACGATCACCAACAAAAATAAATGCGCCCCTGAACACGAGTTTTTGTTTTTTTGACAGATGAAACTACAAACCAAGAACAAATAAATTCTATGGACATTGGACCAATTACAGCTCAGCAAAATGACAGCACAGGCCCAAAAAATTGACGTCATCAGAAATTTTTGTTGCTTCACTCACGTACACTGTACATGTAGCTAACACCGCTTCCTGTACTTCTTATTCAATAGGTTTAATTTTTAATTGAGATTTTTTTGTTTCAATTTTCTTGTCTCTCGGAGATGTTGGTGTTGGATTTTACTTTAAAGTTTTAATTAGCATTTATTCATTTTTACTTGCGACATATCTATACAATATACAGTTGTGGCGAACTAATTAAGAACGATATGAAAACATTTTTTTTTACTTAATTGTATTCAAAAAATATGTGCTTATATAAAATAAAAAGTAGACAAAAAATAAAAATAGTACAAAATAATGTGTTTCAGTTCAAAGTTATGGTGATAGGGTAAAATTGAGCAGGCGATATAATTAAGAACAATACGGTTTTAGCCTTATTATGTTACTTCTAATCAATATTTTGTTGGATATCCTTTGTTTTTTAATAACAGCCTTGCATCGCCTTGGCATTGAGTCAATTAAATCTTGACACTTTTTGGGTGTGATGTTACTCCAAGCTGATTTTGCAATTTCATACAATTCGTCCAAATTTCTAATTTTGTGCTTATTAATTTCTTTTTTCAATTCAAACCAGAGATTTTCGATTGGGTTTAAATCCGGGCTACATGATGGCCAATCGATGACATCGACGAAATTATTATTTAACAAAGTTTTCGTAGACCTCGCAGTATGCTTTGGATCATTGTCCTGCATGAATTTCCATGTTACTGGTAATTTTTCTTCGCTATAAGGTAACATTACGTTTTCAAGGATACTAATGTATCCCTGTGCGTCCATTATACCTTCTATGCGGTGTAACGGTCCGGGTCCCTTGTAAGACATACAGTCCCAGAGCATAATACTCCCTCCTCCATGTTTTACCTTGACAGTATTGTACTTTGGGTTAAACGCTTAATTTTTAGGCCGACGAACATATTTTTTTCCATCGGAGCCGACTCTGTTTATTTTTGTTTCGTCACTGCAGAGTATTCTCTTCCATTGTGTAGTGGTCCAATCCTAGTGTTCCCTTGCAACCCAGCCTTTCGATTTCGCAATGAGAGCAAAGGTGTTTTTCTGGCTGTTCTTCAAAAAGTCTACTCTCAGCCAATCGTTCTCTAATAGAGCGTGTAGAGAGTGCGTTTGGATCTTCACGAAAACTTCCATTCGAATTTCGTTCGAGCTTAGAAATGCATTTTTTTTCGAAGTTCTTATGATCAACCTGTCTTGTAATTCTATTGTTTTTCGAGGTCTTTTTTTCTTGCAACTTTTTCCGTAGTTTTATGTTTCTTAACATATTGAAGAACATTAAAAATCATTGTTTTGGAGCACTTGAGCGTATTTGCAATTTCCTTGTATGATAATTGCCCGTTATTTCGCAGGTTAACTATGGCTTCTCTGATTGCATTGGTACAGCTCTTTTTCTTTCCCATATCAATCTTTAAATTCTATAAAATTATATCGAAGCCTGAAAAAATCGCACTACTGAAAAAGAAAAAAGAATACTAACCTTTATTTATAATTTAGCACTAATTTAAAATTAAAAAAATGTGCACGACTCGGTCGTACGAACTTGCTCCTGTATTCCAAATTATAACTCATAAAAAAAAATAATATTCGTAAATAAAAATTTAAATTGAAATATGTACCTCAAAAAAAGATTCTATCTGAAAAAAATTGATGTCGTATGATTTCTTAAGAAATTGTTGATTTTTCAAATTTTTTTTTTTAAAATCGTCGGAGCGGTTTTTTTTTAAATTAATTTTTTGTATATAAAATTTTTCGAAAATGTCTTAAAATTAATTTGGGTATGCAGTATTCAAGAATGTGCAACTATACATTTTACAAGTAAGTTTCAATTTTTAATATTGATCCGTTTTTGAGATACAGAATTTTGAAAAAAAAGTTTAAAAATATTTTTTAAAAATCCAAATTTTTTTTTGAAATTTTTTCGAATACAAAATATAAATTGAACTATATAAACATACTTTCAAAAAAAAACTTACCCTGATCGGACTTTTATTTTTCGGGAAAATCTGATAGCAAAATAACGGTTCTATGGGCGGTACCGTTTTGGAGCAATACAAAAATATTTTTTTTACATAAAATACATCAGAGTTTTAAACAAAAATTTTCGAGGAAGTTTAAAAAAAATCGTAGGAGCCGTTTTTGAGAAAATTGAAACTTTTGGTTTTTGGCCAAAAAAATCGTATGGTGGCTACCCTAAATTTTGATCTTAAAAAAAAATCAAAAAAACGACCCACGCGAATTCGCTCAAACCTCTAATTTTCAAGTTTGAAGTCAATCGGACCAGTGGTTAAGGCTGTAGGTGCGTTTACAGACAGACAGACAGACATCGGACGGAATTGCCGGACCCACTTTTTTCGAATTCTCTATCATCGTAATGTCATATCTCATCATTATCTCAACTTTTTTTTTTACGAATTCAATACTTGCCATATATGTATTCTATATGTCGCAAGTAAAAATATTTTTTTTAATCGTTCTTAATCATACCGCCAAATAAAAATTAACCTTTGCTGGCAGGTGCACTTGCACCTATCGTAAGTTCAAACACCAGAGAGTGCATAGCGGTACTTTTCCATTGATTGAGTTTACGCATTCTAGACAAAATAGTGTTGCCAGTAGCTTATAATAGTCGTTCTTAATTATTTCGCCACAACTGTATATAAGAACAGCTATTTTTTGTGTTCGTTAGCTAACCGGCCAAACCGCTTGACGGATTTTTTTTCTAAACTAAAGAGGAATAAGGGTAGAAGGTTAAGGAAAAACAAAATGTGTACATTTCAAAACACAAGGTCAATGTTAAAAATAAAGCTTTTCTCACTACAGCAAAATCAATATACGAATACTCAACTTAGTTTGAAAATTTTGTCAAATATTTTTTTTTTTTTTTCAATAAATAAAAATCAAAACATTTCAGTCAAGAAAAAAGATATTTGTCAAATATTTATTATTTTTCATCGATAAAAAAAAATTCAGTTAAGCTAGGAAATTATATATGAACTAGCTGACCTGGCAAACGTTGTTTTGATATATGAAATTTCTAGAGTATGAAAATATATCTTATTTATTTTTATCGAGTGCGTATCTGGTATATGAGTATATGAGAGAAAGAGGCATACGATCTAAAACTAAAAAAAAGCATTGGCTCTTACTTCTTCTGGGATTGCGAGCACGTTATTAGACTAAAAACTGAAATGACAATATTTAAAAAAAAGTCGGCAATGGCCGAATTGTTGTGTGGGATGAGAGCACAATGGCGCAAAAAAATGTACTTGAAGCCTTTAATCGCAACTTGAAGAATATGGAGCCCCGAATCTTTTGGCTGGTGAGGACAAACTTTGCCGATTATACCACGGTCAACTGCTGCAGACGAATTGAGTTGTTTAAAACCTTCTATTTTGTGGCGATATGTCAGAAAACTTACATTGGCCACAAATGTTCGTGTGCAGTTACTAAACGATGTATCTGCAGCAGAAATTCCTAAGAAATTATTGGATATTGGAAATTGAATAATTTGACTTGATTTTGAAGGCCGAATTTCACTTCCAAACAATTTTTGTTGCAATGCAAATCCAAAAAATTAGTTGATTCAAGATGTCTTTCCAAGCATAAAGAAAATTACAAAAACCACGCTTGTTTGAGTTGAAGTGCAATAATAGCTGGTACAGAACCCATCCTCGCATGGAAGGAACACTAGGAAAAACCAGAATGGGCTGATATCGCCGGCAGAAGTTCGTCTCTGAAGGCCTATTAGGCACAGTGGGACGCGCTTCATGAGAGGGTGTCCTTCGACGTAAGTGGGAATCAGCAGATGGAAAGTCTTATGTTATGCAGCTGGTCTTGCCGAGATCGAAGATTATGGACGTTCTGCGAGAGATGCATGATGGACTTTCGGGAGGCCATCAAGGAGTAAACAAGACGCTGGAAAAGGTTCGACAACGATTCTACTGGCTACATGGAAGAGAAGATGTCGAGAAGTGGTGCCGAAAATGCGATACCTGTGCTGCCACCAAAGGCCCCAAAAAAGGGAATCACAGCCAAATGCAGCAGTATAATGTCGGAGCACCCTTCGAAAGGATTTCAGTTGACGTGGCGGGTCCATTTCCAGAAACAAATAATGGAAATCGTTATATTCTGGTCGTCATGGATTACTTCAGCAAGTGGCCTGAAGCATACGCCATTCCGAATCAAGAAGCCAAAACAGTCGCAGACCAAATTGTGTTCAACTGGGTGAGCAGATTCGGTGTTCCATTAGAACTGCATTCAGACCAGGGAAGGAACTTTGAATCAATTATATTCCAGAAAGTTTGTGGGCTTCTTCACATCAAGAAGACAACACCACTCCACCCACAATCTGATGGCATGGTCGAACGGTTCAACCGAACCCTTAAGGAACATCTTTGCAAAGTTGTGGACGACAACCAGCGAGATTGGGATCGACACATTCCACTGTTTTTGATGGCGTATCGAAGTACAAGACATAGCTCAACTGGCCATACACCGTCTGAGATTTTGATGGGAAGGAACATCAGACTGCGAAATAAAATTTGGATGTCCCACGTCGGAACCGCAAGCCGACGATGACTACATTCTATATGGATGACCTCAGAGAAAGACTCCTTCAGATCCACGACGATACCAGGTTAAAAATAAAGATGTTCAGTGACCGAATGAAGACACGCTACGATATACGAGCGACAACAACAGAGTTCCAAGCAGGAGATCGAGTGTGGCTTTACAATCCCCATCGACAAAAAGGGTTGTCACCGAAACTTCAACGGGACTGGGAAGGTCCATATACAATACAGTCATTAGAAAAATCAACGACGTCGTGTACCGGATACAAAAAGGAGTCAGAGGAAAACTTAAAGTTGTACATCGCGACCGACTACATCGCTACAGTGATGATGAGAATGATGGATTTGTTCGGGACGATCAATCCTAAGGAGGGGGCAATGTAATGTGTATACACTTTATTTATCTCTATCGCTCTGTATCTCTTTCTATATTTAATGTACATACTACTCTTACTCTCTTTACTTACTCTTTATCTCTATTACTCTAATATCGTTTTATAGTGAAATAAGTATGTAGCAATAAGTTTAATAGTAGTAGTAAACACTTGTGTAGGACAGTTAAAATAAGGGGCAACACCTAGTGATTAAGAGGAGAACTTTTGTTTAGCATTAAGAACATTCAGCTCCTACAAAAATCCCAGTATAGTAGTTTCTAGAACCAATTATTTGTGTTATATAAATAGCCCGTTTGGCGGCGAAGCGATAGTTGATTGTGAACTGCGATAAAGTTAAGAATACTGTGTTTGAAAATAATAATTGAAAGTGTTGAATAAATAAGTTTTTGAGTGATTTGAATAAAGTGAATTTGTGTTTTATTTAAAAAGTGAATAAGTTTTAATTGTCGGACCAAGTCGAATACTGCAATATATTATGCTTCATTGTTTTCTTCATTATTTCAACATTAATAATGTGAAAATGTCAGTTTCAAGCAATACAGACAACATTATTTTTTTAGAAAGAAATCTTCTGAAAATTTCAAAATTTCCTTGTTCATGGATCGCATCCTGCAGTGTTTTCCTGCAATATAACAGATCCACTAAATTGCACTACGGCGGATACTTATTTTTAAAAAATGCTAGCCACTGTATTCTGTTCTATTATTTCATTTTTCACTTTAATATCTCACCGCCTCACATTGAGGGAATTTTAAATATGTTTTCGTATAGTTTGACAAACGACAAGCAAGACAAAAATATTTTCCTGAGCAAACTTTAATGTAAAAGTGTAAAAAAAAAGAGACTACCTCATTAAAAATGTAGTTCGGGTTTAAGCCCGTATGATACTATTTTTTTTCTCTATTTTTTCACCATTAAAAATGAAACAAGAAAGAGTTAGCAAATCCTTACCTGATTTCTCTATAAGTGCGAGTGTGTACTCACTACTGTAATTAATGGGAAATTATCAAAAAAAAATCATTAAAAATGTAACCCGAACTACATACATTTTTAATGGGCTAGTCTCTTTTTTTTTGACATTTGTCATTGTTCAAAATTCAAATTATAGAAAAACGAAAAACATTTTTAGATATTTATGCTCTTAATGTGAATTTTCTTTTATGTTTGTGCTTACGAAAAAAAGGAAAACCATACGAAAGGACCTTAGAGATGCATTTGCATTTTACGTTGGCGAGTGATGGTGTATCGTGATTCGTGAATGGTCAACAAGGGCAAGCAAATGCTAAAAATAAACAAAAACTGAAAACACACAAATATTGCCACATCATAATACAGAGCGGTTTTCGGTTTGCGATGTTGACGACAAAAAAGGACCAAATCAAAGCGCACTAAAAATCTGTGTACAGTGTGAAATAATGTTGCTTTCGGTGGACATTGGACAGAATATAGAAAAAAATCCTGCTGTCGTAAAAATCAACTTTAGTACATACTCTTGATGCGGCCAAGGTGTTTTTTATTGCCACCAAAACCCTCGTCGATATCCCTTCCCACCGACGACCCATCACGGGTCGAATATCCATTAACCCATTTCTCTCTTTTTGTTCCGACCTGACATAATATAGTGGGTTCTACGAAATTAAAAAAAAAAATAACGGAACAACAAGTAATCTGAAATTGTCAGAAGATTTCTTTCTCAGTCTTTATAAAATAATGTTGTGTCTTTTTCTTGAAACTGACATTTTCATGTTATGTATTAATGCTAAAACAATTAAGAAAAAAATGTAGTATCATACGGGCTTAAAGTTTATCACATTTTGATTTATTTTCAATAAAAAATAATTGGGTACCTATTGTTTCGGCAATTTTGTTTTGCATTTTGTTATTTCGCTTTTCTCTCTTCGATTTTCTTCTATTTCGCAAAACTTGTTTTGTTTTTTGTTTATTTTGTTTTTTCCTGTTTCGCGCCAGAATTGTTTCGCTCTTTTTGTTTTGCCATTAACTCTCTCGCAAAATTGTTAATTTGCAATACGATTGTTTCGCCACAGGTTATCTCGCTAACGGTTATTTCGCATTTTTTTCTGAATTCTCTTGGGAATGTAATAATAATTGTTATCTAATTAGTCTTCATTAGATGGCTTTTAGTCTTTGAAACCGCCCGCGTAAGGTTAGAATACAGTGAAGTATTTTAATATTGTCTTTAAATTAAAAAAATGGAAAGTAAAATCATATGCAATAACTTTTAAATCAATTTGAGGAAAGGATAAACTAAGTCGTGAAGGATTTTCCTATTATTTTGAAAAAATCGTCAATTCAAGTATATATTTATACTTCGTCTGCTTTTTTTTTTTTTTAATTTTAATTTTTGTGTACGTAAGGATCCTGAAGACTTTAAAATTCGCGCGAATTTTAAAGTCTTCAGGATCCTTACGTACACAAAAATTAAAATTTAAAAAAAAAAAAAACAGATGAAGGCGAAACAATTAAAATCAAAACAATAAAAAAGCGAAATAATTGAAAAGCGAAATAAACGAATGCAAAATAAACGAATGCAATATAAACGAAAAACGAAAAGACTAAAAGGCGAAAAAAATCAGCGAAACAATCGAAAGCGAAGCAACTAAAAGACCAAACGAATGAAATGCGAAATAACAAAATGCAAAACGACCGTGGCGAAACGACCAAAAGCGAGATAAAAAAAGCGAAATAAACCATACCCAAAATAATTAAAGACAATTCAGTAAATTGAGGTCTGGGGTGGAATCGGCTAAGGCGATTGTTGACTATCACGTTGTTGATAGTCGTTTTTGATTATCAACTTTATTTTGCTCTGTGTAAAATGATCAATAAAACAATTTGAATTTCTGGCAACACCTACAGTAAGCTATGTCGTTTTGCTCAACGTAAGGTGATTATCAAAACGATAATCACTTTCTGCCATACATTTGGAAGTGACAGCTATTTCCATGTTGTTTTCATATATATTTTTTTCTTTTTCATTTTTGTTTTGCTTACAAAACTATATGAAAACGACACCAAAATAGCTGCCGCTTTGAATTGTATGGAAAAAAGTGATTATCGTTTTGATAATCACCTTACATGAAGCAAAAGCAATTATTTTGACTATCAACTATCGACTATCAGCTTAGCCGATTCCACCCCTGGTCTGGTCGTTTTTAAATCCTTTCACCACTTTTAAATGATAATTTACACTGTTTTTTTTTTTTGTTTTTCTCACAATACTTTTTAATTGTTATTATTTCTTACACTGTACACTTCTTTCCCACAAATGTTTTTAAATTTTTTATTCACAACGAAATATTTTCATAACTTGTTCACTCTACGCAAACTTGATCGAAGTGAATATTTTTATTTAGATTTTGAAATTTTGTTGCGACAAGATCCTGTTATCAAAACCATATAAGAACATCATGAAAGGACGAACAAAAAAAATCGTTAAAACAACGATGTGTTTTCTTATTTTGCTGTCATGTCTCATATACAAGAATATCTAAATAAGAAAATAACGAAAAAAATTCTGGTGAAAGACCAACAATTTGCTTATAAACTTAGAATAAGGATTTGCAAATGATCTTTTATGAGATATGCTTACTTGTGCACATTCAGTTTTATTAAAATAAGTGAATGAAAACTGAATTATAGTTTTTTTATTTTCTTTTCTATATCCCTTTTTCGGCACGTTCAGAAACCCTTCGCCTAAGTGAATCATTTTTGGTGAACAAAATCGGGACCTTCAGAAAAATGTTTGCTGGGACATCAACGCACCCTTCTTTCTTTTAACTCGATCATCAACCTACCTTCCTTGTACATACGACAAAAAAAAATCATTTTTCTCTTTTCTGCTTCATAAAATTATTACAAATCTTGCAACAATGTTTTGGACTTTTTTTTTCGAGTAGCGCATCTCATATAAGTTTTTAAGTCAGATGTATGTGGTTTCCAATTTAGATTCCTAGCTATCATTACACCTAGATACTTAAAACATTCAACCGATTCAATTTTAAAACAATCAATACAACAGGAACAGGGTTTGTCTTCACCGAAATTGACCTTTCCACAATTATGTGAAAACATAGAAAGCTTTGAACATGCAGCGGAGTGAAATATTACTTTTAAGTTAAAAAACATAAGTTTTGTTTTCTCACTCACAATAAGCTCATGTTTCGCAAACCATTGTCTAAGTCGTTGTACGTCATTTTCTATCAGTGCCACCGACTCAAAAATTGAGTTATTTATGTAAGAAAAGGCTATATCATCGACAAAAGCTGTAATATTTCCATTAAAATTTTTGAATGAAAATTGAATTTATATATATCAAAAAGAGAGTGGGGCCCAGAACGGAGCCCTGTGGCACACCTATTTTTGACTCTAGCATGTCACTAAAAATTCCATTTAATTTAACTCTTTGCGATCTTGCAGATAAA
Source organism: Sphaerophoria taeniata (assembly GCA_943590905.1). Classification (NCBI taxonomy): domain Eukaryota; kingdom Metazoa; phylum Arthropoda; class Insecta; order Diptera; family Syrphidae; genus Sphaerophoria; species Sphaerophoria taeniata. The sequence continues at coordinate 25,975,347 of OX016540.1, forward strand.
TAGGATTCCAACCTTTTAAATATGAAACCCCTAAAACCAGCTCTATAGAGTTTATTCAAAAGGATTTTATGATTAACCATGTCAAAGGCCTTAGTCATGTCTATAAACAATCCCACATGATTGTTTTTTTGTTAAAACCATCGCATATCTCACTACAAATTTTTAAAATGGCATCTTCTATGGATTTACCCTCTTGAAAACCGAACTGTTGATTGCTAAAAAAATTAATATTATTCAGAAATGAAATAATTCGTTTTTTCATAACTTTTTCAAAAATTTTTGAGAAAGTTGGAAGTACTGCTATTGGTCTATATTGATTTATTGATTTTCTACAGCCCTTTTTATAAAGAGGAATAACCTCAGCTATCTTAAGACTCGACGGAAAAATACCACAATTAACACTCAAATTGAATACGTAACATAGTATGTCAATAATAAAAAATGTGCACGACTCGGTCGTACGAACTTGCTCCTGTATTCCAAATTATAACTCATAAAAAAAAACATTAAAAAATATGTAAATATGAAAAATTAAAATTATAAATAAAAATTTAAATTGAAATATGTACCTCGTAAATACATTTAATTCCAAAAGTTTAAATGCCAAACAAATTCAAACCTTATTCTTGATTTTTTGAATTTTTTTTTTTGTAAATCGTCGGAGCCGTTTTTTTTTTTAATTAATTTTTTATATATAAAATTTTTCAAAAAAGCCTTTAAATTAATTTGGGTATGCAGTTTTCAAGAACATTTAAATATACATATTATACTTTAATTTGGATTTTTAAAATTGATCCGTTTTTGAGATACAGAATTTTGAAAAAAAAAATTTAAAAATATTTTTTAAAAATCCAAAAAAAAATTTGAAATTGTTTTGAATACAAAATATTATTTGAGCAGTATGTACGTACTTTCAAAAAAAAAATTACGCTGATCGCACTTTTATTTTTGGAGAAAATCTAATAACAAAAAAACGGTTCTATGGGCGGTACCGTTTTGGAGCAATACAAAAATATTTTTTTTACAAAAAATACATCAAAGTTATAAAAAAAAATTTTCGAGGAAGTTTAAAAAAAATCGTAGGAGCCGTTTTTGAGAAAATTGAAACTTTTGGTTTTTGGCCAAAAAAATCGTATGGTGGCTACCCTAAATTTTGATCTTAAAAAAAAAATCAAAAAAACGACCCACGCGAATTCGCTCAAACCTCTTATTTTCAAGTTTGAAGTCAATCGGACCAGTAGTTAAGGCTGTAGATGCGTTTACAGACAGACAGACAGACATCGGACGGAATCGCCGGACCCACTTTTTTCGAATTCTCTATCATCGTAATGTCATATCTCATCATTATCTCAACTTTTTTTTTACGAATTCAATACTTGCCATATATTCTATGTGTCGCGAGTAAAAAAAGCAATCCGTTTAAGGAGAATATTAGTAATGCCATCGGAAGTACGTGATTGTTTGTTTGTTTGAAAACTATGATCAATTAAATCCGGATATAAGCTATAACTGCAATCAACTTCAGAAGCAAATTTGATTCAATGCTAGCGAAATATTTGTTAAAAACATTTGAAATATTTATGGGATCGCGAACTCGAACATTTTCGACCTCAATTTCACAAATACTATCAAAGTTGTTTTCACCACCTAAAATGCTATTCACAACTTTCCATTCTTCTTTAACATTTCCCTTACAGTTCTCGGACTTACTCGAATAAAAATTATTTTTGCTTGAAGCAACTTTTAATTTCACTTCCTGACTCATTTTGATATAATTTCTCTTTAGATATTCTGCCCTATCGAGGTATTTTTCGGAGCGGAATTTTGTCCGATTTCGTACGTTTCGGAAAAGTTTTGCTTCGAGGTATTCTTCCGACTTACAATTCGGAATTTTTTCCGACATGAAGTAACACAGTACGATGAGTAACAATGTGGTGCCATGACTAGCTTTATTTTCCTTAATTTTTGACAATTTGGTTTCCGATTTGTCCGCCGAAAATTGTTTGCGGAATTGTTTGCCGAACATGCTCGTTTGCGTTATTCCCTACACGGCAGACACATAATTGGCGAACATCATTTCGTGTTGATTCTTGAAAGTGTGCAGATGTGCCAAAAGGAGAAGTAATTCGATGAGCTTATGGTTAACTCAGAAAAAATGAGATTTGTTCGCGATGTCAACAAATTCTTGTGGATGGTTCAAATTGCTGAAGGCGAACATCCGAAGGACATCAGAGAAAGTGATTACTTCACAAAATGAATGAATTGTCACCATTCACCAATAGACACATATTGTTAAATAGAGAAAAAAAGCAACGGAAACGTAATAAAGTTAAATGCCTACACTTTCTTTAAAATCACTTTTTTATTCTACTTTTTTGAACACTTAACACCTTAACACTGGCACTGGCTTCTCAGCCATCAGGAAACCAGCATGGTCGGTTGTCACTTCGTTCGGAGCCTTTTGGTTTAAACAATTTAAGTTGAATCCACATCCCATTGGGAGAGATTCTCAAACCAGCCGCTACCTACACCATTATGAAAATTTGGCCATAAATTTGTATAATGCTGGAAATTCAATCTGCTGCATTTCGATGGTTGCTTCTTTGAACCGTTCCTTGCCAGTTATGCATGTATGGAATTGACCTCGAAAACTTGTAATTTCGATTGCAGAGGCTGCTGGACAACACGATTTACGTAATTTGCTTTGCATTTACCTACATCTAAATAAAGCAAAAATTTGTTATTTTATGGAGCCCAAAAAAATCCAAGACATACTTTGAATTGCATTCGTAAATTCCTATCGATGTATGCTCGTAAAATTGTTTGTATTGATTAGAGGTCTACATGAATATCTACATTCATTTGTCTTCACTGACCAAGCACAGGTCTTCAGTGTACTCTGTTTGTTGCATGCATAGAAAGTAGTGTACACTGAAAATGAATACACTATTTTTAAAAACAAACAGTGCACACCATTCGATCCCTTTATAATAGAACGAATACACTGTTTAGTTTCTCTCCAAGGCTTGAATGCTTGAATCAAATACAACATAACAAGCCTAACAGTTAAAAAAAGCACCGAATACAGCGAATACACCGACACCGAGTATGTATAAAATCAAACACACTGTTTAGTGTGTCTTCTTAGTTTGACTTATTAGGTCCGTTCTTTTACTTTTTCGGCAGTTTTTATAAAAACTGTAAAAAATGGAGAAGTGGGGATGAAACTTTGTGATTCTCCCAAAAAGTAAAAGAACGCTTTACAGCAAAAACCTGCCAAATGCACAAAATTATGTCAAACGTCAGCAAGATTCAATGTACTTCTTATGGTTTGACAGAACTTACAAAAACTGGCACAAGAAATTTTTGTGGGTAAAATCGGCAGATAGGGGAAATATTTTTCTCCTTCAAAAGTGACAGAACTTACAAAAATCGGGAGTAAAAGAACGGAAAAGTGGGAGAATTTGGGAGTTTTCGGCAGTTTTAGGGAGTACAGGAACAGACCTATTGATTCAATTGGAAAAATACAAAATATACAAACAGAACAGTTATTAACACACTGAGTGCAATGATTTGCATGAATATGAATTAATGACGATGTTCACATTGGATTCTTTCCTCCGACTTATCTTGACGTCTATATGTTTTTTCTCTTTCGCACTTGCTGGTAAGAAAAAGACAACAAAGTGAGGCAGGATTTTCAAACCAAACTAAAGACGATGTTCACATTGGACTATTTCCGCCGCGCCGACTTATTTTGAAGTAAGGCCAATCTGTCGTGTTCAAATACAAAAGTAGTGTGAACGCTCCAGACTCACTTTGACGTCTTATAGTTGTCATCAATTGACAATAGGCCAGTTCCACCTTACAACATCTCACTGATGTGGCTTTTCTTAGAACCAAGAAGAATTGCTACTGAAATTCAATGTTTTTTGGCGTGTAAGAAATGTGCAAACACGAATCAATCCCTTTTTTGAATGTCTTTGTTGTCAGGTCAGCTGTTAAATCGTTTTGTACAGAAAACTCAGAAATGTCAAACACGTTGAATATATGTGTAAAATCCGTGTACAATCATGTGTAAATCCGTCTCCAAAAAGAGATTCAGGAGAAATCAATCCTTCGATAAAAAAGTTCAATTTCTTTGTGAAAGAAATTCGTTTAAGGGAAAAAAAAATACCACTTTTACGTCACGGATCAATTCTTGGGTTGTAAGAAAAGCCACATGAGATCTCAATGTCATTTTGACTGAGGCAAAATCATTTGGTGGAACATAGTTCTCAATTTTCATCGAGATAAAATGGTTACCTTGCAAATTTTTGTTGTACATATGTCAGTCACGTCGAAATAGCTGAGTGAGAAATCGAATCCAAAATATATTCATCTCAAAGATCTCAGAAAAAAATCTCATTTCTCATTTTTGTTCCACTTAAAAAATCTCTGAGATCTCAGTGAGATGTTGTTAGGTGGAACTGGCCTAATTAATTTGACGGCATATGCCAAATGTCAAAAAAAATCCATAAATTTTTAGTTTGGTTTGAAAATCCTGCCTCACTTTGTTGTCTTACCAGCAAGTGCGAAAGAGAAAAAACATATAGACGTCAAGATAAGTCGGAGGAAAGAATCCAATGTGAACATCGTCAATAATGTATGGATTTTTTTTTTGACATTTGGCATATGCCGTCAAATTAATTAGGCCAGTTCCACCCAACAACATCTCACTGAGATCTCAGAGATTTTTTAACTGGAACAAAAAAGAGAAATGAGATTTTTTTTTTAACTCTGAGATGAAAATATTTTGGATTCGATTTCTCACTCAGCTATTTCGACGTGACTGATATATGTACAACAACAATTTGTAAGGTAACCATTTTATCTCAATGAGAATTGAGAATTATGTTCCACCAAATGGTTTTGCCTCAGTCAAAGTGACATTGAGATCTCATGTGGCTTTTCTTACAACCCAAGAATTGATCCATAACGTAAAAGTGGCATTTTTTTTCTTAAACGCATTTCTTTCACAAAGAAATTTAATTTTTTCTCGAAGGATTGATTTCTCTTGAATCTTTTCTTGGAGACGGATTTACACATACATAATTGTACACGGATTTTACACATAATATACTTCGTGTTTGACATTTCTGAGTTTTCTGTACAAAACGATTTAAAAGCTGACCAGACAACAAAGACATTCAAAAAAGGGATGAATTCGTGTTTGCACATTTCTACACGCCAAAAAACATTGGCGCAAAATTATAGTCCGCTAATGAACAAGTTTAGTGTGAAACTAGCTTAAAATGACGTTTCAGACCTGACTCAAACGTCATTTTAAGCTAGTATCACACTAAATTCCCTTAAAGTTGTTCATTAGCGGACTATAATTTTGCGCCATTGAATTTCAGTAGCAATTCTTCTTGGTTTTAAGAAAAGCCACGTCAGTGAGATGTTGTTACCTAGGTGGAACTGGCCTATTGTCAATTTATGACAACTATAAGACGTCAAAGTGAGTCTGGAGCGAGCGTTCACACTACTTTTGTGTTTGAACACGACAGATTGGCCTTACTTCAAAATAAGTCGGCGGAAATAGGCTGTGAACATCGTCAATGATGTTCGTAGTTCGTTTCTAACTTAAATGGAGTCTGAGCTGGAGCCTCAGATTTCTACTTTCTTTAGTGATCTTGACCTTGATGATCGGACACCTTGTTTAAAAGTTAAGACATCTCGAGCGAGTTACGTATCCCATACTCCACGTACTCTAGCTATTTTTATTATTGAAGCTAATATCATTCTTTTTTTGTAATCTGAATTATATTTTTAATTTCTACCTTTGCACTTCGCATTGAATATCATATTTTCTTTCAAATCATCATTTTTTTGTAGTCTGAATTAAATTATTTATTTCTACCTTGCACTTCGCATTGAATATCATTTTTTGTAATCACTTAATTCCATTTGTAACTTAATCTTTCTTATTTTTGCCCACACAAAATGTCATTATTAAGCAAAATACAGTTATAAAAGTAAAAAAGTCAGAATGTTCAGTGTTCAGTATCAATAAAGCATTTCAAGAGTAAATAAGGTTTTGTTTTTTTTCCCAAACGCTACGGTACACACCGTAACTAGCGCTCCTAACTTTTTTAACCACACCAGAAATTTCACTCAAACTCTTTAGTTTGTGATGTGCAGTTATTTTTTTTTGGTTATTTTATTCACCTTTTCATTCTTTAGCAATTGAAAGTTCTAGGTTTGCTGGTATGTTTTGAAAATGATTCGGTGTATTCGGTGTGTTCAATATAAACTCGCTGTATTCGATGCATTTGAGAAAAAAATCAAGTGGTGTATTCGTTTCGAGCAAATACACTATTCTATTGTTTTGGTATCAGGTAATGATTCATTTGATTTGTTTTTCAAGAAGTGAGTATAGCGAATAATGTATTTGAAAAAATACAGAACAGCTTGGAAGTAGTTTCAAGCCACTTGTTGCAGATGTCTAGATATTGATAGCCAACCATTTCAGTGGCCACGGAGGGCATGTCATATTTAGCTCCAGTATAAGATAGCTGCCAGCAAGAACAAGCACAATTTGTTTTGTCCTTTTGAAATAAGAAAATTAAATTCAGCTTTTGAAAAACAAAAGCGAATTCGACGTTAGGTACAAATTAGTGATGGCCCTCTTAAGACTTATCGATTTTCATCGATTTTGAATATCTTTAATCAAAATGTATAGTAGATGTTATCGTGTGTTTTATTGCTTATTATTAAGTTGCATTGGTGTAAGAAAGTAAAAAAAAAGTTTAACGTTACTGAAGTTCATTCATTTTAAAATTCAATTCAATAAATAACACATATATGAGAAGTTACATGTCTCAATCGATAACCTTATTTCTTTTGCACATCTCAATAAAAAAATTGTAAGCCATCGCATGTCAAATAATGCGTTGCCATATTTTTGTCCGATGACATTTAGCTCGAATACAAATTTAACCTCCGACCATATTTGCGTTGCGGAAAATTGTCCGCTCCGAAAAATACCTCGATAGGGCAGATTGATTTTGAGGGTTCTTTTTACACTTTTTGCGAAGTAAATTCTTTTTGTTTATAATTTTCAATAAATTCTTACAAATCCAAGGCTTCAGCCGTTTAAGTTTAGAGTTCGTTTGTGTTTCTATTGAAGTCGAACTGTCTATATGATCTTTAAGTATTTTTAAAAAGATATCATAAGCAGTCGAGGGATCTTCTTCTAAATATACTGAATTCCAGCACTCAAACTTCAATCTGTTTACCAAAACCGAATAGTTTATGTTTTTTTTTAACCGGAAAAGGAATTGGTTTTGGTTTGCTAAATCGTGGTTGCGGTCATTGATAGAAGCAATATTGATGGCACGATTACCTCTGACCGTTGGCAGATGGTGAAACTGAAGCTCTCGGCTGGCTTTCTCAAAGTCATGCGAGCGCATCCGGGTCCACCACCTGTAACAAGCGATGGGGGTTGGCATCAAGGTCATGTCAAACTCATCGTTTGTAACGATCAGAGGTCGCGCGATCTTTATACGCTTGCTGTCGGCATGCTGGGCGAAGTTTGGCCAGGCGCAAAACTCGAGGTTGTTACAAAGGAAGATATTCTTTGCAGGCCGAGAGCTCGTGCCTGGATCCCGATTGAACCTTCATGTCCAGAAGACATCCATGAGATGATCAGGCTTAGCAACCCGGACCTCTCTTGTCACGACTGGAAGATCGCGAAACTGGAGGAGCCGAAGGGTCTTTATCGAAGTGCGATCATCGTAATCAATAAGGACTCTGCGGCCTCTCTGGCGCGAGACAAGGGAGTGATAAGATACGGGTTCGAGACGATAACTCTCCGCATTTACAAAAAAGATGAGGTAGACGCTTCATGCGAGCCTCCACAACCCACTACAGAAGCTGTGTCGCAAGACGTAGGGGGTCCCAGTGCTACCATCACCTTACCATCCTTGGATGTGGATGATGATGCACCAGGGCCCTCTTCTGTCGCGGCACAGTCTTCTTCCGAAACTGTCAGAAGTTTATCCCAAATGGAGACTGATGACTCATCCGACAAAGTTCTCCCCAGTGAGGAAGAAGATGAACTGTTAGGTTCCTCTTCATCTGATCTGGATGAGCTGGATTTAACAGTGGTGGAGGTTGATCTGCCTAGTTGTAGCCAAAATGCTGCAAATAGTACAGATTAATCTCCAACACTCTATAAAGGCTTCGGCCTCCCTTCTTCTCCGCCTGTTAAAAACTGGGGAAGATGTCGTTCTTATCCAAGAGCCCTGAATTGTGAAATCCCTGGTTCGAGGATTGAGAACTCCTCCCAAGGGGCACACTTAGTCACTGAGAAGTTGTGGGGACTTCGCTGTGACAAATTGAAAGTCACGTAAGTGTAAAATATTAAGTCACTATTACTTCCCTGGAACTGAAAAAGCGCAAAAATGGTTTGCTTGTGCAACTAAAATCTTGTTGCTAAGAAGTTATGTGTAACTATAGTGTGATTAGTATGAAATGTTTCAAAATAGTTATTAATAACAGTTGTGCAACTATAATGTTGTTTCCCGAGAAGTTTCCTTTAACTGCACTGTAACTGAATTTTAAGTTACACTACAGTCAGGCAATACTTAATTGCAACTGATTGAATAGTGCCAGTGAAGTATTTCATAACTTAATTGTAACCAAGGTATTGTTACAATTCAGTTTTTTTTTCTTGATGTCAAATATAATTAGGTACTTATTCTTTGTTGCAAATCAGTATTTCTTAGTTTTAAAATGTTTACTATAATCAATTTTTGGAACCAAATATGTAAATAGAAAATGAAGACCTCAAACTCTTACAGTTGCAATAAATAGCTAACAGAATATTTATTTTATTTAGCTTAATCCAAGCTTTGACTTAACTTAAAATTAACACTAACTTAAAAGTATGTTTTTTTTTTTTTTTGGTTCTTGTTATCGATTTCAAAAGTTAAATCGTGTGGGCCCTTAGGCCCACTTAAAAGTTCTTTATTGGACAAGAACCAAAACATTTTAATTTTTTCTTTTTTATTTTTCTTCTTATAACTAACTAAAGTTAAGGAGGTCGAGGGGTAGGGTCTCAAGGAAGCGGGTAAAAGTAAAGGGTTTTTTTTAGTTGGGATTTAGAGATGTTGAAATCAAATACAGAAGTTGCAGCATTACAGTGACGAAGAATTCTGGACATTGGTTCAAAGTACCCGTAGTTTGTGCGGTGAAGAGGAATATAAAAAAGAGAGACAGAACGCACGTTCCGAGGGTTAGTGTTGAGTTGGATTTTACTCAGGAGTGTCGGAGAATCTATATTGCCCAATAACAATTGCTGAGCAAACAATAAATCGGCGATTTTCCGTCTTGTACTTAGGGGTTGCAAGCCTATCAGCTTTAGTCGGTCGGTGTAAGAAGGCAAGTTGGAAGGATCTTCCCATTGGATGCCTCGAAGGGCAAATCGAATGAAACGTTTTTGAACGCTTTCAATTCGAAGTGAATGGAGTTCATAGAAAGGGGACCAAACTTGGCATGCGTATTCAAGATGAGGTCGGACTAAGGAAACGTAAAGGGATTTTGTGACATAGGGATTCGAAAATTCCTTAGACCATCGCTTAATAAAACCAAGAGACCTATTAGCTTTATTAATAATTTGGTCGAAGTGGGAATGGAAATTCATGTCTTTATCAAACATTAAACCGAGATCTCTTACAGAATCGACTTTGTTAATGGCGTCATTAACCAAACAGTATATTCTATGAGTTGGGTTTTGCTTCCGCGAGAAGGTAATTTGCTTACATTTATTTATATTTAATTCAAGGAAGTTATGAGAGCACCAAGCAGAGAAGATATTCAGGTCGTTTTGTAACAATGTGGAATCCGCTGGAGTTGAGATAATTTTAAAAATTTTCTTGTCATCGGCGAACATTAGGATATCTGAATGTTTTAATATAAAACAAACATCATTTACAGATAAGACAAAGAGAAGGGGACCTAGGTGACTACCTTGTGGAACCCCAGAAGTAGCATGAATTGGACTGGAGACAGAATTACGGAAGATGACTCTATAAGTTCTATTCTCAAGGTAGGAGCTTATCCAGTTTATAAAAATTGGTGGAAAACCAAGAGCTTTGAGTTTGAGATAGATTATCTTGTGAGATATTTTATCAAAGGCTTTGCTGTAGTCAGTGTATACAACATCAACTTCATGGCCATTTTCGAGGGCTGATAAAACATTTGATACAAATTCAATTAAGTTGGTCGTGGTGGATCTTCCTTTAAGAAATCCATGTTGATCGGGAGAGAATATTGGTTTACAATGAAAATAAACTGAATCGTAAACTAAGCTTTCAAAAAGTTTAGGGATACAAGAAAGTTTAGCAATTGGTCTATAATTATTAACTTCGGTTTTATTGCCTTGTTTATGGATCGGAAATATATAAGAATCTTTCCATATCTGGGGAAATATACCTTTAGAAAGAGAAAGTCTAAACAGAGTAGCTAGGGGCTTTGATAAAGCATGCATACATTTTTTTAGAACAACAGATGGGATGCCATCGGGCCCGGGACTAAAGTTTTCTTTAAGGCTTTCAATTTTGGCAAGAACCATTTCCTCAGTTATTGTAAATGATGAAAGAGAGGTCTGAGTGCAACCTTCTAAATAACGAAAGTAGCAAGGATCGGGGTCATGATCGTGTTCGGTATAAGATTGGCTGAAGTATTCGGCAAAAAGATTAGTTATTGTCGTCGGATCTGAAGAAGAAATATTTCGGAAACTTAAAGACGGTGGAAACCCATCGGATTTCCGTTTAACATTTATGAATTTGAAGAAACTCCTCGCATCAGAGAGAACGTTGTTTTCCATTTGGTTAAGGTTGAGCTTATAAAGATATTCATTCAATTCGGAGAAAGCATTATAAGCCCGAAGATAATTATTGTAGTCGGCGTCAGATTTAGACTGTAGAAACATCTTCCAAAGCTTATTACGTTTGTTCCTTAAACTACGGAGCTCTCTGTTATACCAAGGCGGTGAAGAGGTGAAATCTTTTTTACGTGAAAAGGGTACTGATTCATCAATACAGTATGAGAGAATCAAATAAAACCAATTAGCTAGCGATTCAACTGTAGAGTGGAGGGAGTTTAATTCGAAATCGGCTGAGCTAAGTAGGTTGTTGAGATAAGAGAAATCAGCCCTACGAAAATCGTAGCAGTAATTCTCAGTCTCAAAAAAATTGTCATCAAATTCGATGGGGAAAGAGAGAGCAAGGGGAGGATGATAACGATCCTGGGTTGAAAGAAGGTGAGGGCTCTCAGAGACAACGCAATTATCACAATCAGAGGAAAAGATGAGATCAAGGTGTCTCCCCATAAAGTTTGCAACTCCATTTAATTGAAAAAGACCACAATCAGATAGACGATCAATGAGTAACGATTCCGATTCAGTTGATATGTTAGTTGGGAAGAAAGATGTTAGGTCTTCTGAAGTGGACCAATTAAGATGGGGGAGATTAAAGTCTCCAACGACAATGATCAAATCCTTTGGTTGCGCTTGTTCAAGTAGATAATCGATAGCATTAACTGCGGCCTGATAAGCTTTAATTTGTTGAGCTGGTCGAATATAACAACAAAGTACAAAAATGCAAAAGTTAGGCAGTGTGACCTTGGCAGCTACGCCTTCGAATTCAGTTGATGTAGGAATATTGAGTAACGAAGTTTCAAGATTACTACGAATAGCTAAAAGTACATCACGGCCACAGGTAATATTCTCGTTTGCCACGACATCCATACGATAAACGGAAAAATCATTTGTAAAGAGTTCAGTACAAAGGATATCAGGAGAGAGGTTGGTTTCGGTGAGGGCGAAGATATCATAGGGAAGTTTTTGGGAGCTATTAAAGACGGCAGACGTTTTGGATCTTAACCCTCTTACATTTTGGTAATAAAGGCTAAGACATTTAGGCTTAAAGAGGTAAGGAACGATAAAAGTTCTTCATATCAGCACGGGACTTTTGGATGTGAGATATGCGCTTAGAAGAGATAAAGGAGGAAAAAGAGGATAGGTCTTCCTTAACTTTTTGAGGAGAAATATCAAGGCCATCATGAAATTTCAGGAAGATGTTCATGAGTGCATCACGTTTAGTGGGGAGACCTTCTTGGGAGATTAAAACCTTAATATTTGTGTTTGTCTTACCCTCGAAGCAAACAGAATCTGGTTTATCATGCAAGAAGGCCAAAAATAGACGAACATTATTATAGATTTTATGATCTCTAAGCCGGGACATCACGTACCGATCATCAGTATTGACCTCGCATAATTGTTTCGTCAGCTTGACATTAGGAGGGATCATTGGGTTAAGAAACCCTTGTGGTTTATTCGTTATTGGTGGAGAGGATGCAGGATTAAGAGTGTGAGAGTGTATGAAATTTGGGTAAGCAGAATTATTCATAGGAGGGTCAACCAATGGAGGACGGTAACCAAGTCCCGGATGTGGTAGGTTAAAAGAAACGCGTTTAGTTTAAAAAGAAAAATTGAAACGATTAACGAAAACTCTTATACATTAAACATAAATTTTAAAATAAATAACACACATTAACTTGAGTTTTCAAATAATTTTTATTTTGGATGCATTTCGAGCAGCTTTCCGCTCATCTTCAGCAACACGACTAAATAAACATATAAAATGGTTTGTGTATACTCTTAAACATAAACAAAATCAGTGCAGTCATATAATATTAAAGAAAGTTGGGGGAGTAAGCAGGAGGAATATATTTTTGGCCAAGTGGAGTAAAAGAAACCAATTATTGTGAAACTGCGATAGACGTCAAAGTAAACTGAATAAATCAGACTGTATATTGCCCTTGTCTAAGTTCAAAGCGGTGTTATCTTTGCATATATACAAGCTTTCATACGCGTCTAATTTCCTCTCGTCGTTGATGCATTTGACAAGGTGCACTTCGCTTTTGGACACTGGTAAATGTTGTTGTTCCAATATGTGCGATGCGAAACCAGATTTTTTTGGTTCGTTGTTGGTGACGTATTGCTTGTGCTCGCCGTATCTCTTCTTAATTGATCTTTTTGTCTGTCCATAATATTTTCTGTTGCAAACTCCACAAGAAATTTCATAAATCCCTGCTTTGTCTAACGGATCGGTTTTGTCTTTTAAGGTGTTAAGTTGATTTTTTATTTTAAAAGGGTTCGAATAAACTATTTGCATGTTGTGTCTGTAGAAGGTTGTTTTGAGTCCATTTGTAATGTTTGGAGAGAAGGTGATAGAAACACGCTTGAGATCATCTTTTTTGTCGATATTTCTATTTTGTTCGAACAATGTTTAGTGATTTGCGTTTGTCTGCTTGTGTGAGTGTTTCCGAATAATTTTGTTGATTATTTCTTCGCTGTAACCATTTGTTTTCGCTATTTGTTTTATATATTCATACTCTTTAATGTAATTTGTCAATGACAGAGGTAAGCTTACCAAACGGTGTGCGAGTGAGTGAAACGCTGCTAATTTATGTTGAATTGGTGCATACGAATCACTTGGAATATATCTGAGAGTACTTGTTGGTTTGTGGTGAACTGCAATTTCAATTTCGTTTTGGTTTCTATCCATCCCTATCAAAGAAGCGCTATCAGCTTTAAAAGAACATTTATCAAGACAAAATATAGGTGAAAACGAGATAAATGTCTACATTAAAGCAGCGGAAATGTGTATGGACACAAACTATTTTGTTTTTAGAAACCGTTTTTTTCAAAATAGATTCTGGCACGAGTATGGGAAACCCGTTATCTCCACTAATAGCAGAAGTCTTCATGTCGAAATTTGAAATTGATCTGAAAACACGAAACTTGCTACCAAGAATCTGGCATCGCTACGTAGATGACATTTTTGCAGTCATTAAAAGAGGTGACCTTAATACCACATTGGATATGTTAAATGAGCAGTACCGCGAAATTAATTTCACTTGCGAAGTTGAAAATGAACAAAAATTGACTTTTTTGGATCTTACTTTACATAGAAACCAAAACAAAATTGAAATTGCAGTTCACCACAAACCAACAAGTACTCTCAGATATATTCCAAGTGATTCGTATGCACCAATTCAACATAAATTAGCAGCGTTTCACTCACTCGCACACCGTTTGGTAAGCTTACCTCTGTCATTGACAAATTACATTAAAGAGTATGAATATATAAAACAAATAGCGAAAACAAATGGTTACAGCGAAGAAATAATCAACAAAATTATTCGGAAACACTCACACAAGCAGACAAACGCAAATCACTCAACATTGTTCGAACAAAATAGAAATATCGACAAAAAAGATGATCTCAAGCGTGTTTCTATCACCTTCTCTCCAAACATTACAAATGGACTCAAAACAACCTTCTACAGACACAACATGCAAATAGTTTATTCGAACCCTTTTAAAATAAAAAATCAACTTAACACCTTAAAAGACAAAACCGATCCGTTAGACAAAGCAGGGATTTATGAAATTTCTTGTGGAGTTTGCAACAGAAAATATTATGGACAGACAAAAAGATCAATTAAGAAGAGATACGGCGAGCACAAGCAATACGTCACCAACAACGAACCAAAAAAATCTGGTTTCGCATCGCACATATTGGAACAACAACATTTACCAGTGTCCAAAAGCGAAGTGCACCTTGTCAAATGCATCAACGACGAGAAGAAATTAGACGCCTATGAAAGCTTGTATATATGCAAAGATAACACCGCTTTGAACTTAGACAAGGGCAATATACAGTCTGATTTATTCAGTTTACTTTGACGTCTATCGCAGTTTCACAATAATTGGTTTCTTTTACTCCACTTGGCCAAAAATATATTCCTCCTGCTTACTCCCCCAACTTTCTTTAATATTATATGACTGCACTGATTTTGTTTATGTTTAAGAGTATACACAAACCATTTTATATGTTTATTTAGTCGTGTTGCTGAAGATGAGCGGAAAGCTGCTCGAAATGCATCCAAAATAAAAATTATTTGAAAACTCAAGTTAATATGTGTTATTTATTTTAAAATTTATGTTTAAACGCGTTTAGCCGGAGGTTTAATGGAGGTTGGAGATGTTTTCCGTTTAAGAGAGGAGAGTGAATTGGAGAGGGAAAAGTCTGGAAAGATACCCGCTTTAAGAGTCCAATTAGGGTCAGAATTAATAATGGGGTCTGAATAGGATTTCTTATTATTTAACTTAGGTATAGATTTAAGCTGAGCGCCAAGGTTCTTGTTGTCCATTCTGGAGAGCTGCATCTGTCCGAGACGTAAAAAACTGCCAGAGTGTTGAAACATCCAGTCATATTTAGATGGAATCAGGATCTTGAAACATCTAGATGAGGTCTGATGACATTCTGATAGATGAATCAGAAGATCCCGGACAATTTTTCAACTTGTAACAAGTATTATTGTTAGATGCAAGTCTAATTAGTCGATCCTTCCAATCGGTTAGCTTCCAGGAATGACCACATTTTGTAATTGTCTCCTCTGTTGCAACAACGGCGGAGGTGTCCAACGCGGTGGATTGACTTGAACGTTCAGAAACGACAGTGTTGGTGTTCGCTAACAAAATCTCATCAAGAATGGACACGTTATCACGCGCGGTTAAAGCTGGGGCTTGGTTCACTATGGTAGAGCGAATAGCGGGAGGAGTTGCGTCGGCAGACACGATTTCATCCATAGTCGAAACATCATTATGCACACGCGCCGATTTTAGTTGTATGTCGTCATTGAGAAGTGACTCAATGCGTCGAGATTGTGCTTTAAAAGAGTCTAATTCCCTTTGAACGTTAAGGGAATTGATTTCGTGGTTTCGAACACCGACAGCTATCGTGTAGTTAATATTTTCGATTTCATTAAATAAATTAGATAGGACGATGAACTTTGGAGGTGGACATCCATGTCAGATTTGATTTGACTTATTTTAGTTGTCAATAAATTCTGCATTTCGGTAGTGGCTAAGTTGAGTGTGTTTAATTTATGGACAATGTCCGAACGGAGGGAATTTAAAGCAGCGATAATGTCACAGTCGCGAGGAGGATGGAGAGATTTCAGTTGAGTTTGTAGGGTTTTAATTATAGATTCACTTTCAGATGATGCTTGGACAGATTGATTGTTAGATTCCTCAACACTGCTAGATAACAAGTCAACCTTTTTAGACAGAGATTGCAAATGATTTTTTAGATCCACGTTTTCTTTGGAGAGGGATTCTTTAATGCATTGGACCGCTATCATTATATCGGGGATCGATATTTCCTTACATTCAGCACAGTAAAAGATAAAGTTTTGTTGGTAGTCGTTTAGGTACAATATTGCGCGTTTACTTAACCCGATACAGAGTGTATGGAAGTATTTGCCACAGAGGCCATTGCACTTTAGAAGCACTTCATTGCTATCGACATTGGAACACATTTCATTGGCACACGACATTATGAAAAAGAAAGAAAAGGTCAGCAAAAAATAAAGTTTGTTTAGTGGGTTAGGTCAATTTTGCTTATAAATTGTTTTGTTTTGTTGATTTTTTTTTCTTTTTTTTTTTCTTTTAAGGTAAATATGTTTGAAAATTGGCTAGTAGGTCACTATACAGATACACAAGTGTAGTAATACTCCGGGTCAGCAGAAGTAGAAAAAAAAGTATTTATTATTGGGCAGCAGAAGGGACGGTAGGCACAATTAAATTGAAATAAAAAAAGTTGGGAGCAAAGCGAAAATGCGACTGCACTCGAAGACGGATATCAACCAAAAAGCTAACTTTAATAATGGATTTTAGATGTTTTTGCAGTTTTATTTTTAAAACGCTCGCAGTTGGTTCATGAAATATACTTTGCTACCCCTTATAAAATAAACGCGCTCGAGAAAATCCTTCCATTTAAAATATTTTTAACCAATTTTGACTATGTAATTTTTTTTATTTTGGATTATATGCTACAAATCTTATATATAATCTTTCCCATTTTATTTCCTATATCGTACTTTGCTTTTTGAGTTTTTAAATAAAAGTGTTGGTCCTTATTTTAAAGTTTATTCAATATCATATTCAATGTGGGTTTTTTTTTTTTTAGAAAATATGGCCGATGATATGTGGTTTTTAAGTAGCCTCATAGCAACTGCTCATTTTTGTAAAAAGGGTTGCCAGCTCGTTCTGTTTATCACGAGCAAAGTCTTATTCGAATCTTAAAAACTTAGTTACATAATATAATAAGGAGTGGTTTTTTAGGCAATCCGTTCACATTTGGACAGAAATATTACTCTGTCGTCATAGTATGATTTAACTTCTATCTGTCAAACCACTTAATGTTAAATTCTATTAAGGGATGGCTACGATGTTGACGGATTAAAAAAACCTTAAAAAATTCAAAAAAAATTGCCATTATTTAATGCTTTAGTAAGGAGTAGTTTTTTTTGGCAGTCCGTTGACATTCGGACAGAAATATTACTCTGCTGTCATAGTATGGTTTGTCTTCTATCTGTCAAACCACTTAATGTCAAAATGCCTTAAAGGATGGCTACGGTGTTGACGATTTGAAAACCCCTTCGAAAAATTCCAATTTTACCTATAGTTTTTTTTTATTATTAACTTTGGTTTAATTTGTTTCTGTACGTGCTTAATTAAGAAATGTTGGCAATCCTAATCGTGCAAATCCTTATTCCTGAAAGTATCAAACAATTTTATTAAAACAAAAACTTGTTTGAAATATTTCAGCAACTTATCATAACGAGACACTTATACGTTTATTGTCGCCATCCTCTTTAATTGTTTTATAGAGTACTGAGATTTCATTAAATGTTATCTCTCAGTAACCCGTCAGAAACTAAAAACTTAAAAGAAATATCAAGTAAAGGTTTTTTTGATATCGTTTAGAAACTGAAATAAATGAAACCACTCTGTGATCTTTTAGCAACTTAGTATTGACAAGAAATGTCTGTTTTGAAATTTGTCATCCCATCAACATTTCATATATTCGTCTTGCTCTATACATCTATCTCTGATCGTTCAGTTAGATAAGTATCACACAAATGTTACACATGAATCGTTTGGTAACTCAAATAGTTGGAACTTCTCTGTTATTGCTTAGTAACTTAATTGAGAAAACGCCGTTTTTTGAAGTTTTCTGTCCTTATCCTTCTTCGTACCATCTTGTTTACCCATAAAATAAAAACTAGTTTTAGTTTGTGAGTATGCTCTTAATAACCGTGCAGTAACTAAAATTATAAGAGAAGAGGTCACTCACAGGTTTAACGTTATCGGTTTCTAACTTATATTTTCGATTACACTCAGTGACGGTGACCGCACAGCAACACAATAAAGACAATTTTACTACTTAGTTGGCTGAAGCACGTCGTAATAAAAGATGTCGTATTGTGTTATCCAAATAAAGAAAACTATAAATTCGAAGCCAACTATAGAATTTTTGTATGATTTACGTTTATATTTACAGAGGCCATAATGAAATCAAAACTGTATCTATGGGTAGAAATATAAAAACTGAAATAAAATGTCCAGATTTTTTAAAGAAGAGAAAAGTAGTTTCTATGGGGACACATACACGTTTATAATACAATTGCTAATGTTGCTTTGTTTTCTGAAAGAATCTCAATTTATTATTTGTTACTAAAGAGTCACACATAAGAAACAAAAGCAGAATGTTGCAGAATTGTTCCAAATGTTGCCTCAAAAACTCGTTGGTAACTTGTTTCATATGAGTTGCAACTCAGTTTTCTGAAACGTTATATATTACGTTACCATAGAGACGCACAGAAGTTGCAGAAGGCAAAAGTTGCAGAACTGTTACAATTTTGGTTATGGAAACTGTTTTTGAGAAATGAGTTGCATTGAAACTAAAGTGAGTCTGGTTAGTAACATGAAGTCAATTTGGTCATACATTTTCAGTTGCAGATTATCTGCACAGTAACCTTAATGTAACATTAGTACAACTGAAATAATTTATTGGTTTTAAAAATGATTTAAAAACCCCTTAGAAACATATGAGAAACTATGCTTATTTGGAAAAACTTCTAAGCAACCCATGTGCAACCAATTTTTTTAAATTTCTGGTTGCACAATTCAAATGTGTGCCGCTCGGGCTGGCTACTACGTATTATATGTAACAGAAAAAGGTAACCCAAGGTCCTGCATACTAGTAAAACGTAGTCTAAATGTATTTTTACTCAATAATTTCAGTGATAAAGACGTCACCACAGCCAGTATGGTAATAGACAACCATACCTACTGGTTGGTATCAGCGTATCTGGGCCACGACCACCAGGGCTCACTGCCTTGTACCATTTTGGAGAAGACGGTTGCTGAATCCAGAAGACAGAAAACCAATCTAATTATCGGTTGTGACGCCAATGCGCACCATACTACGTGGGGTAGTACCGATATAAATGACAGAGGTGAGTCTCTTTTTGATTATATTTGAACAACTAATCTGGTAGTAAGTAACGTAGGTAATGAGCCAACCTTCGTTACTAAAAATCGACAAGAAGTATTAGATATCACTCTTGTCTCGTTACATCTCTCGAATAAAATATTGAATTGGAGAGTATCAAAGGAGCACTCGTTCTCCGATCATAGATACATCCAATTCACACTTATTGAAGATTCCCCAAAACCGATCCAATTCCGGAATTATAGGAAAACAGATTGGCCAAAATATAGGACAACTCTGAAAAGTCCGATTAAACCAGAACTTTCTGATCCTCCCTTGTGCGCTCTCGAACTTGATCAAAAAGTCGATGAGCTTACAGCAGCCCTCAACAAAGCCATGGAAACTGCCTGCCCCCTCACTACAGTGCGGGGAAAGAAGAAACCATATTGGTGGGCTGCTGAACTAGAAATACTCAGGAAAGGTTGTAGAAGGCTTTTAAATCGTGCAAAAAAGTCTAGACACCCCCAAGATTGGGATTCCTATAAGGAATCCCTCAAAAAGTATAAACAAGAATTGAGATTAGCCAAAAGATCCTCATGGAGATCCTTCTGTAGCTCAATAGAAGAATCCTCGGAGGCATCGAGGTTAAGGAAGATTCTCTCGACAAATCCAACCATGCCTAGTTGTCTTAAAAACTCAGATGGTACATGGACTAACTCTTGCGAAGAAACGCTAAACCTGCTATTAGACACCCACTTCCCAGATAGCTCCAAATCCGTTAATACAACAAACCGTCCTTTGTCGGGTATTAACTTAACTTTTCCTCAAGGTCTTGTTACAAAAGAAAAACTGACATGGGCTCTGAATAGTTTCAAACCTTATAAATCTCCAGGTCCAGATCAAATCATACCAGCTGAGCTACTATATACCACCGATATAACTTTGCCCATCATTGAGATGATCTTCAAAAGTTGTCTAGATCTGGTCTATATACCTCAGCGGTGGAGAGAAGTAAATGTAATATTCATTCCCAAGGCGGGCAAATGCTCGCATGTCAACCCTAAAGATCTTAGACCTATTAGCCTATCATCATTCATTCTTAAAACGCTGGAACGATTGATTGATATCCATATACGTAATAGCATTGATAAGAGACTATCGATGTCTCAGCATGCTTACTGCAAAGGGAAATCGGTAGAAACAGGCCTTGCATACTCTGGTAAGAACTATCGAATACTCCCTAGAGCAAAAGGAATATACTATGGTTGCCTTCCTGGATATTGAAGGTGCTTTCAACAACGTTGACACATCTGCTATCACTTCTGCTATGACGACCCTAAACGTCGAATACTCACTCTGTGAGTTGATTAATCTTATGCTAAAAAGCAGGATCATCAACTCTAAGATGGGGGATTTTCGTACGAAAAGGTCTGTCAGTAGAGGCATTCCGCAAGGTGGTGTTCTGTCCCCTCTCCTGTGGAACATAGTAGTTACAGGCTGTTTTCGCATCAAGTTATAGACACAGTTTATTTAAAAAAAAAAAGAAACGTTGGAATATTGTGTTCCACCTTGAATCGAATGGGAAACTTTTAGACCAAGTTACAGAACATGGACCCTGGGGGTCAATTACCGATCTGTGAAACTATGAAATGATAAGTTTTTTCACACTTTCACAATAAATTCGATTCTGGATCTGTGAAAAAAATCAAAACAAACTTCAAAACTTTTCATCTGATAAATTTCTTTTCACAGCAATGTATATTATTTTATGAAAAGAAATTTATCAAATGAAAAGTTTTGAAGTTTGTTTTGATTTTTTTCAGACAGAATTTATCATTTAGTACTTTTTAGTACAAACAAATTAGCGAATCGCATAAATCGAGTTTATGAAAAGAAAAAATGAAAAGTCTCTGTGAAAACTAAAATGATAAACTTTTTATCATTTCACATTTTCACAGATTGGGAATTGACCCCCTGAACATCAAGAAATTTTTTTATTATTATTAATAATATTTATTAATTGAAACATTAATGTTACAAATTAACTTAAAAACTACAGCACTAGCTCGGACGCTTTTGGCTGGGGTGAAATTATAGAACTATAAATTAATGTTTAAATATGTGTATGTACTATGTACATATGATTTTTTTAATGAAGATAATATGAGGGGAGGAAGTCGGAAGTGACGAGAGGGAGTGACGTAATACACTCCCTGCTGAAACCCCCGACCACCTCACCTAGGATGCGAGTAATTAGTTACAATAAGATGGATTTAACAAGGTTTAAATGTTGCAATCAGGGCTACCTTTGCGCCACTAAAGTGGCCTTTTTTCCTCTTTTTTGAAGTTATTTTTCATGCCCTCCACTTTTCATAAATTGTCTAAAAATCCCACTTTTTGATTTTTTCCTCCCACTTTTTCCTCTTTTTAGTATTATATTCTACTAATTCATTTATTTGCAATTATTTTATTGTTTGTTTGTGCTGAATACTTTTATCAATAGAAAAAATTCTTTAAAGTTGAACGTGTGCATTTTATACATTTTAAATGTTGATTGAGATTAAGAGAAAAGTTGAGATTTTGATCAAATATGACATTACGATGATAGAGAAGTGCTAAAGTGGGTCCGGCGATTCCGTTTCTCCTTTCTGTATGTCTGTCTGCATACGCACCTACAGCCTTAACCACGGGTCTGATTGACTTAAAACTTTGAAAAATAGAGATTTGATTAAATTCTACTGTGGGTATTGTTTTTTTTTGATTTTTTGTAAGATCAAAATTTATATAGCCACCATAAAAGTTTCAATGTTCTCAAAAACGGCTATTATGATTTTTTTTTAACTTCCTAGAATTTATATAAATGTATTAATATATTTTTGTACTGCTCCAAAAGGGTACCTCTCATTGAATCGGTTTTTGGTTATAAGATTTTTTCGAAAGATAAAAGTCCGATCAGCGTATATATATTTTTTTTTTTTTTGAAAGAAGGTACGTATATATTTAGTTATTTATTTAGTATTTTTATTTAATTTGAAAGCTTACACAGTAAGATACAATATCTTATAAACTAGTGAAAGCTAAATAAGAGATTTCATTAAAAGCTATAGTATTAACGTTACGTTAAAAATTCAGATGAATATCTACAAATTAAAAAAAAAAAAAGATAATTAATTCGATTAGTTGTTTCAAAATAAAGTTTAAGTTCTTTTTTCATTTTTATAGTGCTATTTATTCTTCTTATGTCTCGGGGCAATGAATTCCATATTCGAGTTGAGTGTACAAAAAAACGACGTTCGGCAGCTAAACAGTTAAAACGAGGGAGAATCAAATGGTTGTTTCTACTTGATAGGGATTGTAGTTCATTAAAAAGATCTACAGGTTGACTGGTTAAAAGGATATCCGTAAACAAGACCATAGCGCGAAAATCCATGAAGTTGTCGATTGTCATATTGAGTAATTTTGGGGCAAGGTGAGATACTCTATCGTAGCGGCGTAATCCATATACATATCTTACAGTGCTGTTGAAGGCTACCTTAACATTCCTTTTACTTACATAGTCTAACTTACCGAACAATTCACAACCGTATGCCAGCAGCGGAAGAACTAGACTTTTGGCGAGCATCAGACGTATATTAGTAGGAATGAAGTTTTGTGTTTGCCATAGCGCACGGAGCACACCATAAGTTTTGCTAACTGTATAACTGACATGATCCTTCCATGACAAATTTCTATTAAAAATAACCCCAAGGTTCTTAGCCGACTGTACAAATTCTATTGAAGAATCGTTTAAGGTAATCGGAGGAAAATAGGAGAGGTCATGAATATTTTTAGATACTATTAAACACTTAGACTTTTTGGGATTAAGTATTAGATCAAAGTTTTGTGACCACTGTACGATCCTTGCTTAGTCTTCATTTACACAGGTTGAAAAGTGTTCGATAAGCCCCAAAGGACAACTAACATACATCTGAACATCATCCGCATACATGCGGATAGAGCAGTGTTGGATAACTGAAGGAAGTTCATTTATATAGAGCGAAAATAATAATGGTCCCAGAATTGATCCCTGGGGAACTCCACTAACGAGTGGTAAGAAATTGGACTTAACTTTGTTTAATTCAACCGCTTGCTGTCGACCTGTTAAATACGAAGACAGCAGTTTGACAGCAGTTAACGAGAATTTGTATGACCGAAAAAGTTTTGAACACAACTTTGAGTGGTTAACCATTTCGAACGCCTTAGAAAAGTCAAGTAGAATCAAAAAAGTTACCTTATCTTCATCAATTGCTTTTCTTATATGTTCAGAAACACTTATAAGAGCCGTAATACAGTTATTTTTCTTACAAAAACCGATTGCTTAAGTGTGAGTAAGTTCTCACGTTCTAGAAATACACTCATTTGCTTCTGCATAATTCGTTCAAAAAGCTTAGACAAAAATGGTAGTATTGAAATTGGCCTGAACTCGTCACCTTTTATGGTTTTGGGAACAGGAATAATTTTAGCCATTTTCCACTGGATTGGAAATACTCCGGTTGTTAAGATAGCGTTGAAGATAAAAGTTAGATAAGGAAGAAGACAAGGTAAAAGCGACTTTAAAAAAGAAGGGTGAATTTGATCGAGACCTATAGCATTTGACTTAATTGATAAAATCGCTTCAACCACATCCTCAGCTCTTATATTATTAAAAGAGAAAACATCCTCGTTTTCAGAACTTCTCTCTTGTAAAAAGTTGTCTTGTACATCGGAGATAGCGGAAAGTTGTGCCGCGAACTTCTCATTACGTGAGTCAACATTAACTAATTCGGGGGTTTTGCATGCGATTTTACCTATTCCCAAATTTTTAAAGTTTTTCCAGATGGGCTTACTATTTAAACTTGAGTTGAACTTATTAGAATATAATTGAGATTTAGCTGTCCGAATTTCAAGAACAGTTTTATTCCTCAAAGCACGGTAGATACTATATATCTCCATCAATCGAAATCTCTTCCAACGGGCATATGCCAGATCACGTTGTTTTATTAAATCCCGAATCGTATTTGTAAACTAGGGTTTATTGCGTGGTATGACATGTTTAGTTTTAAGAGGAACATGTTTGTCATAGAGACTTATGATGTTGTCGTTAAGAAACTGAATATGCTCATGAGTTGATGAAGTGAAGAAAATGCTTCTCCAATCTATATTATGCACATCTTGTTCAAGCAAAGAATAGTTAATGTTTTTGAAATCCCGATATGTACTCAAAAACTTTGGTTGAGCTAACGACTTGAAAGTCAAAAATTAAAAAGATCAGATCATGCTTTGAATATGCCGGTGAAGAGAGCTGGTTATAAAAAACAACATTATTTATATCACTTACAAGAAAAAGATCGAGTAAAGTAGGCTCATAATTTGAAAAGTGAGTTGGAACAGTTGTATTCACTGAATTTAAGTTTAATGTGAGAAGTTCATCAACAAAATGGTTTTCGCTCAACAAATTGCAATTTAAATCACCGCAGATAACAGTTTTTGGGTATGAGATTGATATTTGTTCAATGAGTGTTATAAGGGATGAGATACAAATGTTCCTATTGGGGCGATATACTGTACCGATAAGCATTTTTTCCAGATCATTACACAACTCAAGAAAATTGAAGTCAATTTCACTATCATCCTTAGATAAACATTTCACCATACATTTAATGCCTTCTTTTATGTAGACTGCAACACCCCCACCTCTACAACGATTTCTGTCAGACCTAAACATTTTATAACCGACGAGAGAACATAGTAAATCATTATGTTCAGGCGACAACCAAGTTTCGGATATACAAATAACGTCAACCTTAGACTCTTCGAAGGTATCACGAAATTAAACAAGTGTTCACTACTCGCAATTACAAGATCTCTTGTAATGATTGGCATTTATCGTTGTAATTATGAAATTAATAAGGCAACAAATTGCCCGCCACGATCAGAGTGGTTTTTACCTTAGGCCATGGCGAAAACGTAGAAAATGTCATTAAGAGCTGCTTGTCTGTCTATCCGCAAGAAATGGTCTGAAGGTATCTTAGACGACGTACGTCGTCGGTCGCAACACAGCTTTAAAGTCATATCCGATTGGTTGTTTACGACTTGTAGTTTTTGTTAAGGTTAAAAATACATTATGTGGCTACACTAGAGGCAAGTAATATCTCGGCATTTCGGCAATAATAAATTATGTTGCCAATTTTGTTTTGTTGTTTTTTTTTTTCAGAGTAGACTTAAATAATGTCGTTTATTTGGTAGGTGCATAAAGCATAATATTAAAATCTACAGGAGATTAAGTTGGAAGCGAACTGAACAGTTTCTTAATTACTCCTTCCGGTATGACCATAACACCCACATCAACATTTGCAGAGCATTTCTAAAAAACAAAAACAAAACCTTTTATTCCTTTTTTTTCTTACAAAAAACCTTTAAATGAATAGTCTATCAAAACCATTCCATTTCCCAATTTTTTCTCTCTTTTCAACTTCTGAAGTTGTATAGGTACTAACTTTGTTTTTCTGTAGCTGTAGGAGTTGATAGCCATTAAAAGTAAACACATTGAAAATTATGTTGAGAAAAAGTGAGAATTAACTTGCGGACAGTAAATTAACATAAACTCGTGAAAAAGATTTATTCATTTTTAACTATCAGACTCAGACTCACACTATTTGAGACGATTTGTTTAGTAGCTTTTTAAATGGTTTTGAGTCTCATATCGTCACGTTCCAAATATTGTTTGATGTGAAAATAACATTCAAACCAGCATAACGACTCAAAAAGAATGAGAATTCATCTTGTTCAATGTACAATATGAAATAGAAATAAGCTTAACTATTTTTATGTACAAAATAATATAGGTACATAGGTTAAAAAAAAGCATTAAACGATACAAGCAATTAAATGTCATCATACAATTCTTAATGTCCAATCAACGAACCAAACAGACGTCACATAAAATGCAGAATGTTGCAAAAGAACTCGTTAGTAAAAAAAGAAGATATTTCTTTCAATTCATGTCCAAGAGCGAGTTTAATTTCCTACTTGTTGTCATGACTTGAGAGAAATTTCTTGAAAAATTTTCTGTTTGGCTGACAGACTTGAGACTGAACACTGAAGTCTCGTAGCTTATAGATGTCCATCGAGATATGATCTACTTTTATGAGTTGGCATTGGCACTAAATAATTGATTTCTTTCTTTTGCTTTTTGCCTATTTCTATTAATTACTCCTTGTGTTTATTCTACCTACAGCCAGTGTTTCATTGCGAGATCATCCCATCCCATTCTCAGATTTTTCAGTTTTTAATTTTATCTTGGAACCGGAAATAATTCGAAATAACCTTGGGGCAAAAATG
Organism: Sphaerophoria taeniata; assembly: GCA_943590905.1. NCBI lineage: Eukaryota > Metazoa > Arthropoda > Insecta > Diptera > Syrphidae > Sphaerophoria > Sphaerophoria taeniata. Next base: position 26,002,103 of record OX016540.1, read on the forward strand.
AGAACAAATCTTTTGACATATGGTTTACAGGATATAGTAATTTGACGTAAAAATGAAGTCCTTTTAAATCAGTTGACAGTTGAAAATAGTTCAACAAATTCTGCTGTGTAGAGCTCCAAGCGGTTGATTCAGCGACTATTTTGTGTTCAGCCAGATGTTTTCGTACGTACATTTTAAACTCCTTCTCAATGAAGAAGAAAACCTCTGGTACAACAGTTACCCAAAATTAACAAACTATACGAAACTTATGCAAGGCAAGAAATACAGAAATTAATTCTCGATGGAAATATGTATGCTGCAAGGAATTGAATTACAAAAGTATTTTTCCCATTTGACGTCCGAATAGTCTAGTTATTCGCCAAGGGTCATTATTCTCGGCGGCTTACCTAACATGCTAGCAATTTCTGAAATTATAAATAATTTTCTGATTGCATTATTATAATCCACCATTAATTTTCATATACGTTCACAAAAATTGAAAAAAAAAACCTGGAGCTCAAGTGGTACCCAATTTAAATCATGCACACAGTGATGATGGAGGAGCTTTGACCAAACACTTTGCTGTAAAAATGTCATTCTGCTTCATAAGTCAAAACTTAACACAGTTCGAACATAATAAATTTAAGTCACTTAACCGTGACCGTTGATTGCTACGAACAAACCGAAGTTTTTAGTCTCTGCCTCGGTCGGTCGCGTCACCGCCCGCGCCGCCGCCGCGCCGCCGCCGGTCTCGATCGCAAGAAATCATTTTTGTGGAAATATTTTCCGGTCCAAATGCATTTCAGATGTTTATTTTGTAGTTTATGTTAAATTAAATGTATGATGATCGCGAATATCATGTTTATATGGAAAGCAGTGCGGGCTGGTGTAGGAGTTAAAACTTTTGATGTTGAATGGAATTTCGCAAAATCTATCTAGATACTAATGTATCCAACAGATCCAACATTGATGTTAACTACAAGGGCAAAAAAATTTGTGGAGAAATAACATTCTTAGAAGAACTCGCTCAAGACGCCATCATAGGAATGTATTTCCTTAACCAGGTTGGCTTTTCCATATCAATGACGGATAGCGAGATTATACAACGCGACACTCTACAACCATTTATAAAAGAAAGATGTAACATCATCAATACGGACGAATCGCTCGATACACAGGAAAAATATTAAAGAATTTTCTGGCATATGAACTAGCACTATTTGAATCAATAAAAAGCCCTTCAACAATCACCGAACATCGGATCCGATTGACTACTAATCAACCATTCAAACAAAGGTACTATCCAAGGAATCCAGCAATGCAACAAGTTATCAACGACGAAATAAATCAATTACTGAAAGATGGTAGGATTGAACCATCCCATAGTCCTTATAGCTCTCCAATAGTATTGGTCAAGAAGAAGGATAATTCATGGAGATTATGCGTAGATTTCAGGCAACTCAACGAAATCTCAGTCAAAGATGCATATCCACTTCCGTTAATTCAGGCCATACTAGACAAACTAAGAGGAGCTAAGTTTATTTCTACAATTGATTTAAAACAAGGATATTGGCAAATACCTTTAGAAAAAAATTCCCGTGCTTATACCGCATTTACAGTTCCAGGAAGAGTACTATTCTAATGGAAAGTTATGCCTTTCGGTCTACATTCTGCTCCAGCTACCTTTCAACGCGCCTTGGACTCTGTTATTGGTGTTGACATAGAAAGTTATAGTTTCGCGTATCTAGATGATATTATCATCGTAAGAAAAACATTCGAGGAACACCTTCAACACTTAAGAGAAACATTCAGTAAATTAAGAGCGGCTAACTTAAAAATAAATCCTTACAAGTGTGAGTTTGGAAAAAAAGAACTAAAATATTTAGGCCACGTAGTCAGCCAAGAAGGTATCCAGACCGATCCAGGAAAAATTGCTGCTGTAAGAGAACTTAATCCACCCACGAATGTCAAAGAACTCCGAAGAATTTTAGGCATAACGTCATGGTATCGAAGATTCATACAAGATTACTCCACACTTGCCGCACCTTTAACCAAACTGTTAAAAAAAAAATACAAAATGGAATTGAACTCAAGAACAGGAAAGAGCATTCAACGAATTGAAATCAAGACTCACAGAAGCTCCTATTTTAATGTGTCCAAAGTTTGGGGAACCATATTTTTTAGAAACAGATGGTAGCAAAGAAGGATTAGGTTTGGTATTATCACAAAAGATAGACGACGCAGAAAAAGTAATAGCTTATGCAAGTCGAACATTAACAGATCTTGAAAAAAAATACTCCGTAACGGAACTTGAATGTCTAGCAGTTCTCTGGGGCATTCAAAAGATGAGACCGTATCTAGAAGGATATCATTTCACCGTCATAACCGATCACCAGGCACTTAAATGGCTCCATTCCTTGGAAAACTCATCTGGAAGACTAGCACGTTGGGCTATTTAACTATACAACAATATGATTTCACAGTCAAATATCGCAAAGGAGCCCTGAATATTGTAGCTGACGCATTATCTAGAAATGCTCTGCCAATTGAAACCACTGACTTTCTCGCCGCCTTGTTTCAACACAACCAGATAGATTTCCTGAGTATCGCCTAGAGGGAGACAAACTTTATAAGAAGATATCATCAGAAAAACCTCTATCAAAACCACAATGGAAAATATGCGTAACCAAACCAAACCAACTTGAAATCATAAAGAATCATCATGATGTCATCACGGCAGGACATTTTGGTATCGCGAAAACAATCGCCCGAATATCAAGATTATATTATTGGCCAGGTATGACTAGAGACATATCAAAATATGTCCGTCAATGCACCATTTGAAATAAATACAAAACTTCGCAACAAAAGCCGAGCGGTGAAATGCACAGCATGGAAGTTAATGAACCCTGGGAAGTTGTTTGTATCGATTTAATTGGACCCCTACCTCGTTCAGCTAAAGGCAACACGGTAATGTTAGTAATAATAATAACAGATAAATTCACCAAATGGGTAGAAGCCGTACCCCTTCGGAACGCAAACACCAAAGGAGTAATCAAATCATTAAGAGAACGGATCCTCTATAAGTTTGGCATTCCAAAAATTATTTTATCTGACAACGGAACTCAATTCACCAGTCACCTTTTCACTGATATCTTTAATGAATTAGGAATTAAGCAGAGATTAACCGCACCATACACTCCACAGGAGAACCCAACTGAACGAGTTAATCGCGTCATCAAAACAATGATTGCCCAATACGTTCAAGAAAATCATCGTAATTGGGACGAATACATACCTGAACTAGCCTTTGCAATCAACACCAGTCAACACACTACAACAAATGTTTCACCTGCTATGCTAAATTTTGGAAGAGAATTAAGCATACCTTATCAACCAGACAATTTTATATATTATATTATAGTTGTGTCCTCCTTTTAGGCGATTTCAACCTTCCTAACATCGATTGGGTTAATTCTGACGACGAATCCTATTTCGAAGCTTCCATTTGCTCACCACAACTGGAACTTCAATCACTGGATAATATTATTTCAGCTGATTTACAGCAAGTTAGCTGTATTAAAAACCATATGAATCGAGTGCTTGACCTTGTTTTTACATCTGACCCTGTTAATACAGTAGTGGTAGAATCTTCCTCTGCTATATCTAACATAGATAAATTTCACCCTCCCCTTGACATTTTTCTTGACTTGAGCGATCACTTACTAGCCCATAGTAATTCTCATGATAGCTCATACTCGTTTGACTTTCGGAAAGCCAATTTTCAACAGCTTTCTGAACTTTTGAGTAATTCCGGTATTGAACAAGTACCGGTACTATCTGATACTGAAGCAGTTGTTGAAAGGTTTTATGGTATCTTAATGAAATGCATATATCAAACTGTTCCCATAAAAAGATCCATACAATCTAATGGTTCATGCCATCCTTGGTACTCGAAAGAGCTTAAAGCTCTTCGCAATAAGAGAAATAAGGCTTGGAAAAAGTATATCAAATCCATGACCTTGGAAGACCAAGTGGTATACATTTCTCTTTTTGAAGAGTTCAAGAAAATGTCTTACGAACTTTATAGCGAATACATGCTCACTGTAAGAAGCTCTCTGAAATCTGACCCAAAAAGTTTCTGGAAATACGTTAATTCAAAAAAGAAATGTGATGGTTATCCAGTTAATTTTATTCACAATAATGTTACCCTTACCACAAGCCCTGAAATCTGCGAAGGTTTTGCAGATTATCTCAGTAAATCTTTTGCTGATTCTCCAAATGCAGTTGACAAACTCTACTTTCAATATTTAAATAACTGTCCTCAAGTTTTGTTTAGTAGCATTTCAATAGAGAGTAATAGAATATTTGAATTTCTTTCACTTCTTAAAGATGATTATTCATGTGGTCCAGATGGCATTCCACCTATTGTTTTAAAAAAATGCAAATCTGTCTTAGCTCTTCCTTTAAGGAATATATTTGAGTTGTCCCTGGAAACAGGAATATTTCCTTCAATTTGGAAGAATGCATTTTTAACTCCAGTATTTAAGAAGGGAGATAAAACTAATATTACAAATTATAGACCTATATCCAAACTGTCATGCATCCCTAAGCTGTTTGAACAAGTTGTATGTGATACGTTAGCATTTAATTGTAAAAATATTATCTGTAGCCAACAACACGGATTCATGCAGAAACGTTCTACAGTCACAAACCTTCTTGTCTTTGTGAACAAATGCTTGAACTATATGGAGTGTGGTCAGGAAATAGATTGTGTCTATACTGACTTCTCGAAAGCTTTCGACCAGTTATCCCACGCGATTATAACGTTCAAGTTGAACGAATATGGGTTTCCCCCTTTTTTCATAAAATGGATATCTACATATCTTGAAGACAGGTCCTATCAGGAAAAATTCAGACATCATGTCTCTAAATCATTTATTGCTAAATCCGGCGTCCCTCAAGGCAGTCACTTAGGACCCCTACTTTTTATATTGGCTATTAACGATGCTCCGCTATGTGTTCAGGATAGCGATATTCTTATCTTTGCAGATGATATGAAGTTGTTCAAAAACATATCTTCTACGAATGATAGAATTCTTTTGCAAAATGACCTTGACAGGTTTTCTCTGTGGTGTGAGAAAAATAGTTTAAAATTGAATCCCATTAAATGCCAAACAATGACTTTTTCTAGGAAGCGAGTACCGACTTCCTATGACTACACAATCTCACAGCACATTTTGACTCGTCCTGTCACTGTCAAAGATCTCGGTGTTTTATTCACATCTAGTTTAGACTTTTCTGAGCATATTAACAGCATTGTTAATAAAGCCAATTCAATGTTAGGATTTATAAAGCGTTGGTCAAAGGAATTCCGTGATCCGGCTGTCACTCGTTCTCTATATAACTGTTTTGTTCGTCCTCATCTTGAATATGCTTCTCAGGTTTGGACACCTTTTTATGATATATATATTGAGAGGTTAGAATCCGTTCAACGGAATTTTACTAGGTTTGCCATCAAAGGTATTCAATGGAGCGATTCTTTACACATTCCTCCTTATGAATATCGTTTGTCAACTCTCCAGATGGAAACATTGTCACAAAGAAGAACCAACAATGACATTGTATTTTTCCATCAGTTAATTATGGGTATAACTGACGCTCCGGACTTGTTAGGCCTTATTTCATTTAACCATAGAGGAGGAGGTTACAACTTTCGTGGTAGGGACATGATTAAAGAACCTAGACATCGGACAAATTACGGTATGCATGAGCCCTTGACACGAATGAGCAGACTTTCTAACTGCAACTCAAACTTATTTGATTTTAACTTAAAAATCATTTAAAATCGTTATTAAAAGCCAGTGTTCCACGCGCTTAAGTGTTTTGTTTGTGTTATGTATTTTTAGTTGTTATGTTACTTTTATTTTGTTGTCTTGCTTGTTTAAGTGTTTGTTTGTCCTATTGTTAAATTTTTTTTTCCTTTTTGTTCCTGCTTGTATTAAGTAGTCCCTAACTCTTATCTTCCTGATATTCGTACCGCCATGACTTTTTTTTTTTTTATTTATTATTTCTAATTAAGTGCCGATACGACTAGCAACCGCAATTGCAATCGTACTCGGTGAAAATGGACCCCAGCGCGTGCGGTATCTGGGGGGGGAAAGAGGCGTGGGAATTTATAATTAAAAAAATTCCATGGAACAAGACACGCTAAATGAAAATTTCTCCATAAGACAAGAAAGAATGAAAAACTTATTTCAGTTTGTACAACAAAACACAAAAAAAGCCAATGAGAAACAAAGAAAATACTACAACTTACGACGAAGAAAATCATTTCACAGAGAAATTCGCCCCGAAATACGATGGTTTATTTAGAGTGGTAAAATTAATAGTAATTTTACACAAAGAAGGCGAAAAAGGAAGAAAGAGAAAAGAATACCGATCACATATTCAAGATTTAAAAAATTGTCAAACACAAAAAAATTATTTCATTAAATCGCCAAACATTCATCTGTTCAAAACGAAATCGATGTATGTAATGAATACGTTTCATTACAAAGCAAACACTTCATATAATATTCAATATTCAAATTTTACCGTTCATTCTTTTTCGTTTTATTTACTTTTTAGATGAATATTTCACAGGATAAAAATGAAAATTTGTAAGGTGCAGATAGACAGCGTTACATTGCATTACATTTCACAGTACTTCGCACATAAATGTAACGAACTACAGACACATAGCAGCACTGGTGACTGAGACCATCGGCTGGGACAGAACAAGACATTAATACAGAGAGAGACAGATAGACACATAGAAAGAAAGCACACATAACAGAAACCTACGTGCCTCAGAGGAGGAGACTTAGATTTGTATTGTCTCATGTTATCGCACAGGTGGCCTCAGATAAGCTGGCGATTTTTGTAGAAAAAGAATGCTGCTGAAGCTGGGGTTTGAACCCGTAGCGTTCGGCTTAGCAATCCACTACTCTATCCTCTGAACCATGGCCACCTGCAATAGACAGCGTTGTTCTTTAATTTTTAGTTGATCTTTAGAAAACAAATTTTTTCTTCAGTCACCGCACCGACTGATCTCCGAGCCGTTAACATCGTTCTCTCGATTGTGTTTTTGCTCGCTTCTTAGTTTGGTTACTTTTTCCATCGCGCTTCTCCTATCCACTTTCATATCCCCTCTCCATTTTCCTTTCCCATCTTTTTCAATTGAAAGTGTTCCACTTCTGATCTTTACTGTGTCAAAAGTGTAAAATGGCCACCGGGCCTAATGTGCTGAAGGGGAATCGGTTGGCTGACATTTTTCAGCCACCCGATCCACCTCACAAAAAAAAAAAAAAACAATGCTTCCCACAGTGTAACAATCGAAGACATCCCATCCTCCTCAACCTATAAAAACTCCAAATTCATAATAATTACCCCTACCGATCCCAAAATCCCTCTTTCGTCCATAAGTGTTTTCATATTGAAGAAAGCAATTGATGCCATAAGTACCTCATATGAATACATAACCCAACTCCGCGACTGTAACCTTCTCATCCTCGTGAAATCCCTTCAAATCGCCAACCTATTCCTATCCAAAACCAATCTTTCTGGTCACTGCCCTGTCTCAATTTCTCTACACAACCAATTTAATGCTTCCAAAAGCACAGTATATGCCGGCTGCCTTATTAACGTGCCTGAAAAAGAAATAATTGAAGAAATGAGAGGCCAAGGCGTAACCGAAATCTTCAAATAAAAAAAAAAGACTGAATATAATGAAGAAAGAGCCACAGGTCTAATGCTTTTTACTTTTGATCTTTTCCGCCCCTCTCAATCGATTAACGTAGGTTGGTTGGTACAACATTAAAGTTGAGGAGTATTTCCCCAATCCCATGCGGTGTAAAAAATGCCAATTACTCGGACATACTATGAAAAGATGCCCAGGAATACTTACTTGCGTTACGTGTAACCTTCCCCTACTACCAGGCACGTAGCCAGAGGGGGGCTAGAGGGGCTCAAGCCCCTCCCGAAATGATTAAAAAAAAAATATTTGAACAAAAGTTTGTATATTCTGTTATTAGTGTCACACCAACGAAGAGATCTGAACACACACCGATAACTGTCACACCAACGAAGATATATGAACACACCGATAACCAGTCAGTTCGTGTTCTGCCGCCAACGTCATCGGATCGTGATCCTCGTTTATGAACAATCAAAATTTTTTTTCTTTTATTTAATAAAATGACATGACATATCAACCTAAACGCCTAACTCGTTCTTTATTTACCATCCTTTGACAATTTCACAAGTGGGATCGTTCGTGTCTTTTAAATAAAAAAAAAAATATATATATTATTCAAGTGTACCCATCATTTTGAAATGGAAAATTTGAGAAAACTAAAAATAAACGCTCTTCGGAAAAAGTGCTCGAATGCCGGTCTTGCGACAACGGGTAGCAAAGCGGTGTTAATTGCGCGATTGGAAACAAACGGTAGTGATAGCGAAGAGTACGAAAGTTTTAACGTTTCGAGGGATCTGTTAGATCGGTTGAGTTCATTAGAAATGTCCATCGCGCAGTTAAAAAAAAATAATAACAGTATCGAAATAGAACCGCTGAAAAAAACCCCAACACCAAAGCAATTCAAACCAAACGATGCATCGTCACCGCCGCCGCCACCATGTACAAATATATCGTCGCCGTCTGTGTATATGCCTTCTTCATTGAACTCGTTCCCACCAACTTCGTGTGTGTTTCCACAAGCTACTTCTATTGTGCATTCCCCTTCGCAACCATCTTATGTACCAGTGTCATCGCAACAATCTTATGTACCAGTGTCATCGCAACCATCTTATGTACCAGTGTCATCGCAACCATCTTATGTACCAGTGTCATCGCAACCACCACCACCAGTCTTCTCTTCTTTTCCGCAGTGTTCGAATTCCCTCTCACAATTCGCCACGTATCCATCAATTTTACCAACGTACCACACACCTCCTCCGCCTCCTTTCGTACCGTCTATGTTCAAAGTAAATGCATATACACTGCCTACACAGATGCATGATATACATGCTCCGAAGCCGTCATTCAATGTGAACTCGCAACCGGTATCTCAATACTCGAATGTTAATCCGTATATGTGTACGTCGCTCAATACACAAATGAACAATAACTTCACGAATACAATCAATCCGCAAACTGTTCCACAACAGAATAGCAATGTGCAACCGAAAATCGATAACATTGCGATCGATGGTGATGTGCAATCGAAACAAAACTATAATGTTTTTTCAAATGTGCGCGATATCATTAATTTGCTTCCCGAATTCGATCCTTCGTCGGGTAAATCGCTTAATGCAAATGCGTTCTTAAAACGCGTCAACCTTTTAAAATCGGCATATAAATGGGACGACCAATCCGTGCTTTTCGCAGTACAACAAAAAATGAACGGTCCTGCCAAATATTGGGTCGATTCCCAAATGATAGTGTTTACCGAGTGGGAACAATTTTCTTTGAAATTCCTATCTGACTTTCCCTGTAGTGAAAATGTGGCGGACGTGCACATAAAAATGGCAAACACAAAACGTAGCCATAGTGAAACACCACAAGAATACTTTTACAAAATGTTGTCAATCGGTAACAATGGTGCTCTGCCCGACATAGCCATCGTGCATCACATTATTAATGGCATAAATGAACCTGATTTAAAGAAAAAAATTTCAAATAATTACACGACGTGTAATCAACTTTTAATGGACATTAATAATTATTGCAGCTATAACGAAATAAAAAGTGCCGGGTCGAGTAATAAATATTTTACGGCAAATAAAGTGCCCGAAGATAGCAAAGTCGTGAGTTCAAAAAAATCAGACGCGCCCAATTCTAAAAAACATTTCGAAACCGCGAAAGAAGTGAAGTGCTACAACTGCTTCCAGTTTGGACACTATTCGAAGTACTGTCCCCAACCACAAAGAAAAGAACGTTGCTCTCATTGTGAGCGCACGTCACATAAAAGTAATTTGTGTCCGGAAAAAAATAAATCCAACGTGCATAAAATCGAAAGTCCGCTTAATTGTAATCAAAGACAATCAACTGAAGTAACTAAACGTATTAAAATAAACGGGTTGGATACTATCGCATTCATTGATCCAGGAAGCCATTATACGCTTGTACGTAAGTCTTTTTCAAATAATTTTAATGACGTTTCAAATTGTTCAAAATCGCTCATCGGTTTTGCCGGAGGCAAATATATTTGCACAAGCAAAGTGACAGCAGTTCTCGAAATCGATGATAACATCTATACAACCGATCTCCTTATCGTCGATGACGACTATATTTGCGAAGAAATTTTACTTGGACGAGATATCCTATGTCGTGAGGGTAATCGACTCATCATCGAAGGCGATGACTGCCGAATAGAATCGGTTGGCAAATTAAAAATTTCGTCGGATCTAACGCAAACTGAAACAGATAACTTGCTTGAACTTCTCTCGTCTCATCGCCGTAGCTTTGCTAAAAATATATCCGAATTGGGTCGATGCACCGTCGCAAAAATGAGCATCACCCTCAAAAGTAATGAACCCGTTAACATGAAACCATACCGCATAGCTTTCGCCAAACGACCTATAATAGCCGATATAATCGCCGAACTATTAAAAAACAATATCATTCGTCCTTCAAACTCGTCGTATGCTTCGCCCGTTGTGCTCGTGGAAAAAAAGAACTCCGAACACCGACTCTGCGTCGACTATCGAGTGCTCAATCGTAATACCGTGAAAACACCTTACCCCATGCCGATAATGGAAGAACAGTTTGCTCAACTAGCCGGAAACCGATATTTCTCGACTCTCGACCTGCGAATGGGCTACCATCAAATCGAAATAGAGGAGACCTCCAAACAATTTACCGCATTCGTCACCACCGATGGCCACTTCGAATACAACCGCATGCCTTTCGGGTTGGTTAACGCGCCCGCGGTATTTCAGAACATCATGAACCAACTCGTTATGGAAATGGGCCATGGTGAAGTTTTGGCATATATGTAGATGATGTCATCATTCCCAGCAAGACCGTCGATGAAGGTCTCGCTCGTCTGGATAGATTTTTATCGCTCCTGGAAAAATATGGTCTTACCCTACGTTTGGACAAATGTCGCTTTCTGTCAACCACAATTATACATTTGGGGCACATCATTGATGTTAATGGTGTCACTCCGGGTAACGAAAAGGTGAGTGCTATAACAAATTTCCAGACACCAGCCAATGTGACCGAGGTGAGACGTTTTCTGGGGCTCACTGGATTTTTCCGAAAATTCGTACCCGAATATGCGTTCATTAGTAAGCCACTGACGAAACTGCTCCACCAACACGAAGAATACACCTGGGGTGTTGAGCAAGAGAACGCGTTTAAAAAGCTCATTATGATGTTAACCAGTAAACCGTTACTCGTACTGTATGACTCTTCAGCCCATCACGAAGTTCATACGGATGCGAGCAGCATCGGACTTGCCGGAGTTTTGCTCCAATCCACCGACAACAAAACTTGGAAACCTGTCTTTTACTACAGCCGTCACTGTACCGACAGCGAAAGTAAGTTCCATAGTTACGAACTCGAAGTCCTTGCCGTCGTTGAATCGTTGGAACGTTTCCGTATTTACCTTCTGGGTAAACATTTTCGACTCATAACGGACTGTTCTGCTATCGCCAAAGTAAAGGAGAATAAAGAACTTAAATCGAAAATCGCACGCTGGTGGCTAAAGCTCTTAGAGTTTGATTTCGAAGCTGTTCACCGCCAAGGAAGCCGTTTGGCTCATGTAGATGCCCTAAGCCGATGCCCTGATGAACCACCTAATGATGTCGAGCCCGCTGGGTTTGTCTTGAATGTGAAGATTGACGTCAACGATTGGGTACTCACAATGCAACTGCAAGACGAAAAGCTTCGTGATATCATAGCTGTATTGAAGGGAGAGCGAAAATCACCACAAGAAAAGCAATTGAAGCAGGACTATCAACTTCAAAATCATCGACTATATCATAAAGAAGATAAAACCCTTAAATTCGTCGTCCCTAAAGCCATTCGCTGGAGGATCGTTCAGCATTGCCATGACAGTATGGGGCACTTTGGTGTCGAGAAGACTCTACAGCGAATTCAACAGACATTCTGGTTTCCAAAAATGCGTAAGTACGTTTCCGAATATGTTTCTGCATGCATCCAATGTTGTTACAATAAAACACGTGGTGGTAAACCTGAAGGTCGAATGTACTATGACGACGCTGAACCAATCCCTTTCCGGCTAATACATCTTGATCATCTCGGACCTTTCATCCGATCCCGAAGGGGAAACACTCATGTTCTCGCTATATCCGATGCTTTTAGTAAATTTCTAATCGTCAAAGCCGTAAAGAGTACGAAAACCGCCCCTGTCATCGATGTTCTGAATGAGATAACGTCTTATTTTGGCCTACCATCGCGCATTGTCACCGATCGAGGTACAGCTTTTACCTCTAAGTCCTTCGAATCCTATTTAAGTGACAATAATATCCAGCATACGAAGAATTCTGTCCGTACACCGAGAGCGAACGGACAAGTTGAAAGAGCCAATGGAATAATCTTGTCATACCTTCGAACCACAACCGAGAATCCAAAAGATTGGGATCGCACCATGAGAGACCTCCAGTGGACTGTCAATTCGCAACTAAATTCAACAACTGGCTTTACACCGAATGAACTCGTTTTCGATTTCCGACTCAAAAACATCATACATAATCGACTTATCGCCGCTCTTCACGACGATGTCCCCGACAATCCTGAAACACCTACTGCCAATGAGAAAAGAGAACAGGCTGCCATAAACATCCATCGTGAGCGTGAGAAATGGAAGGCTAGATTCGACCGTAAACATGCTACTCCCACACGCTATATGGAAAACGACTTGGTGGTGATACAAAACGAACCTGCTGCCACGGGTGAGTCTCGAAAGTTGGAACCTAAATTTCGAGGCCCATATGTCGTTTCCCGCGAACTCGGAAATGACCGTTACCTTATTGAAGATCCACCTGGTATGCAGCTAACGTCACGAAAATTCTGTTCAGTGTACGCTTCCGACAAAATGAAGCCTTGATGTCGAAATTTCGTAGAACTCTCCGAAGATAATCCTGATGATATGCCCAACCTAGCTCCCGAAATCGAGGACGATTTAACGTCAGAATTGGCCGAATGTCACACCAACGAAGAGATCTGAACACACACCGATAACTGTCACACCAACGAAGATATATGAACACACCGATAACCAGTCAGTTCGTGTTCTGCCGCCAACGTCATCGGATCGTGATCCTCGTTTATGAACAATCAAAACTTTTTTTCTTTTATTTAATAAAATGACATGACATATCAACCTAAACGCCTAACTCGTTCTTTATTTACCATCCTTTGACATTAGTTCCTCACTACTTATGTAACCACATCGTAACCAGTTCAAAAAATGCAACCTATATAAGCCCAGATATCCAAAACGAAATCTTGGATATATGCTCTGATATTGTCACCAGAAAAATATCTAACCGGGTTATAAGATCGAGTTGTTTTAGCATTCTGGCTGATGAAACAATGGATGTTTCTGGCACTGAGCAACTTTCAATATGTGTCCGATATGTTGACTGCTGTACAGAGCCCACGAAAAGTATGCTTCGGGAAAATTTTGTAGGTTTTATTCCGACACCGACGTCTTGGACAAAACGTCACGATAGACGCATATAATTTCGAGGTAGTTAGGGACTTTGTATACCTTGGCTCCGCTATCAATACGGACAACGACATCAGCGCCGAGATCAGACGAAGAATAACTCTTGCTAATCGCTGTTTCTTCGGGCTAAGAAAGCAATTGAGTTGTAAAGCCCTCTCCCGAAAAACTAAGGTGACGCTCTATAAGACCCTCATCATCCCCGTCCTGCTATATGGTGCATGGACCTTGTCAAAAACGGATGAGAACGCACTTGGCCGTTTTGAGAGAAAGATTCTACGTAAGATCTATGGTCCTGTCTGCATAAACGGTGAATGGAGGAGAAGATTTAACGACGAACTGTACGGGCTGTACAGCGACACTGACTTATCAAAAAGAGTGAAGGTCCAAAGACTCAGATGGCTCGGTCACGTGGAGAGGATGGACACCAATACTCCGGCCCGTAAAGTCTTCGAATCCACCCCAGAGGGAAGACGCAGTAGAGGAAGACCAAGGCTCAGGTGGCGCGCGCAAGTTGAACACGACCTCAACCAACTCGGCGTGCGAAACTGGAGACAGCGAGCTAGGGACCGAGCTGGCTGGAGAGGTTTGTTGGTTGAGGCCCTAGTCCACCCCGGACTGTAGCGCCACCTTAAGTAAGTAAGTAAAGTAAGTAAGGATCCCTCTTCCGATGTTCTGAAACTGCTAGATATATGTGACAAGACCTACTTCAGGAGCATAAGCTACTTGCTTACAATTTTGGCCACACTACCAGTTACAACAGCTATTGTTGAAAGAACCTTTTCAACGATGAAAAGGATCAAAACAGTATCCCGAAACGTTATGGGCCATCCAAGACTAAGCGCACTTGCAATGCTGTCTGTTCACTCAGGTATTGATGTGGATTCAGATGAAGTGATCGACATTATGTCTAAAAAAAAGACAAGGCGTTTATTGCTGTAAAAATCCAAACTATTTATTTAATTAAATAAAAAAAAAATACAAACAAAAATAAAACATTTACATTATGTAGTTTTTTTTTAATTTTTGTATAAAGAATTACTTCTTCGAAATTGAACAAGCCCCACCGAACCGAAATGCTGGCTACGGGCCTGCCTACTACACTCCCCTGAAATTTGCACCCGCAATTTTTGTGCTTACTGTTCTGAAAGTCATCCAGCAACATCCGGACTCTTTAAACGGTTTTTAGAAGCAAAAGAAATTCTGAAAATTAAAACCGTTAACAAATGTAGCATGGCAGAAGCAAAAAAAATATATAGGTAACGAACAAAATGCATCTTTTCTCCCAACTCCTTTCTCCACATTTGTAATAAACACGATAAGTTTAATTTCAAAAAACATTGTACTGAATTAAATAAAAAATTAGCTACCAGACTTAACATCATAAAATACCTAGCATCACGCAATAGCCTTGTTCATACTAACACACTCATTTATTTATTTATTTATTTTATTTATTCATTTATTTATTCGTCAAGCAGACTATATATAATCTTAGTGAAAACATATACTCTTATAGATTAATTGAAGTACTGTAGCAACATGCGATACTTTACAAAAAAAAAAAAAAAATACAAAAATACATACTTAACTAGCTAACCACCAGGATAAATAATAATTAAGTGATACATAACATTACGTTTGAGCAAATCTCGGCTTATAGTAGCATTATAGTCAATAAGATTACAAATTGAATTCGATTGCCTTAAACAACGTGTTATAGGTTCATTGAGGCCATAGTTTACTCTATGAAATGGTTCAAAAAATAAGTTACGCTCACGCAGTACTCTAGAAGGAACATATATTTTTATCAATGAAAGAAGAAAAGAGCAATCAATTTTAAAAGTGAGAATATCCCGAATAAAAATTATTTCAAAGTATCTTCTGCGAAGAGATAATTGTTGAAGATCAAGAAGACAACATCTAGTTGCATAAGACGGCATTGGAATATTCCATCTTAATCGGTAAACCGCGATTTTAGTAAAGCGTCTTTGGATGCTTTCAATTCGATTTGAGTGAAGAGTGTAAAATGGGTTCCATATTTATAATTAGGTTGATCAAAGCTACAACGGAAAGTTAAAAAGTTGCATTTAGACACGTTAAGGTGTAGTTGGTGACATGAACACCATCTGAATAAACTGTCCAAGTCATTTTGAAGAGCAAGTCGATCATATGGTGATTTTATACATTTGAGCAACTTAATATCATCCGCAAACATAAGACAAACAGAAGATTTAATGATAAGGGGGATATCATTGACAAAAAGAAGGAAGAGTAAGGGCCCAAGGTGACTTCCTTGGGGAACACCAGACGTCACAGATATTGGAGCTGACAAGCACGAGTTTAAATAAACGTACTGGGTTCGATGCACTAGATAGGATTCCAACCACAAAAGAAGACTTGAATGGAAGCCCAGTGCTGAGAGCTTACTAATCAAAATACTATGGTTAACTCTGTCGAAAGCCTTCGAGAAGTCTGTGTAAATAACATCAGATTGATAGCCTTGTTCAAAGTTATTAGTGACTTCATTACATAAAATAGTAAGATTGTTAGTTGTCGATCTACCAGGAACAAATCCGTGTTGAAACGGTGATATGAGATCTTTCACTAAAAAAGTTAATTTATTGTAAGCAATCTTTTCAAACAACTTTGGAATCGTCGAAAGCTTACTAATCGGACGATAATTAGTTACATCTTGCTTAGGACCCGATTTATATATGGGAATAATATAGGATATTTTCCATTCATTTAAAAAATTACCTGCACTTAGTGATTTACTAAAAAGGAGCATCAATGGTTCTGAAAGAGCAGCAAAACAAGATTTTAGAAGAATTGAAGGAACTCCATCAGGGCCAGGTTTTTTATCAGAATCAAGGTCACAAAGGGCTCTTTCAACATCACTTTGGCTTAGTTGTAAGGAACTAATGTTGAGTTGATTCAGCGGTTTGATTGGAGAAAAACTGGGCGGAGTATTTGATGAAGAATAAACTGACTGAAAAAAATTAGAAAACATATTACTTATTACGCTTGGTTCGTCAGAAATAGTTCCCAAGTACCTACTGCATACAACTAAGAGTCCCATTAGAATTCTTTTTACTATTTATGAAGCTCCAAAAACCTTTACTATCATTTTTCAGATTGAATTCAGTGCGAAAAACAAAATTCTGGTAAAGGAATCTATTTAACGCATCAAATTCTTTCTGAAGCTGTAAATAATTTAGACGCAAAATGTTATCATTGTTTGATTTTCGAAACAGCTTGTAAGCTTTGTTTTTTCTATTTGATAAGTTACATAGCCGGGCATTGAACCAAACAGGTTTTGAATTGTCACGAATAAAAACTTTCGGAATGAAACGGTCAATAGCTTCGAGAATTGTCTTGTATAATTTATCATAAGCATCTGATAAACTCTCATTGTCAAAAATATAGTTCCATTGAAAAGAAGTGATAAAGTTATTTATTGACTGAATATCAGCTTTATTAAAATTATAATTAAACTTTTTATGTGAAGAAGATTTAGCATATACATAGGATTTAAAGTAAATACATAGAGCTAAATGATGAATGGAATTAGAGAATATTGGGGAAATTGCAATTAATTATGTTTAAACAAATCTCTTTATCAACAAAAACTAGGTCTAGAATTCGATCAAGGTTGTTACAGAAACTGTTTATTTGTAAAAGGTCGTATTCAGCAAAAGTGTCAGTAACGACACATTCATAATCATTTCGAACATTGTATGGTACAAGAATAAGATCATCAGGGTCATGAACCCAATTAATGTTACATAAATTAAAGTCACCAAATATAATAGTATTTTGGTTGGATTTTAAATTATTTAATATGAGGCTACAATTATCAACATGCATTTTATATAAATTATAAGAACTATTCGGTGGTATATAACTTAAAATTAAGATAACATCACTGGAATTATCGATGGATACACAAACAGCAATTTTATCAACATCCAAAACAGGAGATGCAATAGGAAGCTTTATCTCACGGCATGAAAGAGACGAAAGAACTGCAACAAGAACACCTCCTCCTCTTGACTGTGACTGCATCGATCTTTACGAAAAACCGAGAATATATTTTCATCGAAGAGTTCAGAATTTCTATAATCGTTGTTAAGCCATGTTTCGGTAAAGGCAAAAATATCGTATTGAGTTGATTTCGAATTCATATACAGTTTATTTGTTTTTGTTCGGAGTCCACCAAGGTTCTGGTAGTATAAGAGAAAATCTTCACTCCGGGGCCGGGCATGAGAAACAGGAACAGAACATAAGTGAGACACACGAGAGCGAGCATTGATTTGAGAGTTATTAAACGATAGAGCACGAGTTAAGTAACTTGCATTTGATTGTGTGCATTCTCGTTTTTTTTTAAGAGCAGAGAACTTTTTAATTTGAATATGAGCAGGCCAGATCGATTGGTCCATGGCTCTATTTATTAAGCTGGAAGAGACACTGACTTTAAAATTTATGGCGCAAAATTATAGTCCGCTAATGAACAACTTTAGTTCGATACTAGCTTAAAATGACGTTTGAGTCATGTCTGAAACGTCATTTTAAGCATAGCTGGGCACCGTTAATCAAAATGTTAACTTCGTTAATCGCTAATCCGTTAATTAAAAATTTAACTTCGTTAACAGTTAAAACGTTAAATTTTAGAAAAATTAACGCAAGTTAACGTTAATCGTTAATCCGTTAACACGCCATAAAAATTTTATTTTCTAATAAAAATTGGAAGTTGGAAACAAGAAAAGACAAGTAAATTTTTATTTTTAATATAGTAAATTATATTTTATAAGAGTTTAAGTGTTAAAACAACAATTTATTCAGTCATGTACATGAATGTGATTGTTCCCCTTCATGAACATCAGCATGTTGAAATTCTCGTCGTAAAGCGAGGCTCTTTTCGGCTGAAGTATATCCTTGCCCGTGGACAGGAGACGTTCAACAGCAGCACTTAAGGGTATGGCAGTATTGTATTGGAGAAACAGATTTGTCAATACTTGTTCCCCGAATGCCGCTTCATTTAACGAGTCTTTTGACATTAAATCTAGCCACGTTTTTTATGAGACTTTGAGCTTTGCTTCTTAATGATTTGTTGTTCTTAGGGTTTTCTGAAGACTGAGTAACAGAGTTGAAAAAGTCATCATCATCATCGTCATTGTTACTCGCGTTGCTGCCTCCGCCACTTACACTCTCTACGTCCTTTGACTGACGACCAGTAGATTCTTAATGTAGACATTCTAAGCTTTCATTTGATACCCCATTTTCCCGATGAGGTAGGACGACACCAAAAATACCGTTTTTAAGATGGGCGGACAAAGGGTTATTTCTGTCCGACCATATGATTTGGTATCTTCGACGAAATGTCTATTGACTTCTACTTACTTTTTCCAATTTCCCCATGGTATAAGCTGACACCAAAAAACTCAACCGGAAGTGCAATTTAGCCACCAAAAGGCCCAGGAAAAGTCTGCCCGACCACTGGTTTTGAAAATTTCATGTCATTTACCATTAGATGGTGGCTAGATTTTCCACTCTGCTGATGAGGTAGGTAATCTTACGGTCGCAACCCCGACTACAATAATCTAATTTGAATGTGTATCTGTATGGTAATTGTGTTCGATTAACGATTAACGGACTTTGGAAAATGTAACGATCGTTAACATTTTTTTGAAGTTAGCTGAAAAGTTAATCCGTTAATGGGAATGTTAACTTCGTTAATTAACGATTAACGGATTAACGAAAAAATGCCCGTTAATGCCCAGCTATGATTTTAAGCTAGTATCACACTAAAGTTGTTCATTAGCGGACTATAATTTTGGGCCTATGAATTTAAGATCGGTCAATTCGGCATCTTTTTTTATTAATTTAAAGCACTGAATTTGATCTGGAGGAATTTGTGTCTTTGATGAAATATGATTGATGATAGAGTCATTTGGAGTATCAACTTGGAACTTTGAAATGTGAAACTACTTTTTATTGGGAATAGCATAGTTATTTAATAAAGAACATGAGTCAGTACCAAATTTAATGTTTTTGTTTTTGTGTTTGTTCCCAAGCTTAAGAGAATTCAGTTTATTGGTTTTGCTTTTAGAAAAAGAGGTAGGGAGAACGGTGGAAGAGGGGTTGGGGTCAAAATTCTGCCGGGGTCAAAATTCTTTTGTAAAAATTCTGCTTTCAAAATTCTGCTTTTCAAAATTCTGCTTTCAAAATTCTGCTTTTCAGAATTCTGTTTTTCAAAATTCTGCTTTTCAAAATTCTGTTTTTCAAAATTCTGTTTTACAAAATTCTGGAAATAATAAAAATAAGGTTTGGAAAATGTTAAAAAGCGCGCGCTTTTTAACATTTTCCAAACCTTATTTTTATTATTTCCAGAATTTTGTAAAATTATCCTCTTAGACAATTATCCTGTTTAGACGCAATTAATTTTTGCTCTCTTAACTTAGTCAGGGTCTTAGACAATGGTTAGTGTCTTTTCTTATCCCTTCGTGATAGTGTGTTATTCTTATTAAAAAGCAAAAATGAACGTTTCACTTGTTAAATCTAATAAAGGAAAAGAAAAGCTGTGCGTGGATGGATATATGTTTAATTTTGAAAAGTTAAATAAATGTAAAAACTATAATTGGGCATGCTCAAATAGATTTTTTTTGTGTTAAAATTGAAACAAAAACCATGTTAAATTGACTTTTCCGTTAATAAATATACTATTAAAAAAAAAAGTAGAATTAGCAGAATTTTTTTTAAATATAAATTTCCAGAATTTTGAAAAGCAGAATTTTGAAAAGCAGAATTTTGAAAAGCAGAATTTTGTAAACCAGACAAAAAAAAAAAGCAGAATTTTGAAAAGCAGAATTTTCGTTAAAAAAGCAGAATTCTGAAAAGCAGAATTTTGAAGCCAGAATTTTGACCCGATCCCGTGGAAGAGCTCTCATCAGAAGAAGAGGGGATCGGGTCAAAATTCTGGCTTCAAAATTCTGCTTTTCAGAATTCTGCTTTTTTAACGAAAATTCTGCTTTTCAAAATTCTGCTTTTTTTTGTCTGGTTAACGAAATTCTGCTTTTCAAAATTCTGCTTTTCAAAATTCTGGAAATTTATATTTAAAAAAAATTCTGCTAATTCTACTTTTTTTTTAATAGTATATATTTATTAACGGAAAAGTCAATTTAACATGGTTTTTGTTTCAATTTTAACAAATAAAAATCAAATTTTCGTCTTTTTATTTTAAATTTTTGAGCATTTTTGGAAGGTAGAGCATACCGGTTATCATCAGGTGTCTGAACCACAGATTCCTGCACTATGTTGCTAGCTGGGAGAATTGTTGTTTTCGCGAGGGATTTAAGCTTATTGTTAGCACTTTGCACTTGTTTTTCAGTAGCACGTGGTTCATGGTTATGTTGACCAGTTTGTCTTACAATTACATGTACATCACAATTTAATTTAGTCACTACTGGTCCTTTGCATTTATCTTTAATGCTATTTGAGCATGCCCAATTATAGTTTTTACATTTATTTAACTTTTCAAAATAAAACATATATCCATCCACGCACAGCTTTTCTTTTCCTTTATTAGATTTAACAAGTGAAACGTTCATTTTTGCTTTTTAATAAGAATAACACTCTGGGATCGGGTCAAAATTCTGGCTTCAAAATTCTGCTTTTCAGAATTCTGCTTTTTTAACGAAAATTCTGCTTTTCAAAATTCTGCTTTTTTTTTGTCTGGTTTACAAAATTCTGCTTTTCAAAATTCTGCTTTTCAAAATTCTGCTTTTCAAAATTCTGGAGATTTATATTAAAAAAAAATTCTGCTAATTCTGCTTTTTTTTTAATCACAATTTAATTTAGTCACTACTCGTCCTTTGCATTTATCTTTAATTCTATTTGAGCATGCCCAATTATAGTTTTTACATTTATTTAACTTTTCAAAATAAAACATATATCCATCCACGCACAGCTTTTCTTTTCCTTTATTAGATTTAACAAGTGAAACGTTCATTTTTGCTTTTTAATAAGAATAACACTCTATCACGAAGGGATAAGAAAATACACTAACCATTGTCTAAGACCCTGACTAAGTTAAGAGAGCAAAAATTAATTGCGTCTAAACATCTCGCTTATTCAAGCGAGAGGATAATTTTACAAAATTCTGGAAATAATAAAAATAAGGTTTGGAAAATGTTAAAAAGCGCGCGCTTTTTAACATTTTCCAAACCTTATTTTTATTATTTCCAGAATTTTGTAAAACAGAATTTTGAAAAACAGAATTTTGAAAAGCAGAATTTTGA
Source organism: Sphaerophoria taeniata (assembly GCA_943590905.1). Taxonomy (NCBI): domain Eukaryota; kingdom Metazoa; phylum Arthropoda; class Insecta; order Diptera; family Syrphidae; genus Sphaerophoria; species Sphaerophoria taeniata. Next base: position 26,024,118 of record OX016540.1, read on the forward strand.
AAAACAGAATTCTGAAAAGCAGAATTTTGAAAGCAGAATTTTGAAAAGCAGAATTTTGAAAGCAGAATTTTGACAAAAGAATTTTGACCCCGGCAGAATTTTGACCCCAACCCTAACACTCTATCACGAAGGGATAAGAAAATACACTAACCATTGTCTAAGACCCTGACTAAGTTAAGAGAGCAAAAATTAATTGCGTCTAAACATCTCGCTTATTCAAGCGAGAGGATAATTTTACAAAATTCTGGAAATAATAAAAATAAGGTTTGGAAAATGTTAAAAAGCGCGCGCTTTTTAACATTTTCCAAACCTTATTTTTATTATTTCCAGAATTTTGTAAAACAGAATTTTGAAAAACATAATTCTGAAAAGCAGAATTTTGAAAGCAGAATTTTGAAAAGCAGAATTTTGAAAGCAGAATTTTGACAAAAGAATTTTGACCCCGGCAGAATTTTGACCCCAACCCGAAGAAGAGTCGTCAGAATTTATTCCGTTATTCACTTCTTTAATCGATTCCGGAATCAAATTTAAATTAGAAACCGATTGGGAATTTGATATATTATCAACACTTTGCAGGCATTCATTAGAAACACCTGCGTCATTAGAAGTATCTTTTAAGGGATCAACACAATTTACATCAATGTTTTGACAAGTAACCGAGGGGGGTTTAGGAATGAAATTGTCTTTAAGGGCACTCAATTCTTTTTTAAGATCCATGATCACCGTAGTTAACTCACAAATCTTTTGCACCAAAGTTGAATTTGATATTAACGGACAATTGTTACATTTCCAAAAAATGTTAGGGTTACTTAACAATTTTAAATCATTTTCATTGAGTCCGGTACAGTTCTTATGAAATATAAGCCCACAGAGTGATTTGCAAACAACACGATCATCACGTCGTTTTACACTTTTTTTCGCATATGGGACAAATTAAAGTCATAATAAAGAGATATAATTAAACACGTCTTTACAGTATGAGAACAAGTTGCTGCTACAACAAAAGCAATTTTGCTATAAAAAATTGAATATGGACTTTTTATTTATGGCAAGTGTGCTCCTTCTAACTTAAAACTCCTAAATCCTACCTATCACGCAGCTATAAGAGCTAGCCTTAGAGCTTTTCGTACCACGTCCACACCAATCAAAAATATGATGGCCGAGGGAGGATTTAATAGTATTGAAGAAAGAAAGAACCTACTTTTCGATCGCTTGATTCCGAAACTCTTAGAAACGTATATTATTATTATTATTATTATTATTATTATTATTATTATTATTATTTTTATAAATTCTTAATTTTTTCAATTTATTTTTGTATACAGTTAATTAAAGAATAAGGTCATGGCTGTTCTGCCGTCTGCCGGAGTTTACATTACAAAATAAACTAATAAAAATAAAAAGAAAAAGGAGGAAATATAATTGAAATTACTGGATTTAAACAGAAATTTACGAAAAAGATTTTTAATGTAATTAAGTTAAATTTAATTATTACAATTTCGGATGAGAAGCGAGAGTTTTGATTTTTTTTTCTTACAATTTTAATGATTTGAAACATAAATAAAAAGTCAATTTTGATGGTGATTTGAAACACAAAAAGTAATAATTTTAATGATTTAAGACAAAAAAGCATTGTAGAGCATACGTGTGATTTTAGAAACTATTCCGGTACATTAGAGCATGTTTACAAAATTTGTATAATTTATACCAACCCCGAGCACCATTTAATATTTCGTGGAGACTATTGATAGACAAAAAACTTTCTTGGAAATACAATCGCCGAATTTCTTGCAAAATTGGGCACACAGCGATAAAATGGTAAACATCTTCTAGTTCTCTTCTGTTACACAAGTTACAAATTTGCTGCAAATCAACTCTGTGGGGGATGAAATTAAGGTTGAGAATTTCCACCCTTGCTTTAAAAACTGTACTTATTAAATCGGCTGAGTTTTTAACATTAAAATAGCTTTCTTCCGTAGGTATTCGGTGATTGAGTTTGCTATAAATATTTCTAGAAGAAGGCGATGATGCTCTGGTCAAGTGTTGGTCAAATATTCCGTCATCTATTCTTGAGATGATAGTCGCAAAAAAATCATGCCACTCATGCAGATTTCGTTCAGTTATTGAAAACGCGATGTCATGAGATAGAGCCAGCTGATTCCATTCCCTAAATGGTGATGCATTTGTTTGCAAAAGTCTAACCAATATCAGTTTGTGTAGGCTGGTATCACTTCTTCTCATCACTCTCGTATAATAGTCTGAAGTAGCTTTAAGGTTTCTTATATAGATTGGTGGTAATCTTGTTTCGACATGAATCGCGTAGGTCGGCGTGGAATTCGACAAACGAAAAATGCGCTTAAGAAAGTGTCTTTGGACCAACTCAAACTCTTCAAACAGTGTAACCCCAAATGCTTGTATCCCATAGCACATACAGGTGTTGGCTGTAGCATTAAAGACCTTGAATTTTGACGAATGGTCAATATCGGGATTTTTAAAGAAATTCGGCCATATTGAATTCAATGCTAACTTAGCTTCACTGCTTTTTTCCTTGGCGTGCTATGTAAACAGAACTCCTAGATACTTAAATTCACGTACACATTCAATGTGTTCGCTACCAAGTCTCCAGGCTTCTTCAGGAGCTCTTCTACATTGTCGGTTTTCAAATATCATTGCTTTTGTTTTTTGAGCGTTAATTTTCAGATCCCATGTCTGACAGTACGACTGTAATTTATTAATTTGAAGTTGCAGTGAAAAAGGATTGTCGGCTATTAAAATCAAATCGTCAGCATAGAGCAAAACTTTGATGAGAGTTCCCGCAAAGATTACGCCACCCGGTAGTATATCAGGAATATCATCAATAAACAGAGCGAATATCAGAGGGCTCAAAATGGATCCTTGTGGAACGCCTGCCGATGTTTCGAACCACTCTGACAGTTTAGATCCATCCCACACAGCTGCGTTTGAAGATTTCAGAAATTGAACATACAACATCAAAAATTTTCGTGATATTCCCATATTTGAGAGCTTATAAAGCAAAGCCTGTCTGTTTACTGTGTCGAATGCAGCTTTGAAATCAACGAAACAGACATACAGTTTTTTTATTTTTTTCAATGTGATTTCTAGCTATGATAGTCAAGGCAAAAATGTGATCCATAGTGGTGAACCCAGAGCGGAAGCCAGCTTGAAACATGCTGAGAAGATTAGTTCTTTCAGTCCAGCTAGATAATCTTTCATAAAGAATTCTAGCAAATATCTTTCTAAGCGAGTTAAGAATGGATATTCCCCTGTAGTTCTGAGGATGATTAGGATCTCCTTTCTTAAATATTGTGAAAATGAGAGCTTTAGTAAAATTTGAAGGAACACAAGCATTCTCATACAAGCGGTTGAAGAAATCCAGAATGTAGGTTTTAAAGCTATTGAACAATAATACAAAAAAAAATGTGCACGACTCGGTCGTACGAACTTGCTCCTGTATTCCAAATTTTATGTTGATTTTTCAAATTAAAAAAAAAAAAATTAAAATTTGAAAATGTACCTCGTTAATACATTTAATTCCAAAAATTTAAATGCCAAACAAATTCAAACCTTATTCTTGATTTATTGAATTTTTTTTTTTTGAAAATCGTCGGAGCCGTTTTTTTTTTTAATTAATTTTTTATATATAAAATTTTTCGAAAATATCTTAAAATTAATTTGGGTATGCAGTATTCAAGAATATGTAAATATAGATTTTATAAGTAAGTTTAGATTTTAAATATTGATCCGTTTTTGAGATACACAATTTTGAAAAAAAAAATTTTAAAAATATTTTTTTAAAATCCAAAAAAAATTTTGAAAATTTTTTGAATACAAAATATTTTTTGGGCAATATATGCGTACTTTCAGAAAAAAAAAACTACGCTGATCAGACTTTTATTTTTCGAGAAAATCTAATAACAACAAAACGGTTCTATGGGAGGTACCGCTTTCGAGCAATAAAAAAATTTTTTTTTTACATAAAATACATGAGTGTTTAAAAAAATAAGATTCGAGGAAGTTTAAAAAAAAATCGTAGGAGCCGTTTTGGAGAAAATTAAAAGTTTTGGTTTTTTGCCATAAAAATCGTATGGTGGCTACCCTAAATTTTGATCTTAAAAAAAAATGAAAAAACTGGGATATGAGTTTTTGCTCAAACCTCTAATTTTTAAGTTTGAAGTCAATCGGACCAGTGGTTAAGGCTGTAGGTGCCTGTAAACTTCCCGACAGACAGACGGACGGAATCGCCGGACCCACTTTTTTCGACTTCTCTATCATCGTAATGTCATATCTCATCATCATCTCAAATTTTTTTTTTTTTACGAATTCAATACTTGCCATATATTCTATATGTCGCAAGTAATAAATCGAGCCAGGGCTGACAATGCGGTCACATCTCCTGTAAAGGCTGTCGAGCCGACTCAGGGGGGTGAACGGGTTGTTAGTCCTGTGGTTGCTACTGGCAGCGGGAATCCTGTTCCCTCTACCAGCCGCAACCTGTATATGAAGGATTTACCAGTCAGTGGTTCAGCTGTGACGCTCGGCGGTCCCAAGGACGGTAAATCCAAACCCCAACCCATCCCCACTCCTGCTAAAAAGTCGCAACCGACCCCAAGAAGGGTCACTCCATCCGGAGAGGCAAAATCTACGACGTGTGAAAATGACTCGAAGGATGAGGGCGCACCCCGATTGGCATCGGTAGCGATTAACTCTGGAGGTGGATCCACAACTGTGTCACACGAACAAAGTTCTGGGTCGGCCAAAAAGAGAATTACGAAGGCACAGGCCAATCGAGACCAGCGTAATGCTACGCGGATTCTGGCCGCAGTCGGTGTCATACCGGCGGCGGAAAGAACCCCGGAGCAAACGCGAAAACTCGAGTGGGTAAGTGGCTTCCTTAGCAGAAACACCAAATCGACCTGCAGCGACTCAACGTCAAAGCGCAATAGGTCTCTTGAGGGCGACAAGCCTGATGCGAAAAGGCAGAAAGTGAATGCCAGCAGCACAACAGCCTTCAACAAAGATCTGTCTTTTAGCGACGCGCTCAAAGGCAAGATCATAGCCGCGCTCATTGACAGGAGTCATGTGGATGGTAACATCTCTCATGATCAATGGGCAGACGTCAAGGCTCACCTTGGTTTCAGATTTCTATCTGTCATCGAGGGGAATCCGGGGCCTCTCCCAGACACAGCTGATGCAGGATGGTACCAAAATCGTATCAAGCTCATCGCCTGTGGTGATCGGAGATCTTTCGATCTGTACAGGGCTGCTGTCAATGGCTTGCCAGAAGTCTGGCCGGGTGCCAAGCTCGAAGTTGTTACAAGGGAGAATATTCCTTGCCAACCGAGAGCACGTATAATGGTCCCGGCTCTGCACAACTGCCCGGACATCATTATGAAATTAATCAAAACCAGCAATCCAAACCTGCCTACTCACGACTGGAAAGTCCCAAAGGTTGAGAAGGAGACAGTGGGTCGCTATCGCCATCACAGAATCACTGGCCCCACTGGCCGCGACCGAAGGCGTGATTAGGTATGGTTTCGATGAAATCATAGTCCGCATTTACAGAAAAGATGAAGACTCGCTAAACGCGCCCCCAATAGAAGCCCCTTCAGCGGAAGGAAACGCTTCACTACCCCTAAAAATGGAAGTCGATGCAACACCACAAGTGGAACCATCGACCTCCACAGCCCCAAACAAGCCATCCGACGTGGAGGCGAACCCTATAGTCGACAGCAATTCCGGCATGGATACTGAAGACGCTACCTTAGGCATCACTCTGAGTGAGGAAGACCTACTTCATTCCTCCTCAGACGATGAAAATGCCGACAAAACAGTGGTGGAGGTTGATCTGACTAAGAGTAGCAATGCTGCGATTAGTTCAGATTAATCTACATCACGCCATCATGGCCGCAAACCACCTGATACTCCGACTGCACAGAACCAAAGAAGACATCGTCTTAATACAGGAGCCGTGGGTCTCAAACTCCATCATCAGAGGCCTCAGGACTCCTGGCTATAAACTTTTGCATGCATCGGAGAAAGGTGAACCAAGGTCATGCATGTTAGTAAAAAAAGACTTAAATGTATTTTTACTCCCCAATTACAGCGACAAGGACACTACCACCGCTGTCTTAACAACGGATAAAGCCACCTACTGGCTTATATCCTCCTATCTTGGCCACGACAGCCCAGCTCCTGGAGACATCCTAAAGAAGGCAATTGCGGACGCGCAATCCAATAGAGTGGGTCTCCTAATTGGTTCAGACGCTAACGCCCATCACACGGTATGGGGTAGCTCTGATATAAATGAGAGAGGTGAGTCCTAATTTGATTATTTACTAAGCACAAACCTACTCATAAGTAACATTGGTAATGAGCCCACGTTTGTAACCAAGAATAGGAAAGAGGTACTTGATATTACACTTACCTCTGACTCGATCCATAACCTGATCTCAAATTGGCATGTATCAAAAGAGAATTCCTTCTCTGACCACAGATATATTCAGTTTGAGCTCAATGATGTGGCAAATATATCTACGGGTTTTCGCAACCATCGTAATACAAACTGGGAACGATATAGCTTTGTATATATATTCCTATAGTACCCGCACGCTGACGATTCGATCGAGGCGACACGAGTGGCAGTATAAAAATTAGCTCTTTTGGCTTTTTTCACTTCTGCATTTGCAGACAATTTGTGTATATTTTTGAGAACATTCTCTGAGTCCTCTGCACTGTAGCTCTTTCGCAGAATGTACTCTTAACTCTTAAGTGTCAATTTGATACTTATTAACTCAATGTCATGTCAATGTCTATTGGTGGTGGTTGGTGGGACGGTGAGATGGGATTGGACATTGGATCGTTTTTTTTTTTTACAGTATGTATGTTTGAAAATTGAAATATATAACAGGATGGTGTATTTTTTTGTATGTGGGTAAGGGCTATTCGAATAGAAGAAAAGAGACCAAGAAAGTACGGAATATCATTTTATGATTGCCACATTGGCAACAGATTTTGAATGGTTTAATATTTTTGTTTTTATTTTCAAGGAATGTTTAAAGGATAGCAAATATTTTCAATGGGAATTGTTTTGTTTTGGGAGGTGATATTGTACTGCTTTTTTGTACAAAGAAATTATTTGAACTTTATAATTGTGTCTTATTCAGTTTCTTTGAACAAAAATATAAACAACGTGATTCAGCAAGGTGGCAAGCTTGACGTAGTTTTATCATGTTGCCGATATGCTGGCTGATGTCCTAAACGAAAAACAAGAACGAACAACGAAGAACAAAATCTATGTATGTAGGTATGCGTTATTGTTATGGTTGTGTGTTCTAACACATTCCAAATTTTTATTATCGAACTTATAATTTGTAGCGTAGTGTTTAAAAACGTTGCGATATTTCAAATTTTTAGGAGAATAAAGGACAATGAACTGATTTTGTAATTGTCCCAGGTCAAGTGCATTCAATTTGTTTTGGAATTCTGGATTTCTGAATTATGCGATCGGGAAGTTTGGGAGTATTCATTTTTTGTTTTAAGAAATGTATTGAAGTTGAAAAATTTAAACATATGTACTACATTATAGGCGTGTTTTTTCTATTACTTAGTAGCTACTCATTTTTTATTTTCATCGAGAAACAAAAACAAACGAAACTGTGTAATATTTTTTCAGTAAACGAATAGGATAAGATATTTATATTGAAATCCAGGCAGCGCTCGAATCAATAGGTAAGGAAATTTTATGTCAAACGAAAAAAGTATTTATTAAGCTTTTGTTTGGGAATTGAAGAGTCAAGTACATAGTTGCAAAAGTATCTGTGCCGATAAATAAAATATTTAAAAATGTGTATAAAGTGAGTATAACAGTTTTTTCTATTTTTAAAGTGAGTTGATAAAATGAGTAGTAGAAAAAACACGCCTTATATTGGTTTTGAAAAACAAATGGAAATAGCTAGGTACTGTTATAAGAAGAAAAAAAAATATATGAAGAAATCAGTTTTTTTTTTCAATAAATTAATTTATAAGGTTCTTCTGGGTAACCGGCAACTTACGATGGCACACTCCTCGGCTGGCAAAGACAACTGAAAATAAATAAATAAATCCCTATGAATTCACAAGCAGAGAATAATACACTAGAAATAATATTCTCTTCTTAATTGAACAACTACTACGGCAATAACAAAAGCGAATGCATTGTTGACGGTTCTCCAGGAGACCACCTCACACACCATTGAGCCTCTCACTCGCAGGGGAACCGGTGGATGTTACACCAATGAGATACACATCAAACAATACAGAGCCAAGCGACCATCCTACATTTTAAATGATGGATTTACACCAATGCTCAAATAAAATAAATAAAATTAAGTATTGTCGACGATTCTCCAGGAGACCACCTCACACACCATTGAGCCTCTCACTCGCAGGGGAACCGGTGGATGTTACACCAATGAGATACACATCAAACAATACAGAGCCAAGCGACCATCCTACATTTCAAATGATGGATTTACACCAATGCTCAAATAAAATAAATAAAATTAAGTATTGTCGACGATTCTCCAGGAGACCACCTCACGCACCATTGAGCCTCTCACTCGCAGGGGAACCGGTGGATGTTACACCAATGAGATATACATCAACCAATACAGAGCCAAGCGACCATCCTACATTTAAACCGATGGATTTACACCAATGCTCTTAAATAAAATATAAGAAAAGGATAAAGCAGGAGGCCGACACGCACACGGTCGTGAATCTTTCACGAACGTTGCGTGTTGGATCTTACACCATTGTTTAGGTAAAAGCACAGATAATAAATTTATACAGATGTCTCACCCCTGCAGGAAAAAATGAAACATTTTTTTCCCTTAACAGACAAGCCTTAACAGACAGGGAGCTTTTAAAAATAAAGCTGAGAAAGCTCTTTTTGCCTTGCGTATTTTTTTTCTCTTTTTAGAAACTTTTTCCTCTTCTCTTTTGTCATTTTGTTTACCAATGAATACAAAAACAAAGTTTGATACATTGCAAAAAAATGTAAACAACCCTATTTTTTACAATGAACAATGAAGTATATGGGAGTTGGTGTAGGTTATGTATCTTGTTTTTTGTGCGCGTTTTGGTGCGTAAAAGAAGAAAGGGGTGATAATGATGGATCTTTTTTTGTTTATTTTTTTGTGAATGTTAGATTGCTGGGTGTCCGGTAGGAGAATAGAAAATGTTGCTTGTGTATTGATATGTGAGATTTGTGTGGGCAAGTAGAGCAAGTGAATGTGCAGATGAATTGGTTTCTGTGTTTTCTATTTTTTCTTTGGCATTTGATTTGATTGTATTTCGCGCCTCTTTCAGGAATTCAAGGAATTTTTCAGATCGGAATTTCAGTTGTAAAGTGAATTCATTAAGATCAAGAGCTAGTTAAATATTAAATCTTTGATTTGTGGTTTATGTTTTAATCGTGATTAGTGAGTGCTTAAGAAAGTTAAAAGTTTTTTTCAAAACTAACTTTAAAACAACTGAAGGAAACAAGTGGTATAAGATTGTGGGCGCTGAGCATCCTTTTTATTTAATTACTTAAATTTTTGTATTAAATTTTTTTTATACATACTTACATTTCATCCTACCTATTTATAATTGGAGTTTTTTTTATTAATTGAATTGTTTTATAATTAATTTCCTTATTTTCACGTTTTCATATATTTTTGTTTCCAATTTAATTTATTACATTTAATATATGTATGTATACGTTTATATTACTAATTACTTTTTAACTTTACACTTATTTATTTATTAAAAATAATTTATATGTACATTTATCTACAAAATCTAGTATTTTGACTGATTATTGTATAATTCCTCCTATTGCTTACTACTGCTTATTTATCTATACTCAAAAACAAAAATTGTCATACAAAATATATTATTATTAAAAAAATATATATCAAGAAAACGTTAAAATGGCATCTTGGAAAAGAACAAATTGTTCAATTATTCATTGTGAAGCAACAAAAACTCAACGTTCAGATATTAAATTATTTGATTTTCCAAAAAAAGATACTACAAAGTATACGCAATGGTTAGCGTTAGTAGGAGAGTCAAAAGAACACGTAGAAAGCCTTAAACGACCCTATATATGTAGCAAACACTTTGAGAAAGCATTAATCGGAAAAAAATATTTAAGACAGAATGCATATCCCTCACTCTATTTGACGAGATCTGAAGAGGAGTGTTTTTCAGATAGTGAATCAGTTAATTTTGATCCGAGCAAAGCCAAAATAACTTATGAAAAACGGAATGAAGCCGATATGAGTTATAATGAAATTGATGCTGAAGAATTGAATCGTGCCTCAAAAAGATTATCAGCAAAAAAATCAAACGAAGAAATAGAATTCACCTGTACAAACTGTGAAGCTCATTTAAAAAGGCAATTATATTACATAAAAAGGATTGAAAAGCTAAAGAAAGAAAATCGTGTCTTGAAAATAAAAATACAGACAAATCGAAAATCCAAAATAAATATGATACAGAAAATTAGTCGACTTAATAAGACTAAAAAAAAGCTTCGGTCTGATGAAAAGAATTCTCTCGAAAGAGAAATCGATTTAATGGAAGGTATAAATCAAAACACCAAGACTTTTGCGAAACTTATTTTATCGCAAACCTTAAGAGAATATACCAATGATGAAAAGTGGATTACACAGTGCATTTTTTTCCGTTCATCCTGCGGTTACAACTTTCTTAGAGATCAACTTGGATTACACTTGCCCAATCCATCTTCCTTACATAGATGGATAAATATAAAAAGTCTTTCTCCTGGGGCAAATATTAAAGTTTTAGAAGAAATAAGGAACGTTACATCAAATTTATCAGAAAAAGATAGGGAGGTTAGCCTTATTTTTGACGAAATGAGCTTGCAAACTAATCTGAATTACAATAAATTCAAAGACGAAATTGAAGGTTATGTTGACTATGGTAAGAACCGAAGGTCACGTATTTTGGCTAAATCTGCCTGCGTATTCATGATTCGCAGTGTCTGTGGCAATTTTCAACAGGTCTTATATCATGTTGTCTGTCCAAGCAATATTCCCATGAAGGAACTTGAGATAGAAATATATAATTGTCTTGACATATGCACAGGCCTAAATCTAAATGTAAGAGCTATATGCTGCGATCAGGGCCCTACAAATCGTAGTTTATTTAATAAATTAAATCTTGATGAAAGTAAATTCAGTTTTACATACAAGGAAAAAGAAATATATGGAATGTATGATATTCCACACCTTATCAAAAGTATAAGGAACAATTTATTAAAATACAATTTTTCAACTTCTGATGGAATTGTCAGTTGGAAGGTAATTGAATACCTTTATAACAGTGAAAAATGTAATACGACTAAAATATGTCCGAGACTGACTTCAGCACATATAGACCCAACTGAATTTCAAAAAATGAGTGTAAAGTTGGCTGCTCAAGTTCTAAGTAGATCTGTCGCCTGTGGAATTGAAGCATTAAATAAACTGGGAAAGTTTCCGGCCGAAATAAATCAGTTTTCAAAATCAACAGCAGAATTTATTAAGAAAATTAATCGTCTATTTGATCTATTAAATGGAAAACCAGCACTCAAAAGAAATGACCAAAACATATTGTTTATAAAAGAAATGAAGATTTATTTACTTAATATAGAACTAATAAATGCAAGAAATAGAGCGTTTTGTTTTAAGGGATTAGCATTAACAATTGAAAGCATTCTTTGCATAAGAGAATCATTATTTACAGAGTATAACGATTTATATTATATATATGTAAATAAGTTTAACCAAGATCCATTGGAAAACTTATTTGGAAAGATAAGAGCTCGAAACGTTAACAAAAGTAATCCAAGTGTATCAGAATTTGGTGCCCTGTTAGCCAAAGTTATATCTCTCAAATTCTTATTTAACTCAAAATTTTCTAATTGTGAAGAAGATGATACGGAGTATCTTCAGGTAGACTGGAAAGCCATTTTGCAGAGCGATATAGAAGATAAATTGTTATCAAAGGAGCAACCTCAAATCGAGGAAATTTTTGATGTGACCGAATGCATTGAAAATGACATTAATGCTAGCAATGTAGAAGAAAATCAAGCTAAAGATGCAACTAGTGTAAAGATGCCTGAGATTAACGACCTTGGTACTAGATATTTTGCAGGATATTGCTTTTTCAAAACGATGAAAAAAATGAAAAAGATCTGTGACGATTGTGTTAGAGAAATGTCCAAGGACAAACACAGTTTCAGTTTTACAGAAATATTAATAAGCTTAAAAGAGTACGAAAATTCAAAAGAAAAGACACTTCTCTTATGGCCCACCGAGACCTATTTTCAAGTATGCCGTCTTCATGTGAAAATATTTTCTTCTTATTTTGAAAAATATCCTATTGTATCTAACATAAGAGAAAACATAATCAAAGAATGTATAAAGGCGACAAACATACAATTTCCAGACTGGTTTAATGTGAATAATAATTGCTATGAGCATAAAATTGATTTAATAAACTTTCTAATGGAAGTTATACTTTATAAAAATTGTAAATGGCTTCTTGACCAAACCGTTAGCAAAGAAAAAAAACCTAAAAATAAAATACGAAAATTGACAAATGTTATGAATGCTTAAAAAATGTATGCCAAAATTTCATTGTAAAAATATTTAATGAAAAAAGTGTGGAGGTGGGAGGGTGGGGGTCGATTTACTGCCACGTCCTCGATCGTGACCCCTGGTAACTAGTTAAGCTCAGGTGATTAATTCAGGATGATAAATTTGAATTTACATGAGGCCGTGAGACCCATACCGGCCTAGCTGATTTTAATAAATAGAATTTCAAATATCCATACAAAAGTTGCATACATCAGTTAGGTCTCTATGGCTCTTACGAGCAGATATATACTAAACTTGTATATCGCATTTGAGATTTGTGTTACTCACCTTTACTTGATTAGGCTAAGAGCAGTGACACAATGTTGCTTAAACATACACAATTAATACCTACTTTTTTATGTTTAAACATTTCAATGAATTGATTTTTATCAAGACTTTTTAGACAAAAGTTTTTGTCCCTTAGATGCATTTCTTATATTGTTAAAATCATCGAAAATATGTGGTAAACCTAAATCCATTGATGTAATGTCAATCTGTAAAATGTATGTATTTTGAAATTGTATAAATTTTTTTGTTCCGTTACGTAACATTATTCTTTCCCATGAATTGAATTTTTCAAGAAAATTTATTTGTAAAACATTTATGATAACGATAAGTTCTATCACCCCTGTGATTTTACTTAACTATTTCATACAAATTTGAGTATCAATTTTTTTAAATTAAAGGTAGGTATTGTAAAACTGTTGTGAATTAACTTTGCATTTAAGATATTGTTGAAATAAAGATTAAGAACAAAAAAAATAATTTTAAATATAGCACTTCAATTGGTTTAAGCCGAAAAAGAAGTAGGTAGATGTTCAGCAGGAATTTCTCCTTGTTTTCGCTGTTTTAAGAAAGAATAAAAAAATAAATAGCTCAAAAGGCGCGTTTTCTTTATACAGTTATGTCAAAGAAACATAAAAATCATTGGCAATACAAATCTACAGGAAGACCCTCATTTGAACAGAAAACAGTAGATATCTACATATTTTATCTTTTGCTGAACAAAATGTACTTGTCCATTTTTGAGGAAGTTATCTTTTTAAATAAAACAAAACATTATTTTAGTTGTTGACACATTATGTACAGTGAGATACATGTGCATTCGCATTGTACATACCTCATCATCCAATTGACACCAGTCAACAAAACCTTCATTACGTGTAAAAAGATATGAAACAGAAAAATGTATTCGTGGAGATTTTAGGAAATTGAAGAAAAATATGAATTTATAAAAAAAAAGTCCACATGAATGCACGCAGCTAGCATTTACGTATCCTTTATCTCGAAGTTCCGATTATAAGAACTCGAGCTATAAAAACAACCATGCCCTTGCTTTGTTTCTATTTCCATTTTTCCAACAACAACTGAATTTTTTTTTCTCGCCGTGTCGACAAGCGATCAACTCTCCTGCACCTGTTTTCAACGCATCACCACCAACCACACCACAAAAAATCATAATAAAACGAGTTTTTTTTCATTTGTGATGAATGATCATGGTGTGTGTGTTTGAGCAGTGGGATTGTGAGAGGAAAGGAAAATAAAAAAATGATTTCAGTTTTTTCTTTGCCTTAGTTTTCAATCTTTTCATTCATAGGAAGAAGAGGAGTAAAATAGATTTCGTGTACATTTAGTGAATGTGTTAGAGCTTTTTAAAAAAGCTTTTTTTTCGGTTGATTTCAGTTTCATATATCATTTCTCGCCATAAGGGTGAGACATCTGTATAAATTTATTATCTGTGGTAAAAGCTTAGATATAATTTCTACTCTAATCTACTAAATAAATTCAGCGAGTAAAACTCACCCCTGTTTTGTTTGACACTTCTTTTATTTTTCTTTTTTTTTTACTGAAAAGCCTTTTTAATAATAAAAAAAAACACTCACTCTTTTGTTTGACACTTCACAACTGAATGAATAATGAAGTGACATCAAAAGCAGGGAGTGAAATCGACAAATACAAATACAAATTTTAGGGGTGGAAAATGAGATAACCCAGTGGCAAATTTCCCAATTTTCACCAAGGAATCACCATGCGATTCACCAAGGAACGGAAGCTTCCTTCATGAATTTGAAGGTGAATCATTTGGTGAAATTTACATAGGGCTGTCATTGGAGTTCACCAAGTGAATTTCTTGGTGAATATGCATCAGTGAAATCATTGAATAAAAGTATTCTGTGTTTTCATTCGTTCTCTAACTCCTATGAAATGTTAAATGAAAGCTCATTGGTGAACTCATCTCTTCTTTGAAAGTTGAATTTTCCACTACTTTTTTCATGAATGAAAAATATTATGAAAATGCAGCTGTGATCTCACCAAATGTAAATATCAAAACAAATTTATTAAATTTTTTTATTGAAATATTTCTGAAAAGTACACAATATTGTTTTAAATAATAACATATAAAAAAAATTCAAGTCTTTGGCTGGATCTGCTACTTTTTTTAATATTTTTGCCGCTAAACGACTCCTTTAAGGTTGCTCCACATTCCAAATTCCAGAATACCTTTAAAAAATTTTAAGAAAATTAGTTGAATTTCTTTTCTATACAAGTGGAAAATAAATATTTATATAGAGTACCTGGTAAATATTTTCGATTTCCCTCGTGTTTTCTCCTGTGCTGTTTATTATTATTAATTCACTTTTAAAAACAGCTTACATATTCTTCACATCAACCGTCTTTAACTAAGATTTCGATTGCACTGATTTTACATAGATCAAAACATTTTTTTAACGATCGCAGACAAAAATAGACAGTGGAAAAAAACCAAAACCGTTGCGTCGTCACCGGTCGTCGCATCGTCCTCGATCAACAAAAGTAGAAAATAGGTACATACATAATGTTTATATACACGGATTCTTGCAGGTCATTTCCACCCCTAGAAAATATTTGTGTTTCTTTTTTGTTCGTTTATTCTTCTTTGTGAAAACAACACACAGCGCTCAATGCAATTTACGAACTCGTGAAGCTGTGCAGGACTTTTCCTTGCTGAAATCACAACGTTTTGGTATGCGAAGAAACGAAAGCGTTAATAAAATAGAGAAAATGTACAGAGGAAAAAGGGCATTACTTTGTTCCTATGAAATCATTACCTTATTTTTCCTCTTAAAAGTGTGGAATGAATTCCTTGCTCTTTTCACCGAAATTTTTCATTGAGGATGAAATTTGCCACTGGGAAATGACTACAACTACAAATGATCGTATCTACTGTTCCATTTACCTTACAGTCGTCCATCCTGAACTGAACTCGCCTCGAGTTCTTCATCTTCAGTAGTTTCACTATTATTTCTGTTAAAAGTTGAGGTTTGATACTACTGTTTTTTTTTTTTAATACTTCGGTTACATATCGTTATCAAATGGTACTAATTTTTAAATGATTGATTTATTGAAAATAAATATTTTTACTGTTCGGATCTTAAAACATCAGGTTATGGGCCTTATCACGAACTAAAAACAAAATAATAATTATATTTGTACTGAGAAAAGATGTCTTAAATGAAATTCAATATTGAAAAGCTTCGGGAAAGCGAAAACTTTGAAGACTAGAAATTTCTCTGTTGAAGCTTATTTCCAAATGAAAGGATTTTAGAAGGCTGTCTCTGATGGCAGTGAGAAGGAGGAGGATGCAACGAGGCTCTTAAACGCAAAATCATAGATTAAATTGCTTTTTGAAAGATCCATTTATCATCATATAAGGCATTGCAAAAGCACTTAGGAGATTTGGGATTCTCTTCAGAAAATTTTTCAAGATTCTGGTCTTCCCGAAGAAGACAAGCCAATGATAGTGGGAATCCAAAACTCTTGGATTCTTATTTCAGAGGATATTATTAAAACCACACCTCTTCCTTCAGGACATTAATTTTGATGTTTTTGTTGAGTAAAAAAAAATAAGAAGAATAGGATGTTTTTCAGTCACTGCTCTTGAAAAAGAAGAATGGTATTTCGATTCAGGAGCATCAGCTCACATGTGCTCAAATAGTGCATGCTTTTCAAATAAGATGGAAAATTTTAATTCTTAGGTAATTGTTTCAATTAATTCGAAAATGCAAGTCCAAGGTCAAGTAAAGTCGATATGAAAGGTATCTATTGGAAAATTTCAAGAAATGTGAGATTGAATGTTTAGAAGTCCTTCACGTACTGACTTATGCATTAATATTTTATCTGTCTTAAAAATTGTTCGGAAGGATTTTTCAATGATTTTTTTGTTTTCAAGAATCGATGTCTAGTGAAAGACCAAAGGGGTAATGTTGTTGCAACTGCAATCTTGTTGAACAATATGTTCCGACTCAACAGGCTACCCAATCAAAGCGCATATGTTACGAAAAATGTGACTACAAACTTTGAACTTTGGCACAAGCGTGCTGGACATCCAAGTATCGAAATCACAAAAGACATAATTCCGAGAGGGATCCAGAATATTGATTGCGATAACTCAAAAATCAATTGCATCACATGTATCAAAGGTAAAATGGCACGCCAGTCGTTTAACTCAATTGGTACTAGGGTAGAGTCAATATTGGAACTGGTACATAAAGATCTTTGTGGTCCGATTAAACAAAAATCAATTGGAGGTTCAGTGTTCATGGTTCTGTTCTTTGAAGGAATTTTTAAGAAAAGTCTTTGCGTTTTTCATTAAAAGCACAAGACTGAGGTAGTGAAAAAGTTCTTTGAGTTCAAAATTTTTTGTAGATAATCAGACTGGTAACAAAATAAAGGCCATTAGAAGTGACAATGGAAAAGAATATTGCAATCTCAAGATATAGAAGATTCTAGCAGATGCAGGCATTCAACATCAAACAACGGTTCCACATTCTCCATAACAACGGGCTAGCAGAGAGAATGAATAGAGCCGCAATCGAAAAAAAATATGTTGTCTTCTCATCGATTCCGACTTACACAAACGTTCCTGGGCTGAAGCCGAAAATACGCAGAATATGTAACAAGCAGAACATTTTGCAAAGGTACAAATAAAAAAAAACACCTGAAGAAGTCTGCAGAGGAAGAAAAGTGAATCTGCAGCATCTTAGAGTTTTCGAATGTCAAGCAGTTATTCACATTCCAAAAGAAAAGCGGAAGAAACTCGATGCCAAAGGAAAAGAAGTAATTTTTGTCGGATACTGCACATGCTCAAAATCATATAATCATATTTCCAAAGGATGATGAGACAAACAATACATTTTGCTGTGATATTTTTACAGGATATGATTCAGTGGAGAATGAAGACGACATTTTATTAGTAGATTCAAACAATGAAATACCAATCGGAGTAAGTGACGAAACGGCCAGTGAAAACATTTTTCTTGAGTGCCCAAGATGATTTCATTGTTGAAGAATCTTCAGAAAGAATCATATCTGACAGGTCAATAAAACGATCTGCCAGAATAAGAAATAAGATGAAACATTAAAGAAAATTGGACTCACTCAATCAAAAACCGACCCGTGAATTTATTACGAGACAAAAAGCACAGATAAAACTTTTGTCGCTATTTACGTAGACGACATACCGATTTTTTTTACAAATAACATGAAAAAGAACAAGATGAATAAGATGAAAAAGAATTATCAAAGATAATTTGGCTAAATCATTCGAGATGAAAGATTTTGGAAAAGCTAAATTTGTGCTTGGTATGCACTCGCGATCGAGAAATAAAAATAAAATAAATAGAGTGGCGCGACAGCTCTTGAAGAACCAAGGCCTAAGTGACTTACTCTCATCAACAATTCTCTGAGTGCGTGTGAAGAATTGAGGGGACCTACAATTTAACGCCGATTCCGAACGGCAGAGTTGAGAAGCACCTTTTCATGACAGATTGATACTCTTGGATGATTTGTCAGGTCTTCGCAAGAGGTAGTGCCCGTGAAAGATGAAAGAAAAATTTGGCCTGAGTAGGACTCGAACCAACGACGTTCTGCTTAGCAGCCAACGCACATACCAACTAAGCTACGGGCAACTGCATCTAGAAAAGGGAATGTTATTGATAGATCAATGGACATACCAACAAAAATATTCTCAAGCGATTCAACATGGTGGATTGTAATCCGGTATCCACACCCTTAGACATTAACCAAAACTAATATAAGAAATTTGTCAACAAAACAAGGACGAAACTGATTATATGAAAACCGTTTATATGCAGCACAAGTAAGTCGCCCAGATTTATCCTTTGCAGTGGGGGCTTTATGATGTAATGATAATCCTTCAAAATCGCGGTTAAACGAATTTTTCGATATATTAACGGAACAATAAACTATAAGCTAGAATACCCTCGAGACATTGAAGGATGTTTACAGGGATATTCTGAATGGGCTAGTGACTCAGATGACAGAAAATCAACTACAGGTTATCTTTTCAACCCTAGGGTAACCTTCTTTATAAATTCAAGCAAAAATGAGGACAACAAAAGAAAATAAATAAAGTGAAAGCGTTTAAATAAGTACATGATATACGACTAGTATATACTAGAAAGAAAGAACAAACTTAAAAGCAAGTAGAGTACCAAATGTTAACACCATAATTAAAGAGTTGCCATTGCCATCGAAGAATTTACCACGTGCCGTCCTTATCCCACTTCTGAATTATAAGAAGAAAAAAAAATATATGAAGAAATCAGTTTTTTTTTTCAATAAATTAATTTATAAGGTTCTTCTGGGTAACCGGCAACTTACGATGGCACACTCCTCGGCTGGCAAAGACAACTGAAAATAAATAAATAAATCCCTATGAATTCACAAGCAGAGAATAATACACTAGAAATAATATTCTCTTCTTAATTGAACAACTACTACGGCAATAACAAAAGCGAATGCATTGTTGACGGTTCTCCATGAGACCACCTCACACACCATTGAGCCTCTCACTCGCAGGGGAACCGGTGGATGTTACACCAATGAGATACACATCAAACAATACAGAGCCAAGCGACCATCCTACATTTTAAATGATGGATTTACACCAATGCTCAAATAAAATAAATAAAATTAAGTATTGTCGACGATTCTCCAGGAGACCACCTCACACACCATTGAGCCTCTCACTCGCAGGGGAACCGGTGGATGTTACACCAATGAGATACACATCAAACAATACAGAGCCAAGCGACCATCCTACATTTCAAATGATGGATTTACACCAATGCTCAAATAAAATAAATAAAATTAAGTATTGTCGACGATTCTCCAGGAGACCACCTCACGCACCATTGAGCCTCTCACTCGCAGGGGAACCGGTGGATGTTACACCAATGAGATATACATCAACCAATACAGAGCCAAGCGACCATCCTACATTTAAACCGATGGATTTACACCAATGCTCTTAAATAAAATATAAGAAAAGGATAAAGCAGGAGGCCGACACGCACACGGTCGTGAATCTTTCACGAACGTTGCGTGTTGGATCTTACACCATTGTTTAGGTAAAAGCTTAGATATAATTTCTACTCTAATCTACTAAATAAATTCAGCGAGTAAAACTCACCCCTGTTTTGTTTGACACTTCTTTTATTTTTCTTTTTTTTTACTGAAAAGCCTTTTTAATAATTAAAAAAAAACACTCACTCTTTTGTTTGACACTTCACAACTGAATGAATAATGAAGTGACATCAAAAGCAGGGAGTGAAATCGACAAATACAAATACAAATTTTAGGGGTGGAAAATGAAATAACCCAGTGGCAAATTTCCCAATTTTCACCAAGGAATCACCATGCGATTCACCAAGGAACGGAAGCTTCCTTCATGAATTTGAAGGTGAATCATTTGGTGAAATTTACATAGGGCTGTCATTGGAGTTCACCAAGTGAATTTCTTGGTGAATATGCATCAGTGAAATCATTGAATAAAAGTATTCTGTGTTTTCATTCGTTCTCTAACTCCTATGAAATGTTAAATGAAAGCTCATTGGTGAACTCATCTCTTCTTTGAAAGTTGAATTTTCCACTACTTTTTTCATGAATGAAAAATATTATGAAAATGCAGCTGTGATCTCACCAAATGTAAATATCAAAACAAATTTATTAAATTTTTTTATTGAAATATTTCTGAAAAGTACACAATATTGTTTTAAATAATAACATATAAAAAAAATTCAAGTCTTTGGCTGGATCTGCTACTTTTTTTAATATTTTTGCCGCTAAACGACTCCTTTAAGGTTGCTCCACATTCCAAATTCCAGAATACCTTTAAAAAATTTTAAGAAAATTAGTTGAATTTCTTTTCTATACAAGTGGAAAATAAATATTTATATAGAGTACCTGGTAAATATTTTCGATTTCCCTCGTGTTTTCTCCTGTGCTGTTTATTATTATTAATTCACTTTTAAAAACAGCTTACATATTCTTCACATCAACCGTCTTTAACTAAGATTTCGATTGCACTGATTTTACATAGATCAAAACATTTTTTTAACGATCGCAGACAAAAATAGACAGTGGAAAAAAACCAAAACCGTTGCGTCGTCACCGGTCGTCGCATCGTCCTCGATCAACAAAAGTAGAAAATAGGTACATACATAATGTTTATATACACGGATTCTTGCAGGTCATTTCCACCCCTAGAAAATATTTGTGTTTCTTTTTTGTTCGTTTATTCTTCTTTGTGAAAACAACACACAGCGCTCAATGCAATTTACGAACTCGTGAAGCTGTGCAGGACTTTTCCTTGCTGAAATCACAACGTTTTGGTATGCGAAGAAACGAAAGCGTTAATAAAATAGAGAAAATGTACAGAGGAAAAAGGGCATTACTTTGTTCCTATGAAATCATTACCTTATTTTTCCTCTTAAAAGTGTGGAATGAATTCCTTGCTCTTTTCACCGAAATTTTTCATTGAGGATGAAATTTGCCACTGGGAAATGACTACAACTACAAATGATCGTATCTACTGTTCCATTTACCTTACAGTCGTCCATCCTGAACTGAACTCGCCTCGAGTTCTTCATGTTCAGTAGTTTCACTATTATTTCTGTTAAAAGTTGAGGTTTGATACTACTGTTTTTTTTTTTTAATACTTCGGTTACATATCGTTATCAAATGGTACTAATTTTTAAATGATTGATTTATTGAAAATAAATATTTTTACTGTTCGGATCTTAAAACATCAGGTTATGGGCCTTATCACGAACTAAAAACAAAATAATAATTATATTTGTACTGAGAAAAGATGTCTTAAATGAAATTCAATATTGAAAAGCTTCGGGAAAGCGAAAACTTTGAAGACTAGAAATTTCTCTGTTGAAGCTTATTTCCAAATGAAAGGATTTTAGAAGGCTGTCTCTGATGGCAGTGAGAAGGAGGAGGATGCAACGAG
Organism: Sphaerophoria taeniata; assembly: GCA_943590905.1. Taxonomy (NCBI): domain Eukaryota; kingdom Metazoa; phylum Arthropoda; class Insecta; order Diptera; family Syrphidae; genus Sphaerophoria; species Sphaerophoria taeniata. Next base: position 26,046,108 of record OX016540.1, read on the forward strand.
GCTCTTAAACGCAAAATCATAGATTATATTGCTTTTTGAAAGATCCATTTATCATCATATAAGGCATTGCAAAAGCACTTAGGAGATTTGGGATTCTCTTCAGAAAATTTTTCAAGATTCTGGTCTTCCCGAAGAAGACAAGCCAATGATAGTGGGAATCCAAAACTCTTGGATTCTTATTTCAGAGGATATTATTAAAACCACACCTCTTCCTTCAGGACATTAATTTTGATGTTTTTGTTGAGTAAAAAAAAATAAGAAGAATAGGATGTTTTTCAGTCACTGCTCTTGAAAAAGAAGAATGGTATTTCGATTCAGGAGCATCAGCTCACATGTGCTCAAATAGTGCATGCTTTTCAAATAAGATGGAAAATTTTAATTCTTAGGTAATTGTTTCAATTAATTCGAAAATGCAAGTCCAAGGTCAAGTAAAGTCGATATGAAAGGTATCTATTGGAAAATTTCAAGAAATGTGAGATTGAATGTTTAGAAGTCCTTCACGTACTGACTTATGCATTAATATTTTATCTGTCTTAAAAATTGTTCGGAAGGATTTTTCAATGATTTTTTTGTTTTCAAGAATCGATGTCTAGTGAAAGACCAAAGGGGTAATGTTGTTGCAACTGCAATCTTGTTGAACAATATGTTCCGACTCAACAGGCTACCCAATCAAAGCGCATATGTTACGAAAAATGTGACTACAAACTTTGAACTTTGGCACAAGCGTGCTGGACATCCAAGTATCGAAATCACAAAAGACATAATTCCGAGAGGGATCCAGAATATTGATTGCGATAACTCAAAAATCAATTGCATCACATGTATCAAAGGTAAAATGGCACGCCAGTCGTTTAACTCAATTGGTACTAGGGTAGAGTCAATATTGGAACTGGTACATAAAGATCTTTGTGGTCCGATTAAACAAAAATCAATTGGAGGTTCAGTGTTCATGGTTCTGTTCTTTGAAGGAATTTTTAAGAAAAGTCTTTGCGTTTTTCATTAAAAGCACAAGACTGAGGTAGTGAAAAAGTTCTTTGAGTTCAAAATTTTTTGTAGATAATCAGACTGGTAACAAAATAAAGGCCATTAGAAGTGACAATGGAAAAGAATATTGCAATCTCAAGATATAGAAGATTCTAGCAGATGCAGGCATTCAACATCAAACAACGGTTCCACATTCTCCATAACAACGGGCTAGCAGAGAGAATGAATAGAGCCGCAATCGAAAAAAAATATGTTGTCTTCTCATCGATTCCGACTTACACAAACGTTCCTGGGCTGAAGCCGAAAATACGCAGAATATGTAACAAGCAGAACATTTTGCAAAGGTACAAATAAAAAAAAACACCTGAAGAAGTCTGCAGAGGAAGAAAAGTGAATCTGCAGCATCTTAGAGTTTTCGAATGTCAAGCAGTTATTCACATTCCAAAAGAAAAGCGGAAGAAACTCGATGCCAAAGGAAAAGAAGTAATTTTTGTCGGATACTGCACATGCTCAAAATCATATAATCATATTTCCAAAGGATGATGAGACAAACAATACATTTTGCTGTGATATTTTTACAGGATATGATTCAGTGGAGAATGAAGACGACATTTTATTAGTAGATTCAAACAATGAAATACCAATCGGAGTAAGTGACGAAACGGCCAGTGAAAACATTTTTCTTGAGTGCCCAAGATGATTTCATTGTTGAAGAATCTTCAGAAAGAATCATATCTGACAGGTCAATAAAACGATCTGCCAGAATAAGAAATAAGATGAAACATTAAAGAAAATTGGACTCACTCAATCAAAAACCGACCCGTGAATTTATTACGAGACAAAAAGCACAGATAAAACTTTTGTCGCTATTTACGTAGACGACATACCGATTTTTTTTACAAATAACATGAAAAAGAACAAGATGAATAAGATGAAAAAGAATTATCAAAGATAATTTGGCTAAATCATTCGAGATGAAAGATTTTGGAAAAGCTAAATTTGTGCTTGGTATGCACTCGCGATCGAGAAATAAAAATAAAATAAATAGAGTGGCGCGACAGCTCTTGAAGAACCAAGGCCTAAGTGACTTACTCTCATCAACAATTCTCTGAGTGCGTGTGAAGAATTGAGGGGACCTACAATTTAACGCCGATTCCGAACGGCAGAGTTGAGAAGCACCTTTTCATGACAGATTGATACTCTTGGATGATTTGTCAGGTCTTCGCAAGAGGTAGTGCCCGTGAAATATGAAAGAAAAATTTGGCCTGAGTAGGACTCGAACCAACGACGTTCTGCTTAGCAGCCAACGCACATACCAACTAAGCTACGGGCAACTGCATCTAGAAAAGGGAATGTTATTGATAGATCAATGGACATACCAACAAAAATATTCTCAAGCGATTCAACATGGTGGATTGTAATCCGGTATCCACACCCTTAGACATTAACCAAAACTAATATAAGAAATTTGTCAACAAAACAAGGACGAAACTGATTATATGAAAACCGTTTATATGCAGCACAAGTAAGTCGCCCAGATTTATCCTTTGCAGTGGGGGCTTTATGATGTAATGATAATCCTTCAAAATCGCGGTTAAACGAATTTATCGATATATTAACGGAACAATAAACTATAAGCTAGAATACCCTCGAGACATTGAAGGATGTTTACAGGGATATTCTGAATGGGCTAGTGACTCAGATGACAGAAAATCAACTACAGGTTATCTTTTCAACCCTAGGGTAACCTTCTTTATAAATTCAAGCAAAAATGAGGACAACAAAAGAAAATAAATAAAGTGAAAGCGTTTAAATAAGTACATGATATACGACTAGTATATACTAGAAAGAAAGAACAAACTTAAAAGCAAGTAGAGTACCAAATGTTAACACCATAATTAAAGAGTTGCCATTGCCATCGAAGAATTTACCACGTGCCGTCCTTATCCCACTTCTGAATTATAAGAAGAAAAAAAAATATATGAAGAAATCAGTTTTTTTTTCAATAAATTAATTTATAAGGTTCTTCTGGGTAACCGGCAACTTACGATGGCACACTCCTCGGCTGGCAAAGACAACTGAAAATAAATAAATAAATCCCTATGAATTCACAAGCAGAGAATAATACACTAGAAATAATATTCTCTTCTTAATTGAACAACTACTACGGCAATAACAAAAGCGAATGCATTGTTGACGGTTCTCCAGGAGACCACCTCACACACCATTGAGCCTCTCACTCGCAGGGGAACCGGTGGATGTTACACCAATGAGATACACATCAAACAATACAGAGCCAAGCGACCATCCTACATTTTAAATGATGGATTTACACCAATGCTCAAATAAAATAAATAAAATTAAGTATTGTCGACGATTCTCCAGGAGACCACCTCACACACCATTGAGCCTCTCACTCGCAGGGGAACCGGTGGATGTTACACCAATGAGATACACATCAAACAATACAGAGCCAAGCGACCATCCTACATTTCAAATGATGGATTTACACCAATGCTCAAATAAAATAAATAAAATTAAGTATTGTCGACGATTCTCCAGGAGACCACCTCACGCACCATTGAGCCTCTCACTCGCAGGGGAACCGGTGGATGTTACACCAATGAGATATACATCAACCAATACAGAGCCAAGCGACCATCCTACATTTAAACCGATGGATTTACACCAATGCTCTTAAATAAAATATAAGAAAAGGATAAAGCAGGAGGCCGACACGCACACGGTCGTGAATCTTTCACGAACGTTGCGTGTTGGATCTTACACCATTGTTTAGGTAAAAGCTTAGATATAATTTCTACTCTAATCTACTAAATAAATTCAGCGAGTAAAACTCACCCCTGTTTTGTTTGACACTTCTTTTATTTTTCTTTTTTTTTACTGAAAAGCCTTTTTAATAATAAAAAAAAAACACTCACTCTTTTGTTTGACACTTCACAACTGAATGAATAATGAAGTGACATCAAAAGCAGGGAGTGAAATCGACAAATACAAATACAAATTTTAGGGGTGGAAAATGAAATAAATGACTACAACTACAAATGATCGTATCTACTGTTCCATTTACCTTACACTGTAAAGTTTTTTAATTAATTAATCGAAATTTTTTTTTTTGAAAAGCTACAAAAAGCTACAGATCAGATAAGGTTGAAAGGGTAGAACTTTCATAGTTTCATTGATAGCATCATTTATACCTATACCTATACAAAAAGTTAGCATTTAATATTAACTCTTGGCCCAATGTATGGAGTATTCATATATGTAAGGCGCCCGAACCAAAGCAAGATAAAAAAAGATGTTTTATTCCAAGAAGTATTTTGGACACCCCGAAGAGAATCAAAAATGATCTTTTGTACGGGAAAAAACAATTCTTGGAAAATAACATGGATGATTTAAGTGAGGAACAAAAGATGTTCATATCATCCCAATTCCTTCACAAGACCAATGCTCCATGGTGTAAAGAAGAAAAAATTTTGTCCCCAGATTCTTGTGAGACCCTTATTTTAAGTTGCCTTCTCTGAGCACAATCTGGTGCTCAAAAACAATTGGAAACAGACCATTTGTTGTTTCGTAGGATCTCTAAAGGGTGCCATGCTGTCAAAATGATAGTGTCTATAGTGCAGAGTGTCAACGATTGTTGACTGGAAGTTGTTGGAACTTGCTGCTACCGAGGCCCCGCGAATATAAGAGCATATAACTTGCTTATGGAACAATCAAACGGACCCTGACGTTGGAGGTCAGAAATTAGAAAGTATTTCTATTTTTTGACTATTCATATCCACATATTATGTTTAAGAGTGTTAGGTAGGAACATTCTCTTGAGTAACCAAATTAATATTCTTGACAAAGTTGTTGACTGGAAAATTCTTGAGAAAGTTATGAGATGGACTTGAAAAGTTCCTCGTTAAGAAATTTAAGTAAATTAATTAGAAAAAACGTTTACCCGAATAATTGTGAAAAGCTGTCAGTGAAGCATGCAACCCACGTACTAAGCCATTCCGTAGCAGTAGGAATTCACACAGCTATTAGGTTCACGTTCAATGCGTTCCAAGACGTTGAAGAAAAAAAGAGACTGTGATTGTGTTAATTTTTTAATTGTAAATTGGAAAATATTGCCTACTGGAGATAGATACCCTTAAAAAACGAATTTGGTATTCTACCTCCTGGGTAATGTGGAAAAGAATACGATTTTGAATAATAAAAAATGTTTCAAACTTTCTTTTAAGTTTTTTTCTTAATTTTAAAATGAGACATCATCATAGAGTTGTTTTGAATATACTGAACCTGTATTTACCTCGAATAAAGTTATGTGGAGTGTAGATGCCTACTATTTCTTCACTCTTGAAAAAAAATGTCCAATTGATTGGAAACTGAATAAATGTAGGTATCTATCAAAAATATTAAAATTTGTTCATTTTAACCCGTTTCATACTTTAGCTAAGCCAACACCTTTTTTCAAAACAGCAGATTTTAGGTACTTCCAAAAAAATTTTTTTTTAGTATTCAAATTCTATGGCGCAAAATTATAGTCCGCTAATGAACAACTTTAGTGTGATACTAGCTTAAAATGACGTTTCAGTCATGATTCAAACGTCATTTTAAGCTAGTATCACACTAAAGTTGTTCATTAGCGGACTATAATTTTGCACCTATGGCATTAAAGGTGCAAACACAAGAAATGATCCAAATATTCAATTTGAAAACAAATTTCTGCAGCCTCAATATTCTATCGAATAGCCAGGCCTTTACTTGTAGTAAAATATGAGAATTGTATTGGTTTTCTTGCACACATTATGAAATACTGCAACATAGGCATATCAATCAGAGTATATCTAATAATGAGTAAGGACACTCTCTACTTGGTTAATCGGTAAATCTAAGTGTTATAGTGAGAAGGAGACAAAACATAAGGACTACAAAAAAACAAGTGGCATGACAGCTATCAAAGTATCAAGCATCTTTCTTCTTTGAAAATTGGTCCTAAGAAATGCCATAAAAAACTTGTTAATTTCAACCCTCAATTAGTGTGACCTGATTCAATCAAATAAAACATGTTACAAGGGTTGATAATTGAAGTTTAAATCGTAATATATGATATTTGATATGTTAAGAAGTTATCACAGCCCATACATTAGTTAATTTATATTCTAGATTAAATTATTCATATATTTTATTCATTTATATGGGTTTGTAAGCAAAAAAAAGCAATTACTTGAAAAACAAAATAAAGTGATCTAAAAAAGATTAGTTTGGTCACTCCACTCCTTTTCAGATTGAGAAGAAAAAAAACAAGAACACATGCACAGAACAGACCATCAGTCAGACCAGCATTTTGGGAAATTCCGATTTTATGTATCGTACACATGCAGCTCTATTTGTTTCGAACTCTTCCTTTCTTTCGAATTTTTCTAGACCGAACATTTTTGAACTATTCTTACCTACTAGAACTTTTTTTCTGTTTTTATATTGAATTTGATATACTCTGATATCAATAGCCTTAAAAACTTCCTTCATATGTTCATATGTATAAAATTCATAAAGGCATTTGAATAACATGTGTTTGCTGATCTTTTGTTATTACCTTTGCGTTTGCATTGCCTTCCTTTTATTCTCTACCATTATTCGTTTTGTTTATTCTACTCTCTTATTTGCAACCAAGAAAAATTCCCTGTTCCCTCTCTTTCCTTTGCTTAGTTCTTGTTCTTTCAGTAAATCTGTATCTGATTCTCTGAGAGCGACTGTCGGCTGGAAAAAGAGAATGACAGCAAAGTACAAGTGGCGCCACCTTCGATTTGACGGCAGCTTAGTGCGTAACAAAATTCAAGCGCGTGGAAATACTATAGGATTATATATACAAAGGATATAGGGAGGTACTAGCACAACTGCTTGATCACAACCTTCTTAAAAGCCCCTCCACTAAAGATGAATTAGACCTTTCTGTGAATCATCTCACCGAAGCCTTCAACGAATCAATGAGAGCTTCATGCCCTATAACCATTTCAAAGGGTAAAAAGAAACCTCATTGGTGGCACAAAGAACTAGAACCATTCAGGAAGAGCTGCCGCAAGCTCTTCAATAGATCTAAGTACACTAGATCTCCTTCTGATTGGGAATTATACAAACAAGCTCTAAAGCAATATAAGAAAGAATTAAGGAAGAGTAAGAGGTCTTCTTGGAGAAACTTCTGTGGTAAAATAGAAAATACTTCAGAGGCCTCAAGACTCAGGAAAATTCTCTCAAAAAGTCCAACAATACCCAGTGCTTTAAAGACAGATGCTGGCACGTGGACTACCACAGATGAAGAATCTCTTAATCTATTATTAGACACCCACTTTCCAGGTAGCTCTAACATACTTAACGACTTAACATCAGAGTCTCAAGCTTCTACAAGCGATTTAGTTGATCTGATAACGCGGGAAAAACTGCAATGGGCCGTAGATAGCTTTGATCCATATAAATCTCCAGGACCAGACGGAATCATTCCGGCCGAATTACAAAAATGCTCAGACATGATCATTCCACCATTGGAAATCATTCTGACAAGCTGTTTAAGGTTAAGATATATTCCCAAAGCGTGGAGAATGGCAAAAGTATTAGGTGATTTTTTTGTGTGACTAATTTTTTTGGTGATAATTCTTTTTTGCTTCTTTGCAGGCGGGCTGTTTTAGTCAAAATATTTTGGATGCAAATAAAACTACTTTACTTCATCTTTCCCGACGTTTCGTCGATATTCCACGACTTCTTCAGGGGTGTCTTTAATTATATTTTAATAAATATATACATAAATATTCATATATATAAAAAAAAATAACAAATTTTCAACTTACATTTTGAGACATAACAAAAATATTGGAAACACTTAACAATTATCACACAAAAATACAATTCACAGTTGAAATAGAAAAAAATAATAGTTTACCCTACCTTGATGTTCGCATCCAAAAAAATGACAATAAATTAATTTTCAATTGGTATTCAAAACCAACTGCATCTGGAAGAATGATGAATTACTTATCAACACAACCGACAACACAGAAAATTAACACAGCGAAAAGTTTTATAAACAAAGTCTGGAAAATAAGTGACAAAAGCTTCCAAGAAGACAACATTACAACCATAAAAAATATTCTCAAAATGAACAATTATCCAATATTCATCATTAACAGTTTAATAAAGAAAAAAGAAACAGAACATAAACAATTGATAGAACCACAACAAAAACAAAAAGACGGCAACACTAAATATTACAGCTTACCATATATTCCTAACTTAACAGACAGCAAAACCATACATGGAGCCATAAAAAACAACAATGCGTCATACGCACACAAGCCAAACCAAACTTTGACAAAACTCTTCACAAACAAAAAAACACCGATAGCAAAAGAACAACAACACAATGTTATATATCAAATTGAATGCAACGGAAAAGAAGGGGAAAATTGCAATCTAATATACATCGGCACAACGAAGAGACAACTGGAGAAGAGAATAGCAGAACACAAAGCAGACGTAAAGAAGAGAAAGGGGACGACGGGACTATCACAGCATATGATCGAGAGTGGACACATACCAAACTTTGAAAACACTACCATACTTGACAAAGAAAGAAAAATAAACACAAGATTCACATTAGAGAGCTTACGTATACAGCAAAACTTGACAAGAACGATGAATACAAAAGAAGATAGGGACAATACAATTGTAAGCTACGCTCTTGCTTTACAAAAATAAATAATCTAGTCTGTGATAAACTGATAAGCTAATCAGCTGTGTTGTCTACTCTACACTGTAAGAATTTTCTGTTTAATTAAAAGTTTGTTTGTTTGTTACTTTATTCAATTTGTAATTAATTAATTTATTTATTTATTGTCTAGTTTCAATGTTAATCTACATATGTCACGTAAACAAAAATAAGCTACGATATTTATTTCAAAATGTAAGTTGAAAATTTGTTATTTTTTTTTATATATATGAATATTTATGTATATATTTATTAAAATATAATTAAAGACACCCCTGAAGAAGTCGTGGAATATCGACGAAACGTCGGGAAAGATGAAGTAAAGTAGTTTTATTTGCATCCAAAATATTTTGACTAAAACAGCCCGCCTGCAAAGAAGCAATGGCAAAAGTAGTCTTCATTCCTAAAGCAGGGAAACCCTCCCACGTTAACCCTAAAGATCTACGACCAATCAGCCTATCATCTTTCCTTCTTAAAACCTTGGAAAGATTGATTGAAATTCACGTCAGACATAACTTAAAACCATGTCTCATTTCCACAGCTCAACATGCGTACTCTAAGGGAAAATCAGTAGAAACAGCACTTCATTCGCTGGTACGTAGTATTGAATATTCCCTCAAATACAAAGAATATAACCTAGTAGCTTTCCTAGATATTGAAGGAGCTTTCAACAACGTCAGTTATCAGGCGATCACAACAGCAATGGACAAGCTGAAATTAGAGAAACCACTCATAGATCTTATAAGTCTCATGCTCAAAAGCAGGACAATAACTTCTAGCATGAGAAGTTTTACTACCACCAGATCGGTGAATCGGGGTACCCCCCAAGGTGGGTCCTTTCGCCTCTCTTATGGAACATGGTAGTAAACGACCTACTAACATCATTGGAAGCAGAGGGTTTCAGGGTGATTGCCTATGCTGACGATGTTGCAATATCTGTATCTGGGAAACATCTCCAAGTTCTCTCGGAACTCCTACAAAATGCCTTAAATAGGCTAACAAATTGGGCTAATCAATGTGGCTTGGACGTCAATCCACATAAAACAGAACTAGTACTCTTTTCGAGAAGGTACAAAATTCCTCAGTTTAGCCCACCCAAGATTAAAGGAATACCATTAATCTTTTCCGACCAAGCTAAATATTTAGGCCTCATTTTAGAAAAAAAACTAAATTGGAAGGCAAATATTGATGAAAGAGTAAAAAAGGTTACCGTAGCGCTTTTTACTTGTAAAAAGGCCATAGGATCAAAATGGGGCTTCTCCCCAAAAATAACCCACTGGCTATACACTTTGGTAATCAGACCGATACTCATTTATGGAGTTGTCGTATGGTGGACCGCACTGGACAAGATGGTAAATCTAAATAAGCTCATCAAAGTTCAGCGGTCAGCAGGTATGTGCATCACAGGAGCACTTCGCTCAACACCAACCGCAGCCCTGGAAGTGCTTTTAAACCTAACACCTCTCGACATCTTCTCCAAAATGGTGGCAGCCAACACATGTGTGAGGCTTAGAGCCACCTCTCAATGGAACAGTAACAATACTGGACATTGGACATACTACTATTCTAGACAATTTCAGATCTATCCCAGATCGCTTAGACTATACCACCACAAAAATGGTATTCGGTAAAAGCTTCCATGTTTCCATCCCTTCAAGATCCTCCTGGGAAGAAGAGAGACCCCTGGAAGACAATGCGGTACACTTCTATACAGACGGTTCAAAGACCGATTACGGAGTTGGAAGTGGTATCTATTCAGAACAACTGAATCTCAGTCTATCATACAGACTTCCCAATCAATGTAGTGTATTCCAGGCAGAAGTAATGGCGATTAAAGAGGCACTATCCTGGCTCAAAGAAAACGTTATATCTTGCAAGGATATACGAATCTTCTCGGACAGCCAAGCCGCTCTCAAATCTCTCGCGTCTGTCTCCACAAACTCTCATATAGTCCACGATTGTCGATCATCTCTGAATGAGATGACGGAACAGTTTAATATTCACCTCATTTGGGTGCCGGGCCACAGAGACATTCCGGGAAATTGTAAAGCCGATGAGCTCGCCAAAAACGGAACACTTCTGCCTAATGTTAGACAAAAACATAACATAGGTATACCACTTGCTACATGCAAATATATTCTCAAACAATATGCTCTAGAATCAACCAATGCTAGATGGTCACAGAGTACCACCTGCCAAGCATAGACTTAAAACGGTCAAAAGAGAAGAGCTTAGAAGAGCTTTGTACTGATCAGCTTTGTTCTGCAGCCATTTTACTTTCCGGAAATTGTCTGAAACACTTTGTTGTTCTCGTTCTTCGAAGTCTGTTTCAACAATAATTGGCAAGTGAGCCGAGAAGTTGGCCAGTAGCACCTTAAAATCTTTAATTACATTGCCCCATTCTCCAAACGTTGGACATATGTAGGTCAATAACTGATTTTCCTTGGCCACTGATAAATGTAAATTCACCAAATTCATCACCTTTTGTCACCCCATTCAGCACGAATAGGCCAAAGTTTTCGAAAAATTCAGAAAGTAGTTTGCCGTTTCTATTAAGCGTTTCATCTTTAGAATTTCTGGTACTTTCGAAAATAAGTTTATTTTGTAAGAAGTGCACAGATGAATTCTGATAGAATTCACCAATTAGCATAGTATTTTCCAAGAAAGAATTAGTCATAAGGTTACACAAGATATCAAAATCATTTTGCCAGTTATTGCAGTTTAAATATACCGGAATAATATGGTAGTTTAAATTGTTACATGCATTGACATAATATATATGGACTGCTAGTCACTTGTCATTTCCATACATTTCAACGTTTTTTGTTTGCAAAACACAAATAAGTATGTTAAAAATTTAAAACAAAATGATTTCTGAAAGTATTTAATTTTTTTTTTTACGTGGACTCGTTTTTCAAGCATCTTGGACTCGAAAATATTTTTCCCTGTGGTAACACTGCACAGCGACCTCGTTGTTTATGTTTTTGTTTTTGTTCATTTTTGACAGCTGGAATCGTTCTTTTTTTGGCCACCCTGAACCAATGGCGCTCTTTACGCTGAACACGCGTGAAGTTGGCAACTAGCAGTCCATATTATAATATGTCAATGGTTACATGTTATATGAACTACAATTGTGCTTTCGATGTTTTTAAATTCTACAAAATGAGAAATTTTACATTTTATGCCACATAAAATACCCCCACTCGCTCTCCCATGTACATTTGTTCGAATTGCTGGTATGAATTTTAATTTATAATACCCAAAATATTTAATAAAATCATTTTCAAATCTTTCCTCTAAAAATGTTTCCAATAGAATTATTACATCAAATTTCATTTATTAGAGTTCATTAACTCAACCCCAGGTGGCGCTAATGTGGAGTGAGAGATCGATGGTAAATTCCCACTTTCAACTGGAACTAGCTTCACTCCCTCGCTGCTGTCAAAGAACTCAGAAAATCTATCACCAAACATATTGTTTACAAACGTAATTTCCGTCGCCGATTTGACAAGTTATCCTCGTGAGATTTTATAAACGAAGAGATGATTGTTTATTTGCAGTTTATCACCTTTCAGGTTGATTTTCGCTTGAGGATTAATTCGTAGAAGTTTGTTTTTTACGTCATTAAGTGTTTGCCTTTTCTTTCGGTACATCAAAGATTGTTCGCGGTGGATGCTTATGCCTTTCCCTTTGAGCTGACTAGCGGCAGCTAGAATTTTATCCGCAACTTCTACTGAGTGAAGTTCTATAAAAACGGTTCCTCTTTGTGTTTGCGAGTTTATGATTTCTCGAGTTTTATTAAAATTAACTTCTTCACCTTCTTTTAACTTGAGAAGCTCGTTGCATGTTTGTTTTGCTAAATCAACAGCACTAGTTTCTCTGGGCCTTACCAATAATTATTGACTAAACAAGCGTTTAGATAAACACCACGTTAAACTTTAGAGACGAGTTTATTTGTGTGTTAACCAATAACCAAATTAAACACGTCTTTAACTAAACTGTGCTCTATTACATTATCTACTACATTTGTTGCCAAACAGACAGCTGCTGTCGAAATGACATTTGTTTTATTTATGAAATGTCAGCATAAAAGACTGCCACAAAATTTCAAAACAATCAGAGAGCAATTGTGTTAAAAAGTTTGTGAGAGCCTTGGCATCCAAGGCGAGTCTTTTTGTGAAAATCGAATCGGAAAGCAATAGTTTATCTATCCGCGTCAAAACAACCGACGACCAAGATGTAAGGATTACTCTCCCGGAACCAATTAGTGCCCGCTCATCAGATTGGGTCGAGATTATTGGAACGCCAGCTGGTCCTGATGCTATACGGGCAAGAGAAGTGAGTTCGTAAACTAGTTTGGCCATAAAAAAGCAGTAACATGAGAAAATGCAATAAATTTTTAGGTTATCTTGTTTGGAGGCGATCAGGATCTGGATGTCAAGGGCTGCAACATGATGGTGCAATTCTGGACACACAGCAAAGACATCTATCGTCAAGGTTAGAGTGGAAACATTCAATAAATTTGTATGTCGTAAGAGATCATCGTTTCTATTTAACCATTTTTTATTCGCTTAATTTGTACGCATTTGTTTTCAAAAAATAAAGCACGTAATCTTGTAACTGATTTCCTTAATCCTCTTCCGAGGAATCTGTTTCGTCTTCTTCAGATTCGCTATCGTTTTCCTGTGGTCGATTAAGGTTCCGCACCATAAATCTGTCGCCATCCTCTTCATCCGCCTGCTCATAGGAATGTTCACTCTTTTTAGTGAATTTCTTCGGCCAAATGCTTGCTTTTGTGTATTCCTTCACGTGCTCTGGTGTCAGCACCTTACAAATCTCGGCCTTCACCTTGTCGCCTTCTTCGATCGGCTCGACCAGAACGAAATCCCCCCGTTTAACCCAAACGTTCTTTCGAAACTTTGTTGGCATGGAAACAAGAAATTTCTCAGCATCGTCTGCACCTACGACTTCGTGCAGATTATTACCACGACTGCTGGTCAAACGTACGATTTGTTGGTTCTCCTTCGGAAGCTCGAAATCATCGTCCATCATTTCCTTCATGACATGTTTAATACGGGTCACACGGAACAACTACCAATTGTCAGAATGACAGCACAAACATGACGTTTACACTTAATCACGAAGTTAAACACGCGTCTCTCTCTACTCTAAAATTTAGAGTGACGTTTAGCGCTAAGCTGACTATTAAATTGATTATTGTTATGGTTCATTATTTAGAGTCAACTTAAATATTTAAGTCGTCACTAAATTTGATTATTGGTAAGGCCCTCTGTCTATAGGAAGGTGTACCACCAAACAATTTTCGTTGTGTTTCCGTGAAATTATTTCAAGTTGAGACTCCAGCAAGTCACAGCGGTCGGTCATTGTTTTCAATTTTTGAGTTAATTGTGCATTTGTGTTTTTGAGTGTGTGTTGCAGCCTTATCCGCAGAATTGATAAGGCTGCAACATCAGACTTTGTGGCTAAATCTTTGATTTGCTCAGCAATAGTGCCACTTAAAATATCTTGAAATTGCGAAATAGACATTTTTCCAACTTTTTGTTTAAATCAAATCTTTTGTTGCTGTTGTTATGCTCTGGAGAAGTATCGGTTATGTTTCTTTTGGCGCTCATAAAGATACCGTAATACAGCAAGTAGTTTCTTCTTATTTTTTCCTTGCGCAAAGAAAATAAAAGCGTGAAATACTTCCTACCTTAGAAACTCTGGGCAAATTTGTGTTGCTTAAGCGATACTGTGATTCAAACAGATGCGTTCAATATACTTTTTTGAATTTAATGTTTACTTGTTAACGAAATAATTAAATTTTACACAGAGCTCTTTTTGCACTTCCACCTTTTGCTTCAACTCAAAAACGTATAGTTCGCCCATTCACGCAGATTTGACGAAAATCCTGAAGCGTAAAAAAATACCAAGGATACGTTCAACACTATATGCTGCTGTTTCTTCTGCAAGAGACCTTGACGTCCAAATTAACGCCAAATGCCTACCCATCGACAAACAACCCCCATGGTTACTACCAACCAACACCATCGACACTTCCTTAGCTAAGCACCAAAAAAACACAACACCAATTGATACATACACACAACTCATTTTGGAACTCCTCAGTAATTATCCTGAAAACATTTGGAATATACTATACTCCGACGGATCCAAGAGCAATGAAGGCTGCGGTTTCGCAGTTGTTAACAATCATGGTGAAATTAAATCCTCTGCTAAGATCCCAAACTACTTCTCCATCTTCTCAGCAGAAGCCCTAGCCATATTGGAAGCCACTAAAATTGGAATATCATCCAAAAAGAAAACCGTTATTCTCACAGACAGTTTATCCACCTTACAAGCTATCTTGAATACCAAACACCGGACACCAATTATAAACAACATCCGTGATAATATCATATCACGCAGCAAAAAGTTAAAACTTATATGGATCCCAGGACACACAAATATACGAGGTAATGATGCTGCTGACAGAGAAGCGAAGAGTATATCAACAAACCCTGACATTCACATAACACAATTCAAACCTACCAAAAAAGACTTAACCAAACACATCAACCAAAAATTTTACACACACATCAAGGAAAACTGGAGCTCATACACCCACCACTATACCAGACACAACACTGATTGCTCTCCTACAATCTACCCATCAGTAACCACAACCACTAGGAATAGATGCTTCATTCGTCTCCGTCTAGGACACACTTGGCTTACGCACAGCTTCATATTAAGAAAAGAACCCCAACCAAACACACGTCACATATGCCAAACTAACAACTTACCATAAACCATATACTAACAGAATGTAGCACCGTTAAACAAACTTGCATTGATCTAAATAAACAAAACATATATTTCTTACTATCAAACCCATCTGATAAACATATTAATGACATTTATGATATATTGCAACCAGGGCTACCTTCCTAGATTTTAAGAAAGTGGCACAAAAAAGAGGATTTTAAGAAAAAAAAGTGGAACCGCTAAAAAATGTTCCATATCAAAAAAAAAAATATGTGCACAACTGGCTCGAACGAACTTGCTCCTGTATTCCAAATTATAACTCACAAAAAATGAAAAAAACATTAAAAAATAAGAACATGTAATTAAAATTCATAACTAAATATTTCAACTGAAATATGACCTCAAAAACAAATTATATATGGAAAAAATTTATGCAATAACATTTCTTTAGAAATTGTTGATTTTACAAAAAAAAAAAAAACATCTAAGAGCGGTTTTTGTTTTAGATTAATTTTGTATGCATAATATTTTTCAAAAATGTTTTAAAATTAATTTGGGCATGCAGTATTCAAGAATATATAAATATAGATACATTTTATAATGGAATTTCGATTTTTAATATTAATCCGTTTTCGAGATAGAGAATTTTGAAAAAAAAGTGTAGAAATATTTTTTTATAAATACAAACAAAATTTTGTAATTTTTGTGAATACCATATATTATTTGGGCAATGAGCTCAAAAGCTATGACAGAGTAGACGTGTATTTGAATCTGGCCTTTTTGATTAATTTTTCCTGCGTTATCTTAAGACATATAAACATTGCCATCTCACCTTAAAGTTGTCACCATATTTCTTTAACATTCAAAGTGCGTTTCTGTTTCGAAGTGATCTTTTAAAATCGAAAAATGTTAAAAACAAAAATACATAATTTTATTTAAGTATTCCATTTCCATTTCTTTTGTTTGGTTTTCCACTCAATTATAAAATGGAACGTAACGGGACACTAAGAAATAAAAACACCAATACAAGTTCACCCGCGTCCACCCCTCAAAAAACATTTGAAATGGAACCGAGTGAAGAGTGCAAAATAATGGACCAACGTTTTAAAGAACAGAGTGACCATATAATTAATCTTCTGTCAAAACTTATAACCGACTCCGAAAAAAGAATCTCAAATAATATAAGCAACCAAATAAAGGAACTTCAAAACTCTATTGATAACACTCAATTAAAAGTCACAGAACTCGAATCAGCTCTTCTGAGCGCAAAAACAAACATCACAACTTTGAACTCTGAGATATTCAGATATCTGACCTTAAAAACACTATCCACGACATTAATAAAAAGCATTTGTACACACAAAGTGAACTCATGGCGGTAAAAAAGCTTCAAGACATACAGGAAAACCGGACAGTGGCAAACGATGCACTCCTTTCTGGTATACCTCACGTACCCGATGAGAATTTAAAATCAATTTTCAATCTTCTCTGTAATGCATTGCAAATTGAACCACCAGTTGGAAGAAGGGAATAAAACACAAAATTTACAAAATTGCTTTATTGATGCAAATGTCATCTCTAGACGTAGACGCATCTTTTAGGTGAAAGAAAGAAACGAAAATCATTTCGATCACCGTAAATACAGGTGATTTTGAAAGCATAAGTTGGAAGAAGGGGTTAGGTTAGGTTAGGTAAGGTTAAAATGGCTGTCATGGATGGTAAAAGACACAATTAGGCCAATTGAAGGCCCATTGTGATACCACATAAATCTGGAAGAAGGGATTAAATCCCGATTTTATTTCCTTCTTCCAACTAATTAATTTTATTGCACTGGAAGACAACACGATCTAGTCGGTTTTTATTCCCTTCTTCCAACTGATTTTTTTATTGTATTGGAAGAAAAAACGATCTAGTTTAAAACTACTCATGAAGACAAAAAACCGTGTTTTTTAACAAAAATATCTATTTTTTCTTAAGTTTAAGCTTTGTCTTTAATGAATAAAACCTTTTTCCATTAACTTTGTTTTTTTTTCGAATTTCAAATTTTCAGTTGGAAGAAGGGAATAAAATCGAGCTTTTTCTTACTATATTTAAAGCTACCAGAAAGCGATAGAAGAAAAAAAATTATCTGATACGACTCAGAACGTCGAGAGCAACATTTTGTTCATATGTCAAAAATCTCAGAATCGTCAAATAAAAAAGTTATACAGTTTTTTGCTCTTTACCAAAAATAAGGTCAGATGGTTTCGTTCCCTTCTTCCAACTGGTGGTTCAATTAAACCTCCATCATTAATAAACGTTTATCGCACGCGCTCATACTCCGAGTCCAAAGACACGCCGATTATGCTTAAATTCCACTCACCGTATGACCGAAATTTTGTTCTGAAGTCTATCGCACTCTTTCGAAAACAACAACAGAGAGAGCTTTGTCTACAAGACATAGACATCAAAGATTAAATAAGTAACAAGATGGGAAACTGACTTACGTTTCACTCCCTAGATCCCGCAATTTTCATTTTCTTTCATTTTATTTTCTTTCCTTGTACATGAATAATATGAAAACAAAAACAATATGGTAGGCCCATATTTACTGTGTAAAAACACGCATACTTTCATAAAAACTATGGTCCAAACTGCGAAAGTATTGGTAAAAACACGCATACTTTCACAGAAACTATGGTCCAAACTGTGATAGTATTGGTAAAAACGCTTGTAGGCATCTGTCATTTTGACAGCTTTGTTTCCCATCTCCTTACCTTATATAATCTCTGATAGACATAGACTCGATTAACTCTATTTACCTGCGAGAGGCTTTAACTAAGAACAATTACATAATCTTTAAACATGCAATCAATCTAAAAAAAAACAAAAGCTATTGTCAGCTGTTTACACATCTCGTGGGAGAGTGTTTATAAAACGTAAAGCTAATGGTACAGAGGAGCTTATCGACAACGCAGAGGAATTAACCAGGGATGCCAATTCAACTCATTAATGAATGTTACAAATTATTATACAAAGAGATTTATTCATATATTTTGTTTTCTTTTGTTTCTCTTGTTAATTTACTCTATATATTTGAATTAAATTTGAATTTTGTTTTTTGCTAACGTAATTAAATTTTTAATTTTCTTAATTACATTTCAACTTATTTTTGTAGTTCTTACGTTCTTTTTCAGTTTTATTTTCATTTAAACTTCATCTCAATAATTGCAATGGCTATCAATGACTTACGCACTATGGTACACGTTTTGAGTGCACAAGGAAGTGGTATTCGTGTTTGCCACATAAATGCCCAAAGCTTGTTGCCAAAAATTGATCAAAACACTTATCGAAAAAACAAAAATATACAACCGAACATCAGATTACGCTGGGTTTCATGTAAGGTAAGAGTTCCTTTGGTTCAGCCTCCTTGGGAATTCTCAAAGAATTGAGAGGAAAAAAAACGTACAAAGATAAGCCGAAACCAGATTTGGATTTCCAACAAAAAGCATTGTGTATGGACTTGTTGACCATAACAACAGGATGGTTTTGATAGCATCATTGGGATAGCTAAGCAATATATACGTTCGGTGGACGGCTTTGATGTTTGTTCTTTTGCTTTTCGAGTGTGTTTTTTTTTTATCCTAGCTCAAAGAAATAGAATGACTTTCTTACAATTTCCTCGGTTCTTGAACAATGATACCGACTTCTATTGAATGTCACGTGCCCCGGCACGGCACCTTTGTCAACATCATTATTTTCCGAGCTTCTATTATACCACTCAGATCCCATACCCAGACCCAATGTTCCTTGGATGTAGTTTCAACATTTCAAAAGTTGATATAAAAAACAGTGAAACATCGACCGACACGACGCGCGCGGTAGTGGTGGTGTGATGGTAATAATAATAAGTAGGATTTATAATGTTTTACGTTTCTTATTCTTGTTGACTTGGTGTTTTCCCCATTTTCCCTCCGTTAATTTTTTTTCGAAAAAAAAACCCTGATCTCGAATAGTGATGTCTGATGTGAAATGAACAGGAACACCCGTGGTGTAAGAAAGTCAATTTGTTTATGTAGTCGACGCGACGCTCGACGGCAACGAATAGAAATAACACAAATAAACGTCAGAGAATTAACAAATGGATTTGAATTCTATACCGCAATTTCTACGTAGGTAAAGGGAAATCTCGATAGTTGACTTTTGGTTGATGGAAAAAGAGGTGGAAAAACATGTATGGCAGCTTCACTGCACAATTAATTTCATATTAAAATATTGCATGTAATTATTGCTAAACATAAATATCGCATGACACCTTAGCTTACGTTAACACTAAACTTTATGTTATGTTCTGCTTATGTGACATTCACGTTACGTGTCATGACATCGTTGTCACATGTAAGTCACTCACTTCAATTTTGGTTACCGATCAATAAAGACCTAAGAACTGTTCGATATATTTATTAATAAAACTGGCTTATCATTTATCAATAAACAACCACATTGGTGACCCCGAAAAAAAATTGGAATTAAATTGATAAAAGAGCCACTCTTTAAAGAAATAAATACAAATTCGCAAAGGGCTGGTATATAATCGCCGAAGCAGTCGACAACTTGCAAGAAAAACGATTGGATGATCACAATATTCTTGGATTAAAAATTGTCCTGCGCACGCACCAATCATATACCACGTTCCTTGAACATACAACACAACATTCAACAACAGCTTCATAAGGGCTGTTCTTGTTCCTGAGGCATTTAACTCATGGGAAAGCGTCACAAATCCAAAAAACACAACATCTCAGTACAACACTCTACAACAATGAGCACGGAAAACTCCAATGGCTCCACGGATGGATCGCCCGGACATTCCTCGGACAAAGCAAAAAGACACAACGACAGTGTAAGTACCAATTCTGATAATTTTCAACCAGAAATCAGTCGTGTTATGATAAAACCCCCGCTATTCGTTAAAAATGAACCGGATTTATTTTTTATACAAATAGAGGCTCAATTTATGAACGCCGGTATCACTCGCGACAGTGCTAAATATAATCATGTTGTAGCTTCACTTGAACCGCAATATTTAACGGTTGTGTCTGATTTGATTCGTCATCCACCTGGGGAACATAAATACCAGGCACTCAAATCGCGTTTGATTGCTGAATTTTCGGCATCCGATCAGAAGAAACTTCGCGTTCTGTTGAATGAAATTGAACTTGGTGATGACAAACCATCCACATTACTTCGTAAAATGCGTGATTTAGCAGGGAGCTCAGTCTCCGATGACGCTCTTAAGTCACTTTGGATTGATCGTTTGCCAGAATCAGTAAGGGCAGTCGTGGCGATTTCCAATGATGACATTAATACATGCGCCACTTTAGCCGATAAAATCATGGAAATAACTGCACCAAAGCAACAAATTTTCGAGGTCAAGTCGTCGGATAGCGACAATTCTCCGCTTTCTCAATTGGCTGCTCAAATTGATGAACTAACTAAATCGGTTCATCAACTAAAGTTCGATCGAAGTAGGTCTTCGATCAAACCTAACATTCGGAACAAAAATCGTTCTCGTTCCAAATCCGCACAGCGACCATATTGTCGTTTCCATTATAGATTCGGTGCAATGGCTAAGAGATGCGAACAGCCTTGTCGTTACAAGAATTTCAAGGAAAATTCGGAAAACTAAAATCTACCTCATTGGCGGCACACGAGGTGGATTCATATTACTCGCGCCGCCTTTTCATTAAAGATCAGTCATCAAACATCAAATATCTCATAGATACTGGTGCTGATCTTTCAATTTTGCCAAAATATTTATTCAAAGCTTCAAAATGCCCGGATCTATATAAACTTTTCGCCGCAAATGGTTCACCTATAGAGACTTTCGGCACAATAACTCATTCTGTAAATCTTGGATTAAGGCGAGATTTCACTTGGAAATTCCTTGTAGCAAATGTTTCAAAACCAATCCTTGGTGCGGATTTTCTTAATGAATTTGAGCTATTGATTGATATACGTAACAAACAATTAATTGATGCCAAAACGGGTCTTCATATTAAGTGCAACGAACATCTCACCAAATATGAACGTTTAAGCACAATTGATTGCAGCTTAAACGGCAATGACTTGATTAACGAATTTAAAGATCTAACTCTGCCACCGTTATTTCAAAAGGTTGATGATTTGAGACCAAACACGGTAGTACATCAAATTATTACAACCGGCCAACCGATATTCTCGCGTGCACGTCGGTCGTTTAAATCCAGAAAAGTTAAATATAGCCAAAAAAGAGTTCGACATGATGTTAAAAGCTGGTATTTGTCAACCAAGCAAAAGCCCATGGGCTAGTCCATTACACATGGTCCCAAAAAGTAATGGACAGTGGCGGTTATGCGGTGATTATAGAGGTTTAAATGCCATTACGACTCCTGATCGCTATCCTCTGCCACATATCCAAGACGTCGCGTACACATTTGCAAACAAGAATATATTTTCTAAAATCGATCTCGTAAAGGCCTACAATCAAATTCCGATTGCTGAAGCCGATAAAGAAAAAACTGCAATCATAACACCTTTCGGACTATATGAGTTCAATGTTATGACATTTGGCCTGAGAAACAGTGTTAATAAAACATCGATAGTTGAGCTAAACGATAGTATCGATAGTTTTTGTTTTTTTTAATCGATTAATCGATAAACAATCGATAGTATTAAAAAAGAAAAAAAAAACAATAAGATTCAGTATAACCGCTTACAGGTCAAGAAAAAAATCAAACAAAACGTATTTCATCATTGTCAATGTTTTTTTCCCTCTGTCTTCCATACAAAATACGACCATAGAGATATAGAGCACGGAAGCTAGCCTAACAGCCCGATTCTCCCCATCATCACTGATACCTCACAAGTCACAAGAAGAGGTAAAATTGAGTTTGTGACTTTTTCGGATTCTCCCCCAAAGTCACAACTTGTGAGAGTCACAAAAACAATCGATATTGTGATCCCCTTCAGAGCAGGTCATAACTAGAAAATTGTTTGAGATTTGACATTTTGATTATGAATATAGTGAAAAAAAGGAAGGAAGAGAAAAGACATACGCTTTTTTTCTGTTTTCTTTATTCTTTTTCTTTGTTCTTTGAAATTACATAACAATAATAAAAGATACCCAAATACACAACCTCTGTTTGCGTTGCCAATATTAACGAAATTGCATCATATTTTGCGTTGAAACACATATTGCAGTTACAAAGAATCCAGTGTGGCAACGCATTTCCATATTCACATTGGCTGTGGTGAGTTTCCTTGTGATTTTAGTTGTGAGGATTTGGGGAGAATCCGACAAATGTTATCGAATCACAACAATCCTCACAAGAAATAGTCACAAGGGCTTATGACTTGTGATTCCTCACAAGGGGGAGAATCAGGCTGTAAAACGTGTTTCCTCAAATTGTGAGGAAGACGACATTAGGGAGTTCCTGTTTCTCTCTGTGAGCTTGTTGCTGATTGGCTGTAAGGTGGAATGGACAGAGAAAAAAAAAGTAATAGAAACATCAAAATCACAATTGTTGTTGTCTTACATAGGAGCTCAGAGAGAGAAAGGAACTCTCTAATAGCTTCTTTCTCACAATTTTCGGGGTCAACTGCACTTGTACGAAGTGCTACCGCTCCCGTGCTCTATTATATTGTCTCTGAATATGACAAGAGAATACGCACTTTGACATCAATTATGTAGTATAAAAATAAAAAGACACACATGAACATGTAACTCCCTTTGGATATTCAATAGGTAGGTCGTTACTCGTTGGCTAAGACCTCATTTTTAGCACATCCATTGAATATATAAACTATCGATTAAATTTCGAAACTATCGATAGTCCCGATAGTTCAAAACAATCGATTAATCGATTAAACTATCGATGTTTTATTAACACTACTGAGAAATGCTTCTCAAACATTCCAACGTCATATGAACAATCTCTTCAACGACCTAAATTTTGCAGTCGTCTATATCGATGACATATGTATAGCGTCGTCATCAGAAGAGGAACATCGCAAGCATTTAAGAGTTGTATTTGAACGACTACGTAAACATAATATAAAAATTAACTTAGCCAAATGCAGCTTTTTCAAAGATCGTGTGACTTTCCTTGGACATTCGGTTTCCGCTGAGGGAATCACTCCTATGCGTGAAAGAGTCGACGCTATTCTGCAGTTTCAGAAACCTGAGAGGGCCGTCGAACTTAGGCGTTTCATAGCCATGATTAACGCATATCGCCGATTCTTGCCACACGCAGCTTCAAAACAAGCCTGTTTACAACAGCTCATTAAGGGCAATAAGAAAAATGACAAAAGTCCACTTATTTGGACTGATGAAGCACTTCGCTCATTTGAGAACTGCAAACAAGATATAGCCAATGCCACGTTACTTGCGCATCCAACTCCAAATTCTAAACTTGCCTTGTTTGTTGACGCTAGCGATTCGCTGTTGGAGCGTGTCTTCATCAACATGCAAATGGTCAGCTGCAACCAATTAGTTTCTTTTCAAAACGCATGACTGAAACGCAAAAACGTTATAACACATATGACCGCGAATTATTAGCTATTTACCAAGCCATCAAACATCATAAGTATATGATCGAAGGCCGCGAATGCATCGTGTACACTGATCATAAACCTCTGACATTTGCCTTCAAACAAAAATTAGACAAAGCTAGTCCCCGTCAGCTTGGTCATTTGGACTAAATCGGTCAATTTACGACAGACATTCGCCACGTTAAAGGCACAGAGAACATCGTGGCTGACATGTTGGCAAGAATCGAGGAAGTCTATGCGTGTCCAATTACATTAGAATCACTGGCTCAATCTCAGGTCAACGACGATGAGATCAAAAGCATTGTCAACAATCTATCAAAATACTCCATTACTTGAATAAAATTTCGCTTTCGAATCCAAACCAATTCGTTTACTGTGATATCTCAGGAAAACAAATTCGCCCGTTTATAGTGAACTCACTACGGAAAGATGTATTCGATTTATACTTCGTCCAAAACAAATCTGCAGTACAGGGAAGATAGGACATTCATCTCTCACTCTATCTGTAGAGGAATTCCATTACGTTGTGTGAAAGAAAAAATTGGCAAGGGTTACCGTAGGTTATATACTAAAACTGTAAAAAGCTCTCCGAAAAATCGAAAGAGTTGCCTTCTATATTTTATTAGCATTGTCTGAAACAAAGATTTTTATTCAGAAAAAATATTTAATACGAACATGAAATAAATTTGAATTTCGTAATTTATAGAACCGAATTAGATAAATTATGAAATTCGAAATCTTAACAATGAATATTTAGAAAGTGCCAAGATTTTATAATTGACAGTTTTTACATTTAAATTTAAATGAATTGTTCTTATCTTTTTCCACACCACCAAGAGGTAAGATTATAGGCGCGTTTTTGGTGGGGAGATATGGCCTTTGGTCTTGTTTTCTTTGAGGACACTATAAACAGTTCGTTCTGAAACCGAAAAAATATCGCGCACTTGCCTTATAGCTTGGGTTTTGTTTTCTAAATGGTCATAAAATTTATTTGTTGCATCAACTATTTCTTCTTTTTTTTCTCAGCGCTTAAATCCTTAGAAGAACTTGAAGCCATTTTGATTAAAATCACTGTTTTTATAATTTATATTTCACACAGCACTAACAAAAAAATTATAATCGCACTAAACTTCAAATTAATAAATATTTCTCTGCATTGAATAAGCCTACTCTTTTTTTAACAGATTTTAAGTTTTTATTGCATACCATGAACAAAAAATGGGCTGGCAATGATTACCTAAAAAAAAGATGCTATTTTTGAAAGCTCCCTTACAGAATCGAAATAAAAGTAAGCATTATTATTTCCTGGCAACGCTGATTTATATGTTTGTTTTGTCAAACATAAAGAGCTTTGCAAAAACGATCACAAAATCAGTATGGCGTTAGCCGTGCGAATAGCAGGTCATAGGGGGATATACGCTTGCTTTTCAAAATAAAAAACAGTGTTGTAGTATATTTTTTTAAGGGGATTTTAGATTTTTTTCCTGGACAGGCACCCTTTTCAGTAAAAAAGCTCTCCCATAAGGCCTGTACTGCAGATTTGTTTTGGACGAAGTATAGTTCACAATTTGGCTCATCCAGGCAAAAGATCGACTGTCAAATTAATTTGCGACCGATACATTTGGCCAAACATGAAATCCGACATCAATAAATGGGTGTCTAGTTGTATTGCTTGTCAAAAAAGCAAAATTCAATTTCACAACAAAACTGTTCTCAGCAGCTTCAATTTGCCTGATACTCGTTTCAGCCACATCAATATCGATTTGATTGGCCCACTCCCTCCAGCAAATGGTTTTAAATACTGTTTGACGTGCATCGATCGCTTCACGCGTTGGCCAATGGCTATTCCTTTGGAAGACATGACGGCTGAAACAGTGGCTAATGCATTGATTCACGGTTGGATCGCACAATTTGGTGTGCCAAAATACATCACAACGGATCAGGGTAGGCAATTTGAGTCGCGTTTATTTAGTCAATTGAATCATTTACTAGGTTGCAAACACATACGTACTTCGCCATATCACCCTCAAGCGAACGGGTTGATCGAGCGTTTTCATCGAACGCTGAAAACGGCCATTAGATGTCACGATGGTCAAAGTTGGTATCAATCGCTACCACTTGTTCTGCTTAGTCTGCGTACAACGTTCAAGACAGATCTACAAGCGTCACCGGCAGAATGCGTATACGGCACCACACTGAAATTACCAGGTGATCTTTTCGTCAACTCAAAAGCTGAATTTTCTTCTGATTTTGTCAATCGTCTTAAAAATACTATGAATCAGATCAGACCAATCGATACCTCGAATCATTCTTTGAACAAAATAAAAACTCAAAGTGAATTGAAAACATGTTTATACGTATTCTTGCGAGACGATTCCGTAAAGCCGCCTTTTAAGCAGCCATATGATGGCCCATTCAAAATTCTTAAACGGGGAGACAAAAATTTTGATATTCTGGTTAAAAACAAATCAGTTACGGTATCAGTCGATCGTCTTAAAGCTGCAACAGTAGATTTCGATTCAAATATTTATAATCATGAACATAGTAATGAAACTATAAGTAACCAAAATCAAGATATTTTAGTTCAGAAGAATTGTCTTAAGCAAAATAATTCAACAAGAGAAAATAGCAACAACATAGTTAAGGAAAAAGTTCCTATCGAATTACCTAATAATCATATAAAAAAGATTAACGTTAATACCCCCCCGGTGAAAACAAGATTTGGTAGAATAGTACACAATCCAAAGCGTTTTGTAACTTATGTAAATTAAGATTTTTTTAAGAAAATCACTGGTGGGGGAGTGGTATAGAAGCTTCACTGCACAATTAATTTCATATTAAAATATTGCATGTAATTATTGCTAAACATAAATATCGCATGACACCTTAGCTTACGTTAACACTAAACTTTATGTTATGTTCTGCTTATGTGACATTCACGTTACGTGTCATGACATCGTTGTCACTCACTTCAATTTTGGTTACCGATCAATAAAGACCTAAGAACGATATATTTATTAATAAAACTGGCTTATCATTTATCAATAAACAACCACAAATGGAACATGTATAGAAGTATAAGGTGTCTTTAAGAATGTTGTATTAACACGTGCACGGGGGAGGCACGTGGGCGTGACAAATTGTTCTTGGAATTACAGTTAATTAAAATTTAAACAGTTCGGCTTGGATTTTCTTGTTTTAATTTAAGCAAAATATGAAGGCAAATGCTGCTTCATAAAAACGTAAAACTGTTGTATGCACCGATAAGCGTGACATCATTTTGGACACAACATTATGAAGTAAGTATACAACTAACACGACAAATTAAATGTTTTAATAAAAAATACTTATAATGGAAAATACTTATATGCAAATATGTATTTCAAAGAACAACAATTTTCGCAAAGATATTCTGTTAAACAACAATCATCACTCCTAATATCCTTCTTAATTTTATCCCAAACACATCAGCGCAGGCAAATAAATAAACCATAAGGATTTATTAAATTTCAAACAAAACAAAACAAATGCTATTTTCAGAAAAGTACCCACTTCCAACACAAGTGCGATTCCTCTGTCACTCAACACTTCAATTAAATTAAATTTTGTTGACTATTAAAAGTGTCATTGCAAAAGTCTTGAGAATTTGTGGTTGGGGAGACTTTTTTGTAATATTTATGAAAAATGAGAATGGATCAAAGGTGAGGACTGTTCGGAACTTTGATCTTTATCTATGGGGACTTACTTTGGGTTTTTGTCGCTATAAACTGGAAGCTAATGAATGCAATAAATTACAGGAAATCGAGTTGTTTAAAGTGCCCGATCTACATTCAACGAATATGTTACAACATGAAGATATGTATTAATTTAATCTCATGGATTTACTAAGAAACGATAAGTTCATTAGAAAAAAGTCCACGTATAAGAAAACTGAACATGAATTTTCACAAAAATGAATTTATTCATGTAGGTATGTTAGTATAAAATCTGATAAATTAAAATCAAAAGTTTTATGAAAGAAAAGAGATCGATTCTTTTATTTGCCTGCTAAGTAGAGATATCAATTAAAATATATGAAGCATCTTCTTCTTATGTTATTGACCTTTATCACCTATAAGGAGCTTTAAAATGTTTACTCATTCAAATTTCACTATACAAAATGTGACAGATATACACGAGACATGCCAGCTGTTGTATGCTTCCAAACTCACCACATAAACAATTCAATTCACCTCCAGTTTCAGCATCAACGAAAGACGTGGGTTTATTTACATCTGGCACGACCTCTTCAGTGTTCAGTTGTTTACAAGCTGCCTCTACAAACGGTCGGATATTTGTGAACGTAAGCGCGTTCCGTTTCAAGTGCATCTCTATTTTACTTTCAACCACTGTTAGCTTGCAGTTTAATTCAAAAGTAAAACAAGAAGGTTCACCGTGTTCCCCTTTTTCCTCTTGGATTACCATTGCCAACCAACCTTTAAAAAATAGTAAAAAAAATTTATAAAACCGGAGGAGATGAGTTCTGAATGATACATTCTTTCTCCCAGTGAATCAGTGAGCTCGAGAGTGTGTTTGTGTGTTTTTGCGATTGTGCATATGTGAAAAAAGATTAACGTTGGTTGTCGTTGTTTTTTCTTGTGTTGAGTTGTTATTCTTGAAAATTAAATATCCTTTTCCGCTTGTTGTCGTCGTGTCGTATCATCGGTTTTATCGTTTGTCGTTGCCGTTGGTGTGTCGACGTAAAAGGACACCTTGTGCGTGTTAAAGAGTACTCCTAACTCATGTGTTTACTATGTCAATTTTTCCGAGGTGCACGTTGGGCGCCATTTGATATAAATGTTTCGAAATAAACCCAAAAATTGTTTGTCTATTTTCTGTCCCTTCGGTTCATTTTGTGCATAGTGTAAGCTAAAGTCAACTTATTCTGCAACCCAGACTTCGACAGCAACAAGAAGAAGGAAAAAAAAATAAACCTAAAGAAAGGATTTGGGAACCAGCTCAGATGGAAAATATATTTTTGTGTGTGTTTTGAAAGAAATAAAAATGAAACAAAAAGAAGTTCAGATTTAAGAAAAAGGTAAAACGTGTTTTGTGGTAAACGTAAAGGAAAGAGAAGAAGAAGCAGGATAAATAAATTTGTCCAACGTACTAACCCGAAAGTGGTTCAATTATTTTGCATCAAAGAGTGGAAAAATCTTCGAGATTCGGAGATCTCTAACGAGCGACACCAAGAAGACAAGACCTGAGACGGTTCGGTGCCGGTGTCGCATGAATCTGGTGAATTTATTATACGATATTGGATTAAGTAACAGGTGAAGAAATTTATATAAATTATTCAATGCAGTTTGCGGGAAGAATTGAGTTAAGCGACAGAACAGCAGAAGCAGGAGTAGGTAGAAGATTGGACAGGTTGTAAGTTGGTGTAATTGAGGGGCATGCTTTATGCGGTATTGGTTTGGTGTGGTTTATTTGAACATCTGAGATCGTTTTGTGTTTTGTGCAATGGAGCGAACGTGCACTTGAGGTAGTGTAGTTGTGAACAAGTTGATTTTAATTTATGGAAACACAAAAGGAGTTGGGATGCTTAGGGAAATAAAGCGATTGCTGAGGATGATGAGGAACGATTTCGAAAAAACTTGAACGAAAACAAAAAAATCACATTTTGACGTGTTTCTAGCTTATTCTGTTTGGGAAAAAACATTTGTAAATGCAACAAAAATTGTAAGTAGGTAATTACTCTGTCATGAAATCGATTTCGCAGTTTTACTATACTATCTACTTTTTAATACTTTTTTAATATTGAAAGATATGATCCTATACGTGTTTCCGAATGATATTTACAAAACATTTAACATTTAACAGGCTGTATACGTTCATACATTTTAAGGCAGATATAGGTAGATACCTTATTCTCAAAGCTTCTGTATGTATTGATATTCAATCTTTGCAAGGTTGTGAGAACTGCATTATTTTCATCAATTGAGGAATTATCATAAGTCAATTTAATAAATTAAAAAATCAGTAGATATATCTAGTTACAAATTCTTGTCAAAAGAGTTGAGGATCATAAAAAAATCAAATCAAATCAAATCTTAACGAAACCTATATGTCAAATCCTCCAAAGGCTAAAGAAAACACACATTGGGAAATCGACAAAGAAAAACGAAATGTTTGCAATCTTGTTTTACTCCAAACAACTTTCTGAATATAGACATTATGGCTAAATTTGTTATTCAAGCTTGTTTTGCCTCTGGTCCAACTAGGACTGTATCGAAACCTTAAGTCAAAATTTGTAACTCAATTTGACTTTGAGTTCTCCGATTTTTACAATTTTTGTGAGACCTTCATTGTGTGTTTACCTAACCTACCTTCAGTCTTCATAAAAATCTGTCAAACACTTTGGGATCAATAAATTAATTTTAATTCCTGGTCCCCAAGAAGAACCTAAATAAATTAATGTAAATTCTTTAAGAATCTAGTTAATCCTCCACACACAGTGACGGATTTAGGCTTGCTGCCGCCCTAGGCCCGTTCGACGCGCCACCCTTATTTTTAAAATGGATTTCATTAATTTTGATCCAATATTTTTATTTCAAAATAACTTTATTTTATTGAAGTATAATTTTTTCCGCGAAAAAACGTCGACTAGATATACATATCGTCATAATTAATTTCTTGGACTAATTGAGCTTCAATAGACAGTAATGCAAGAGCATTAAGTCTATCTTGGCGCGTGCTTGCAAGTAAATATTTTTTTTTGTACCCTTTTTAGAGGGAAAAAATATCTTTTTCCTGAACAATTTGTAGCCGGAATACTCAAAAAAATTCGGAGAGCAATTAATCCAGTCATTTAAGGTCTTTTTAGGTTATTATCTGCGAAATAATTCCTAGTGGGCTAGATTTTTGTGTACACCTTTGTTACGGTGCTCTTATGAAGATGTGATATCATTGACATTGATATCGTGCCGGCTTAAAAAGTGATGGTCGTCAAAAGGTAGCGAAATTCAGTTTTTCGTGAATATTTGGTGGTCAAGAACAAATTTTTCGTCTTGAAATTATCTAAAAAAAGAATCCTTACGCATTTTTCTCTTAAATGTACCCTTTCTGAGTAAAGGGACTCTAACTATAACGCGCTCACATTTGCTCTATTTTTTGTTCTTCTTTTATATGAAAATCTTCAGTTTCTATTTCATTAACAGTGTCTGACACATCGAAATCTTCGTCATTGGTTGACTCTGTGTTCAAGTATGATTGGCCACGGCAGTGTCCACAAATTTTAACATCTCAATCCCATTTTATTTGCATCTACCTTTGCTGCCACAACCTTTTATACAATTACAAAAGATTGTGTTCAGTAGATCACCGTGTGATTTGGCCCCTTTAGACTTTTTTCGTGCTTCTTTCTTAATTCGCAGGTCTACTCGAATAAGTCGCAAACCACTACGGCTTTCAACAACAACATAATCGATGCCATCGGTTAAATTCAGTCTGATTTATGCGCCAAAGTCATCGAAAACTAGACCTTTCGAATGCGGGCCATTCAGCAAAGCCGTGGTGAACATTTGAACGATGTTTTATTCCACACATAATGTAAATAATAGAAATAAAGATAAAATCTTACTGATATCTTGTTTTATTCCGTTTTCCTGCCATTTTCCATCACAAAACGGCCGAGTTTCATATAAAAGAAGAAAAAACAATAGAGCAAATGTGAGAGCGTTCTAGTCTCTCTATACTCCCAAAACGGTTAATTTTAGCGAAAAATGCTCAAGACATTTTTTTTAGATAATTTCAAGACGAACAATTTGTCCTTTGGTCAATAGGTCGTGAAATATTCACGAAAAACTAAACTGAATCACGATATCATTTTTCACATCTTCATAAGAGCCACCGTAATAAAGGTAATAAACAGAAAATCAGCCCACTAGGAATTTTTCCGCAGATTGGGGTTTTAAATTACCAAAATGACTGGCCTAAATAGCCACATTCGGATAAACATATCGAAGACTCCGTGAATGCAATACATGGCATATTCTTTGGGCAGGGCGTACATCTTCTATTTTTGCTAAGTGATCTTTGAGTTAGTAATGGAAATGAATACATTCATTGCCTAACGTCTCTTCCAAATCTTCAAGATACTTATTGACTGATTTATTGGCAAGATTTTTCGACACGTTTGTATATTGAAAATTTTGTAAAGTTTTTCGTATGCACTTTTACGCCCGGCTAATTGTACACTCAGAGTGTCTAGAATAGGGTAATTAACGTTTGTGCGAAAATTTTCTTTTACAGAAAAAGATGGTCTTTCATTTACCCGTGATCATCTGGTTGAATGTTTCTGTTTTTTTTTGCGACGAGTATCATAACTCAAATTAACGAATTGCCTAGTTTTTCAGTGTATATTAATAGATTTTTTTTATAAAATCTAATCTGAACTAATTTTTGAAATAGATTGTCTTTACTTTAGTTCATCTGTAAAATTTTAGCATTTCAAAAATTTTGCCGCCCTTCAAATTATGCCGCCCTAGGCCTGGGCCTCACGGGCCTATGGGTAAATCCATCACTGTCCACACAGAACATTTCCTTTTTTCCAAAGAGAAATTCCATTTTTCACAATTCAGTAGCAATTAAAATCACTTTCAAATTGTATGTAGCTAATTCTTCAATTGCGCGCGCCTTGCACAAACAGCAACACCAACTTCCACACTTGCTCCACAGCTCCACGTCATTTATCACAATCAATGGACAAGTTCATCACACGGAACATGCAGCCCTGTTCAGCCCTACAAAGCATTAGCAAAGCGGTGCCGTGTAACAACGCCAAGCGAAATAAGGCCAACTTGAAGAAATTGGCCTTATTTCACTTTCTTAAAGTGAAATAAAACCGACTTTTTAAAGTTGGCCTTATTTCGCTGTCCGAAACTGAAATAAGGCCAAGTTGGCCTTATTTCACTTTCAACAGATGTGTTTATGTACATACACCCTTGTATCTAAAGGAACATTTTTGATAAGAAAACATTTTATTTACAATACTTAATCTTTTTTTAATTAGTATTGTTGCGAAAGTAAATAAGAGAATATAAGAAACAAAATGTCAAACAAAATTACAAAATAATAAGCAATTGTTTAAGAAAAGATCCTAGTTCTGTTGTTCACAATTTGCCTGTAAATTTTAATCTTTTTGTAAAACAGTTTAAACAAAGTTTAAAGTAGTGACATGGCTGCAGAATGATTGCGCGTGGATTAAGACATGTAACACATAATATGCTTAGGTACATCGTTTTGACCCTCATTGCTCATTCTATTTTTAATTAAAATGAATTTCGTCTGAATCGATACGGCAAACTTTTTTTCGTAGAAAGATTGTGAAAAGTTAAAAATTTCGTGCGAAAGAAAGTTTGCAATAAGAATAGTAATATAAGACTTTACATTTCATGTAACATTAATTTTTTTAAGACTTCGGTCAGATAAAAATAATTAAGGATTTGGATCGTAAGACAAGAAATATAGAAGGTGCAATCACTAGCGAGAGAAGCGAGCGGAAAAAATTTTGCCCAAAAGAGAATAAATTGGGGGTGTGAAAATAAAAAAATTCGCGCGAATATTTTTTGCAACATTTTTCTCTGACGCTTCGCTCCTATTGGTCGCAGCGTAATATTGTATCGCTTCAAGCCTTCCTCGATAAATGGACCATTCAAAACAAAAAGAATTGTTCAATTCGACTAAGCATTCCCTGAGAAAAGAGCGTTAAAAGGCAGAAAAATTAATATTTTTTTGCCGTTTTTTCAACTTTTTCTACAGATTATTCGCTCCTTTTGGTCGCAGCCTATTGTAAAGTAGCCTAAAGCCTTCCTCAATTAATGGACTATTCAACACAAAAACAATTTTACAATTCGAACCAGTAGTTCCTGAGATTAGCGCGTTCAAACGAACAAACTCTTTAGCTTTATATACAGTGCCTTGCATAAGAATAACCGCACCTGAAAAAATGCGTTTCATAGAAAACCAATAATAGAAGTTACTCCTTAATATTTTTTTATTGAGTTGCATCACTGATCAAGCAAATTGAGAAGAAATTAAAGTACCGTTATTACCGTTATTATTACCGTTATTCGAGTATGCCATTTGGAATAACGAGATTTTAGTATAGATTAATAGGAAGTCACTTACGGTTTTCCAATCCCGATTCATGTTTTGACGGGCAAATTCCAATCTTTTTTGTTTGTGGGCTGCTGTTAGATTTGGAGCTGGCACCATTTTGCCTCGAACAATCACTCCACTGCTTTTTAAAGTACGAGAAACGGTTGAAACCGAAACTCCTTAGCCCAATTCGTCACGAAATTCCGGCATAGAATGCACCGAATTGGATGCAGCATTGATTAAACGCCTCTTGTCGCGACGTGTCAGCTTCTGCGGACGCCCGGGTCTTATTTTTGTCCCATAAGATTCTGGATATTTTAAAAAGTTTCGAACGACACGATCCGATCGTGTAATTCGTCTTCCAATATTATTATTATTATTATTATAACATTCTTTATTAGAAACTAGCTAACCCACGGGACGTTGTATCCGCTCTTAAAAAATTGTTAGTGGTAACTAAAAGGTAGCTTTCCCGTCACTTAACAGAGTTGACAGAATTCTAGAAAAAGCAACGCATAGTACATTTTCCCAGTTACTCTTGGAGCATCCAAAAGATCCATGTTAATAGACCCTTCACGTCAAAAATAACGTTTTGGATTAAATACAGCACGACGGACTAAGCTAGTACTGTCATGTGCAAAGAAGAAACCCTAAGAGCCACTGTGCAGATTTGTCTGAATTTTGCAGATTTTCCACCTGTCCCCAGACTTTCAAAGACCCGTGATGCCACCCTTCAGATTTTTCTGCACTCATAGCTTTAGAAAAATTAAATTTTTTATAATACTTTTTGTTGATCTTTAAAGATTTTTCAAGAAATCAAACATACCCTATTGCATTCAGTTCAATTTTCACCAACAAATATTTGAACTGAGTGAATGCTGTCATCTACTCAGCAAAACACGCAATGGATGCGGTGTTCAAAATTTGTTCCATTTTTTTTTTTTAGTTATCTACCCTACAGATTTTTTTTTCTTGGTGAAAGCACATTTTTTCAAATAATTTTATGGAAATACTGCTAAGAACCCAGTTAAAAAGACGATGGCATAAGTTCCAACAACATCGCGAAGAAGAGGCAGGCCTAAAAACTTATGATGAAAACAAATGCAACGACAATTGCATTCAGTTGGCCTTAGACATGGAACAATTCAAAACCGGGGGGCTTGCCGACGTTTCCAGAGGTCAATCCGGCGAATCCTAGATCTTGACTGTCATCGAAAATGGAGAAGAAAAGAAAACGGAAATTTACCCTTCAGACACTTACGATGTACATACATGTTACAATTATTTAAATAATTCGCAGCAACATTCTCACAAAACAAAAATCAGCTTCGGACCAAAGCCTATACACAAGGTAGTCAAAAACAGGCCCCAAATCAACTTGTTTTCACTTTGAATTACCTGCAAGTCGAATGGAATTCATTAGAGCACCTCTTGTGGCAACGCATGAAGCAATGCATAACGATACTATTAAGTATTTATGTACAAGTACATACTTTGCCTACTTCGACAAAAAAATAAATAATATGACAGACAGGCTAACAATTGGTACCCAGCTGTAGGGCAGCATATCGAACAGAAACTCCTTCGGCATTTTGATTTAATTCCCCCAACCGCCCTTATCTCAGAATGACGCGTGATGACTGTGATTTCAACTTTTTGATATATTGACGACAGATGTGAGGCGGCGGGAGACACAAAGCCATTAAAAAAAAAAAAAAACAATCATAACCGCTTCGTCCGAGTGCAGTTGTCCAAAAATGCAGTATGTAATGGTAGATACAGAGGAAGTTAAATGTCAAGCTAGACGTACGAATTTTACTGTGCGATTTTCTTTTTAAGTTTCTTACATAAAACTATAGGTACTGAAAATTATAAAAGTGCATTTATCTGTTCATTTGCCATTGATAATCAAGCTGCAATAAAAATAACTTTGCATTTCTTTTTATTTGTGCTTTGACTTTGAATTTTTATAACCTCACGCAACATGTCACACTCAAATACACCTCAATCCAATGACAAAAACCCATCAACACGCAGTGGAGGTCTTCAACATAAAACAATAATGTTACACCATCAAACACATCGAAGTCCAAATCAGAATTTGACCATGAATCAATAGAAACACTGATTGCCAGAGTCGAGCAGCTTAAGAAGGCAAACGTACAGACTGTGCAGTTTAACCAACCTATTGCTTTAACAACGCATTGATGACCTAGAGCGAGAAAAAATGTCAGCTGATGCAATTCTAGTTGGTATACTTTAGAATAACGACGAAGATCCACCCAGTTTGTTGTCTAAGTTATGTGTTTCCGTTGGTTCCTCACCACCATCTTAGCCAATTAACATATTCCGAGTTAAGAACAAACTGAACACATCGAAAACTGACACTGCTATTGTAGTTAAGTTCAAAAGCGAAGATTTCTTGCCTTCACTTCTTCTTCGATGTCGCCTTCGTCAATGTATCGAAAATATTAAATTTCCAATTATTTTCGATAAATGACATTTTATTTTCGATACAAAAACAATATTTGACGAAAATATTTGAAATAATTTTCATACAAAATTGAGTATTCGTATATTGATATATTTTGCTGAAGTGGAAAAAGCATTATTTTTTAACATTTGCACCATTTGTGATCTGAAAAATATAATTGTTTTTTGTTATAAACCTTCTACACTTATTCCCCTTTGGTTCAGAATTTTTTTTAGAAAATCGGTCAACCGGTTTTCAACTGAAAAGATAACAGGAAGTTAACGAATTAGTCTTTTATATATGTAATAGATATAGATATAAGATTAGTATAAAACAGAGCATAACAAAAGAAAATAGAACAATGGCATAGGATGCCGTCTGTCGAAAAAAAATTGACATAGGTATTCTTACATTTAATAAACGCATACAAAAAGTAAAAAGAATAATCGCGGGTACAAGAGATTACTTACATAGGATTAAGATATTATACATATACAAAGTTAAATAATCTATTACAAACATAAAAAATAAAGAGATTTTGTGTATATTTTATTTTTCACTTGACCACAACAATTTATAAATATCTACAAAATAACAATAAAATGAAATTCGAAGAAGAAAACAATGCAAAATAAATAATAAATAGGAATTTTTTAAAGCTCCAAGTTATTGCGACCTCTCCATCCATATTTACCATTTAAGACATCTTTAGCTTCTGTTTGAGAGAAATAACTCTTTGAGAAATATAATCTACGTAATTCTTGAAGAATAGGACACACAGCTAAAAAGTGGTAGATATCTTCTTTTTCATGTCTATTACATAGACTGCAGTTAACTAAATCAGTTTGCCTGTGTGGAATATAGTTTAGTCCCAATATTTCAACTCTCGCCTTGAATATTAAACCGATTTGATGAGGTGAAAATACATTAGTAAAATAATTATTAGCTCCCAAGGCATGGTGCAATTCTCTATATATAAGTCGACTTGATGACATCTGGGCACTATGATGATAATCCAAGCGCCGAAAGCTTATAGAGCAAAGAGTTTCTGTTAACGGTGTCGAATGCAGCCTTAAAGTCAACAAAAAATGCAAACAGCTTTTTATTATTGTCGACGTAACGTTTGGCAATACTAGACAGGGCAAATATCTGGTCGACAGTCGAAAACCCAGATCGAAATCCCGCCTGAAAAATGCTAAGATGCTTATTCGCTTCTATCCATTTGATTAGTCTATAATAGAGTATGTTCGTAAACACTTTTCTCAAAGCAGGAAATACGGATATACCTCTACTAGCAGTTGCCCGCGACTTCGTCCGCCTCTCCCTCGTCCACCGGCCAGAGTATCATCTCGACTTGTGCATCATGCGCGCGTGGGAATTTTGTTCGGAAGTTATTGTAAAATTGCATTGCAGTCAACTCTCCCTAGGTCGTAATTCTCTTGAACTTGAAAAATTTGAGAATTTTTTATGATTCCCTTCAGTTTACGGCTAGCAACCGTAATTGCCGCCGTACTCGGTGACAATGGACCCCAGCGCGTGCGGTATCTGGGGGGGAAAGAGACGTGGGAATTATATAAAAAAAAAAAAGTTGTTCATACTTAAAGCATTCCCTTGGGTGAACTCTCCCTAATTCTAATATGTCTCTTACTTCTGCATCGTTTTTTTCGTTAAGTAAATTTTTTTTTCTTTAAACTGAGCATATTTTTCAGTTAAGAAGTACATAAAATGATATGGTTTAAACACAATAATCTGCACAAATAGTGCAATCAATCACATTCACAAATCAATTGAACTCTCAAAATTCTAATTTGAGCAGTTATTAGGCCAGTTCCACCTAACAACATCTCACTGAGATCTCAATGTCACCTTGACTGAGGCAAAATCATTTGGTGCCTTGGTGGAACATAATTCTCAGTTATCATTGAGATTTAATGGTTACCTTACTAATTGTTGCTGCACATATGTCAGCCACGTCAAATAGCTGAGTGAGAAATCGAATCCAAAATAATTTAATCTCAGAGATCTCACATTTCACATTTCCACAGATTCTTCGCTGCTATTGGTCGCAGCTTAATTTTAAGTAGAATAAAGCCTAAAGCAGTTGCCCGTAGCTTAGTTGGTAAGTGCGTTGGCTGCTAAGCAGAACGTCGTTGGTTCGAGTCCTACTCAGTCCAAGTTTTTATTTCATCTTTCACGGGTACTGCCTCTTGCGAAGACCTGACAAATCTTCCAAGAGTATCAATCTGTAATGAAAAAATGCTTCTCAACTTTGCCGTTCGGAATCGGCGTTAAATTGTAGGTCCCCTCAATTCTTCACACGCACTCAGAGAATTGTTGATTAGAGTAAGCCACTTAGGCGTTGGCTCTTCAAGAGCTGTCGCGCCACTCTATTTATTTATTTTATTTTAAAGCCTTCATCGATTAATGGACTATCCAACACAAAAAGAATTTTACAATTCGAAATTGTGGTTCCTGAGATTACCGCGTTCAAACGAACAAACTCTTCAGCTTTATATTGTATTAAATTGTATTGTTTGCCGTTTTTTCCACATTTTACACAAATTTTTCGCTCCTATTGGTCGCAGCTAAATTTTATATAGCTTCAAGCCTTCCTTGATAAATGGACCATTCAACATTTAAAAAATTGTTCAATTTCATAAAGCAGTTCTTGAGATAAGCGCGTTTTAACGCAGAAAAATGTATATTTTTTGCCGTTTTTTTCCATATTTTCCACAGATTCTTCGCTGCTATTGGGCACAGCTTAATGTTAAATAGCCTCAAGTCTTCCTCAATTAATGGACCATCCAACACAAAAAGAATTATACCATTCGAACCAGTACTTCCTGAGATAAGTGCGTTAAAACGCAGAAAAATGTATATTTTTTGCCGTTTTTTCCCCATTTTAAACAGATTCTTCGCTGCTATTGGTCACAGCTTAATGTTAAGTAGCCTAAAGTCTAAGTCGATTAAGGCACCATCCAACACAAAAAGAATTATACCATTCGAACCAGTAGTTCCTGAGATTACCGCGTTCAAACAAACAAACTCTTCAGCTTTATATATTAGTGTAGATAATTTTCTGGAAGACTATAGTCACCTTTTTTGTAGATAGGACATATTATCGACTTCAGAAAAGATTGCGGGATAACCTCTTCATTCAGGAGCTTATTGAAAAAAAACCAAAAGAATATTTTAAAATGTTGGGGTAGAGTATTTGAAAAATTCAATTGGTACTCCGTCTACACCTGAGGCCTTATTATTTTTCATTTTGTTCAGAGATTCTCGGAGCTCAAGCATTGAAATTTCATCGTCGAGTTGGGCTATATAGATTTCGGGTTGTGCATAATGGAAGGTAGAGTGGATTGATGCGGGACTGAGAAGCTGTTTGAAATACACGGCTAGAGAGTCAACACTTGCTAATGGCGACGAAGTGGGGTTACTACCTCCCAACATTCTCACTTTACACCAGAATAGCTTTGAGTTTTTACATGTCGTCAAACTTTTTGCTATATTATCAATAAAATCCTTTTGCTTGGTTTTGCAGGTGTGTTTAAATTCCTTGTTTGCAGTTATATACAGAGACTTAAAGAAGTTAGAATTAGTTTTTCTAAAAAGATTCAAGAATCGGAATGATTTTTTCCTGAGCTCTTTGCACTCCCAATCAAACCATTTAGTCTCAAAGTAAGGTCTTTGTGTAGTATTGGTAACGGCAGATTGTTTGACGACTTGTAATAGTTTATCAGCCGTTTGTTTGCAAGAAAGGTTCTTCAGTTCAGGCAGATTAATTTAGGAATCTAATCTAGTTTTGTACATGTCCATACCCCTCTCAGACCATTTCAGTTTGACGACTGTACTATTTTGGATCATTGGCTGTAGATCTTGAAATTGAATTGTTGTTAAAGTTGGCATGTGTGCCGAATAGTTCGCTGCATGTACTTGGAAATCTTTAATTACATTAAGCCATTCTCCCCTAGCAATGCAGTAATCTATTAATGAACATCCTAACGTAGAAACAAATGTAAATTCACCCCTCAAATCACTTTTAGTAACTCCATTGAAAACAAAAAGCCCAAAATCTTCAATTAAATTAATGAGTTGTCTAC
This sequence comes from Sphaerophoria taeniata, assembly GCA_943590905.1. Lineage (NCBI taxonomy): Eukaryota > Metazoa > Arthropoda > Insecta > Diptera > Syrphidae > Sphaerophoria > Sphaerophoria taeniata. Next base: position 26,086,912 of record OX016540.1, read on the forward strand.
CACAACTGTTTACTGTCAAATCCAAAGAACTCCTATTCTCATTGAAGTTATAACCAACTTGTTGAAACAATGAAGATGGATTTCCAAAATCGCCAATTTGGGCATTAAGGTCACCTAATATTAGTAGGTTTGGCAAACTATAATCATTTAAACAATCACATAATTCATTGAAATCATGGTTCAAATGATTGCAATTTAGATAAATTGGATATATATAAAAACGATCATGCCTGTACATAAATTCAATAAGAGTTTTATCACCTACTGTTTTAAAGTTTACATAATTACTTAAACAATTTCTTACTGCACATAAGATTCCACCACTTGCTCTACCAAAATGAATATTTCTAGTGGCGGGTATACATTTAACATTAAAATCCTTAAAATATTTTAATACTTCGACTTCTTTGTCTTTTTCGAGAAAAGTTTCTATTAAAATAATTATATCAAATTGCAAAATAAATTTAAAAAAAAAACCGGAAATATTAATTTGTTTTTTAAACCAGAAATACTAAAACATAAAATGTTATGACTTACAGAAAAACGACAGACTGCAACACTATCCTAACTCTGATTGAAATTTCTTATCATATTACTGCTCCCAGCCTGAACGCCGCCGCGCCGCTTTGTTTTGTTGTTAATTTGAAGTTCTGTTGATTGTAGTTGATTTGACGTTTTGGTCCATTCATCGGAGATTGTTGATGTTGTCAAAAATTCTCATTGCTTCCTCGCCGAATGTGGATTTAACAAATGTCAACTCATTTTCTGATCCGATAACAAGTCCTCGTGGAAAATCATAGGCAAAATTGAATTTTTCTACTTGTAGATTTACCCCTTTTATCATTATGTTCGTGTTCGGTGCAAGTGCAAGTAGTTCGGATTTGATTTGGTACAGTGATTTCCTCTTTTCCCTCGTTATTATCGATTGCTCCCTGTGGATAACAATACCAGTGTCTTTCAATTTTCGTGAAGCCCCAATTAGTTTGTTGACAGTGTCGCCGGGTTGAAAGTTAATCACAACAGTTATCTTGTTGTTACGGTGGTTAGTGAAGTCGTGAACATGGTTTATCGGAAGCAAAGCATTGTCTTGAAGTTGGAGAAGGCCTACACAAGTCTGTTTAGCAAATTCGACTTTGTCAGTCTTCCCTTCTGCCGGAAAATGCATTATACCACTGAATTTTCATTGTTTTTACGAGAAAGTGTCTCAATTTGACGTTCAAGTAACTGGCAATAATTGTCCATTAATGACACTTTATTTAAAAGATAGGTGTTGTGCGTTCGCAATAACTGGATCTCGGATGAAACAGCTAGGACTTCCTGCTTAGTTGCAATGTCCTTGATTTTGTTCGTGATGCAATCATCCAAAAGAACTTTTAAATCATCAATTGACATATTACCCACAGCCATTATTGGATTAAGTTCAGATGATATTTTTTTATGCGCTGATATTTGTTCGGGCGAAGTTTCAGAAAGTTTTCTTTTGGGTCTCATAAAGAGAGTTGGTCGAAACAAAGAGATCCTGTGGTCTTATCAAAAATTTTAAATTTCTTGACGAAGTAGTTGATAAATACGGTGAAACACAAATCTCAAATGCAGATTGATGTTTTCACTTTAGAATAAGTACTTTTTAACTATTTAATCTACACTTTATTAATTAAAATTAATTCAAAAGAAGGATCCCACGATTAAAGCGACTTTTTACTTTGACAGCTGTCAAATCCCCAGCCCTAACACTTAGGCCGCTTGACCGAAAAGTCAAGATTTTGCCTTTTTCAATTTCGCTGAAATGCATACCACGTGGCGTTTTTGTTTTTTATTTGAAAGCACTTGACTGAATGCAGCTTCAAAGAGATTTGCATTGTGCGGTTATATTTTTGCAATACATCAAAATCTGTTTTTAATTTTTAAACACCAGGAGAGGAAATTGTAGGAAACGGTTTCACTTAAAGTAAGGAATGCGATATACATATATTTTTTTTTAACTAAGGCCGTGTGCGAATTGGATGAATTGTGGTTAAAAAATAAAAATGGATGCATTTTTAACCACTACTGTCATATTTTAACCTGCTCAGCAGCTAGTCAAATAATGCGAAGTGTCAAAATTTAACCAAACGTCAAGTTTTAACCCATTTTTAACTGAATTCGCACACGGCCTAAGGTGAAAACTAATATTTATGTTATTCATACATTCATTTTCTTAACATCCTATCGGGTCTGAGTGCTTTTCATAGAAAAAAAAAGAGAAAGAAACTAACCAAAACACTAAACAATAACAATAATAACCGTTTAAATTTTGAATTCAAATCATAATGATCAAGAGTTGGTAGGGTAGCGTGCAGTTTAGCAAGTAAATGAACCCAAAACTTAAATTCTACGCTGCGCATTACTGATGAGACGGGGGTCAAGCATCAAGCTACTTCATCACAAAACAGTTCATCACCGTACACTTTATCTCCCTACATTTCATCTTCCGACTTTTCATCACAACATACAGCTCATCCCAGTACTACGGGTCGGGGACAGCACGTACCTGGACATGTCGTACCGAAACTATTTATATCGTTTTTATAGCATTATTTCAAGCTAATTTCACCACCCTAAAAAAGTTTGTGGAATAAAATGTGGATGGAAGCTTTTTTTGGAATTCAAATTTTTATTGTAAAGCTTTTCTTATTTCTTGGCGATTTTTGATTGGTTGAGGCACTGCTCTTTTGCTTGTGTGTTTTCAATAGCTAAGCCTTTGGCGCATATTTTTCCTTGTGCTCCTATAGAAACAGGCGTGATTTACTTTTTTTTTTGTTGAGTTGATGCTGGAAAAGGTAGAATTGGTCAATTAATTGGTATTTCATTTTTTATTGTGGAATTCATCTGTAATTGGCTTGCTGCCTTGCAGTATGAATATGAAGAAAAAATGTGTGTTTTCTTATAATTGGTGTAAGAGGAAGAATGTTATGTCTTTTTTTCTTTGAACATAATGGCAAACAGAATACTTACAACTAATGTTGTTGTTTTTATTGGGTTATACTTTTTGAAATAGTTATGTCTATATTTTTATTGAATGAACAAAAGGCTAGAAAAATAAACATTGATAGTAAAATGCATGATAAGTGGGAATCATCGCGACGATGACGACGACGACGACGCGTCGTCGGTCGTTGCGTTGTTTTTTTGTTTTTTTGTCTTGTTAAGTGTAAGGCGTCTTGACGACTGTGCTAGGAGCCAAAGCGAGTCAATCGTTATTCGGTTCGTTTTCTTGATGTATTTTCGTGACATTAAAAATCAAATTGCATCGAGTGTGTGAAGTTAGCCCCCCTCTTTTCGAAATTCCAATTTTTGAAAGTTGTTCCAGGTTGTTCCCGGTTTGTTCCGGATAGCTCCAAAATTTTTTCGAAAAATATTCATAAATGGGGGCTTTTGACCCCAGGCCAAAAACCTTTTTTGACCTAGCCCCCCTTTTTTCGAAATTTGAAATTTTGAAAACTGTTCCGGGTTGTAAAAGTTGTTCCTAACATTGTTCCAAATTTTTGGACCTCTAACTTCGATATATCGTTAAGTAAGGTTATAGCCAAATTTTGAAAAAAAAATTTTTTTTTCGATAGTTAAAGTTGTTCCAACTATTGCGCCAAAGAATTGGAATTAAAGCACTTTCGGATTTCAAGTTATGAATTTTCGAAAAAAAATTTCAAAAACTGAAATAATTTTTTTTTGGAAATTTTTATTTCAGTTTTGATTCTTGCAATCGATAAAATCATTTAATGCGCAACTTTGAACAAAATTTGAAAGGCACGAAAAAGTACTCCACTAAGAAAATAGTTTTTGAAAATGTTTTTGTCCTTTTTCGAAATTTCAAAAATTTCCAGAATTTCGTGGGTCCAAGAAATCAAAAATTTTGAAGTTGTTAGGAACAACTTTTACAACCCGGAACAATTTTCAAAATTTCAAATTTCGAAAAAAGGAGGACTATAGGTCAAAAACTGTTTTTGGCGTCTTAAACCCCCATTTTTGAATATTTTTCGAAAAAAAATTGGAACAATCCGGAACAAACCGGGAACAACCTGGAACAACTTTCAAAAATTGGAATTTCGGAAAAAAAGGGGGCTAACCTCACACACTCGATGCAATCTGGTTTTTAATGTCACGAAAATACATCAAGAAAACGAACCGAATAACGATTGACTCGCTTTGGCTCCTAGCACAGTCGTCAATACGCCTTACACTTACACCTTACACAAGGCAAAAAACCAAAATCAACGCAAACCAATTACAAACGAAATTAATTAGCTCAATAAAAGCACAAACAAGAATACGCGTCGTCGTCGTCGTCGTCGTCGTCGTCGTCGTCGTCGCCGCCGTCGTCGTCGTTCATATCTTCAAAGAAAAAAAAACTTGAATGCTTCCTCTGCTCTCACACCAAGTATAAGCGCACACACATTTTTTTTCGCATACTGCAAGGCAGCAATGAAATGAATTCCACAACAAAAAATGAAGTTCAGAAATTAATTTTGCTTCTTCAGCAGCAACTCAACAAGAAAAAAGTTACGTCACGCCTATTTTATTAAGAACACAAAGAAAAGTATGCGCCAAAGGCTTAGCTATTAAAAACAAACAAACAAAAAAGAAGTGCCTCAACCAATCAAAAATCGTCAGGAAATAAGAAAAGCTTTACAAAAAAAAGTTTGAATTTCAAAAGAACTTCCATCCACATTTTATAGCAAAAGATAGCAAAAAATGAAACCACTGTGGATTCTAGCAAATATGACAACCATAATTGCCATAATTATATCTGGTACGACCTGTCCGGGTACGGCCTGTCCTGACACCCAGTACTACATTTCATCACAATTCATTTTCAAAACAGAACGAATTCATTTTCATAATAAGCTTCATTTGTATCGCCAAAAAGTATGCATCACTTAAATATGTATAGTTTCAGGCTACATGTTATTATTTCTTTTTGCTGTCAGTGTTGCCGCAAGTGCAGTTTGTCTACATTCGTCCTATAAGCAAACATTTTAATTTTGACATTATATTGTAGATTTCTTCAAATAATTTAATGACAACACTTTTGACACATTTTCTCTTTGAATGTTGTTTCAAACACTTTTTGATTGGACAAAAAAAAGAGTAATTATAAGAGGAAAAAAACTTATTTGTGCCTTTTGTGTTGAGGCAGGGCAAGGGAATGAAATTGCAAAGTATAGTGTGGCTGTGTGTGGCCTGTGGCGTTTGTTTTTTATTTTTTTTTAGTAACATTGACTGGATTTCACTGTAGCTTTTTATCGGGAGTAAAACTTGGAATGTTAATACCTCTTTTTCCAACTCAGAGGGAGCTGTATTAATTTTTTTAAATAATTTAATATGGCAAATGTCAAAATTTGTCAATTTGTTTTATGAAAACATTTGAATTCAAATCAAATCTTTTTTTTGATATTTTGATTTCCTTACTTAACTTGATAGTCACAAAAACACACCTATTGTTATTATTATTGTTCCTCATTAATTAGACAGAGTATTTAAATGGTGTAGGTATATTTGTCGGGATGCTGTATGTATGTAAAAAGGTTGGTGGGTTCGTCAGTACAAGGTTCAGTTGCGCTCTCATTTTACTTATGAGACATCTATATTTATTAGGAAAACTGAGAAATGAACTGAAAACTAATGGGAAATTCATGAGTTTCAGTTTCAATTTAAACAGTTTGACTGAAAGCTTTACTGATTGCTCAACTGAAACTGAAACAGAAATGGTGGTTTAAATGGGGCTTAGTAATCAAAAGGAAAAGAAGATTTCATATTTTTATTCAGAACCTGTCAATAAAATAATATTATTAATCAAAAGGAAAATTTGAAAACGAATTTTATTTTAACTATTGTTGCTTTTTCTGGCACAAGAACTCCCTCTTTCAAGCTGATATGAAAATTTGCAATCATTTTACTTTGTTATCAACTGAAAACAATAAAAACAATCAGTGTTACCACATGGACTCTATAGAGTGAAAATGGACTCGTTTGTTTTTCCTTGGCTCGGGGACTCGTTTTTATAACGTTTGACTATTATTTTGCAAAACACAAATAAGTATGTTAAAAATTTGAAACAAAATGATTTCTGAAAGTATTTAATTTTTTTTTACGTGGACTCGTTTTGTTTTGTAAATGACTCGTTTTTCAAGCATCTTGGACTCGAACATATTTTTCCCTGCGGTAACACTGAAAACAATGCTAAATATAAATACCTACAAAATCAACACAAAAATAGATCTCAATGTTCTCATCCAGCCAACCAACCAGGAACCAGAAAAACTTCATCCGTGAGAAAATTCATTTGTTTCCTCTCACCATTTAAGAAATTCATTTTTTTTTGCTTGAGAAATGTCAAAAATTATTTCAACCCTCTCAGAGAATTTTTATTTTTCTGTGTCTCTCTTATTGAAAATGATCTTCTACACTCCGATACCTAGTCGCAGGCACAGGCAAGTATTTTATTGAGTGTCATATCTTTCTGTCTTGTGAATATAATATTTGGATGTATTTTGCGTGCATATGATAACATACATATATGTTCAAATTTTACAAAGTTAACGGCCAGTTTCACTAAGCACTTTTAAACATTTGTTGCGGACGTCGGCGTCGGTGACCTCTTCTTCGTCGTCAACGCCTTCGTCAACTAAATCGGGTCCGGTTCCTGCCTGCCATCGACGGTTTTGGTAGTCCTCCGCCTGAGAATAGGCATCACTGTCGCGGGAGCGGTCGTAGCCCAAATTTTATTGTTGTAATCGCTGAAGTTTGCGAGTACACACCTGGGCCAGGCTTGAGATTAAAACTTTTGAATATTAATTGGAAAACTTCTTCTCAAACATCACATCAAATTTTAAGCAGCAATGGAAATTTTCTCGCGTTAATTTCTTTTTTTTCTTAATAATCCCACACGAGTTTTACGGATTAGCAAATTTTATCCGGTCAACGATGTCATTTCGCGTTCGGATTGGATGGGTTAGTTAGCAAAAGCGTTTTTTTGGGCTTTTTGGAATATAAATAACTTTTATCTGAATTTTCGTTCGTATTTTTTTTATTTGAAACGGCCTTGCAAAATGATGCAAAAATAAAAATAAAAAGTATTTTGTTAAACTTTTTCGAAAGGGGCGAGCTACAAACGTCGTTTTTGTGTGTCTAGCTGTCACTCATAGAGGCCCCAGATTCAGAAAAGAAGTTGAGCTTGAGGAAAAAGAATCAATTTTGGAGAACGAAAAAAAAAACAGATTGCTCCCAGATCATGCAGATATTTTCTTTGGTCTGTCAAACCAAAAAGAAAATATTTCTATGAAAATGTCTCAAGATGGCACCATCATCGAATGTAAGCTTGCAACTACTCCCCAAATGCAGACTAACAGCCTGGTTCTCCCCATCATCACTGATACCTCACAAGTCTTAAGAAGAGGTGAAATTGATTTTGCGACTTTTTCCACCAAAGTCACAACTGGTGAAAATCACAAAAACAATCGAAATTGTGATCTCCTTCAGAGCAGGTCCTAGCTAGCAAATTATTTTAGATTTGACAGTTTGTAGAGCTGAGTTGTTGTTTGACAAATATGAAATCTTTAAATTTTTTTTTTTTAACGAGAAGCTGATGACATTTCCATGTTCACCTTAGCTGTGGCGAGTTTTGTAGTGACTTTAGTTGTGAGGATTATGGGAGAAACCGACAGATGCTATCGAATCACAATCAATCCTAGGATTGAAAAATAAAATAAAGTGTTCCCTTCGTGAGCACTGAACGTCACCATCAGATTCCCTTAGGGCTCCATCTGTCGGGGATTTTTGGTGAACTAGGGCTCACTTCACTTGTTGAGATGCAGATTGGTCCACGTCAGCGAAGGGAGAACTCCTCTTGGTCTCGTTCCTGATCTCACGACGTTGATCTTAGGCCGGTAACCCTAACCTTCATTTGGTGTGTGAAATTTTTTGGTTTGGCACGCTGCCACAAAAATACAAAATTTAAAGATAGAAAAAAAAGAAAAGTTTTAATAGAAAAAGTAAAGAAGAATATAAAACAAAAAAAAGTATGTTAGCAACCATCAACCAAGCATCACTTCCCAAAAAGGCTTTGATTTCCTGTGGCCTATCCTTGCCGAAAAATTGGATATTATAGGGTAATTTTCCGGCGGTCCCAGAAATCGTTCCAAGTACTGGGCCGCCGCAACCTTTTTGTATACCCAAAACGTCGTGTGTCCTAGTGCGTATCCGGCAGTGCGAACGCAACACCGGAGTAGAGACGACCGGTTTGCGGTTGCGTCAACTGACCAAGTCCAGAATTGGATAAACGTAGACAACAAAAAAGTCCGTGAGTCACAACCGTAATAAGTAGAAAAATAGCGAAGAAAAAAAAGAAGAAAACAAGAAAAGAAGAAAAGAAGAACCGAAGAAAGGAAGAAAAGAAGAAAAAATATAGTGAAAGAATTTGTTGTGTGTTTGTATGTCTTAGTTTTAAGTTTAGTTTCCAAAAATAGAAAACCCCTTGAAGTTGGTCATTTACTTACTTAATTTTACTTTTAATTTCACCCTTGTGAACAAAACGATAATTTTTTTTGGAAACGGTTGGATTAGTTAAAACCAAAAAAAAAAAAAATGTGAATAAAATTGGCATTTCCGAATGTGTGAAAACAAACCAAAAAGAATATTGCGAACTTTGTCTTTTCCTGTTTCACCCGAGTGAAACAATGAATGTTTAGACTTTTGCAGGGGTGCCGAAGGTGGCGGAAGGTTTCCGGGATGAAGGGATGAACTGAACCCGAGCATCAGTCCTCCTTGGGGGAATCCAAACATGGCCACGGATTCCTACGGTTGGGTGGGTATGGCCTCGCTGCGAAACCATCTGCAGCGCCCTGACGTGACAATAGTCCGTCCGTTATTTTGGTTTTATGTTTTGATTTTTTTTTTGGCCTGATCTGTGTTTTTGTTTGCAGGTGAGGTTAAGTTTCGGGGGCAAGATCCCCCCCGTCCAACGAGCTAAGCAAGTGCATCGCTAGCAGGCCACGTCCTCGGAACTTAACATTCCAACCCCTCCTATTCCAACTATTCCTTTTCCTACTTCCTTCCTCTTCCTAAATCCTTCCTCTCACAAAATCCTAAGGCCTCCCTCCTCTTGCCTCGCAACACATTTAACAAGCTTTCAAACCGTAAAATGAGTTTTTTTGGTTTCACCAAGCGATTTTAAAGTAAACAAGCTTTTTAACTAAATGCCCATTTTGAGTTCGTTAAATTTTAAAAGTGTCATTGAATATTTTAAAAAGTGAATATAATGTTTTCTCTTTTTTTCTCACACAATTTTCACAAGGATGTCAATTTTTACAAAAATTGACCTAAAATTTCCAAGTTTATGTTGGTGAAACTCAAAAGATTTAAGAGTTTGCTAAAAGTGTTTTTAGTGTTTGTTTATGAAATTGGGCATAAGTGTTCTTTTAATATCACTTCTTCATTTTCTGAGTTGCATTGGTATAAGAGAATACTTTTTAATTAATTTTGTTCGCGTTTTGAAACAAGAAGTCTCGAAATCCTCACGGAAATCGTATTCTATATAAAACATCTTAAAATATTCCCTTACAAATGAAAAGGGAATACCACTTTTTAAAATATTCAATGACACTTCTAAAATTTAATGAACTCAAAATGGGAATTTAGTTAAAAAGCTTGTTTACTTAAAAAACGCTTGGTGAAACCAAAACAACTCATTTTACGGTTTGAAAGCTTGTTAAATGTTTAAAAGTGCTTAGTGAAACTGGCCGTTAACTTTGTAAAATTTGAACATATGTGTATGTTATCATATGACACTCAATAAAATACTTGCCTGTGCCTGCGACTAGGTATCGGAGTGTAGAAGATCATTTTCAATGAGAGAGACACAGAAAAATAAAAATTCTATGAGAGGGTTGAAATAATTTTTGACATTTCTCAAATCTCAAAAAAATGAATTTCTTAAATGGTGAGAGGAAACAAATGAATTTTCTCACGGATGAAGTTTTTCTGGTTCCTGGTTGGTTGGCTGGATGAGAACATTGAGAAAGGGATGCCATTCTAGCGACTTTGTCGCTAGATCTAGCGACATTTCAACTTCTTCCGCGACAAAAAATATTTTGATGTCGCTAGATTATTTCTAGCGACTTTTCTAGCGACTTTTGAAGCCAAGCATTTATGAGTTGTGAAACGTAAATACTTACTATTTTTATTTTATAACAGCACCGGTAATTGTACAGTACATCCCTGGCATTTAAATTAATTTGACATTTTTGTAATTCCATTTCCAATACTGGAAATGGAAACAAATTCACCACACCACACACACACACACAATAAATCGTATGCGAAATGTAAGTGCGAGTTAGCGCAATACTGTTTTAAGCAATCCATCTGTTTCAAATTTATTTTTCATGTTGATGGAATAGATTATTTCTATTGAATTCCAATAAGTTTGTTTGTTAAATAACTTTGAATTAAAAAAAAAAATAAAGTTATTCAAAAATAAATTTTTGTTTACCTTTATCTTACAATTTTTTTCTAGCGACTTCTAGCGACTTTTTGTCTCCAGAATTTCAGCCAATCTAGCGACTTTTAGGGGTTGGCCTAGCGACTTTTCATTTGAGCTTGTGGCAACGCTGATTGAGATCTATTTTTGTGTTGATTTTGTAGGTATTTATTTTTATATTTAGCATTGTTTTCAGTGTTACCGCAGGGAAAAATATGTTCGAGTCCAAGATGCTTGAAAAACGAGTCATTTACAAAACAAAACGAGTCCACGTAAAAAAAAAAATTAAATACTTTCAGAAATCATTTTGTTTTAAATTTTTAACATACTTATTTTGTGTTTTGCAAAATAATAGTCAAACGTTATAAAAACGAGTCCCCGAGCCAAGGAAAAACAAACGAGTCCATTTTCACTCTATAGAGTCCATGTGGTAACACTGATTGTTTTTATTGTTTTCAGTTGATAACAAAGGAAAATGATTGCAAATTTTCATATCAGCTTGAAAGAGGGAGTTCTTGTGCCAGAAAAAGCAACAATAGTTAAAATAAAATTCGTTTTCAAATTTTCCTTTTGATTAATAATATTATTTTATTGACAGGTTCTAAATAAAAATATGAAATCTTCTTTTCCTTTTGATTACTAAGCCCCATTTAAACCACCATTTCTGTTTCAGTTTCAGTTGAGCAATCAGTAATGGTGGATTTACATGTAATCTTCGACGTCTGCATCTGCAAATTCGCAGAAAAGTAAAGCGGGGGATCTATACGACATAACACGAAAGAGTGAAAGAGTACACATATATTTACCCATTTTTACTTGCTATAATTTTTAAAGCTCGGTGACAGATGATGTCAAAGTCATATCAAATCGAATTTTGAAACTTCTAAACAATTTAATTTTTTCTTCTCGTTGTTTTTTTTTTTAATAATCGAATATGGAAGAGTCTTACGACAAAAAAAGAAAAATATTGAGCTTGGTTTTGGCCTCTTTAATATTTGAGGATCCACCAGAAGAACCAAAAAAAAAAAAAAAAATTATTTTTCTAGAATCAAGTATTTTCAAATTGTTAAAATGCATAATCAAATTGACGTCATCGATGCTCTGCATAAAATGGTCATAAAGCTTGTAGCGTGTCTTGCGCTTGTTGTCACCTTTCAGCGGGGATTGTATCATGTTTTCCGTAAAGGTATCCAATCCTTCAAAGTTCTAAGTGGACAGAAAATAAATTAAACGAAAACAATTATAGCTTTGCAAAACTCACTGAATATTCATTCAAAACGAAGGGACACTCAATCAGACACTTATGAAACAACGCCGGATTCTTGCTCACACTGAATTCCATAAAGAAAGCCATTGCCCTGTCCGATAAGTTTTGGTTCTCATCCAAAATCACTCCCAACATTGCCAAAAGCAGCGAACCACGCAGTTTCAATTGATCTTGTAGCACGAGCGAAGCGAAACTCTTGAATGTCTCCAGACGATTGATCAAATACGGCGACGAGAGTTTCTCCAAAATGCACTCCAATATAGTCTCTACGATTTGGGTGTGTTTCTTGCAGAGATCGGACACAGCAACTAGGATCGTATTAACAATCGATGGACGATCGATTGCTTTGAGGATCTTGCCATAGAGACGACAGGTTCGTTCGGCGATTATCGAGACTAGGATCGTATTAACAATCGATGGACGATCGATTGCTTTGAGGATCTTGCCATAGAGACGACAGGTTCGTTCGGCGATTATCGAGACTCGAATTGAGAAACGACCCGATATCAAAATCATTGAATTAAAGATTCGGTCGTTGTCCGTTTCCAGTTCGGATTCGGGCAGATCGATACAAGCCATTATGTACCTGTGGATGAAAGAAATAATGACCGGGTGTGGGCGTTGTTTGATTTCCAAATTAGCTTCCGAATAGGAATACAAATGCGACATGTAGACTGAACGGTTTTCAGGAAAGTTCGACATCACGATGAGCAGTTTTTCCTCAAGGTAGTTGTGGGGCTCAATAATCCATTCCTGAGATGGCGCTTGATCGGTTGTTTGAGTGGGTGTGGAACGAATTTTATTGGCTCGCGATCGATGATCGATTGTGCTGAGGAAGTCGAAATTTTCGCCGATTACTTGGGGAATAATCATGCCTGATTTGATGGTGTTCAATAAATGCTTGAAGACGTTGTTCAAGGCTGAGTAGCTGGAATCTTTGGCACAGGTATTATGAGAACTTCGAGGGCGATAAGGAGATTTTGCTCATTGTTCCACTCTTTTGACTGAAAAGGAATCAGTTGTGGTACTTTGTTTGTTGTTTTTGTATTATTTGCTTGCTTACCGAATGATAGGATATAAAGCAGTGAATAAGAGAATCGGGCTCCTTGCTCTTAATTTTACCGCAAATGAAATTTAGAAGGATCCACGCTTCAGTGGAATTGGAAGTCAGGATGTGAGATTCAATTGTGCTGATTATTTGTTGACTGAAATAAGGATACGTTTAGGTAGTGTGAATGTGTTAGAATTTGCGATGCTCACTTAATCATTTGTGTTTTCAGAGCCATGTGAAAACTGTTCTGCAAGTAAAGTCTCGATTGCGTGATGAGAAGAGTCCGAATAATCACCCAAGGCGTGAAATGCTCAGCTTTATTGGTTTGGTCATTGCTCTTAATGTTCAACAGAACTCTCTTCCTGAAACACTTCAAAACAGTAACAGCAAGAATTCAATAAGTACAATAACTTAATTTACCTATTGGCATTGCTATGGTTAGGGAATTTGGGAAACAATGCACAAACCAAAGCTGCTTCTGCTTCAGGACTTTTGGAAAGTGTATAGCGACCGGCAAAAAACAGCTGATTGTTTTGACAGGCCAACAACAAAAAATTATGGTGCAGATGAAAAAATTATGGTGCAGATGAAAACGCTATAAAAAAGATGAACATGTTCGTCTTCACCATAATTTTCTTCTGCATGAGTTGAACTTCCTATAATCTTCATCCGTGCAGACGTCTGCATTTTGGTCTTACCTCTCTATTACACTAGTATGAGTTTTGTATCTTGCATCATGCCATCATCTGCAAAAATAGAGGATGCAAGATACAAAACTCATACTAGTGTAATAGAGAGGTAAGACCAAAATGCAGACGTCTGCACGGATGAAGATTATAGGAAGTTCAACTCATGCAGAAGAAAATTATGGTGAAGACGAACATGTTCATCTTTTTTATAGCGTTTTCATCTGCACGATAATTTTTCATCTGCACCATAATTTTTTGTTGTTGGCTTTCATATGACATTAGGTCTGTTTGCTTACAGCAACAAACTGCAACGAAGTACAACAAAGTAAAACGTTTGTACATTTTCTGTTTGTTTACTCGAATTAGTTGAAAAGAAAAGAGAAATCGAGAGAGCAAAAAATTTCCCCTCCAGAGAAAATGTTTCAACTTTTTGCAACAGAAATTTCTTGTTGCAATTCGTTTTTAAATGAATCTTGTTCTTCGAATTTAAATTTTAATTGAAACGGTTTGCCGAAATTCGGAAAGAACATGCTTTGTGCTCATCATTTTTGTTAAAAATGTATTTATTAAGGACTTGATACGCAAACCAAAGAAAAAGCGTTAATGCTTGGTTCCAATAATTCTTTTGTCCTGACGGAAGATAAATATATACTTCTCCGATTTTTTTACAAAGCTGATCGACGAAAAGTATATAAGTCGGAATGTGCATTTTTAATTCAAAATCGGTATACTGACGAATCACTTATTCAAAGTAGTATTCTACACAGTTCGTCATCATTGTCCTCAGGAATGTTAAACAGTTACGAGCCAAAACTGCACCTTAGTATAAAGTATAATTCTAACCAAACAGACCTTTTGACATCATCTGTCACCGAGCTTTAAAAATTATAGCAAGTAAAAATGGGTAGGTATATGTGTACTCTTTCACTCTTTCGTGTTATGTCGTATAGCTCCCCCGCTTTACTTTTCTGCGAATTTGCAGATGCAGACGTCGAAGATTACATGTAAATCCACCATAAAGCTTTCAGTCAAACTGTTTAAATTGAAACTGAAACTCATGAATTTCCCATTAGTTTTCAGTTCATTTCTCAGTTTTCCTAATAAATATAGATATCTCACAAGTAAAATGAAAGCTCAACTGAACCTCGATTTGACCAACCCAAACCCACCAACCTATTTACATACATACAGCATCCCGACAAATATACGATACCTACACCATTTAAATACTCTGCATTGTTTTCTTCAACACATGTTTGAAAATGTAATTTATTTAAGGAGTTAGATCTTTAAAAAATCAAGCAAATAAATATTAACTATTTTATGAGCAAAATCAAAAAATCTTTCATTATTGCCTTCAGTGAATTAATTCACTTAACCTCAAAACACAAAACAATAATAAGGACAAAAAGAAACAACAACACTTTGACAGTTGTCATGATTCTGTTTTAGGTTACTCTTCCTCAAAAGCAAGTACAGAAAATCCTGTTCTTTTTTACGCTAACCTACGCTAAACTGTTCTAGAAAAAGTCATTGAACAGCAAACTAGACTGTTCTAGAACACTCTAGCACAGAAAAAGTGTCATTGAACAGGAAAATGTTGTACTTTTCTGTCCAATACAGTCCAGCACAGACTCATTGAACAGACTTAAAATAAACCTTTTTTTGATAATGAACGTTTGTGATGAAAAGTAGTACTGTGATGAGCTGTATGTTGTGATGAAAAGTCGGAAGATGAAATGTAGGGAGATGAAGTGTACGGTGATGAACTGTTTTGTGATGAACTGTAGCCGACCCCATTGGAAGTGAAAATGACGTTTTCGAAGCTCCGGTCGACCGGCCTATAAATAGGACGTTCGACGCTTCAGTCTAGGCTTTTAAGTTTCGGTTTTCAAGTAGAACTGTTGTTCGAGTAGGTCGTGGTCGGATTTTGTTTTTTCTTCATACACGTTTTTTTCATCGTAAAAAGTAAAAAGGTAAGAATTCCTAACTTCTAAAAACTGTAGAAGTCGGTTCTCGTTGTGCCAATAAAAATAACTAAAAACGACTAATAGATTATCGTAATCTAAATCCCTGATGGGAAAAAAAAATAAAATCTGAAAAATCTGGTGCAAGCTGGATAAAACAAATTTTGGGGAAAAGTAAACTGCTCACACCTCAGTCGAACTCGGAAAAATACTGAAAAAAACAGTGAAAACGTTAATTAGAATCTTGAATCCCCCTGAATTCCACACAAAAAAAAAGAAGATAAAAATCCCTGAACCCCGCCGAAAAATTGAAAAACACACGCCGAAACTCGATAAACCAGCCACGAACAAAAAAAAAAAACCGAAGAAAACCGTAACAAGAAATCTAGAGAAAAGACTTAAAACCTCGAAAAATCTCGCAGAAAAAAAGAGAACAAAAAACTTAAGAAAAATGCAACAAAAAAAAAGAAACTAAGAAAATGAACCAAACAAATCTGAAATGAAAAAAAACCCCTTTTCTTACAAACAAAACTACATAGCTGGGCACCGTTAATCAAAAAGTTTACTTCGTTAATCGCTAATCCGTTAATTAAAAATTTAACTTCGTTAACACTTAAAACGTAAAATTTTAGAAAAATTAACGCAAGTTAACGTTAATCGTTAATCCGTTAACACGCCATAAAAATTTTATTTTCTAATAAAAATTGGAAGTTAAAAACAAGAAAAGACAAGTAAATTTTTACTTCCCAGAGGAAGTTATTGTAATGGGGCCGATTTTATGAATCTCCAATTTTTGCATATCTCCATGTATCGAGCTCACTAGAATCCGAATCAACAGGTTTTTATGATGATGTCTGTGTGTGTGTATGTGTGTTCGTATGTGCGTATGTGCGTATGTGCGGACGTGCGTTACGTTTTTTCAGCTCAACTATCTCGCGAACCACTCATCGTATAGTCATAAAGTTAGTCTCATTCGACGCAGTATTGTATTGTTAAGAGCTGATTAGCTGATTGAGCGAAATCCGCTTAGCGGTTTCTTAATGGCAATTAAAAATCTAACACAATCCTAATATAATGAAAATTATGATAATTTCTGCAATAATTTCAAAAATAGTGCAAAAAATCTTATAGTTAGTGTGAAAAAAAACAAAATTCAGGAGTATCATGGACTATATTTGATTACTAGCTGACCCACCAAACGCTGTTTTGCCATTTAATATTAATGTTCGGAAATACTAATCCGATTAGAAAAATGCTTTCACTAATAGAAAACTATACAATATTCAGGAGTAATATAGGCGAAACTCTTATTGATATGAACTTATGGAATTTAACTTTGAAAATAACGTGCGTGTACAACTACAACGGAACGCATCGGCTGGAAATTTCGCTCTGGGAAGTTAGTCGTGTGGACAACATGGGTCGCACTCATATTTTTTTTTAATATAGTAAATTATATTTTATAATAGTTTAAGTGTTAAAACAACAATTTATTCAGTCATGTATATGAATGTGATTGTTCCCCTTCATGAACATCAGCATGTTGAAATTCTCGAGGTTCTTTTCGGCTGAAGTATATCCTTGCCCGTGGAGAAGAGACGTTCAACAGCAGCGCTTGAGGGTATGGCAGTATTGTATTGGATAAACAGATTTGCCAATACTTGTTCCCCGAGGAATGCCGCTTCATTTAACGAGTCTTTTGACATCAAATCTAGCCCCGTTTTTCCGAAACTTTGAGCTTTACTTCTTAATGATTTGTTGTTCTTAGGTTTTTCTGAAGATTGAGTAACAGAGTTGAAAAAGTCATCCTCATCATCATCGTTGTCAACCGCGTTGCTGCCTCCGCCACTTACACTCTCTACGTCCTTTGATATTTCGATAGCTTCTTCTTGTAGCGCTTCTTCTACCTTTTTTCCCATGCATTTTTTCACTGCATCTACACGACTGTCAGTGGCATATTATCCTTAAGGCAAACTAGGCACGTGCCTAGGGACGCGCCAAAAAAGGGGCGCGCGGGCGCAGTAATTTTTACAAGTTAGTGGCAAATAATGCAAAATAATAATAATGTTCTACGTGGTTGTTTAAGTAACAAACTTGTGAACTCGAAGTGCACTTGCATCTTTTGTTAAAATAAAAATCGGTCCTGAGCAATTGCTCTTACAGTACAGACTACAGAGTCACTTCGGTTTGCCAACTCGGAAATCGACTTAGCCTTCTTCTAATTTTGTAAGCGTTTTTGAATAGGTATTGATTTTAATTGAGGGAACCTACAATTTAACGCCGATTCCGAACGGCAAAGTTGAGACGCACTTTTTCATGACACTCTTGGAAGTTTTGTCAGTTCTTCGCAAGAGGCAATACCTGTGAAAGATGAAATAAAAACTTTATGGGCACGAGTAGGACTCGAACCCACGACGTTCTGCTTAGCAGTCAACGCACCTAACCACTAAGCGGTGCAGGGAAATTACTCCACGGGAATCTGCTCCACATGGGAATTTACTCCACTCAAAGTGGGAATTTGCTCCACTTTTTAAAGTGGAATAAATTCCCCCCGCAAGTGGGAAATAACTGCACAATTTTTTTGGTGGAATTATTTCCCAGCATGAAACTGAGCTCTACAGGTTTTTACGAGGAATGTTAGTAATTATAATGCAATCAATTTATGTGATTAATTCAACCAATTTAACAATTATTTATATTTCCGCACAGTCTAACTATGGTGGAACATAAGTGCCGAATTCTATTTTGGGACTACAAACCCACTATGGTGGGTCATTAGTCCTGAAATTAATTTCGGGGTTTCTTCGTGATAAGTTTTAAACATTTTGTAAATCAATAAATTGAGTGGACAGTTTGAACATATTTTCAAGGTTTACATACCACATGCTGTAAGTCTATGTGACGTTAAGGAAACTCTTCCCCATGAAAACTTTCTTCTGAACTTCGGTGTTCGTAAGAGTAGGGCATTCTACAAGCACACTGTACTTGAACCCAGTTTCATCTTATTGCATCTTTTTGTCACCTAAAATAACTGAGCTGTTTACAGCTCCATCAGAAAGACATTTTCGTATTGATGGGATGTTCAGTTTTCTTGCATCATGTGGATGCAGACGTAAGTACTATTTTTGCGGTACTAAATGATTTGGTGAACTAGAACCCTTAAGTATGCAACATAATTTAATAACGAACAGCAATTTGAATTTGAAATTATCGATTTTTTTTGGTTTAAAAAAAAACCTCAGGTTGAATATATTTGACTCTCGTTTCAATTAATACGTTTTTCTGAATTACATTTTGATATGATAAAAACTATAAAGTTCTGGAAATATTATTTGTAGTTAAAGATTTTTTTTTAATTTGAATAATTGAAATTTTTGAAGGTTGACCGCTAAATATGCAATGAATACCATTGTAAAAATATGCAACGAATATTTAAAGTTATGAAAATACCGACTGTTGATCATTTAAATATCCCTTTTGGTGTCAGGACAGGCCGTACCCGGACAGGTCGTAACAGATATAATTATGGCAATTATGGTTGTCATATTTGCTAGAATCCACAGTGGTTTCATTTTTTGCTATCTTTTGCTATAAAATGTGGATGGAAGCTTTTTTGGAATTCAAATTATTATTGTAAAGCTTTTCTTATTTCTTGACGATTTTCGATTGGTTGAGGCACTGCTCTTTTGCTTGTGTGTTTTCAATAGCTAAGCCTTTGGCGCATATTTTTCCTTGTGTTCCTATAGAAACAGGCGTGATTTACTTTTTTTTTGTTGAGTTGATGCTGGAAAAGGTACAATTGGTCAATTAATTTAGGTATTTCATTTTTTATTGTGGAATTCATCTGTAATTGGCTTGCTGCCTTGCAGTATGAATATGAAGAAAAAATGTGTGTTTTCTTATAATTGGTGTAAGAGAAAGAATGTTATGTCTTTTTTTCTTTGAACATAATGGCAAACAGAATACTTACAACAAATGTTGTTGTTTTTATTGGGTTATACTTTTTGAAATAGTTATGTCTATATTTTTATTGAATGAACAAAAGGCTAGAAAAATCAACATTGATAGTAAAATGCATGATAAGTGGGAATCGTCGCTGCCTTGATCGAGTTCATACTGTATTCTTGTTTGTGGTTTTATTGAGCTAATGAATTTGGTTTTTAATCGGTTTGCGTTGAATTTTTTTGCCATCTTTCGTTTAAGGCGTGTTTGATGACTGTGTTAGGAGCCAAAGTGATTCAATCGATAATATACATAATTTACATTTTCGTTTTCTTGATGTATTTTCGGGACATGAAAAATAAAATTGCATTAGGAAAATAAATTAAATTAATTTTATTTTTATACCGATTGCACTCAATGGACTTTTGAATTGAAAGTGCTCTGGGTCTGTTTGCGTATCTGTTTTAGTAAGATAAAACTATAAACAAAAATTTAATGACATTGATAACATGAAGCAAATCAAGTACCTACAAAGGTATATATGAACATAAGTTAGGTAAATATTTCTCATATTCTATTTCCTACGTCATTAACAGAAACCAAAACTTTCTCCAAATTTGAAGAAAGATGTGAATAAAAGGAAACAGATAAGATTGTTTTTATTTTATTTATTTATTAATGAATTTTGCTCATAACACGTATGTATGTGAATTTTTTAACCCAAAATCAAATACATCAGTACAGCCGTTGCCAAGCTTTACCGAGACTTACGAACAGCAATTAATTTTTATATAAGTATAAACAGGAAATATCTGAGGTTTATTACTTAGTCTAACTGTGGAGAACGTCACGTTGACGTAACCTCTTTGTCACATCTTGTCACGCTCAGCATGACCCCTCCCCCACTCCTAAGAACTAACGTTTTGTATGGACGGCCACTAGTTCGGGCGTCCCAGTCGTGGGCATTTCTTACTTGCGACATATAGAATACAAATATATGGCAAGTATTGAATTCGTAAAAAAGTTGCGATGTTGATGAGATATGACATTACGATGATAGAGAAGTCGAAAAAATCGGTCCGGTGATTCCGTCCGTCTGTCTGTAAACGCACCTACAGTGCCTTAACCACCGATTGGCTTCAAACTTGAAAATTAGAGGTTTGACCCAAAACGCATGGCTTTTTTTTTTTTTTTTTTAGATCAATATTTAGAGTAGCCACCATACAATTTTTTTGGCCGAAAACCAAAAGTTTCAGTTTTTCTAAAATGGCTCCTTCGATTTTTTTCAAACTTCCTCGAATCTGTTTTTTAAACACTAATGTTTGTTATGTAATAAAATTATTTTTGTATTGCTCCAAAACGGTACCTTTCATAGAACCATTTTTTTGTTATAAGATTTTCTCGAAAAATTAAAGTGCGATCAGCGTATTTTTTTATGAAAGAACGTATATACTGCCCAAATAATATTTTGTTTTCAAAAAAATTTCAAACATTTTTTTTGTTTTATTTAAATATTTTTTTAACGTTTTTTTTTTCAAAATTCTGTATCTCAATAAAGGACCAACATTAGAAATCGAAATTTACTTATAATATACATTATA
This sequence comes from Sphaerophoria taeniata, assembly GCA_943590905.1. NCBI lineage: Eukaryota > Metazoa > Arthropoda > Insecta > Diptera > Syrphidae > Sphaerophoria > Sphaerophoria taeniata. The sequence goes on from OX016540.1 coordinate 26,107,942, forward strand.
TTACATGTTCTTGTTCCATACCCAAATTAATTTGAAGACGTTTTCGAAAAATTTTAAAAGTAAAAAATGTATTTAAAAAAACGCTGCTAGGATTTTGTTGTGTCGTTAGTTTTTATATCATCTTTCATGGACACTGTCTCTTGCAAAGAACTAACAAAACTTCCAAGAGTATCAACCTGAGTAACAACGGAATTGGCGTTAAATTGTAGGTCCCTTCAATACTTCACACGCACCCAGAAAATTGTTGATGAATGATTATCCACTTAGGCTTCGGCACTTCAAGAACTGTCACGCAACTCTCTTAATTTTTTAAATAATTTGGAATACAGGAGCAAGTTTGTACGACACAGTTGCCCCCATTTATGAATATTTTTCGAAAAAAACTTGGAGCTATCCGGAACAAACCGGGAACAACCTGGAACAACTTTCAAAAATTGGAATTTCGAAAAGAGGGGGGGCTAACTTCACACACTCGATGCAATTTGATTTTTAATGTCACGAAAATACATCAAGAAAACGAACCGAATAACGATTGACTCGCTTTGGCTCCTAGCACAGTCGTCAAGACGCCTAACACTTAACAAGACAAAAAAACAAAAAAACAACGCAACGACCGACGACGCGTCGTCGTCGTCGTCGTCGTCGCGATGATTCCCACTTATCATGCATTTTACTATCAATGTTTATTTTTCTAGCCTTTTGTTCATTCAATAAAAATATAGACATAACTATTTCAAAAAGTATAACCCAATAAAAACAACAACATTTGTTGTAAGTATTCTGTTTGCCATTATGTTCAAAGAAAAAAAGACATAACATTCTTTCTCTTACACCAATTATAAGAAAACACACATTTTTTCTTCATATTCATACTGCAAGGCAGCAAGCCAATTACAGATGAATTCCACAATAAAAAATGAAATACCTAAATTAATTGACCAATTCTACCTTTTCCAGCATCAACTCAACAAAAAAAAAAAAAGTAAATCACGCCTGTTTCTATAGCAGCACAAGGAAAAATATGCGCCAAAGGCTTAGCTATTGAAAACACACAAGCAAAAGAGCAGTGCCTCAACCAATCAAAAATCGTCAAGAAATAAGAAAAGCTTTACAATAAAAATTTGAATTCCAAAAAAAGCTTCCATCCACATTTTATTCCACAAACTTTTTTAGGGTGGTGAAATTAGCTTGAAATAATGCTATAAAAACGATATAAATAGTTTCGTTACGACATGTCCAGGTACGTGCTGTCCGCGACCCTAAGTTTAGTCGAAGGTGGATGTGATGATATGCGAGGATGGACGACGGAAGACGAAGGAAACTTAAACTGAATTTTATAGTATGGATCATCGATGCCATTTTCTTTTGATTTTGAGATGTGATTTTTCCAATATGTGATTTGATGATGATTTGAGTTCGAAGAATTGTGTTTCGTTTGTAACGTAAGTAGGGTAGACTGGGTACGGTTGAAACAAAGGACGGTTGAAACAAATCAAATTTTCCAGGAATAGTAGGCGATACGCGAACGTTTGTCAAGAGCAAACGAAGCGAAAACATAGTGCTACAATCGTAAGTTTTCCTTTGCACGCTGCGCGTGGCAATCGTATGAGAGAGCACTTTTTTTATATTGGCAACCAAAAGTAAGAATTTATGTGCCGTTTTCTTTTTCAATAACTGAATTTCTATTTATGTAAGAATATTGTGTATTTGTTTATGTTATAAATGAAGAATGCATAACGTATCGCAGTGAATTGTTTCAACGTGTTTTTAATGTGACGATAGTTATATACAATTTTGTATTTAAAGAAGGGTTGGGTACGGTTGAAACATTTTTTTTGGGTACGGTTGAAACAAAATATTTACGTAGGAGCTCATATGTTTGCCACAATTGCGACTCGGAATATTCCGATTAATTAATTTTTTGTTTAAAAAACCACGATGAAATGAGGTTTTTGTTCAGTCTATTTTAAAATTATTATTTGTTTAAGTTTGTTTTGTTTTGTAAAGATGGATTATTTATTTATTTATTTTCGTTTTGTTTTGTTTTGTCAAGTGTTGATTTTTTGTGTTACGTTTTTTTTAAATAAATTATTATTAATCAAAAATTAATCACCTAATGGAATATGTGATAAACATTGTAAAACAATGTCAAAAATAAAAAATATGTTTATTATTTCATTCTGTTTCAACTGACCCCAGTCGCTGTTTCAACCGTCCTTGGTATGGGTACGGTTGCAACAAAAAAGATGTCTTTTTAAATTCCATATTTTTCATAAAATAATGCACGTAGGACTCAGAAGTTACTTTTCAGTTGTAGATGAAAACCCGCTTTTTTATTGAACATATCCACTTCATCGCTCGGTTTACAGAAATCAAAGTTATGGACAATAAAAGCGAAATTGTCTCAACCGTACCCAGTCTACCCTACGTAATGATGAAGTGATATCAAATTAGGGGTTGTTACAGAGTTTTGACAGGGGCGTAACATCCAAGGAGGTATCTTTATGATACTAGGGTGGGTATCCCCCGAGAGGCCCAACATCTAGCCCGCTCCTCTACTCACTCATGGGTTACACATTTTGGTGAATCGCTTAATCATTCAGGACGAATTAGGGCTTCATAAATTTATATGAACCCAACCTTCAATCAATTTTGGCATGATTTATACGTAACGAATGTTCAACTACTTAGGCAAGAACTCCCCCATCCGACGAGCTAGGACGCGCTAGAGCTAGCATGCCAAGCCTAAACTGTAGTTTGAACGCCCTTTCCTTCCACTGCCAGGATCAGCCTCCTGTCCCTATAAGCAGGTGGTTGTAATGGTGGTATAAGGGAGGAAAGGTTAGGACACGAAAACGGGGTGTGAAACAAGGCTTTGAGGAAACTATCCTCACTCAACATGTCTCTCTTCAATGGGTTGACTAGAATTCGTTTCGTGTCCCGACCGATAACACCGGGTTCCGTTATAAAATTAACGGTACTTTATTTTCTTCTCAATTTGCTTGTTCAGTGCTGCAATTCAATAAAAAAATAGTAAGAAGTCACTCCTATTGTAGGTTTTCTATAAAACGCATTTTTTCAGGTGCGGTTATACTTATGCAAGGCACTGTATTAGTACTAGCTGACCCGACAGACTTCGTACTGCCTCAATCGATATAAACTTTTGTAGCCCCCTACCATAACACCCGCTACCCTCTACCCGCTTCTCCAGTACCTCTACCCGCTACCCCGTTACACCCAGTTACCCTGTTACCCACTGCTACCCCACTACCCGGTACCCGATACTTACACACGCTACCCGCTGAATCGGTAATCGCTTTCTACTACCCGCTACCCCACTACTCTCTACACGCTATCCCGTTATACCCAATACTTCTAAACGCTATCTGCTACACCAGTAATTGCTACCCACTACCCGCTACCGACTACCCTGCTTCCCCACTAACCGGTACCCTGGCCCTAAGCATTTGGTGCCACTGGTACAAAAGTAGTGAGTCCTCATCCTCAACGGATATGCATAGGGTTGAAAAATATAAAATGCTATCAAAACATAGCGGTCGGTTACAACTAACATGATTCATGGCCCATGCGGTAATTTCAATCATTTATCGCCGTGTATGGCAGATGGAAAATGAACCAAAGGATTTCCTAAAGATTTTACTAACGATACGATCACAAATGTTGACGGATATCCAATATATCGTCGAAGGAATTCCGATAATGGTGGACAATTTACGAAAAGTATCAAAAACATCGACATTGATTATCGTTGGGTGGTGCCTTATTGTTATTCACCTCTGCTGATCAAAACATTTCAAGCTCATATTAATGTATTGTTTTGTAGTTCAGTGAAGAGCATCAAATATATTTGCAAGTACCTATGTGAATAAAGGCAGTGATATGGCATTGTTTGCTGTTTTAATGGTGAAAAACAGTTTAGTATGAACATGTATATTTATCTTTTATTACTTATCCTACTTTTCACAATAATACATCATCACTGTAATTTTTTTTATTTTTTCTGCAATCTATACGTTTTAACTATAATTATTATTATTTTGGAAATACCAGGCCAGGCAATGCTGAAACTGTTTCGGATGTTTGAAACACTTCGGCAGACTCAATAAACATCCCATGACCACGTCGCTATTTCCGAAGTTCCTTGGCCCGATTTTTTGGCTCGGATCTTGCCTAAATTTGCTTTGAAGAGGATTCGAAGAGCGTTCCATTTATTTCTAGCTTCAAAGCTATCGACATTTTGGATCCCAAGCTCCTCAGCAACTGGAATCCAGCACTCACATTTTATGTGAGCCAGCCTATCTTCACTGCATCCTCCATCCCAAAGCGCTGGTCGCTTTTGGACCGCTGAAATCAACGCTGATATTTCGGATTGTTTGGCCCAGGCGTATGCAATTTTCCTTTTGCGTTGCGCTTTTTTATTTTTTTGGGCTTCGTCTTGGGCAAGAGACTCCTGTCTTGGAGTAGCATCGTCTATTTCTTCGATCATAATCTGATAAAATTTTTATCAAAAGAAAGGGATATTATTTTAGAGATGTAAAAAAACCAGGGTCATTTTTTTTTTGTATTGCAAATCATGTCAAAGTGAGACAATGACACGGTATTTTATTCTGCCCCGTCAACGCTGGGACACGGTCATTGCGATGACACGCAGTCCTAAAACTCCGTCAACGCGTCCCAATGACGTTGACAGAGAGATTACACGGTCATCGAAAATAGTCAATGCGTTGACCCAAAAATGTGTGTCAACGCGAGTGTCATCGTACCCGTCAACGCAATGACACCAGTTTTCGTTGACGATCACACGACGTGACACTCTTGGGACAGATTGTGAAGTCATTTTTACGTCAGAGAGTCAACGCGTTGACCGATTTCGTTGACCGTGTAATCATAGATTAAGAAAAAAAATTTCGAGGAAGTTTAAAAAAAATCGTAGCAGCCGTTTTTGAGAAAATTGAAACTTTTGGTTTTGGCTAAATTTTGATCTTAAAAAAAAAATCAAAAAAACGACCAACGCGAATTCGCTCAAACCTCTAATTTTCAAGTTTTAATTCAATCGGACCTGTGGTTAAGGTTGTAGGTGCTGACGGAAAATCATCCATCCTGTCAAAATCAATAAAGTTCCTCCACTCTCTATAATTTTTTTTTTTGTTATGAGTGATTCTGATTTCTCTCTATTTTCACACGCAACGTCAAATGAAATTATTATTTGTGGAAAATATACTTGAAGAGAGTTTGACTGCGTAAAAAATTTAAATTTATTTTTTTGAAATATTATTGTTGTGTTTTCAGTATCAGGTAATTAAAAATCTCCTAATTGTATTCTTGTGATGGTTGAAGCATAATTACTTAGAACATGGACTACAAAAAGCTGGATGTACACCTAGATTCTTCTTCATCCGAGGACGAGATATCCTAACAATTGTGAATTGGATGACTTCGACAATTGTTTAATTCAATTCGATTCACTGCCGATTAATCATACTAGATCAGACATCTGTATCCCTGAAGAGCTTCTTGTTACAAAAACCCTTTCACCCGAAAACTTTCTAGTCAAGGACACAAGAAGAGACGATCCAAATAGGATAAAATCCTAGGTGCCCCTTCCGACCTTGAATCACTTTTTCGCTGTGAAACATGGTTGGCTGATGGTACATTCAAGGTGTGCCCTGAAATGTTTTATCAGCTCTAGGTTATCCATGGCTTCTTCCAAAATAAAGTGCTTCTTCTTATTTATTGCCTGCTCCCAAACAAAATGGAAGAAACATACAAAAGGGCTGTAGAATCTATAATTGCTTCAAGTGGTTTGGATAATATCAGGCTACTTAACGTAGTTATAGATTTTGAAAAAGCTTTTCGTCACATGTTTGCTTTGACGCAAATTAATGGATGTTTCTTCCATTTTGCGCAGGCAGTACGGTGAAAAATTCAGGCCATAGGAATGCAGCAGAGATATAGACAGAGCATATCATGCGTGTATTAAAAAGTTTGTCGCCCTATGTTTTTGTGAACCCGATGACATTTTTCACCGATACAATGCGTTGGCAGACGCATTTGTCAATGAATTCGAGGATTCTGAACAAAATCAAGAATTCCTTGAATACTTTGAAAATACATGGGTAGGACGCACAAGGCAATTTGCCAAGAACAAACAACAGCTTAGAATCTTGGCATAAAGTTTTTCAAAATTCCTTGCAAAGCCAGCACCCTAATATTTATAAGCTTATACACGCCCTTCAAATGGAACAAGTTAGAGCCAAAGCGATTTTGGAGAGGCTTAATGCGGGGGAAAATATTCCATTATACTCTCGCGTTGAATATAGGCAAGCAAATGAACAATTGCTAATTTGCTGAGAGTGAATGGCACGGAGAACTCACTGTAATCAAGCACCCTAAGAGTGAGAGGACGGGGAACTCACTATAATCTAGCACCCTTAGAGTGAGAGGCACGGGGAACTCACTATAATCTAACACCCTAAGAGTGAGAGGTACGGGGAACTCACTGTAATCTAGCACCCTAAGAGTGAGATGCACGGGGATCTCACTATAATCTAGCACCCTAAGAGTGAGAGGCACGGGGAACTCACTGTAATCAAGCACCCTAAGAGTGAGAGGCACGGGGACCTCACTATAATCAAGCACCCTTTCCCACTTTGAGGCAAGCTTTGACGTGGCGATGGGGCTTACGTGTTGATTTCTGTGAAGCTTAGAGCTATGTTGACTTAGGGCTACCCATGTCAAAAAGGTCTAAGTGGAGAAATTAAACGCAACAAATTACCTCAACGAAAACTGGTTAAAAGTTTGGAGAGAAAACTTGGGTGAATTGTATGGCTCAATTGCATAGGATGTATTTGTGGCGACTGATAAGGCGGTTTTTTAGCACGAATCTCGGAATATACAGTTGACATGAGGTTTTCGAATTTTATAGAACTTCCTTAAAATATGTTTTGAGAAAACTATAGTTGAAGAAGGAAACATCCAATTGTGTCGAAAAAAGTTTTTATCTTTAATTACAGTGGATTTCTTGAACGAAATGGAGAAATCAATATTTATGTAAATATATCATTTAATGCAAATAACAATGAAATGCATGACTATATTATTAGAACTTTCAAGACGTTGGCCAAATTACCTACAGATTGAGTATTCAGTACTAAACTTTTATGTTTTCTATAGAAAAAGGCCCACAAAACCGCATTTCAGTGCTTCCAATATCAAATATGCAAGAATTGGCGCAAGATTATCTGGTCATCATTGTGATTCAAGGTCAAGCAAGAGTGAATTGAACTACCTTAGTATCTGGTTCGATCAATATCAATTATTATCAATTATGAATTTATTTATCAAGGCAATAGCTCAACACATTAAGATACAGTATCTTATAAAATAGCGCAAGCTTCAATTTACATAGCAAATTATTTGAGATTTTAGATTTAATGTACATAATATTTACTTTGGTTTTATAAATTTAAATAATTCAAAAACAAGAAAAGAAATGAGAATTTAAGATAAAATAAATAAATAAATAAGTAATAAATAAATAAATAAACAAATAATTTAATAAATAAATAAATAAAATAAGAAAACATTGGTTTAATATACAAACATACAAAAACAAAGTTAAACAAAATCATTTCATCATCACTGGGTCTCAAGGTACTGCTTCAACCTTATCCTAAACAGCCTAATACATCCTATCTTACGAAGCGATATAGGAAGAGAATTCCACAAACGAACAGAAAAAACAAAGAACTGCCGATTAGATACCAAATATGTGCACCGAATTGGTGTCAAATTATGTGTTCGAATAGAGCGCGACATACAAAGTTTGTTATAAAGGTACAATGGTTGATGGGTTTGCATAACAATATGAAGGAAAATTAATGTTCTAAACTGAAGCAGATCTTCGAATGAAATACCGTAAATTAATTTCGCATAGCTAGAGACATGATCATATTTTCTTAATCCATATACGTACCGTGCAATACTATTGTAGGCAACATGTAATTTTCGTTTATGGACAAAATCGCAATTACAATAAATTTCGCAACCATAAAGCAATATGGGAAGAATAAATGTTTTTGCAAGAATTATTCTCGTTTTTAAAGGCGTTATTTTTTGGCTTGCCCATAGCATACGCATACTTCCATAAACTTTTGCAAGCGTCAAACGAATGTGATCATTCCAACAGAGTGTTGTGTTGAAGGTTATGCCAAGATTTTTTGCTAATTTCACAAATTCAATTGGTGAGTCATTGAGGTATAATTTTGGAAAGTAAGAAGTACATATCTACACTCGTTCTTGAAATAGCTAAGCACTTCGATTTGGCGGGGTTCAAACACAAACCATTTGCTTGTGACCAAACCATAATCCGACTTAGATCATAATTGACTTCAAAAGCAGCATTTTCCAAAAGACCTAAAGGGAAACTTTTCCGTAGTTGCACATCATCAGCATACATGTCCACTGAACAGTAAGATAATATGGTCAATGGAAAATCGTTTATGTACATCATAAAGAACAGTGGACCAAGTATTGAACCCTGGGGTACACCGTTATTCAAAGTCAGAAAACCTGATGTAGAGTTATTTACCACGACTGCTTGAGATCTGTTGTTCATATAAGATGACACGAGTTTTATAGAAGATGAAGAGAAATTGAATTGACTATCAAGTTTCCTACATAGAAAATAATGGTTCACCGTGTCGAACGCCTAAGAGAAATCTAACAATACAAGGAGAGCTATGTTTTCACTATCAACGGCTTGCCTTATGTCTTCAACTACATTTATCAGAGCCGTAGTGCAGCTATGCTTCGGACGAAAACCAGATTGGTTTTCACAAAGCAGGTTGTTGTCTTTCAAATATTGACGGATTTGTGAATTTAAAAGTTTTTCAAAAATCTTTGAAAAGAATGGTAAAATGGAAATTGGACGGAACTCATTCTGAGCTTTAGGCACAGGCACAACTTTCGCCCTCTTCCAGGAACAGGGAAAAGTACCAGTCATAATGATGTTATTAAACAAATGCGTTATTGGTTTTAAGATGTAGGGAAGGATGGCTTTGGCAAATACAGGATGAATTTCATCAAAACCAACTGCATTGGATTTAACTGAAATGCAACTATTAAGGACATCAGTCTCATCAACAGCCACGAAACTAAAACTATTAGTGGAGTTGGGGTTATGACTATGAGGGATGCTATGCATCGGGGTAGAATTTGGCTGCTCTATTGGAGTTGGGGTAGGCAAAGTGGTGAAAGTTCTATTAAGCTCATTGGGGTCTATGTTATTGAGGTTATTACTCTTTTGTTTTCCTATTCCTATTTGTTTCAGATTTTTCCAAAGTTTATGTTTAGCTTGACCAGGGTCTAATAGTGGAGCATAAAAACACCGTTTCGCTTCACGTACTTCTAAGGTAACTTTATTTCTCAACTCTCTGTATTTATCATGAAAGACATCAAGGCGGAAACGTTTCCAAAGCTTATAAGCTCGGTCGCGTTCGTTTATCAAATACTTTAAATTATTCGTAAACCAAGACAGATGATTCACGCGATAAGATTTAGTTTTAATCGGTACGTTGATGTCAAAAAGATGACGAATGTTTCTTTCGATAAAAGATAGTTGCTCATCAACTGAAGAAATCGTGTAAACACGAAACCATTCGATCGAACTAAGATCCATCTCTAATAGGTTTCGATTTACATTTTTGAAATCACGAAAACTGTAAGTATGCTCAAATTTGCAGGGTTCACATTCGAAAGTTAAAAGTATGAGATCATGGTGCGAGAAACAAGTAGCTGAAAGTTGGTTGAAATACAAAGCTTTGAAAAGATGACTTACGAAAAATACATCAAGAAGACTGTTGCTAGACGTTGTAAAGTGTGTGGGCGAAGATGTGTTGACCGGATGCAAACCAGATGCCCGCAAACAATTTACCAAACTAGAATCCTGTAGGATATTACAATAATTAAAGTCACCGACTAGTACTTTGATGGAGACATATTAAATAATTCATCCAAAATGTTAACTATTGGTGTTAAATCAGTATTCTTGTTCGGCCTTTACATAGAACCAAGTAAAATTTTATTTAAATTAAAAAAACGTAATCAATTTCACTTCCCACCGGAGCCCTACGAACTAACTTACACTGCAGATTATTGCGAACATAGATAGCTGCACCACCTCCGACACGTCTCACACTATCTGACCGAAAAGGTTTATGAAAACCATTAACGCTGCAATAATAAAATATTCGTTTTTCGACCGAGATAGATACAAACGCAGCTCTAGCAGTGGCAGAAGAGCTTTTACGCTGACAAAATGGCTATCATAACATAACATAACATAATCTCAGAGCGAGGGTTTTTTGATATATGGCCCTCATTTAGGACGATGATTATTTATGGTTATCCAGTATGGGTCAGCTTTGCTCCATCTTAAGTATTGAATTGTATTGTATTGTATTGAACACCAGAGTACTATTACGTACATTATTATTCTAATAATATGAGTGCGACCCATGTGGTCCACACGACTAACTTCCCAGAGTAAACAAATTACGTTCTAAACCTTTCTAATCAGTTTTTAACAAGGCAATACTGCGTCAATTCATGGCAATACGATAAGTGGTTCGCGAGATAATCGAGCAGAAAAAACGTAACGCACATACAAACATACGTACATACACACACACAGACATCATGATAAAAAGGGTTGATTCGAATTCTAGCGACCTTGAAACATAGATATATGCAAAAACTGAAGATCCACAAAATCGGCCCCATTACAATAACTTCCCATGGGAATTTAAAATTCTGATGTAGGAGGAAACTTATTGATTGTGTGAAAAATATTACTTTAGCAAAACACGTTAAATAATAATACTACGTGTAAAATTTAATAAAAAAAATGAAAAATTAGCTTGTATAATTTTTTTCAAAAATTTTAAAATTTTGAAAACCCTAGCAGTCAATTTATATTTAAATCATTATCAAAAGAAGAATCATACATGTTGAGAATACAACAACTTTGTTCACAAATCACAACACAACATACAGATTGTGAATCTTTAACCAACCAACATTAACGTTATAGTCAGTCTTGCCATAATAGCAGATTCATCTGTTGTTGAGCCTAAATAAAATAGGTATATAATATTATCCCTTTGATGTTCTCTAGTAATATTTCAATTAAACGAAACCACTGGCACTGCATTCAGTTTAATTTTTACTCTCAAATAATTGAACTGAATGAACGCAGTCTAGTCAGCAAAACCACAATGTTTTATATGATGTCGATGATGTGTGGACTGTATGTTTTTGTGTGAATTTAAATTTAAATGTTAATGAAAAGATTGAGTGTTTGTGATTTTGTGTTTTACAATTGAATTGTATAAATGTAATTAGGTTTAAATGTTAATCGTGTATAAATGTTGGTTGTGTATAAATGTTAATTGTGTAAAGTGTATATTTATGTGATACTTAGATAATTCGATTCTGCTGTTGCTTGCTGATGCGACTGCCTTCGCTGGTGGTTATCGTCAAAGTGAAAAGAGTTTTTCTTAAAGGCAAGCAACGGCAGAATGAATTATGCAAAAACAATGCAATGGTATCGGTATTTAAGAGAACAGAGAACAATTAAATTTATTTTTTTTATTTTTTTGGACAACATTTTTTTTTTTTATGATACTGATACATCATACTAAAATACATACACCCCTAAATTTTCAACCCTCTATGATCAACTCTTATTTTTTATTTATTAATTTAAAACTTTAATTTTTTGGCAAGATTTTTATTTTTATTATGTCATAACTGAGAAGCGGGGTAGTCGGTTGCGGGTAGTGGGTAGTAGGTAGCAATTACTGGTGTAGCGGGTAGCGTTTTAAAGTATTGGATAACGGAGAGTGGGGTAGCGGGTAATAGGGTAGCTGGGTGTAACGGGATAGCGTGTAGAGAGTAGATCGATTACCGGTTAAGCGGGTAGCGTGTATAAGTATTGGGTAGCGGGTAGTGGGGTAGCGGATAACAGGGTAACTGGGTATAACGAGGTAGCGGGTAGACGGTAGTGAAGAAGCGGGGAGAGGGTAGCGGGTGCTATGGTAGCGGGCTACAAACGTCTAGGTCTTTTTTATATCGATTGAGGCAGTACGAAGTCTGTCGGGTCAGCTAGTTTGATTATAATAATTAGATAATAATAACAAAATAAAATTATGCTTTGTATCAATCAATAGTAGTTCATAACACGTACTTTTTTCTTATGCTGTTTATATACTGTATTTATTTTTGTGTTAATAAAATATATTTAGGTATTTCAAAAATCCCATTTTTTTTAAAATCCGCATCGCAATTTTTTTTTTTTTTGCTGAATGCAGATTTCTTCAAATAGTAATGGCAACACTTTATAATATAGACGAAAATGTTTGAGAGCGAAAATATTCGAGTTCGATCCATCTGCAAGTGCCAACGTTTGAAATGGTTTTTAATACTTCTTGAAGTAAATTTCTATGTTTTAGGCGTGTCCTCAAAATGTATTATTAATTTATTATCAAAACAACGAGATAAAATATGTCAGTCTGCACTGCAGTGCCAAATCCACCTTAAATTAATCTACTTAGGTATATAAATACATACCTTATTACATTGAGATTTTACATAATTTGATTCTATTAATTTTTTCTTGTTCTTTATTGCCCGAAGCGGGGCAAAGGCAAACAATTAAAACAGAGCAATCAAAAATAACAGCGTTAACAAAAAATCTTAGGTACATAGGTAGATAGACCATGGACATTTCAAACGTTAAACAACTGAAGAACAGCTTTTCACGAAATTTGTTTTAAATTTTTTCATTTTTTATTTGAACGAGAATTCCAGATCAAAGTTCTTAGAAATATTGAGTGGAGTTCCTCAAGGATCAATCCTAGGTCCGCTTCTTTTTTCCGTTTTTATTAATGACTTGCCTCAATGCGTAAACCACTGCAAAACTCATATGTATGCAGATGACGTACAACTCTACTATTCTTGTAAACTGGGACTAATTGAAGATGGCGTTGTAAGACTCAATTTTGAACTTAAAAATATAATGTGTTGGTCTGAAAAATGAATCCTATGAAATCCTTAATCCTTAAAAAAAAACTATTGTGAACTATTAAAATTTGTATCTTATTTGAATTTCCCGCCCATCCGGCCATATTAATTTTGTAAATATAAAGAAGAAGAAGAAAAAAGAAGAATAGAAAGAATAAAATGCATTCAATACCGAAGTCCGAACTTATACCACGTTGTTTTCTTTTAAAACCGCACATTTTCGCTCTTTTTCGAAGTTTTTTTAAAAAACGTAAAATTTTATTTTCGTTAGCTTAACAAGCTAATTTGTAAAAACTATTACAAATTTTTATGGCGCCCGAGCAGGGACAAATTTAATTTTTTAATTTGTTAAAGAAAATTTGAACATTGTACATATAAGTGCATATAAGTGCAATAAGTACTACGTACAACTAAATTCGTGACGTGTTTAAATATCGGTGAATCAATTAATAAGTGCGCTTTATAAAAAAGCCAAACGAGCTTCAATTAAAGGAGCCAGCCACAAACAAAAAAAATTGTACACCATCGCCGCCGCAGCCTCAGCCAGTGGCCTTGGAATTCATCGCCCCACGAAGCCCCAGATCGAACCCATGCACCAAAACTGCATTTGCAAACAGTGCAACAGGGAAGTTGCTTCGAAAGAATCAGAGGTATAAACAAGAACTGAAAGATTAGATTAAATTAATTGCCAAATAATTGTGGCATTTGTCTTTTATCGACATTATCACACTTTCAGTTTTTGTCAATTTAATTGCAATTTTTTTGTATTTATTGGTGAAACAAACAAAGTGCGTGGTCTTAGTAATAAATTTTTATTTATTCACTTTATTAAAATTGAAAACAAGTGAACTTAAACTAATAATTCACTTAAATAACTTAAAAACATTGATCTGTCGTAGCCGTCGCGCCGCCTTCGTACGTCATCACTTTAGTTAATCCAATCACACACCCACTTATTCGAATTTTTTTCGAACTTTTGTTTTGAAGTAGTTTCACGATTTGCAATTTTCGATTATCTTATTTAATAATAAATTGATTATAAATAAAAACCCGATCGAAACTTTTGCGAAAATACATTTGATATTTGTTTACAAATTGAAATTCAAAACTTCACATTAGACATTTGATTTGACATTTCACTAAGTTAACGATCGCTCGTTAAGTTGAAAATTGTAACGTGGGCTGTGTTCATCAAAACAAATTTATCTTTTACGAAGAGTGTGTTCAGCGAAAATTTTACTAAAATAATTTCGCTTGTAATTTTGAGTGTGTGAAGTTAGCCCCCCTTTTTTCGAAATTCCAATTTTTGAAAGTTGTTCCAGGTTGTTCCCGGTTTGTTCCGGATTGTTCCAAATTTTTTTCGAAAAATATTCAAAAATGGGGATTTTAGACCCCAAAAACCGTTTTTGACCTAGCCCCCCTTTTTTCGAAATTTGAAATTTTGAAAATTGTTCCGGGTTGTAAAAGTTGTTCCTAACATTGTTCCAAATTTTTGGACCTCTAACTTCGATATATCGTAAGTTATAGCCAAATTTTGAAAAAAAGCTAGCCCCCCTTTTTCGAATTTTCAAGTTTTTATATTTTTTTCGATAGTAAAAGTTGTTCCAACCATTGTTCCAAAGAATTGGAATCATAGCACTTTTGGATTTTGAGTTATGAATTTTCGAAAAAAAATTCAAAAACTGAAATAATTTTTTTTTGGAAATTTTTATCTCAGTTTTGATTCTTGCAATCGTTAATATCATTCAATGCGCAACTTTGAACAAAATTTGGAAGGTCACGAAAAAGTACTCCACTAAGAAAATATTTTTTAAAAATGTTTTTGTCCTTTTTCGAAATTTCAAAAATTTCCAGGATTTCGTGGGTCGAAAAAATCAAAAATTTTGTAGTTGTTCCCGGTCAACCTATCATATATCTCTTATTCAAAAAAAAAATAATCTAAATTTTCATATTTTAGAGACTTAACCAACGAAAAACCATTTAAACACATTTTAATACGCCCACACCTTCCCTTTCGAAAAATCAAAAAACTAAAAATTGGTTATAATTGGTATCAAACTTTAAAATAAAATGCACTTATGATGTCGGGTCAGCTAGTTTGATTATAATAATTAGATAATAATAACAAAATAAAATTATGCTTTGTATCAATCAATAGTAGTTCATAACACGTACTTTTTTCTTATGCTGTTTATATACTGTATTTATTTTTGTGTTAATAAAATATATTTAGGTATTTCAAAAATCCCATTTTTTTTAAAATCCGCATCGCAATTTTTTTTTTTTTGCTGAATGCAGATTTCTTCAAATAGTAATGGCAACACTTTATAATATAGACGAAAATGTTTGAGAGCGAAAATATTCGAGTTCGATCCATCTGCAAGTGCCAACGTTTGAAATGGTTTTTAATACTTCTTGAAGTAAATTTCTATGTTTTAGGCGTGTCCTCAAAATGTATTATTAATTTATTATCAAAACAACGAGATAAAATATGTCAGTCTGCACTGCAGTGCCAAATCCACCTTAAATTAATCTACTTAGGTATATAAATACATACCTTATTACATTGAGATTTTACATATTTTGATTCTATTAATTTTTTCTTGTTCTTTATTGCCCGAAGCGGGGCAAAGGCAAACAATTAAAACAGAGCAATCAAAAATAACAGCGTTAACAAAAAATCTTAGGTACATAGGTAGATAGACCATGGACATTTCAAACGTTAAACAACTGAAGAACAGCTTTTCACGAAATTTGTTTTAAATTTTTTCATTTTTTATTTGAACGAGAATTCCAGATCAAAGTTCTTAGAAATATTGAGTGGAGTTCCTCAAGGATCAATCCTAGGTCCGCTTCTTTTTTCCGTTTTTATTAATGACTTGCCTCAATGCGTAAACCACTGCAAAACTCATATGTATGCAGATGACGTACAACTCTACTATTCTTGTAAACTGGGACTAATTGAAGATGGCGTTGTAAGACTCAATTTTGAACTTAAAAATATAATGTGTTGGTCTGAAAAATGAATCCTATGAAATCCTTAATCCTTAAAAAAAAAAACTATTGTGAACTATTAAAATTTGTATCTTATTTGAATTTCCCGCCCATCCGGCCATATTAATTTTGTAAATATAAAGAAGAAGAAGAAAAAAGAAGAATAGAAAGAATAAAATGCATTCAATACCGAAGTCCGAACTTATACCACGTTGTTTTCTTTTAAAACCGCACATTTTCGCTCTTTTTCGAAGTTTTTTTAAAAAACGTAAAATTTTATTTTCGTTAGCTTAACAAGCTAATTTGTAAAAACTATTACAAATTTTTATGGCGCCCGAGCAGGGACAAATTTAATTTTTTAATTTGTTAAAGAAAATTTGAACATTGTACATATAAGTGCATATAAGTGCAATAAGTACTACGTACAACTAAATTCGTGACGTGTTTAAATATCGGTGAATCAATTAATAAGTGCGCTTTATAAAAAAGCCAAACGAGCTTCAATTAAAGGAGCCAGCCACAAACAAAAAAAATTGTACACCATCGCCGCCGCAGCCTCAGCCAGTGGCCTTGGAATTCATCGCCCCACGAAGCCCCAGATCGAACCCATGCACCAAAACTGCATTTGCAAACAGTGCAACAGGGAAGTTGCTTCGAAAGAATCAGAGGTATAAACAAGAACTGAAAGATTAGATTAAATTAATTGCCAAATAATTGTGGCATTTGTCTTTTATCGACATTATCACACTTTCAGTTTTTGTCAATTTAATTGCAATTTTTTTGTATTTATTGGTGAAACAAACAAAGTGCGTGGTCTTAGTAATAAATTTTTATTTATTCACTTTATTAAAATTGAAAACAAGTGAACTTAAACTAATAATTCACTTAAATAACTTAAAAACATTGATCTGTCGTAGCCGTCGCGCCGCCTTCGTACGTCATCACTTTAGTTAATCCAATCACACACCCACTTATTCGAATTTTTTTCGAACTTTTGTTTTGAAGTAGTTTCGCGATTTGCAATTTTCGATTATCTTATTTAATAATAAATTGATTATAAATAAAAACCCGATCGAAACTTTTGCGAAAATACATTTGATATTTGTTTACAAATTGAAATTCAAAACTTCACATTAGACATTTGATTTGACATTTCACTAAGTTAACGATCGCTCGTTAAGTTGAAAATTGTAACGTGGGCTGTGTTCATCAAAACAAATTTATCTTTTACGAAGAGTGTGTTCAGCGAAAATTTTACTAAAATAATTTCGCTTGTAATTTTGAGTGTGTGAAGTTAGCCCCCCTTTTTTCGAAATTCCAATTTTTGAAAGTTGTTCCAGGTTGTTCCCGGTTTGTTCCGGATTGTTCCAAATTTTTTTCGAAAAATATTCAAAAATGGGGATTTTAGACCCCAAAAACCGTTTTTGACCTAGCCCCCCTTTTTTCGAAATTTGAAATTTTGAAAATTGTTCCGGGTTGTAAAAGTTGTTCCTAACATTGTTCCAAATTTTTGGACCTCTAACTTCGATATATCGTAAGTTATAGCCAAATTTTGAAAAAAAGCTAGCCCCCCTTTTTTCGAATTTTCAAGTTTTTATATTTTTTTTTCGATAGTAAAAGTTGTTCCAACCATTGTTCCAAAGAATTGGAATCATAGCACTTTTGGATTTTGAGTTATGAATTTTCGAAAAAAAATTCAAAAACTGAAATAATTTTTTTTTGGAAATTTTTATCTCAGTTTTGATTCTTGCAATCGTTAATATCATTCAATGCGCAACTTTGAACAAAATTTGGAAGGTCACGAAAAAGTACTCCACTAAGAAAATATTTTTTAAAAATGTTTTTGTCCTTTTTCGAAATTTCAAAAATTTCCAGGATTTCGTGGGTCGAAAAAATCAAAAATTTTGTAGTTGTTCCCGGTCAACCTATCATATATCTCTTATTCAAAAAAAAAAATAATCTAAATTTTCATATTTTAGAGACTTAACCAACGAAAAACCATTTAAACACATTTTAATACGCCCACACCTTCCCTTTCGAAAAATCAAAAAACTAAAAATTGGTTATAATTGGTATCAAACTTTAAAATAAAATGCACTTATGATGCTTTTTTTCAAAATAATTCCGAAAGTTAAAATTTCACAAAAAACGCTCCCAGCCCCCCAAAAGTCTTTTTTCAAAAATCCAAAAACGTTGTTCTGAGAAGTCTGAACTACTTATAATTGTTCCAAATTTTCAATCAAAAATATTCAAAACAAAGGATTTTAGGCCCAAAAAGATTTTTTTACGATATAAGCAAAAAACCATTTTTACGATATAAGTTGATGGAAAAATTATTTTAATAAATGAAACTGACTAAAAAACAGTATTTTCAGACAAAAAAAAACTAATATAGAAGAAAAAATTTCAAAATTTAAAATGCATAAGTAAATTTTGGTTCCCCGACCCATTCCTTATATTCCAGGTATCTCAGCTTTTCTTCTTTTTCATAGTAAAATGAATTTGAACAGTCACAAACTTATATCTATTCAACAGAAATAATAAATTAAAGAAACAGCAAAAAATTTTTTTACGATATTAGAAATATAACCCAGAAGCAGCTCCCCTTTTACCACACAAACAACTTTCGCATGTTCAAGGTTGCTCCAGGACTCCTTTACATTGTTCCAGGCTTTCGTTCCTTAATATTGATTTTTAGTATGAGAAATTTCAAAAAAATGCTCCCCGGGCGCCCCTTTTCGAAAATCAAAAATCCAAAAGTTGTTCCAAGTTCAAAATCACTCAAATCCAATTGTTCCAAGGTTTCATACAAAAATATTCAAAATTCAACATTTTAAGCCCAAAAAACACTTTACATACAAAATTCTTGTTAATCTTGTACTGGCCCCCCCTTTTCGAATCTCAAAAATCAAAAACTTGTTCCAGGTTGTTCTAGGGCTCCTTTAAATTGTTCCAGGCTTTCGTTCCAATATTGATTTTTAGTATGAGAAATTTAAAAAAAAATGCTCCCCGGGCCCCCCTTTTCGAAAATAAAAAAACCAAAAGCTGTTCCAAGTTCAAAATCACTCAAATCCAATTGTTCCAAGGTTTCATGCAAAAATATTCAAAATTAAACATTTTTGAACTTGGAACAACTTTTGGATTTTTGATTTTCGAAAAGGGGCGCCCGGGGAGCATTTTTTTGAAATTTCTCATACTAAAAATCAATATTAAGGAACGAAAGCCTGGAACAATGTAAAGGAGTCCTGGAGCAACCTTGAACATGCGAAAGTTGTTTGTGTGGTAAAAGGGGAGCTGCTTCTGGGTTATATTTCTAATATCGTAAAAAATAATTTTGTTGTTTCTTTAATTTATTATTTCTGTTGAATAGATATAAGTTTGTGACTGTTCAAATTCATTTTACTATGAAAAAGAAGAAAAGCTGAGATACCTGGAATATAAGGAATGGGTCGGGGAACCAAAATTTACTTATGCATTTTAAATTTTGAAATTTTTTCTTCTATATTAGTTTTTTTTTGTCTGAAAATACTGTTTTTTAGTCAGTTTCATTTATTAAAATAATTTTTCCATCAACTTATATCGTAAAAATGGTTTTTTGCTTATATCGTAAAAAAATCTTTTTGGGCCTAAAATCCTTTGTTTTGAATATTTTTGATTGAAAATTTGGAACAATTGTAAGTAGTTCAGACTTCTCAGAATGACGTTTTTGGATTTTTGAAAAAAGACTTTTGGGGGGCTGGGAGCGTTTTTTGTGAAATTTTAACTTTCGGAATTATTTTGAAAAAAATCATCATAAGTGCATTTTATTTTAAAGTTTGATACCAATTATAACCAATTTTTAGTTTTTTGATTTTTCGAAAGGGAAGGTGTGGGCGTATTAAAATGTGTTTAAATGGTTTTTCGTTGGTTAAGTCTCTAAAATATGAAAATTTAGATTATTTTTTTTTGAATAAGAGATATATGATAGGTTGACCGGGAACAACTTCAAAATTTTTGATTTTTTCGACCCACGAAATTCTGGAAATTTTTGAAATTTCGAAAAAGGACAAAAACATTTTCAAAAAATATTTTCTTAGTGGAGTACTTTTTCGTGACCTTCCAAATTTTGTTCAAAGTTGCGCATTGAATGATATTAACGATTGCAAGAATCAAAACTGAGATAAAAATTTCCAAAAAAAAATTATTTCAGTTTTTGAAATTTTTTTCGAAAATTCATAACTCAAAATCCAAAAGTGCTATGATTCCAATTCTTTGGAACAATGGTTGGAACAACTTTTACTATCGAAAAAAAATATAAAAACTTGAAAATTCGAAAAAAAGGGGGGCTAGCTTTTTTTCAAAATTTGGCTATAACTTACGATATATCGAAGTTAGAGGTCCAAAAATTTGGAACAATGTTAGGAACAACTTTTACAACCCGGAACAATTTTCAAAATTTCAAATTTCGAAAAAAGGGGGGGCTAGGTCAAAAACGGTTTTTGGGGTCTAAAATCCCCATTTTTGAATATTTTTCGAAACAAATTTGGAACAATCCGGAACAAACCGGGAACAACCTGGAACAACTTTCAAAAACTGGAATTTCGAAAAAAGGGGGGCTAACTTCACACACTCTGTAATTTTTTATATTAAAGTTTTTTGTTTTTTCTCGATAATTTGCACTTTTAAATAGTGATAATTTGAATTTATTTGCAATTACCGTGTGAAAATAAACTAAGTTTTCAATACATCTTTCAACATTTATTTTCGATAATTTTTCACTAAAACTAAAGTGCAAATTGACTTAAGTGCGGATAAACAAATTCCAAAGCACAAGTTAAATTATTTTATTTCGAAAGTCTTTAAATAATTATTCTTTAATATAAACAAAATGACGCGCCAGAAAAGGCAGGTATCTCCAAAAAAAAAGACGCAGATCTTGAACATTTAATACATCAGCGAACAAGTATTAAAAACCATATTATTAGAATTAAAACGGGATTAGAGGAAAAAACGTTGTCACTCAATCCAATCGAATTAGAATGTCGATTAGATATTTTAAATTCTTACATTGACCAAGTCATGACTTGCCAATCTGAAATCGAGTCAGTTTATCGTACCGACGATTCTCGCGGTGATTTGGAAAACATTTGCGTGATTGCAAAGGCACTACTGATATCAATGGTCAATAAAAGACCTCAATCAAGTGGTGTTGAATATTCCTTCAGCAATCCACATCATTCACGTCTTCCGAAAATATCGTTACCTAAAGTTAGTGGTAAATATTCGGAATATAAAAATTTTATGAGCCTTTTCGAAAATTTAGTCGATAACGATCCGATGCTTCCGGACATAGAAAAATTCAATCATCTCATTTCTTGTTTATCGGGAGAAGCTTTAGGAACAGTTAAAGCTTTTCAGATTACTGAACAAAATTATCCTAAGGCGTTGGCAAGTTTGAAAAGAGTTTATGACAACAATTGCTTGATATTTTTCGACAACGTATCTACATTGTTTGAATTGAAAGAAATCTCCAAGCCATCAGCTTCTTCATTACGCACCATGATAGACACTGTTTCTGCTGTTTATGATTCTCTTCTTATGAAAAGAATATTACAAACGCAATAATTATCCATTTAGTTATGTCTAAAGTTGATGCTATGACTAGGTCGAAGTGGGAAGAGCAGTTAGATTTTAGTACACTTCCTTTATGGAGTGACTGTGAAGCTGCTCTCAATAAGAGATATCAACACCTTTCTGCTGAAGAAGCATCAACTTCAAAATTCAAACATTTGGATAAACAATCTAAGTCAAAACATGAACTATCAAGCAGTCATAAAAATCAATCAAAATCAAATCAAAAATCATCTTTTTCTTGCGTTAACCCACAACAAAACAAATCAAAATGTTTATATTGTAAATCAAATGAACATTATATTACAACATGCCAAACATTTGCGTCAATACCTGTGATGCAGAGATTTGAGTTTGTAAAAAGTATGCCAGCTTGTATTAATTGCCTTCAAAAAGGACACACTGCACTGTTTCAAAGTGTAAACTAAGCAAGTGTAATGTGTGAAATAGATCACATCATACGTTGTTACATCAATACGAAACAACGTTCAATAACCCACAAGCTTCGTCAAGTGTTCAAGCTATGCATGCCTCGATTTCGGCCGACCAGGTCATTCTCGCTACTGCAATCGTGCAGATAAAAGGCATCACTGGCGAGTTTTCGCTAGCTCCGGCTTTACTTGACTCCGGATCTCAAATAAACTTCATTATTGAAGAGCTTGCACAAAGGTTGAAGCTTCGCAAAGAAGAAAAGTCAATCACTTTACTCGGCATTGGAAAAGCAAGTAGCACTGTTACTAAAAAGGTAAATGCAGTAGTAAAATCAAGGTTTAATGATCATTCGTTTTCTGCTGATTACTGGGTTATGAACTCAATATCGTCTTATCAACCGGATCATGCAATAAATACTTCAAATTGGAATATTTCTTCCAATATTCAATTAGCTGATCCTCACTTTGATAAGCCACAGAAAATTGACTTACTAATAGCAGCAGAAACATTCTTTGAATTGTTGTCAGTAGGCCAAATTATGCAAGGTCCGGAGTATCCAACGATTCAAAAAACACTTCTCGGTTGGATCATATCTGGCAAATGTCCCAAAAATACAAATTCAAATACCAGACAATGTAATATGGTATGTCAGTCTGAAGAATCATTGGACTTAGACAAAATCGTACAAAAATTTTGGTTGTTGGAAGAAATTTCTGGAGAAACGCTAGGATCATCGTTTGAAACTGCCAAACGACGGTTTCTCGCACTTGAGCGAAAATTATCCAAAAAAAGCGATTTAAGAGCCATGTACATGGATTTCATAAAGGAGTATATTTCGTTGGGACATATGTCACCAACAAATAACGAAATCCCAAATAGCCCGCACTATTTCATTCCACATCAGTATGTTTTGCGACCGCAAAGCACAAGTACAAAACTGAGAGTTGTGTTTGACGCTTCAAGTCGAACGTCTTCTCAATTGTCACTGAATGACATCTTGATGGTTGGGCCAACCATTCAAGAGGAGCTGTTTTCGACGTTGCTCCGTTTTCGAACTCACAAGTATGCCATTACGGCTGATATAAAGAAAATGTATCGGCAAGTTCTCGTTGCTGAAGAGCATTCGATTTACCAGCTCATAGTGTGGAGGCGATGATCTCTTAACCGGCGCGGCGCCAACGAACTTGAAATCCTCAAAATTATAAAAAATGAAGTACAAGAAGTTCTTGGAAAGGGTGGGTTTCAATTCAGACTCAACAAAAACTCTTGGAATTTGTTGGCATCCAAAAGAAGACACATTTAGCTTCAGTTTGGAAAATCAGTTTCATGATCTACGAGCTACTAAGCGAAACATACATACAGTTTCCGCTCGTCTTTTCGATCCTCTTGGATTGTTATGCCCCATAGTAACCAAAGCAAAAATTTTACTACAAGAGCTTTGGATTGCGAAAATTGATTGGGATGAGTCGATTCCGTTGCGCCTTGATACAAGTTGGCAAAACTTTAAAACCAATTTATCTCAACTTGGCGAGATAAAAAAATTCCAAGGTTTGTCGAAACTCATTCGAAGGCAAAAGTACAAGTTCATGGGTTTGCCGATGCCTCAATTAGGGCTTACGGTTGTTGTATTTACATCCGAAGCCAAAGCACGGCCGGTATCAAGTCGACGCTACTAACAGCAAAGTCTTGGGTGGCCCCTTTGAAAACGAAATCGCTTCCGCGATTAGAACTTTGCGCAGCGCATACTCTTGCTAAACTATGGACAAGAGTAGAGGCAATGTTGAATCTAGACGTTGAAAGAGTTGTTTTTTGGACCGACTCCGAAATAACTTTGCATTGGATAAAAACACATCCAACTGCGCTTGCAACATTCGTTGCAAATAGAGTATCAGGCATCCAAGAGTGGACACAAAAAGCTTCATGGAAACATGTGCCAACAAAACAAAATCCAACCGATATTGTGTCTAGAGGCTGCAATGTTGATGAACTCAATGCGTCAATTTGGTTCAATGGTCCAAAATTCTTATTAGAAGAACCATCATCGTGGCCGGTCAATTCGCATTTTGAGTTGTCTCCAGAGGATGAAGCCTTAGAAAAAAGGAAAACAAACATGGCTCTGATAGCGGTCGAAAAACCTCGAACCAAACTGCTAGATTATATTGAAGAAGAAACTTCATATATATCGACCTTGCGACTACATTCGCATATGTACTGAGATTTTTCAAACGATCAAAAAGTAAAACAGAAGTCTTCGAAGAAGTACCCACAGCAGAAGAGTTGTATTTATCGTTCCTCAAATAGTTGAGATTGTTCAAAATTATAAATTTCCCGATGAAATTCAAAAACTTAAAAAGAAGGTTACGTTACCAAATACTCTTCAAAAACTCAATCCATTTATTCACGATTATACGGTAGAAAATTGTTCATTCTCCCTAATTCGTGTAGGAGGTCGTCTATTGAACGCACCAATCGAGTATGATGCCAAATTCCCACATTTATTGACCAAAAATTCACCATTTGTAAAAACGTACTTAACGTACTTACATAGGAAAAATTGCCATGCTGGACCTCAAGCTATGGTGGCATTGCTTGGAGAAAAGATTTGGCTAATAAACGCCAAAGAAGCATGCCAAAGGGTTGTTCGACAATGCATACATTGTTTCAAATATAAACCAAAAATGCTTACACAAATAATGGGTAATTTACCAGCGGATCGATTGCGAGCGCAACGACCGTTTTTAATATGCGGTGTAGATTTCTGTGGCCCGGTATATACCACTCTTAGAATTCGTGGCCGGCCACCGAACAAAACGTATATTGTTGTCTTTGTTTGTTTCACGTCAAAGGCTGTACATTTTGAACTATCTTCTAATCTGTCTTCTGAATGTTTTATTCTCACCCTTAAAAGGTTTATCTGTCGCCGAGAAGTTCCCAAGACGGTTCATTGCGACAACGGGACGAACTTCGTGGGAGCTCAGAGGATTCTGAGAGAGACTCAAGAGGAGTTCGAGAGGAAAGGAAGCAGTCCAACGGTAAGCGACAGAGGAAGGGTTCAACTTCGCCTTCATACCACCGAGAGCCCCTTATTTCGGAGGCCTTTGGGAGGCGGCAGTGAAGGCTGCGAAAACGCTATTACAGCGTACCGTGGGCAACGCTCTTCTCACAACCGAAGAGCTGCTCACCGTTCTTATCGAGGTCGAGGCAATCCTCAATTCAAGGCCAATTGCCCCTCTAAGCGCCGACCCCAACGACACGGCGAGGCCCTCACCCCAGCACATCTACTGATCGGCAGCAGTTTACGGTCGCTCCCACCCAGTGGCGGATTAAAGGTTGAGGGCGCCATAGGCAAGCGTCTCACTGGCGCCCCTATATAGAATTATCTCGTACTATAGTTTGACCGAAATTGCTGCACCGCGCCTAGAGAAAAGGCGTTGAAATAGGGGCCAAGGAAAAACTTAGTTAAGATGAGATCTATTAGTATTGTCCGAAAGATCCTACGAATTTGGTTAATTAATTATCTGCTGAAACGTAAATTTTGTAAACCAAGTTAACTCGAGTTGGTTCTTATGCAAACCGAGTGGCAACTCGGTTCTCAAATCGGATTGCCCCGATAATCAATCGAGATAGATCTTCAAAAGCAGAAAAAATAGGTTTTAAATCCGTCGAAATCTTTGCCATCCGCTGATGAACTTCAACCATTAGGTTATTTGCCCCTACAATAAGTAAAATCAATACCTATTCAAAAACGCTTACAAAATTAGAAGAAAGCTATTTCGATTTCCGAGTTGGCAAACCGAGCTGACTCTGTACCTACTGTAAGAACAATTGCTCAGGGCCGATTTTTATTTTAACAAAAGATGCAAGTGCAATTCGAGTTCACAAGTTTGTTACTTTAACAACCACGTATGAACTCGCATTATTTGCCACTTGTAAGAATTACTGCGCCCGCGTGCCCCTTTGTTGCCGCGCCCCTAGGCACGTGCCTAGTTTGCCTTTAGGATAATACGCCACTGCTCCCACCAGAAAAGGTACCGGAACAGCAGATGGCCTGCTTGAAAAGATGGCAGCTTCTATGCTGGCTCAAGCAGCAGTTCTGGCAGAAGTGGTCCAAGGAGTATCTGCTTGGCCTTCAAGCGGGTGCAGGAGCAACCCAATCTCGTCGTGGGCAAGCTCGTTTTAA
This sequence comes from Sphaerophoria taeniata, assembly GCA_943590905.1. NCBI lineage: Eukaryota > Metazoa > Arthropoda > Insecta > Diptera > Syrphidae > Sphaerophoria > Sphaerophoria taeniata. Next base: position 26,134,262 of record OX016540.1, read on the forward strand.
TACACGAGGACAACGCACCTCCACAGCCGTGGAAAATGGGACGAGTCGTGGCAGTCGTCGAAGGGCAGGACGGAAAGGTCAGGGTCGCCGACACGTCAAAACTCAAGGCGGGGTCCTGAGACGTCCAATCGTAAAGTTAGCCGTTCTTCCTGATGAGTAGATTCATTTGAAGCTTTCCAGGCATTCAACGTGGCCGGTGTTTCGATAATGTAAATATCTTTAAAATTTTAAAAATAACGAAATTAAAATAGTTAAAAAAAAACACTATTGTGAACTATTAAAATTTGTATCTTATTTGAATTTCCCGCCCATCCGGCCATATTAATATTGTAAATATAAAAAAGAAGAAGAAAAAAGAAGAATAGAAAGAATAAAATGCATTCAATACCGAAGTCCGAACTTATACGCACGTTGTTTTCTTTTAAAACCGCACATTTTCGCTCTTTTTCGAAGTTTTTTTAAAAAACGTAAAATTTAATTTTCGTTAGCTTAACAAGCTAATTTGTAAAAACTATTACAAATTTTTACAAAATGTCTGGTAATTTATAAAAACAAACTTGATACGAGCTATTTTCCAGTTGTTTCACTTGGGTGCAATGCAATTGAATATGAAAGAAAACTAAATGTAGCTTTTAATAACATTTGTCGCTATATTTATGGTCTCAAACGTTTCGATCATGTCTCAGGTTGTGCGAAAAACATTCTCGGCTGCCATCTTGAATCATATTTAAAATTTTGTAACTTGAAGTTTTTGCACTCGATTATTGTTTCCAAGGAACCAGCATATCTCTATGAAAAAATCAGTTTTTCTACATGTATCGTCACGTTCATTAACATTTCTACAACCAACTTTTAAATCCATATCATCCGACCGTCAGTTTTTCGTTGGCACCATCCGGTTATGGAACTCCTTACCCCTAAACATAAGAAGACAGTATTGCGCGTGTAATTTTTATGATGTTTTGTTTTTGTACTTAAAACTGTGCCAATAAGTTAAAGTAGCTTAAATAATTTTTTGTCATTTTTCGCTATGATGAAATGAAGTTTTGGTAACTAGATTTTAAAGACTATTTTGGCGATAACTTCAAAACTGTTGGTGGTAGGCATACGATTTTTTTTTCAAGACACATGCTTGTAATACTCTTTACTTACCTATAAATCTTTTTTTGTTGAAAGCAACAACAAAGCTAATAAACACAAATTTTATAAACATAAGTGTTTCAAAAAAGTGACCATTTATTTTTCATCCATTCATAACGGGACATCCATATTCGTCGACAGGGGGAGGGGGGGAGGGAGTTTCCTCCGAGCCCGGATTTTCGGCGAAGACTTTAATATACAACAAGAGACAAAAAATGTTCCGCGATGTTTGAAAAAAAATCGATAAGGTGTGGAGCCAAAGAAACGAAAAGAATGTTCTACTAGCAGAACTGTCGATAATTAAAGTAATTCTCCGGTTGTTCTTAAATACCACTCCCCCCCCCCCCCCCGAACTTTCCACTGCGGTTTTGAAGAGCTCTAAATCAGGATGTTAAGAGTGTTGCCCAAACGCTATAACATTTTTCGGGTACCTATTGTTTCGGCATTTTTGTTTTGCATTTTGTTATTTCGCTTTTCTCTCTTCGATTTTCTTTTATTTCGCAAAACTTGTTTTGTTTTTGTTTATTTTGTTTCTTTCCTGTTTCGCGCCAGATTTGTTTCGCTCTTTTTGTTTTGCCATTAACTCTCTCGCAAAATTGTTAATTTGCAATACGATTGTTTCGCCACAGGTTATCTCGCTAACGGTTATTTCGCATTTTTTTCTGAATTCTCTTGGGAATGTAATAATTGTTATCTAATTAGTCTTCATTAGATGGCTTTTAGTCTTTGAAACCGCCCGCGTAAGGTTAGAATACAGTGAAGTATTTTAATATTGTCTTTAAATTAAAAAAAATGGAAAGTAAAATCATATGCGATACTTTTAATTCAATTTGAGGAAAGGATAAACTAAGTCGTGAAGGATTTTCCTATTATTTTGAAAAAAATCGTCAAATTCAAGTACATAATATGTACTTCGTCTGTTTTTTTTTTTTATTTTAATTTTTGTGTACGTAAGGATCATGAAGACTTTAAAATTCGCGCGAATTTTAAAGTCTTCAGGATCCTTACGTACACAAAAATTAAAATTAAAAAAAAAAAAAAATAGATGAAGGCGAAATAAATAAAATCAAAATAATTAAAAAGCGAAATAAACGAATAACGAAAAGACTGAAAGGCGAAAAAAAATCAGCGAAACAATCGAAAGCGAAGCAACTAAAAGACCAAACGAATGAAATGCGAAATAACAAAATGCAAAACAACCGTGGCGAAACGACCAAAAGCGAGATAAAAAAGCGAAATAAACCATACCCCATTTTTCTTAGCCGTTTAGTAATATTATAATAGATTCAGTGAAAGCCTTCAACGATGAAAACTCCTAAAAAAACGCTCTTGCTTCAGTTTCTCTGATACGCGATGGTCTGCAAGAGTTAACGCCATTAAAACATTCGTCAAATAACTTTCTGGAACACAAGAAGCACTTGACAAATTGAAGGAATTAAAGGGGAGACTCTCCGGGACATCAAAGGTATTCAAAGATACATGAATTCGAATTCGAATGTGTGATGTCGTCGATTTGGTTTAAAATTTTGAGTTCTATCAATGAGAGAAACGTCATCCTTAAAGAAAGATGAGGTACCCTACACGTTGAAATTGACAATCTGAAGGCTCTCCTTTCAGATTTGTAAAAACGACATCGATGGGGGATGAAAAATTACTGATAGGATAGTCTAAGAGCCGCTGGAGACCGACCTACGCCGATCTGTTCAAAATTTTATGTAATTAAGTAGGTACTTATTTTGTATTCAACATTCAATGCTATTTTGAATTTTTAGTGGAACACAGTAAACCGGATTGAAAAATACCTTGCCATTTTCGAGAAATAAGGAAAAAAACAAAATCACTTTTTGCTTTAAAAAAAACTTTTTCATTTTTACGTAACTGTTATTTATATTCAAAATTATTAAAAGTATTGAATGTTGAATACAAAATAAGTACTTAATTACATAAAATTTTGAAAAAATTAACTCGAAATTTAACAAAAAAAAATTTTTTCAAAATTTTGAGTTTGAAAATTAATATTTCTAAAACAATTATTTAAAACAATAAAATTTAGACAGAAAATGAAAGCCTAAGTTTTTGACTTTGCAGAAAGGTATAACACAATGTTGTAGATGAAGCCGTTGATTTTTAATATTAAAAAAAAATAAGTCAATTTTTCAGAAAACTGCCCCTCCTGGCTAAACGGGGGGAATAGGCCCCCCTCTCCTATACAATTTTTTTCTTGTCTCAAGCCTACTTACACGATATGGCTATTTGGCACAACGTTTTATTTTAACATATATGGGTGAAGGAGGAGTTAATTATTGATTAAAACAAAGTTAAATTTATTATAGCCTGGTACACTTTTCGTTAGGCAAGCTATCATATTCATATAATGTTTACAAATTAAATTTGATAAAAAAAGTTTCAGCCGGTTAACAGATCGGTATAGTTCGGTCTTCAGCGGCTCTCCTAATATGAAACTTTGCCAGTAATTAGCAATGTAATGGAGACGCAAGCCCAGAAATCGACATCATTTCTGAAGAAGAAATATTCAAAACCAGCAAATTCCTCACTCTCATCGATTCCGTCATTGCAAAAATAACGAAAAGATTCAAACACTAAACAGTACAAAATATGAATGAAGTATTTTCTTTTTTTTATTGAAAAATGTCTCCGATTTGGAGAAAATCGGAGAAAATTCCGCTCCGACGGTTACCTCGATTTGGCCGATTGTCCAGACGTGTGCCGGAGAATTAACTAATTGTCTCCGAAGAGTTGAAGATGAAATCATGAGTATATGATTTTGAAGAGAAACTTCCTCCATTTAGATTGCTCAACGCTGTGCAGTGTGCACTCAAAAAAACCCGCAATTTTTTGTTTCCAATTTCTGGGTTACATTGGCGATTTTTTGTACTCTTCCTGGTCAGTGTCGATACTGAAGAAGGGTATTTCAGTGGTTTGTCGTGATTAAAAACTTCCAAAGATCTTGTTCTACACAAGAGGGTCTAATTGGTCTGGCGTCGTTATGTTTGGAGTCGGACTTGGCAAGAGAGTTATCGATTCATTGTGAGTGATGTTTTTATTGCATTTTAAATCTATGCGTGTGTGAAATTATGAAAAACGGGACAGTTTGGCGTCCCGAGATCTATTACCGGGACACCGTTACGGGTAACCGAAAAAAGGGACGGTTCCGCTTAAAACGGGACGTATGGTCACGTTATTTATACTACATTTCAAAAAGCTTATGTCGACATAAGTAATAGCCTTTTCACACCAGACGCAAAATGGTGTTTTCAGCTGTCAGTTTTCAAAAATTCGAAATCTGTTCACACCAGCTAAATTTCAGGTTTTAGTTTGACATTAAAAATCTTTGATGTCAAGTAAGGGATGCCATATGTTCTCTTTTTAGAAGATTCACACTTTTTCACACACATTCGCTGTTTGTTTTTCGTTGCAAGTTTGATTCACGTTAGTGTAAGATATTAAAAATTGAAAACCACTGTATGAAAAAGTTTTTCTCATCGATTTTTCAAAAGAAAAAAATATTTGTTTGCTGTTTTTTCTACTTTCTTTCAGTTAGAAGATGCCAATTTTATTTAAATGTTTATGATTTTTGATTGATTAAAAAATACGTGTTTGTGGAACCGTTTTATTCAAAATTTTATTTTTTACTATGTCGCTGCTAAGAATTTGTTCATTTGTATTTTTGTATGTTCCCATATGGCAACCCTATATCAACTGACACGTTTAGTCGTGAACAATTTTACAAGCAGACTGTCAATCTATACTCTTGACTCTTGCTATTGGAGGGAGGGAGAAATATATACGATCTAAATTGATTTATAGACGCTGAATGCTTTCACTTTTTTGGTTTTGACTGGTTTTCACAAAAACTTCCTCCAAGTTTTTGAAAAGTTTTGCAAAACCGCGTTTTGCGTATGATGTGAAAAGGCTATAACTAAATGGTCAATTTGCGGAGATTTTAAAGTAACTCATGTCGACTTAAGTTATCACTTCTTTTGATTTTCACAAGCACTAAGGGCTTAACTCATGACTTAAGCCATTTGAAAAAAAAATGTATTATCTGTTTTTGTTCAATCAACTTGTGTCCAAAGTAGACATAAGCTGTTATGCAAATGCATTGTTTGTCCATTTTAACATAAGCTATTTTGCTATTTTTAAAATTTAACGGATATTTCTTATCGTAGAGTTATGAGACCCAGACTAAATGAAAGATAAACAAATTGGTAAATATGTGAAATTAAAAAATCGATTTTCGCTTATGTTGAGTTAAGCTCCTTTAACTTATTAGCACAGAAAAAATCTATAATATATTCTCAACTTTTCAATTTTGTTTTGTGATTTAGTCTTTTGAAAAAGGTACTGTTGAGCATTAAAAACATTGTTCTTAAAACTCATTTATTTATATTTATCTCAATGATTTAACATTTTTTATAAATTGCACAAATGAATTCATTCCATGAAGTTACACCCTGTATTTCCTATAATTTCTATGTTTTGATTTATCGATTAATCTGTCAACAATTGTCAAATCTTAAAATAACCCTTCCGGTTGTCAAACTATAATCTTGTATTACTACTCTCTCTTAATAAAGTCTCTAAGCTGTAAAGACCGTGTCTTTTAGAATCTAAAAATATTTAAGTAATCCATCAAGATCGTATCTTCGATTGGATCTATACAACAGGGAAACAAAAACGCTTGCTTTCTCTCAACATATTTTGGTGACCCCGACGTGATCTATCACAAATTCATCACAACTTTGATCTTACCACTGTTACACCTTACACGATGTCTGAAGACGGCAAAGGCAATTCGAAAAGGGGTGTAACAAGCGAGGTTACGGACGAAGCTGCTTTAAAGGCGCAACAGAAGAAACTCAAAGGTCTAGAGGCTCTAAAAGCTCGAAGATTTGTCGCCATGGACCAGATTGAAAGAGTGAGGTTATTTTCTGTTCAAGCCAAAGAAAATCCTGCTTCCACATCTGTGCCCGATCTGCAAGTCCGAATTGAAGCTCTAGAGTCTGCATTTAACAATTTTAAAGTCGTACAATTGAAAATTGAAGAAGCGGATTACGAGGAAATCACAAATCCAGAGCGTTCCCAGAATGAAGAAGTCTATTATTCGACGATAGCAACACTAAAAGTTCTCTTGAACCTCAAACACGTGGGCAACGATGACACAATGGATGTATCCCAATCAACTTCGAATAGACATGATTCCATCAAATTGCCAGTAATTGAACTTCCTTCATTTTCAGGTGACGTGACTAAGTGGACGGTGTGGTACAATCGTTTTCTATCATTGGTGCATGAGAATCCCAAACTTTCGAAGCAGGCTAAGTTTCACTACCTTCTCTCGAAGCTTAGCGAAACGGCGATCGCCCCAATTGAGGGACTTAAAATAGAAGACGAAAACTACGACGTGGCATTAGCAAGATTAAAGGAACGCTTCGAAAATAAGAAGATAATTGCGCAGGAGCACCTTCAACGCATTTTCAACCATCCCAAAATTCATAAGGCAACCGCAACAGATTTAAGGAACCTGGTGGACAAAATCAGCAACCATCTAACTGGATTGAGCAATCTTAAAAGACCTGTCGAGCACTGGGACGATGTTGTTGTTTTTATTATGACATCTAAGTTGGATCCTGCAACTCTTAGCAAGTGGAATGATGACGCGCCAACAGATCGCTTACCAAGCCTCAAGGAACTTTCGGATTTTCTTAAAAGGAGAGCACAGCATCTTGAAGGTAATGTCACAAATCAATTATTTACTCAAGATTCTTCATCTAAACATGATCAGAAAGTTCAGAAACCTAATTTAAAACACAACGTAAGAACATTTATTGCCACAAAATTTGTTTGCATTTACTGCTCAGCTCACGGCCACTTTATTTATCGGTGTCATAAATTTCTAAATCTTTTAATTCCTGAACGTATACACAAAGTTAAAAATCTTAATCTATGCTACAATTGCTTGAAGTCTTCGGATCACGGTAGCGCTAATTGTCCATCTAATGGTTGTCGTCATTGTGGAAAGAAACACCACACACTCTTGCATCTTATTGAAAATGCACCCAGTTTTGTACCACAAGCGCCACTTAGTGCAAGTAGTCACCCAACGTCTTCTGAAAACGTCACTGCTTCCGACGAAATGCCTGTCTCAACATTACATTCAATGTACTCCAGCTCTACCGAAAATAGTATTCTAGGCACAGCGGTCATAAATATAATGAACAAATTGCAACAAAATGTACCTTGTCGGGTCCTTCTGGACTCAGGATCCCAGACACATTTAATTTCTGAAAGGTTTATGCAATTCCTCGGTGCGCAACGTCTTCCTTCTCATACCACTTTAACGTGTGCAAATAACGCTGTAACAACGGTTAAACACAAGGCTGTTCTTAACATTGGCTCTCGTATCAATGGATTTAGAGCCACAATAGATGCACTAGTAATTCCTCAAATAACGGGGCTGCTACCTGATAAGAAAATTGATATCAAAGAATGGAACATTCCAAACAACATTAATTTATCTGATCCCCATTTCAATATTCCACAGCGTATAGATCTACTACTTGGCGTAGACTTATTTTATACAATATTGTGCATAGGACAAATTAAATTAGGATCAAACTTACCTTCATTGCAAAATTCGTTATTCGGCTGGATAGTAGCAGGTCAGTTGCCGAAATCAAATAACCCGAGCTCTTCTAATCAACGCAGTTTTGCTATTCGAGACAATTCGTACAACTTCGAATCCGATGATTCACTTAACAACACGTTAAAGGCATTTTGGGAAATTGAAAGCTTCAACAGTCAAACAGATGTTACATCAAGAGAAGAGACGGAATGTGAAAATCATTTTTTGAGCAATTACTCGCGTTTAGAGTCTCGTCGATTTAGTGTGAGGCTTCCCTTCAAACAGAACCCGAGCTTATTAGGCAATTCCTACGATATGGCAAAAAGAAGGCTACTGTCACTTGAAAGAAGGTTCCGCAAAAATCCAGACCTATTTCAACAATATTCTGCCTTTATGAACGAAATGCTACTGAATTCTCACATGGAATTGGTAAACAACGTAGACCTCTCCTCTCCACATTATTTTCTGCCTCATCACTGTGTCATGAAGCCATCAAGCTCATCCACAAAACTTAGAGTAGTGTGTGATGCCACGGCAAAAACGAGTTCTGGGAAATCACTGAATGATATTCTCATGGTAGGGCCCGTTATCCAGCCAGATTTATTCTCCATCGCTCTGAGATTTCGGAGACACAAATTTGTAATGACAGCAGATATAACAAAGATGTATCACCAAGTGCAGCTTGATGAGTGTGATCGACGATTTCATTATATTTTATGGAGAAACAAGGAGAACGAGATTTCCATTTATCGTTTGTGCACGGTGACTTTTGGAACAGCCTGTGCTTCATTTTTGTCAACACGTGCATTAAAGCAACTGTCGATCGACGAAGGGAGAGAATTTCCTGCAGCAGCTAAAGCTATAAGCTCAGAATTTTATGTCGACGATTTGATCACTGGTTGCGACTCTCTCAATCAATTAAAGTCATTGAAGACTGAATTAATATCGTTGTTGGGAAAAGGTTGTTATGTTCTTAAGAAGTGGTGTGCAAATTCTCTTGATATTTTGGGAGAAATTCCAGTTACTGATCGCGAGAAATATTTCAAGATAGGGGGTAATGATGTTATCAAAACATTAGGTACCTATTGGAACCCAGTCGAAGATAATTTCCATTATGAGATGACTCCACTCAATTCAGAGTGCATTACAAAAAGAACCGTTCTTTCCGATATAGCACATCTTTTTGATCCGTTAGGGTTAATAAACCCTGTGATTGTGCTTGCCAAGATTTTTATGCAACAGCTGTGGCGTCTGAAGCTTGCGTGGGACGAAGCTTTGCCCCAGCAATATTACCAATCCTGGCTGAAGTTCCGGAAAAATTTACATGAGCTTAATAATATGCGCATTGGTCGACGGGTATTTTTTGGTCATCCAGATAACTATCACCTCCATGCCTTCTCCGACAGCTCCGAAGATGCCTATGGTACATGTGTCTATATACGTTCCGTTGATGATGATGGTACAGTGAGAACCAACTTGCTATGTGCCAAATCTAAAGTAGCTCCGGTACGCAAGGTTACGCTACCACGGCTGGAATTATGTGCTGCGGTTATGATGGTTCAACTTGTGAAACGCTTAAAGGAGATCTTTGGTTCCATTTTACACCGTATAACCTTTTGGACGGACTCATCAATTGTTTTGAATTGGATCTCTGAGGAATCATGCAACTGGCAGACTTTCGTTGCTAATCGCGTTTCCATTATTCATCAACACTCTTCAGTTTCTCAATGGCGGCACATCTCTTCGGAATTGAATCCTGCGGATGTGATATCGAGAGGATCATATCCATCAGCATTAATTCAAAGTGACCTGTGGTTCAGTGGACCCTCTTTTTTAAAGTTGGAAGAAAGCGACTGGATTTCTTCAAACGCAATGTTGAATGCTGAAGACCCTCGGCTTGAACGCAAAAGAACTAAAACCATTTTAAAGGTTTGCATGGAACCTGATTTCATCACGGACATAAAATACCACAACAATTACTCTTCTTTGCTCAGAATAGTGGCGTATATGTTCAGATTCCGAAATAATGGTCTCAAGAAAGGTACAAGGGCGTCTGGACCACTTACTGTTGAAGAACTCACACAATCTTTGAAGGGTTTGGTGAGATACGTGCAGTTCATTAGTTTTCAAAGAGAAATTGAAGCACTTTCTAATGGTTATCAATTGTCCTCAAAATGTCACATCAACTCGCTTTCACCATTTCTGGACTCTGATGGAATACTTCGTGTAGGAGGAAGAATTTCTAATTCTCATCTGAACTTCGATGCGAAATATCCTATTTTATTGCCAAAGGACCATACATTCACCACAATTCTAGTTCGTCATCTGCATGAGAAGAATTTTCATATTGGTCCGCAGGGGCTTCTTAACATTGTTCGTGACAAGTTTTGGCCCATACATGGTAAGACGGTGACTCGAAAGGTTGTTCACAAATGTGTCCGATGCACACGCGCAAACCCGTCCCGTAATTTTCAAATTATTTAAAGAGATTCATCGGCAGACGGGGACTGTGCTCAGTGATCTATAGCGACAATGCTACAAATTTCATCGGAGCGCGAAACCAGCTACATGAGCTCTATGAATTGTTTAAGAAGACTGAAAATCGCGATGAGATTGTCAAATCATGTGCAGCAGATGGGATAGAATGGAAAACTATTCCTCCTAGGTCTCCTCACTTCGGGGGTTTGTGGGAGGCCGCCGTTAAAAGTTGCAAGTTCCATATGAAACGAACCTTACAAAACTCCTCATTAACATATTCTGAATTTAATACTATTTTAATACAAATTGAGTCTATTTTAAATTCTAGGCCAATCACACCTTTATCTGAAAACCCTAAAGATATGCAAGCTCTCACTCCAGGGCATTTCCTGATCGGAACACCTCTGAATGCAGCAGTCGAACCACAGCTACACAACTCTAACGTCAACACCTTAACGCGTTATCAGCAGTTACAGTGGTACTTCCAACAGTTTTGGTCTAGATGGTCTCGAGAATACCTACAAAACTTACAAGTGCGAGCTAAATGGGCTAAGTCAGGGTATCCAATTGCTGTCAACGATCTGGTAATAATTGAAGACGATAATCTACCACCACTAAAATGGAGACTTGGTAGAGTTGTCCAAGTTCATCCTGGAAAGGACAACGTTGTGAGAGTCGTGACCCTAAAAACATCAAATGGAGAGGTGAAACGAGCTGTTACGAGAATTCGACGACTTCCGGTTGAAGCGCCTTCGTCCCTTCAAGGGCGGGAGAGTGTTGAGCATTAAAAACATCGTTCTTAAAACTCATTTATTTATATTTATCTCAATGATTTAACATTTTTTATAAATTGCACAAATGAATTCATTCCATGAAGTTACACCCTGTATTTCCTATAATTTCTATGTTTTGATTTATCGATTAATCTGTCAACAATTGTCAAATCTTAAAATAACCCTTCCGGTTGTCAAACTATAATCTTGTATTACTACTCTCTTTTAATAAAGTCTCTAAGCTGTAAAGACCGTGTCTTTTAAAATCTAAAAATATTTAAGTAATCCATCAAGATCGTATCTTCGATTGGATCTATACAACAGGGAAACAAAAACGCTTGCTTTCTCTCAACAGGTACTTAAACAGTTGCCTGTAAAATAAAATAAAAAAAATTAAATAAGATTTAAAATTTTTGTATAGCTTAATTATTATTGTTAAGAACCTACTAATGTTTCGTGTATAATACTTTTACAAATTATAAATCTAAGATTTAATGTAAAAGATAAGTGTTAATAAAATGATATGATATGATATAAAAAAAACATCAATACTTTTCTCTTTAGAAAACGTTTAAGAAAAATATATTGCCGGCCCGTGCGTCGTCGACGCGATGGCACATCAATGATTTGGTTCAATGGAAAACCACATTAGACGACTGACCATATTTAGGTCTACCTACACTTGAAATTTTGTCTGCTTTGAAAATTTAAAACGCACGTTATCAAGGTTTATACATTAGTAATAGCAATTCATATTTTTTGAAACATTTTTTTACTACCTATTTGAATTTTCTTTTATCTACTACCTCAGTACCTACATTATCAAAATATTTTTGTTTTTCGCTTCATATCTGCCTATCTACATTGATTCTTTTATAACTGAACCTCCATGAATATTATCATATTATGTATGTTACCTATGCAAAGGATGTACTCACATTATAAGTACTCATTCAGAAAAAATATTCTTTATTTATATTTGTTTGTTCTTCAAGTACTCATTCCCTATCAGATGCGGTTGTTCTTATTATTTCAAACATTATTCAATTACCTATGTATATTTAAAACGAAAGCAAATACAATCTCTAAAACTGAAAGGATAAGCATCACAATTCACAACACATTGCAAGACCCTTAAAAAACAGCCAATTAAAAGTTCTATAACAAATTAAAACTTTTACACAAGATTATGTTAAAAATTACTTTAACTATTAAAAAAATATTCTTAAGACTAACAAGTGTAATCATGTGCGGTACGCACTGCGGTAGGAATCGGACTGAAGTCTTGTTGATCATCTCGTTCTCCTCGGAGGTTCGGATGACGGTGATTGCCAGCGGCGTCGGTCGGTAGTAAATTATCTCTTATCTATTTTTGGGTCTTATCTTTATTGTTGGCTTGGGTTATAAATCAAGGAGTTTATGACGATCCCGATCTTCTTTCGGGGTTGGTGTCATGTATCATCATGCACTTGTTGACCCATGTGGTCGCCATGTGTTAACTCTCCCCTTGGTCGGAAGAAGATTGTCCCAATCTTTCGCTCAACATCTGCTGTACCCTTGATCTTGAAGTGTCCATGAATTCTTCCATCTCTATTGTGACCTGTTCGATCGTGCTTGGGCAAGTGACTTCTTCGATTCTGGTTGTGCGATAACTCTGAATAATTATGATTATTTTGTAGATAGAGTAAATTAATATTACAATGAACAACTTAATACCTACATATTCCCCACAGTACGGGATGTTCTTTGAGATCTGTTATAAATGGTTCTATATGATCAAGATTTGTGTACATGAGTTTCTCGTCTTGTGAAGCAATGAATTCGAGAATTTGGACTTGAGTTGGTTTGCTTAACTTAATATGTTCTAGTATTTGGTTTTCTGAATTCAGATAAATTTTGCCATTAATAGACACGTTCTGTTCAAATTGGTACAATTTGATTCCTGACAATTCTATTCCGTTAACAATGTGGTTTCCCGTTAAAACAATATTCCCTGCGTTAATTATTTCTATTGGTTGATTACGTTCTTTGATTTTGGTACAGTTTGCTTTATATTTATTTAGAAGGTTTGTTAAACTTTAAACAACTAGATTCTTTACTGATTTTATAAAAGTGGTGGTTGAGTTCCTTTTTACATTCTGATTTATAAAATGTTTTCTTATATTTAATGATTTCGCTTAATATTATAATTTTTCCACCATTTACATTATTGCTTCTGGTTAGATAGTGGTTTCCTAACCCTTTTACCTTGGGGTATTTTATAAATACAACGATAATATTATTTTTTTGTACAATTTTAAAAGTGGAAGAATCTAGTACATCGATTATGGATATATTTACTTTTTCTTGTTCCATAATGTTTTTTATTTCATTTAAATCTAACAATAGAGTATTGAGTATATTTGATTTAATTAAATTAATAGTATTTATTATTTCTCTAAGTTCTACAATTATATATTTTATTATTTTACTTTCTGTAATACCTTTACTATTAGTATCTCTATACATACTATCTAACTTGTCGAATAATTGTTTATTGATGATTTTTTGTCTATTGCTTGACTTTATTAGTTCCTGTACTTTTAAATTTATCCTAACGGCGCGTCATCGTGGTCTGGACTACCAGAGATCCATTTCCAAAGTGTACCTATTTCATTGATACCTCTGCGTTCTCTATTCCTGATAGATAGTTCGTTGAGTAGTTTGTCGGCCATTTCTAACTCCTGGTCAATAATTTTTAGAATTTCTTTTTTTCCTCTAAATCTATCTTATATTTCGGAGTAGGAAGTTAAATTGATGACGTGATAGATCTCACCGTAGTTTTCGTAGACCGCGGCTTTACCGTTTTCTATTAAAATGAATTCATCTCTAGTGTAGTCGGTTATTTGTTGCGCTAAAGGCTAAAGTTGAAACGACTAGCGTCAGTATAAGAAGCATCATCTGTGAATTTAATTTCTAATGTTATCTTTATGAATTTTTCGGTTATTTGAATCTATGACTACGTTCCCTAAGTCTTCCTTAACTTTCTTTTTTTTGGAATAAAGGTTTATTCTTACTTCTTCTCTGTCCATTGTTTACAAAAATTGTTTCGCCTACTTTATATGTTTTATTTTTCCTATTTTTATTACGATATCCTAACATTTTTTGTTGGTGTGCTTGGAGTTCTTTTTTGTGTCACCATTATCTATATAATTGTGGAATATGTCCGTTGGTCGCTTGTCTGTTACCGTTTGAATTGTTTCGTTGTATTTTTTTGTAGCTAGAGTCATGACGTCCTTGATGTCTGTTATATGTTTAGTTTCTTTGACAATTCTAATGAGTTCTGTCAATGTGGAGTGAATTATTTCTATTATTCCATTGCTCTTTGAATGGGCTGGTGGTGTTGTCTTATGGGTAATGTTTAGGAGTTTATATGCACACTTCACAGAAGGTGAGCAAAATGCTGCCTCATTATCGGTCATCAAGGTTCTGACATTACCGAAAACCGGAAGTAGTTCGATCATTCTATCTTTTGCTTCGGTTTTGAATGAACTTGGGTTGTTATTTAGAATTTCGAGAACGGATCTGTCATTGTTAAAAAAGTTGCATTTTCACAGTAATATATATCTGCGTGGACGCGCTCTCCCCCTTCTTCAGGAATTGGAGTCTCTCCAATTGGCTGCTTATGAGGATGTCTCTCATACTTATTCTTTTTACAGATTTCGCATGTAGCGTTTATTGAGAGGATCTGTTTGAAAGCGTTTGGCCAATAATATGTCTTGTATCGTCGAAGCGAGATGTACCCCCCTTGCCACTGTCCATGAGTGGCACTTGCATCAATGAGACCGAACATCTCGAGATTCTCGGTATGTGCATTACAGACCACCTTTTGTGGAGCGAGCACATATGCGATGTCGCCAAAAATGCCGCAAGATGTTTGGGTTTCTTAAGTCGGTGCAAGAAATTTTTCTCCCCGTTTGATCTGGCTATTATTATCTATAAAACATATATCCGTCCAAAGCTTGAGTACAATTCCCATCTCTGGGCTGGTGCTCCAGCTACTTACTTAAGCCTCTTAGATGGAATGCAAAGAAGAGCTGTAAGAATGATTGGTGATAGAGAGATCACTGACTCATTCACCCCTTTAGACCACCGTCGCAACGTTGCGTGTCTCTCCTTGTTTTACCGTTACTTCTATGGTAATTGCTCTAGTGAAATAGCCAGTTGCGTTCCTCCCCTCAAACAATTCGCCCGTAATACTCGCGCGTCTAGGAATGCCCATCAGTTTACCCTCGAGCCCAACTTCGGACGTACTCTCAAGTATAGAGAATCATTCTTTAGCCGTACTAAAGAATTCAAGACCAATGTACATCGACACCTCCTTTCCAACCCCTTCACTTCTTCCTAATGCACTCACTGTGTCTCTGGCATAAAACGGGTATAAAAAATCCCTTGATTATTATATAAATTATATAAAAAAAAGAACATCTCCTCAGTGCTATAAATTCCTACTGTTAAACCCGTTTTTATTATTGCTTTAATTTTACTTACGATGTCTAAATCTTTAAAAAGCTCTATATGTCTCCAGTAGCCTGTGTGTATTTCTTTTGAAATTATATTATTGTTAAGTGATTCGTTTAAAATTAATTGCACCTTAAAATTATTAATTCTTTGGCTTACTCTTCTTATATCTGGAATGGGACTACTCTCTGCACTGTGAACAGTTCCTACTTCTGATTCATCTTCGTTCGTCATATTTATTTCCTATCTACTGTAATAATGTAGTAAAACAATAGCCTATCAATTAACATGAATCAACAATACCACCAATCACCATTATAATGTAGGCATTGTATACTGGGTATTAATATACCTTTCTCTTTCTTATTTAGATTTATAGTTTATATTGATAAGCAGTTCTATTGTAACAGCTGAAGTGAATAAACCTAAAATTAGAGCTTATTAAACTTTAGTAATTTCATTTAAATAGTACATCTACTGAGAGCGTCTGCTACGACGTTTTCCTTACCTGGTTTGTATATAATTTCTGGAGAATATTCTTCTATGAAGGAGCGCCAACGTTTTATTTTTGCGTTTGGGTTCTTATCACCAATGGCAAAAGTTAATGGTTGGTGATCTGTATATATGCGGATACCACTCACGCCGGCCGTAGAGATAATTTCGAAGGTTCTTCAATGCCCAAATTATGGCAAGAAGTTCCTTCTCGTTTGTCACGTAGTTTTCTTCGGTCTTACTTAAGGTTCGACTTATAAAAATAACTGGTTTATTGTTTTGGCTAAGCACTGCACCTATGGCTGAGTTGCTAGCGTCTGTAGTTAGCTCAAATCTCTGGGTAAAATCAGGTTGGTTGAGTGTAACCTGTTCGCAGAGTTTGTCTTTCAATATCTTGAATGCTTTAATAGCCTCCTTATCGAATTCTATTGTTATCTTTTTGCTATTACTTTGGCCAGTTCTACCATTCTCTCCTCTGAGGTATTTGGTCATGGGTTTGGCAATCATAGCGTAATTTCTTATGAATTTACGGTAATAACCAGCTAACCCCAAGAAAGATCTTAGTTGACGTAAGGTCTGTGGTTGTGGGAATTCCTCTATGCATCGGGTTTTTACTGGGTCCATTTTGATAAAATTAAATGATACGATGTATCCCAGAAATTCTATTTCCTTCATGAAGAATTTCGATTTTTCGCTCGATATTCTCATGTTTGCTGCGCTTAAGGCTTTAGTTATTGTCTCGATATGTTCGAGGTGTTCTTCTTCTGTTTCTGAGTATATAATGACGTCATCGATATAGACGTGGCAGAATTTGCCTATATACTCGCGGAGGATATAATCCATAGTTCTCTGGAAAATTTACGGTGCGTTTGTTAGTCCAAATGGCATTCGAAGGAATTCGTACTTGCCATTGTTAACGCTGAAAGCTGTTTTCTCCCTATCGCTTTCCTTCAGTTTAATCTGATGGAAACCGCTCTGTAAATCGAGAGTCGTGAAATAACTAGCTTTGCCCAAATTAGCTAGGATAACAGATGTTTCCGCCATTGGGTACCTTTCGGTTTTGGTAAATGAGTTAAGCTTTTTATAGTCTATGACAAGTCTATGCTTTTTCTTACCGTCCTCATCTAAACCTTTCTTATCTTCAACCCATACAGGAGAGTTATATGCACTTCTGCTAGGTTGTATTATATTATTATCGAGTAAGTTCTCGATGTCTTTATTTACGAAATTCGCCACTGACTGTGGGTATGGATAACCCTTGGTCCAAACAGCTGTGTCGATGGTAGTATCTATGCTACATTGCACAAGAGTGTTATATGGAAGGTAATTTGGGTTCTCGGTGAAAACACCCTGATATTTTTTTAAAATAAGAGTAAATTTTTCTTTTGTTGAAATTTCGTTATTTATATTTAGAGTGTTTATCAAAGTTTCGTTGAATATTAAGGGTATCATGCCCTGATCATATTCCAACGTTGAATCTCTGATATTTATATAACCTTTTACTTTCCTTAATAATTTGATAACTATAATTGCGTCAAAATCTTTGAGTTCGCTTAGCTCGTAAAATTTATCTTTTACTCCCAAGATATTTATGTCTTGATAAGTATGGATGATGGTGGTTCCGTGGACACTATTGACTCGCGATGGAGTTTCAAGCTCCATACTTGGGAACAGCCGTGGTTTAATATAATTATGCGTTGCTCCTGTGTCTATTAAAATATAAAATACACGCCCCGACCTACCATCCGTTCTTTTTATATACGGTAAGTCGTGCCTTATTCTAAAAAATACCGCTCTCGTTTAAGTTATTGAGGCGTGGAAATTTATTTGTAGATATCTGATCGCTACCTGTTCGGTCTCTTTTAAACGGGTTGTTACTATATGTGTTATTAGACCATTGTGGTCTATTATTGTTAGGGTTATGAGGCGTGGCTTGTCTCGAGGGCAATAAATTCCCACTCGATGTGTCCATCCTCTCATGTCGGTTATGACCAGTTCCAAAATTGTTCGAATGGCGATTCTGTTGCAATGGTCTATTCCGTTGTTGGAAGGAATCCATAAAGTGCCTGTTTTGGTGGGGCCAGTTGTCCTGGTTTGTTCCTCTGTTTTGACGGAATGGCCTGGTCATTGATTGGTCAAACAACTGATTCGGTCCAGGTTGTCTAGAATGATGTTGGCCCAAGTTTTACATCCTTGTTTGGTTGGATTCTATTTTCTGTGCTCTCGCCAGAGCATTAGGTAGATCCCGAGGGTTGAGAGAAAATATAATGTTACTCGTGGGTTGATTAAGCCCCGTAACAAACACCCGAAGAGCGTTTTGCCTTGCCCTCTCGGTAAGACGTCTTGTTTCGGCAGTTCTAGGTCCATAACTCATAATCGTCTTGTTAATAATAAGCGTCAGTACTTTCGTCACGTCATCGTAAAATTCTTGAAGAGTTTTCCTATCTTGTCTCATATTGCTTAACTCGGTTTCTAGCATGTGAACAGGCCTTTTGTCGCTATACGTTAGATCTAACCGACCTAAAATCGCGTCAATATTTAACGGCGTGCCATGACTGGTGAGGACGTCGTTAGCTTTCCCTACGATTTTGTTCCTCACTATGTTCACCATGGAAAAATATCTTCACCCGCCCTTACACGACTCGTACACCTTCATGGCATTTATTAGCGCTGTGCGCCAGGAAACATAATTTTCTCCACTGAATTGTGGTAGACATTTTGCAACTTCTAGCCCCTCTCCGCCTTCTATTGTTGGGTCAATCGTTATGTCCTTGTATGGCTCGATGTCGTCTCGTGTCGTTAGAGCACTTAATTGACTATTAAGCCTTCCTACCTCTTCGACTAATTTTCGATTGGCATCAGCCACCAACCTACTGACTATTGTCGATAGTTCTTCTGGGGTCATCATTTTTTAGATTTTAGATTTTTTTTTTGTTTGAGATTATTTTAAAAAAAATTCTTTTTTAGAGAATATTTCCAACTTAAATACGTTTGAACTTTTATGTATATTTAAACTTTCTATCTTTCTCCAACCACCTTAATTTTTTGTTTTTAATAACGTTTCTTAATCAAATAGTTAATAGCATAAATTTGAATTTAATTAAATCGAATTGAAAAGCAAAAGGTTAAATATAACTAGTTCTAGTGACTTTTTTAAAATTAGTTATAATAAATATAATTATATAAATTGCTTTAACTTCCTTACTCTCCGTCGTTGGGTTGAATTTTCAGCGTAAGAGCTTACTTTTCCGATCTATGGGAATCGATGTCCCGGGTTTGCTTAGGGTGCTTTACGCCTTAAGTCTTGGCGTCGTTCCCCCGTTGTTCAGATTTTAAGTCTGATTGCTCTAGTTCCCGTGGCTGAAGGGTACTTGTTTCTTTTCTCCTTCTTGGATGCCTTCGTTAAATATTCTTTGCCGACTGGTTGGTTTTTCACCCACTGAATCACTTTATGTTTTTAATCAAAAAATTAATTTAACTAAACGGGTCCCTGTTCGGGCGCCAATTAAAACTTTTACACAAGATTATGTTAAAAATTACTTTATTAAAAAAATATTCTTAAGACTAACAAGTGTAATCATGTGCGGTACGCACTGCTGTAGGAATCGAACTGAAATCTTGTTGATCATCTCGTTCTCCTCGGAGGTTCGGATGACGGTGATTGCCAGCGGCGTCGGTCGGTAGTAAATTATCTCTTATCTATTTTTGGGTCTTATCTTTATTGTTGGCTTGGGTCGTAAATCAAGGAGTTTATGACGATCCCGATCTTCTTTCGGGGTCGGTGTCATGTATCATCATGCACTTGTTGACCCATGTGGTCGCCATGTGTTAACTTAACATACCACCAAAAATACATGATCGCAACAGCAGCTAAAGCTAATGTATAGATTTGCATTCACACCGACTCGCACACAAAATCCCTAAGCCAACGATCAAACAGTAGCCAATAAAGAAAATTATTTCCACAAAAACAAAAAACATTTTAAGTTCAAAATGAAATATGAACATATAGTACATATCATACAAACCCACACTCACACAAAATGTTGCTAGCAAAAATGTTGCTCAGTATCTTTTGTCCAAGCATCTTCTGTCTGTCAATATCTTTTGGGAAAATATCTTTTGTCCCATCATCTTCTGTACAAAGCACAAACATGAAACATCTTTTGTCTCAACATCTTCTATACCCGAGACCCGACCCATTTATTATTTCTTTCACGATTGACACATTTCTTTCTTAGTCCTTTCTCCTTTGCTAGAGGCTAAACCACCCTCGAGGGTGCACTAAGTTAGTTAACGTCACTTAAGAGAAACTTTATTTTATTAATAGCATTTTCCACTAGTCCGCAGACTAATAGTTCGTTCTTGGCTAGTCTGTGTTTATTAATTTGGCTAATAGTATCTTATTCTAATCCTTTTGACGGGATAGCTTCATTTTTTAACCTTTTCTTCCCAATAAACTCTTCAGAGAACTGTTTTTCACAAATATAAATTTGTCTAAGTTCACTTTGAATATTACATACTTGTCTCCAAATTTTGCCAAGAATGGAATCATTAGAAGGAAAGACAAATATCTTCAAACCAGGAGATTGATGAAAATTCGTTCGAATTTCACATAATGATAATGATAATGGAAAAAAAAAATTAAAAAAATAAACAAATTCAAAAGAACAGAAAAATAAGAAAAAACTAAACTTTCCTTAAAATTGAAAAAAAAAGTGTTTCGTAAGTTTGATTGATCGAAACAGAGAAACGGTTAATCGTATTGATATGAAATTTTCACCAAAATCAAGGAAATTTTATAAGCTTTAATAATTAAGCCTCAGATTAGTTGTATAACTGAAAACGACAAAATAACGGTAGTTTTTATGAAAAAGTTGAAAAATGTGTAGTTTGGACCTTTTTTTAAATTGATAGAAAAAGCAATATTTTTATTTTTTCAAAATGTTTTTGTGTAGAAGATTTAACAAATTTTTCAAATCTGCCTTTATTTTTTTTTGTAAGTCAATATTTAGCAGAGTTATTAGGGTCCAAAGTCAAAATTGTGTTTTTGCATGTACATTACATTACATTACATTTCACAGTACTTCGCACATAAATGTAACGAACTACAGACACATAGCAGCACTGGTGACTGAGACCATCGGCTGGGACAGAACAAGACATACAACAGAGAGAGACAGATAGACACATAGAAAGAAAGCACACATAACAGAAACCTACGTGGCTCAGAGGAGGAGACTTAGATTTTGTATTGTCTCATGTTATCGCACAGGTGGCCTCAGATAAGCTGGCGATTTTTGTAGAAAAAGAATGCTGCTGAAGCTGGGGTTTGAACCCGTAGCGTTCGGCTTAGCAACCCACTACTCTATCCTCTGAACCATGGCCACCTGTTTTTTGCATGTAAACCCATTTTTTGATTAGAAAAAAAAATCGTAGTGATCTGAACCAAACAGTGAATTATAGCCACCAAAATTCTAAAATTGAATCTTAGATTGGTTGGATTGAAAAAAAAATTCCGCTCATTTTATGACAACTCAAAGTTTATTTTTTTTCGATTTTGAAATTAAGTGAAAATTTTTTACGCTCAAGCAAAAACGACTAACGGTACTTTTTTAACTCAAAATAATTTGAAAAGAAAAAATGATAACCTTTGAAAAACTTTTTATTTCACTTCAATCCAACTTTTTTCTACTGAGATACAGCCTTATAAAAAAACACTCCATTTTTGAGTTTTTTCAAGTGTTCCTTTAATAGTTTTGACTAGTGTATTATTATCTTCTTTTAAAATTATTTTTTGTTTTGCTGCACAGAATTAATAACCGTTGCTTCTTCCACAAAGAGAGAAACCAGAATCACTGATCACAAAAAAAAAAAAAATATTATACCTAGTGGCGGATAAAATTAAAATGATGGAGGAACATTATTAATTTTGACAGGATGAGTGATATTCCGGCAGAATTTATGTTAAATTTTCCCTATTAGGCTATGGTCAAGTTTGCAGAAGTCAAAATCCCCAATATAAAAATCCCAGTTTGTAAAATCCCACAAATTGGTTAATTGGTGTACTATCTTTGAAATATTAGACTTTGTGCGGAACGTATAATAGCCTATTCCCACCAACGCGATTTAGCTAAAACAACTTGATTTAGCTAAATCACATAATTTATTTCATGTTTTGCCATACATTTTCAATTGTTTGAAATTACCTGATTTAGCTTGTTTATTTCTTAATTAGGTATAAATCACCTCGATGATTCCAGGCTGAATGATTTCATGCTCAAGTAATGAATAAAATTCATTTTGAATTCATTTTTTTTTCTTTTTGACAGTCAAATTTCAAATTTTGTGTCATACTTATATTAATATATTTTATTGAAAAATTCAAAAGCAATGTCAAGATTAATTAAATGTCAAGCTAAATTAAGTAAAAATTTCAGTGGGAACGCCTTTCTTGATTTATAAATCAAAAAAGCTTAATCAAGTCTGTGGGAACAGGCTATAACACTGAAATCTTAAATGCTAACGTACAGAATATATCCAGAATAGTCCAAAATCCGTAATTCTGAGTTTCGGTCCAGGTTTACGATATTTTTGTATTTGAAGATTCTAGAATTTTAACGTTTAGCGCTACGAGAGGGTCTTTCGGTATAAAAATTTATGGTACAGTTAAATCAAACTAAGTTTTACATTATCCGTTCAGGTTCAGGATTATGTTTTCGTCAATGTTCAGAAATTGGTGGGGCTCAGGAAAGTCTAACAAACTAACTATTGTTCGTACCTATATCGATGGCTTGTTTGTTTCATAAACAGTAACTGTATAGGACTGTCCAAATTTTAGTATGTGTGAAAATACATAGAATTGAATTCTGGCGGAAAAATTGCTACTAATTTCTTGGCTGAAAGGGAAACCTCATAACTCAAAGTAGGTAACAACCGTGGTAAAATGAAAATCATATTGGCTATGAATAATCAACGAAAGAAGTCATCGTGACCTGATCTATCAGTGGTCTTAGCTAAGTTTTTCTTTTTGAAGAAACTCTATATAAGGCAAGGGGTGAACTAAAAACCCTAATTTTGAATGTGGCGAAAAAACAATAGTAAAAATATGTATATAATATTCTTTTTCATGCTGCCCAAAAGCAGCTTGGTAGTTTTCTATTACCAAATTTTATTTAAAAAAATAATAATTTACTTTAGAATCTTCTACCTAATTGCATACCTATTATGTTATTCCCTAGTTCAAAAATTCATAGTTTTTTTTTTTTATAATTTGCACACACTAAGAGGGCTTTTTATACCCTTATCATGCCAGAGACACAGTGGGCGCATTAAGAATTAAGAAAGGGGTTTGAATGTAAGTGTCGGTGTACATTGGTTTTGAATTCATCAACATTGCAATGACTGGGAAAGACAGAGTGTGGAAGGGAGTTCCACATTCGCGTAGTACGGCTAAAGAACGATTCTCTATACTTAAGAGTACGCCCGAAGTTGGGCTCGAGGGTAAACTGATGGGCATTCCTGGAAGCGCGGGTATTACGGTTGAATTGTTTAAGGGGAGGAATGCAACTGGCTATTTCACTTGAGCAATTACCTTAGAAGTAACGGTAGAACAAAGAGAGACATGAGACGTTACGACGGTGTTCCAATGAAGAGAATGAATTAGTGATGTCTCTCACACTAATCATTCTTATAGCTCTTTTTTGTATACCATCCAAGAGGCTTAAGTATGTAACTGGAGCCAGTGTTGCCAGATCGTGGGTAATTACCCATTTCGTGGGTATTTCAAGTCTCAAAATTAGCTAAAAGGGCAAAAGAGCGATTTCGTACCTCGTAGAACAAAAAAAAGGGATATTTTAATTCTACAAACTAAGTGGATAATTATTAAAAAATCAAAGCCTGAAACGAATTTATTCACCTTATTTGAGTGAATGCGATCATTTAGGTAAACTTTTCTGAAATCTGCATACGGGATTCACCCACAATCGCAAATTGACGAACGGCTAGGTTGTATATGCGTGTACTACAAGCTCAAATTTACGAACGGTGGGAGTGTATGCTTGTTTTTCACAAATACATTTTTATCGTTCGTCAAGCCAAAATTCAAATTTCAAATAAAAAATTTTGTCTCATTCATTTATCATTTTCATTTGTGGGTAGTTAGTTAATTAAATGACTTATATTTCTCATTGTTAAATGAACATGAGGTACAAAATACTATACCTTGTGTTGTGGCTACGCGAGGGAGTTCGTTGTTACTATAATCATCACCTAGATGTCAGTGAAGTAAAATATCCGTTTTTGTCCACCATCTTAAAAGACGTGTCAACGTGACGTTTGTCAAATGAGAGACCTCGAGAATTCTTCCACTTTCATCTTGGCTCTGCTCGTGGAAACATCAATCGATCCATCACTCATTACATACCGCAGTTCCACATCACCAGCTATTTCAATTAAGAAATTTAACTGAATTTTATATTAGTATTTAAGTTGTCCGAATTAAACAAAATTGAAGTATTGAATATAAAACCCGCGTTTATATTAATTGGCGACGAGGATGGAGGCGGACATCTTAAGACAGCAACAGGAGTGGTTTTCCGAATTAATGGAAAGAAATCTGCAAAGCATGCAGAATTTAATAAAAAGCTTCAATGGATCAAGCCAAACTCCATCCACGAGCATCCAAAGATTCGAAGCCTACGATCCGCCAAAGGCAAATTGGGAGAATAACCATTTTCAACTCCAACAGCACTTCAATGCTCATGCTATCACTGACGATACCATAAAGAAATCGTATTTCTTATCGTCATGCGGCGACTACTTGTTGGATTTACTGAAAAAACTGTGCGAGACGAGCGATGTAAGTATATTTTCATATGCTAAACTAACCACGTGTCTAACCTCACACTTCCAATCGACTCAACACATCCTCGCATCGAGATGCAAATTTCTCCGCCACAAAATGTCACCGGGTCAAAATTATAGCGACTGGATCGCAGATTTAAGAGGAATCGCAAAAGACTGCGGATTCATCTGCAAGAAAGAGGGATGCAACCAATCGTATGCAGACTATATGATTAGGGACATGATTGCATTTTATACCCCACACGAACAGGTCCGACTGGTAGCAACTCAAAACCCAGACCCAACATTAGAAAAAATGCAAGAAATCATCACAGGCTTTGAGACAGCGCAGCTCGCTTCATCAATTTTAAAAGACGTCGACAAAGTCAATGCATCAACATCAGCCGCAGCATCCACAGGAGAGGTCAACGCAATTTACACAAACACAAGTAAGTGCAATCAAATTTTTTCAAACAGAAAATCTTGCCCTGATTGTCTCGTAAATCATGAAAGAAGAAAGTGCAAACATCAGGATTCAATTTGCGATCGATGTCATCGCAAAGGGCATATACAAAGCGTATGCATGCAAGGTAAAACGAAATTCGATAACTCTAGGTCAGGTTCACGTTCTCGACGCCACAAAAGAGATTACTCCAAGGGCCGCAGCCCTCGCTCTAGCTCGACACACACACAAGCCTACTCATATCCATCGAAACACAACCGTCATCGCAACTTTAATGAAACTGCTCATTCCATATATCACATGGACCAATCTGAGATTTGCACACTGTCTGGCTCATTTGAAAACTATGAAAACAAGAAATTAATGGTCCCGCTGTTGGTGAACGACTCCGCGTTAAATTTTCAACTAGACACAGGTGCGTCTTGTTCAATAACTGGTCTTCAAGGTTACAGAAATTTGGGTCAACCAATTTGCCAACACACAAATAAGAAACTACGAGCGTACGGGAATTTTGACATACCCGTGAAGGGCGTAGTCAACGTGACAGTAACTTGGAAACAGAAGACACTTGTTTTGCCATTGTTGGTTGTAGAGAGTGAGCAAGGTTGCAACATCATGGGCCTGGATTGGTTAAGAGCATTTAAGTTTCCCCTAAGTAATGCAACAGAAGAATACATTTTTCAAGTAGGCAGTGAAGCTAGGCAGGAACTTGCCGTCACTCTGCGAATCTTACCAATCTGTTTTCAGCCCAGACCTAGGACGAAGCACTAACTACAAAGCTCACCTGAAATTAAAACCAGGCTCTCATCCCATTTACGTTCCGTTTCGACCAGTGCCGTATGCACAGAAACCTATCGTGAAAGCAGAGATTGAGCGAATGGTCCGAGCCGGTATTCTGATCCCAGCAGAGACTAGTCAGTGGGCGACCCCCATTGTTGTAGTCAGTAAAGCGAACGGATCTATTCGCATTTGCGGTGACTTCAAGGTCACCGTGAATCCGCAACTGGAAGTGGATCGCCATCCAATGCCTAAGAAGGAAGACCTGTTCCATCGTATCCAAGGAGGAGAACTTTTCACAAAGATTGACATGTCTGAGGCGTATCTACAAATACCACTGGATGACGAATCTAAAGAAATGTGTGTTTTGTCAACCGAATTCAGGCTATTCGAACTTCAGAGGCTACCGTTTGGCACATCCAGTTCCACTGGAATCTTTCAACGATATATAGACCAATTGACGTGTGATTTAAATTGTTGTGGTGCATACATTGATGATATTATCGTTTCAGGTAAATCTCAAGCTGAACATCTCCAAAACCTACAAACGCTATTAGAACGCTTTGAAGCACACGGCCTTAAGTGTAACTTGGCTAAGTGTCAATTCGCCCAAAAAGAGGTGGAATACTTGGGCCACATCATCGACGCGAACGGAATACGCCCGTCAGAGACACGCTTACGTGCTCTTAGTGAACTGCCAAAACCAAACAATCTTAAAGACCTAGAAGCTTTCCTTGGGAAGATAAATTATTATCACCAATTTATTGACAACTTTGCCCAAATTGCAGCTCCACTCAATAGACTGCGCGCTAAGAACGTGAAATTTATATGGGGCAATGAACAACAACAAGCATTCGACAGCCTGATAGCGAAACTGTTGCAGGAAACAAAACTGGTACATTACCAACAAGATTTGCCTATCTCTTTGGCAACAGATGCGTCTTCTCACGGCATTGGCGCCGTTATATCACATACTTTCCCGAATGGAATTGAAAAGCCCATTGCATTTGCATCCAAGACATTGACAGATGCTCAAAAAAATTATAGCCAAATCGAAAAGGAGGCTTTATCGATTATTTACGGCGTAAAAAAATTTAACCAATATTTGTATGGGCGTCAATTTGAAATAATAACTGACCATCAGCCACTTGTTACAATTTTCAGTCCGAGTAAAAAACTGCCCCAAATGACAATCCAACGATTGCAACGCTGGGCTATTACATTGATGGGTTATACATACAGTATACGCTACCGAGCAACGAGACAACATGGCAATGCTGATTGCCTTTCGCGTTTACCAGTCGGACCGGATGAGGCTTTTGACAAAGCAGAGGAATGTAACAGCATCGACAGTTCGTACGAAACAGTAGTGAGCGATTTTCCAATCAACGCAACAGTCATCGCCGAGGATTCAAAAGAAGATCCAATTCTGAGTAAAGTTTTTACATATATAAATAGTGGTTGGCCAAGGCAGTTGCCGAGTAAAGAATCCTCTTTACTTCCTTATTTTAGACGCAGATTAAGCCTTAGTACATGTTTTAATATCATTTTATTACAGACCGAGCACACAAGGGTCGTTATTCCTCAGCGACTTCAGTCACGAGTACTGTCACTACTACACAAAGGTCATTGGGGAGAAACCAGGATGAAACAACTGGCTCGTCGATATTGCTGGTGGCCTGGAATTGATGATGCGATTCACCAAACCGTCAGCCAGTGTTCTGCTTGTCAGATCCATGCAAGTCATTCCCCAAAACAATTTTCAAGTTGGCCACGCACTGAAGAAGCGTGGGAACGCATCCACATTGACTATGCCGGGCCATTCGAAAAACAAATGTGGTTAATAATCGTGGATTCATTCTCGACGTTTCCATTCATTGTCAAAATGACGTCTACCACATCGAAATCAACCATAAGTGCTCTTAGTTCCGTGTTTGCACTGGAAGGCTTGCCCAAAACAATCGTGTCTGACAACGGCACTCAATTTACGTCAGCCGAATTCCAGCAGTTTTGTAGTCAAAATTCCATTCAACACATCACCTCGGCGCCTTTCAACCCGGAGTCGAATGGAGCAGCCGAACGCATGGTCCGAACTTTCAAGACAGCATTTTCGAAAATCCTTTGTGACAACTCTCGATCTGATGATGCATTGCAAGTATTTTTGTCAACATATCGGTCAACTCCGGGAACCGACGGGAAGTCACCCGCAGAAAAGCTTCATGGGCGTTGCCATCGTAACGCATTGTCCGTTTTGTATCCAGAACCAAACACCACACAAAACAAGACCGAATCGTCCAAATTTACAAAAGGTCAAGAGGTGTACGTCCGTCAATATCTACACAAAATCAAATGGATAAAGGCAGTCATTCTAGAACTAATGGGAAGGAGAATGTACAAGGTCGAAACCGAACATGGTTCTATTTGGCGTCGTCATCAAAACCAAATCCGACCAAGATACATTCCCGTGACTTCACGAACTCCTTCAAGTGTTCAATCGAATCTTACTAATTTTTCTTATCTTCCTTATCCAGATAATACACAACCAAGTCAATCAAGGCATCAAGATAATACACAACCAAGTCAATCAAGGCATCAAGAAGTAGAAATTGTAAATCCCTGCAATGAAGAGCCATCGGTATCATCACCAGTCGATACAGAAGTCTCTGTGACCGAAACACGAGCAGCCATCCCACCAGTGATTGACATTCTCTCACCTGAGATCCCTTCTGGTTCTTCGTCTAC
Source organism: Sphaerophoria taeniata (assembly GCA_943590905.1). NCBI lineage: Eukaryota > Metazoa > Arthropoda > Insecta > Diptera > Syrphidae > Sphaerophoria > Sphaerophoria taeniata. The sequence goes on from OX016540.1 coordinate 26,163,117, forward strand.
TACAGCAGACAACCAAACGTCAACCAGGCAAAGATGTTCACAGCATATACGGAACAAACGAAATAAACGAGTTCGATTCAGTACGTCCGAGCCAAGAAGATCAAGCCGCATCAAGAAAAATAAAGCAGCGATGAATTGAAAATAAGTCGGGAGGAATCTGTTGTGGCTACGCGAGGGAGTTCGTTGTTACTATAATCATCACCTAGATGTCAGTGAAGTAAAATATCCGTTTTTGTCCACCATCTTAAAAGACGTGTCAACGTGACGTTTGTCAAATGAGAGACCTCGAGAATTCTTCCACTTTCATCTTGGCTCTGCTCGTGGAAACATCAATCGATCCATCACTCATTACATACCGCAGTTCCACATCACCAGCTATTTCAATTAAGAAATTTAACTGAATTTTATATTAGTATTTAAGTTGTCCGAATTAAACAAAATTGAAGTATTGAATATAAAACCCGCGTTTATATTACCTTGTGAACATCTTTTTAACCTCTGAGGGATCACAGAAATGTTAAAGGAAACGTATGTTTCGTATTTGTTCAGTTGTATGAGAGCTAAAAATGTTTATGCTCGGAGCTAAATCTATTTGCTCAGGACAAAATAACTGATCAAAAAGTGCGAAGAGCGGAGTGAAGACAATTTCACTTGTTTTTTCTGATGTTTTAGACAACAAAAAACACAGAACTTAAACTGGATTCCCAAGACAGTAGCGCGTCTACTGTAGGTAAAAAAAAAATAATTAGTAAAAATTACATTTCAGCGCTGAGGTTTGTTTATTTATTAAATTGGAAGACTTTGAATATGATTTGCTCAGGACTTTGCGTTGACACAGCTATGATTTACTCAGAGTTAAAAAGAAAAATGCCAATTATCAATTTTGATTAGTTTGAATAAACAGTTTGTTTTAATTCAATTATTCATTTCCTTGTGGGGAAGACAGAGGGATTTTTTTCTAAAGCGCGTGGGTAAAAAGGGGATTTTTTACCATAATCGTGGGTAAATGTCAGCTGAAAGTCTGGCAACACTGACTGGAGCACCAGCCCAGAGATGGGAATTATACTCAAGCTTTGGACGAATATAAGTCTTATAGGTAATAGCCAGATCAGACGGGGAGACAAAATTTTTGCACCTTCTTAAGAAACCCAAACATCTTGCGGCATTTTTGGCAACATCGCATATGTGCTTGTTCCACAAAAGGTGGTCAGTGATGCACATACCGAGAATCTCGATATGTTCGGTCTCATGATGCAAGTGCCACTCATGGACAGTGGCCTTAATGCCCTTTACCTTAATGTACTCGAAGAAAATGAAATCTACACACAAAATAACAATATGAGTTAATGTTGGTACTGTAAATGTAGATAAATATAAATCCATATTAAATAGATAGTTATTTAAATAAATGTAATAAAGTTTTAAACAGAGCCTTTTACTTGCTTCATATATTTAACTTAAAAACATACTAATAATAACAAACATCTTCTTATTCGATGGCTTGAAAAAAACTTTTTAAATCCGCTATTTTAAAAAAAAATGTCGAATACCTATGAACCTACATATGAATGCATAAAAATCTAGGTATGTACCTGCTAAACCAGAACAACCAACCAACTTTTAAAAAATGAACGAAACAGCAAAAAATGAAAACAAAAATCCTTTAAACAACGAAGTAAAGCGTTTGCATGCGTATGTGTACACCTGCTTTACGCATATGCCTATCTTGTGCTTTCCATATACTTACAATAATTTTTTGTGATCGTGCAAATGATAAAAAAAGAAAAAAACAACCACCATGTCCATGCACCCACCATCGCACCCGTCACTGTCGTCCTCGTCGCTTTTCGCGTACCCATATTGATTATTATAATTTCTATTAAAAATCCAACCAATGCCAGTCCAGTGCCTTGAAAGTTGAAATTGAAAACGAAAACAATAAAAAAGAGAACAGGGAGAAAAATTGTCAAAGCGAAAATTTTAAGAGATCAATTTATTTTAAGGATTTTTTTCGCTCTCGCAACATTATTTTGACTTAGCAACATGTCGGGGGATCTGCTGGCAGAACCCTGCCTGAAAATTTTGGGTTCCAAAAATTTGTATGGGGTGCGACACCTCCTTTGTATTCTATTATCTTTGCTGAGACACTGCAGCCTTCCATTGGGAACGTCCCTCGCATACACTCTCCAGTCGCCAAAACCAAGCGCTCTGGCATCCGCAGTCACTTGATCCTTGTACCTTAGGTTCGATCTTTCTTGTCGTCTCGAACATGAGGGCTGCGATGAGAAGACTTTCTTGGCTGGGGCGTTCTCGTCCATTTGCTCGATGTGGCCAAGCCAATGTAGTCGTCTTTTCTGGGCTTTCTGGACTACATCCACATCTTCGTACAGCTCGTACAGTTCGCGGTTGAACCTTCTTCTCCATTCGCCATGGCCGCATACGGGACGAAAATCCGTCGAAGAATTTTTCTTTCGAAAGCACCAAGTATCAATTCAACTACAACAATATGATTTCACAATCAAATCAAATATCGCAAATGAGCCCTGAATGTTGTAGCTGACGCATTATCTAGAAATCCTCTGTCAATTGAAACAAGTCAGAAAGAGAAAGTCAGTTCTCGCCGCCTGTATAGATGAAAAACCGGACTGTGTTTTACGTCAACAAAAACTTGTTTCAACACAACCAGATAGATTTCCTGAGTATCGCCTAGAGGGAGACAAACTTTATAAGAAGATATCATCAGAAAAACCTCTATCAAAACCACAATGGAAAATATGCGTAATGCGTTACCAAACCAAACCAACTTGAAATCATAAAGAATCATCATGATGCCATCACGGCAGGACATTTTGGTATCGCGAAAACAATCGCCCGAATATCAAGATTATATTATTGGCCAGGTATGACTAGAGACATATCCAAATATGTCCGTCAATGCACAGTTAGTAATAAATATAATAAAATAAAATTAGTATATAATAAATACAAAACATCGCAACCAAAGCCGAGCGGTGAAATGCACAGCATGGAAGTTAATGAACCCTAGGAAGTTGTTTGTATCGATTTTATGGAACCCCTACCTCGTTCAGCTAAAGGTAACACGGTAATGTTAGTAGTAAACAGATAAATTCACCAAATGGGTAGAAGCCGTACCCCTTCGGAACGCAAACACCAAAGGAGTAATCAAATCATTAAGAGAACGGATCCTCTATAAGTTTGGCATTCCAAAAATTATTTTATCTGACAACGGAACTCAATTCACCACTCATCTTTTCACTGATTTCTTTAATGAATTAGGAATTAAGCAGAGATTAACCGCACCATACACTCCACAGGGGAACCCAACTGAACGAGTAAATCGCGTCATCAAAACAATGATTGCCCAATACGTTCAAGAAAATCATCGTAATTGGGACGAATACATACCTGAACTAACCTTTGCAATCAACACCAGTCAACACACTACAACAAATGTTTCACCTGCTACCTGCTATGCTAAATTTTGGAGGAGAATTACGCATACCTAATCAACCAGACAATTTTATGGAACAAGACACGCTAAATGAAAATTTCTCCATACGACAAGAAAGAATGAAAAACTTATTTCAGTTTGTACAACAAAACACAAAAAAAGCCAATGAGAAACAAAGAAAATACTACAACTTACGACGAAGAAAATGGAAACCGAACATTGGAGAAAGGGTATACAAGAAAAATCGAGAATTATCTTCAGGTAGAGTTGCGCAAAACAGTTCCAAGACCGGAAAGAACATGGAACGTTTCTTTTGGTAGTCGGAACTGTTAAGGTTCTGTAAATGCATAGTAACTTGAACATGGTAACATGAACTAATAAACGAAAAGAAGAGTTGGTTTCTTGGTTAGGTTAGGTTAGGTTAAAGTGGCTGTCATGGATGTTAAGAGACACACTTAGGCCAATCAAAAGGCCCGTTGTGATACCACATGAATCTAAGAAGGCTATTCTTCGAAGCTCATTGAAACCAATTAGAGTTCCTTATGAAACGTAGAAGATTATTTAAATTAATGTGTTCGAGATCGTTTAGATCATTGTAGAAGTATTCCCCTAAGTGGATTCTACGTTTATGAGCAAGAGCGGGACAGGTGCAGAGGAGGTGAAGAACTGTCTCCTCCTCCTCCTCATCCATACAGCTTCTGCAGAAGTCATTAGAAAATACGCCCAGTCGCGCAGCGTGTCTTCCAATTAGACAGTGTCTGGTAATGACACCAATTAAGGAGCTTATATGCAATCTGCTTAGAGATATCAGGCATCTGGACCTCTTTAAGTCCAAATTTGGCCAAATGTTTTTCGTTGCCTGACAGGTGGTTATGTTATTCCACCTGATGTTAGTTCTCTTAATTTGTTGTAGCAAAAGTTTACATGTAGCGATTGGTATACCAACATTAGCCATTTGTGGCTTGATGGGTAATGTTGTACCATGTTTGGCGAGTTCGTCGGCTTTGCAGTTTCCTGGAATGTCTCTATGGCCCGGCACCCAGTGAAGGTGAATGTTAAACTGTTGTGCCATCTCCATTAGAGACGATCGACAGTTTTGGACCGTAATCGAGTTTGTAGAGACAGTTTCTTGGTTGGTTTCTTTCAATCCACAAACCACAAACAAAAACCAACAAAACAATAATAAACAATCAAAGATACACTACACATTCTAAATTGCTAATACCAATATGAATACATAGCCGCGTTTTATTATCCTCACTAACCCATATGGGATTATTTTTTGTACACAAACCAACAACAACCTGGGACCCCGATAGCTATCGGGGTTTATTTTGTAACTCAAAAACTATGTTCTAAATATGGCGGATAGATGGCGAGTGTGAGACAAAAAAGAAGTTATTGTAGAAAGATTTAGTAATATCAGCCGTATTAATAAAAAATAACACGTATTCCACTCTTAGCCACAGTTTTATAAAGCCATAGGATAAGAGTCAATTCGATTAATTAATAAAAACAAGTTGTTTGCGGAAAGCAAAATAAAATTTAGCTGAGGGTTGCGTCTCGGATAAAAACATAGCTTAAACTTCTACCTTTTTAACCCAGATCGTTTTATTATCACGGGGTAACCCATATGGGTTAAGCTAGCCCTAAACGACAAACATGTTTGCCGAACATGCTTGTGCGCGCTATAAATTCGTCGTGTAGGGGATGGTTTGCGAACCGTTCGCTGTTGGCAAAAATTTTCGATTTTCTTGTGTTTGTCCGTTTCGTTGTTTGGCTGTAGGGAGATGTTCGCGAACAAATCTCATTTTTTCTATGAGATAACCATAAGCGCAATGATTTGCTTCTCCTTTTGACACATCCTCACACTTTCAAGAATCAACACGAAATGATGTTCGCCAATTATGTGTTTGCCGTGTAGGGAATAACGCAAACGAACATGTTCTGCAAACGTGTTTGTCGTTTAATGCTACCTTTAGTGAGGATAATAAAACGTGGCTAGCACATCATTTTTCATTTTCATCTTTCATGAACGAAATAAACTGGAATCCAAATCAGTTTTGTCTTTTAATGTTCACAGTTCCGACTCCGATCCAAAGGAACTATGTCATACGCGAGGATCTACGAACCTTCGGAACTATGAGTATTAACTAACAGAGATATCAGAGATCAGACCGTTCAATGTTCATTTCGTTCTAGAATCTAGATCATATTAACAATACAAACACTTTCAATTATATAATAGGCGCGTTTTTTTGCACGCGTATATACGCTTAAAAAAATATTTACATGCAAAATGCAACAACAACAAATTTCTATATCCGCTTAGTAAGCGCCGATAACAATTATCCGATAATTATTATCCACGCTAAAGAAATAAGCCGATATAAAAACAGTGCTTTCATATCCATATATCTTTTTCACTGCTTGCGATGAATTTTCAACATATGTCAAAACTTCATTTCGAAATTCATTCGAAATTCATTCCATTTTACATACAAGGATATAAGCAAGCTATGATTTTGTTGTTTTGTTACTTGTTGTTTTTATTACTACTTATTCCTAGCAATATGCTGTAACTGTAGGTGAGTGTTGTCACAAAGTGAGTGACAAGTGTATTTAACACACGGAACAAAATCAAAAATCAAAATCGTTGACAATTATTTCTTGGTCCATAGCACTCGATGTGTGGCGTGACCATTGAATAAGAAGTACAGGAAGGGGTCTTATGAAAAAGAAGTGAAGCATTTTTCTAAGTAGTGTGAGTTTCACAAACAAAAACGCATTACAACAGGGCTGGTCTGCAGTTGAATGGTTAATCTCAGGGGCGCCAAGCGAAATTTGATTGCATCAAGATTATATCGATTGTGCATCAATTTTATTTTTTCAATTTCAATTCTTTTTTTGGAGTACATGGTGTTTTAACGTTCAAGGTGTCCATGCACGATTTTTATTATTTTTTTTTTTTATTCTTCGTTTCATTTTTCATCCTTAATTTATCATATTTATTGTGCTTTTTCGGGTCGAATTCGAAAGCGCATTCTATGAACAACTTGATCAAGTGTTAAAAAGCACAAGAAATTGTGTAGCGCCTAACGATCATCAACAAAAATAAATGCGCCCCTGAACTCGAGTTTTTGTTTTTTTGACAGATGAAACATTGGACCAATTACAGCTCAGCACATGAGGGAAATTTCCAATTGGCATTTGACTAGTAATGCCAAATTACTAAAACAAAAAAATTGTCGTTTTTTTGTGCACTGTTCATTTTAAGCGTATATACGCGTGCAAAAAAAGACACCTAATAGCCGTGTTTTATTATCCTCACTAACCCATATGGGTTAATTTTTTGTACACAAAACAACAACAACCTGGGACCCCGATAGCTATCGGGGTTTACTTTGTAACTTAAAAACTATGTTCTAAATATGGCGGATAGATGGCGAGTGTGAGACAAAAAAGAAGTTATTGTAGAAAGATTTATTAATATCAGCCATATTCATAAAAAATAACGCGTATTCTACTCTTAGCCAGAGTTTTATAATGCCATAGGATAAGAGTCAATCCAATTAATTAATAAAAAGGAGTTGTTTTTGGAAAAGCAAAACAAAATTTTATTGAGGGTTGCGTCTCGGATAAAAACATAGCTTAAACTTCAATCAAAGACCATATAACAAGTAAAGATGTCGCACGTAGAACAAAAATCTGTACCTGCTTTTTTCCACCATCCCTTTTTTACAATGGGTCCAAAACATGAGTCTAGGAATTTGAATGTATAGAAACATTTCACATGTTGTGGGTACACACTGTGCGAAAAAGAGCGTTGCTATTTATACTGAAAAGGTAGAGGGAGAAACAAGGTATTTCATGTTTATGAGTAGAAAAAACAAAAACAAAACGTATGTCTTTTCAATGGGTCCAAAACATTGTTGCAAGATTTGTAATAAATTTATGCAGCAGAACAGAGAAAAATTATTTTTTTGTCCTATTTGTACAAGCAAGCTAGGTTGATCGTTGATGATCGAGTTAAAAGAAAGAAGGGTGAGTTGATATCCTACACGTGTATGGTGTATGTGTATTCATTCATATTGTCTTAGGGATTTTGTTTTTGTTGGCTGCGTAAAAAATGCAAACCAGTTTTATTTAATTTTTTTCTTGAAAGATAAAACAACCTTGAAAAGTGAGTTTTGATAATGTTCGTGAATAATGAGTTGTGGTTGTGGTGGTTTCAATATTGGGCTTTGCTTTTGTTTTGTTTTTACTTCTTGGGGTTGGTTGTGAATTGTGATTTGAAAATCGTATTCATTCACATATTTAAATGTAGGTCAAAAAAAGATTGACTGTTTGATGTGAGGATTTTATTTATGCGTTTGTTAAGTATGTTTGGTAAATTTTTGACCTCTTAGTAAGGTTTTTTTTTTTTTTTGGTTCGTTACTATTGAAGTCGGTAATGAATCAATTAAATTAGGACTGCAGGTGATGGGTACATTTCATTTTACTTTTTATCTTTCAAATACAAAACTAATTATAATAATAACACAATGCAGTATGGAAATATGTAGTTGCTTTGAATTAAAACTCCAAGTCTTCGACATGTACAAATAACCTGTAGTTCGAAAAAATAATTTTAAATTTTGTAAAAGTGGTGATTTTTTGCTAATCGCTGATCGAGTACAAATAGGGGTGAGTAGGCGTCTATCTCAACCTTACCCTACAGTATACACCTGCAATAATATGTGCGTGTGAGTTGATTTTTTTGTTGTAAGCGTAAGCTTTTTACTTGCAACATACATATAGAATATATGGCAAGTACATATGTATTGAATTCGTAAAAAAAAATTTAGATGATGATGAGATATGACATTACGATGATAGAGAAGTCGAAAAAGTGGGCCCGGCGATTCCGTCCGTCTGTCTGTCTGTGAGTTTACAGGCACCTACAGCCTTAACCGCTTGTCCGATTGACTTCAAACTTGAAAATTATAGGTTTGAGCAAAAACCCATATCCCAGTTCTTTGATTTTTTTTAAGATCAAAATTTGGGGTAGCCACCATACGATTTTTTTGGCCAAAAACCAAAACTTACAATAATTTTCTCCAAAACGACTCCTATTTCATGTATTTCATGTAAAAAAAAAATTATTGCTCCAAAACGGTTCCTCCCATAGGGGTCGGGTATAGAAGATGTTTAGACACAAGATATTTGTACAGAAGATGTTGGTACAAAAGATATTGGGACAAAAGATATTGACAGACAGAAGATATTTGGACAAAAGATACTGAGCAACATTTTTGCTAGCAACATTTTGTGTGAGTGTGGGTTTGTATGATACTATGTTCGGATTTCATTTTGAACTTAAAATGTTTTTTTTTTTTGTGGAAATAATTTTCTTTATTGGCTACTGATTGGTCGTTGGTTTAGAGTTTTGTGTGCGAGTTGGTGTGAATGCAAATCTATACATATTAGCTTTATTTGTTGTTGCGATCGTGTATTTTTGGTTTGTGTTATACAATTTTTAATTGGCTGTTTTTTAAGGGTTTTCCAATGCGTTGAGAATTGTGATGCTTATCGTTTCGGTTTTAGAGATTGTATTTTATTAGGGGTTGAAAAGTTATAAGACCGATTTTGTGCGTCGCACAGTTGTCCAAAAAGGGAAAAGTCGTGGCAAAAATACAAAATCTGATGTTTTATTTTTATTGTTTTGTTTTTTATTTCTAAGAGAAATATAGACAGAGCTTCAAAAACAGCAAACAAAATAATTTTTTGATCACTAGTTTAATTTATATGGCTCTTCAAAGTTAGTTAATTTTTTTCTAGAGAAAAAAAAGAAAAAAAAAAGAAAATTCCGTATTTTCATTTCTGCGATTATGGCATATTGAATGAAAAATCTTATTTTTTGTTAATAGTTCCTGGTTTAATTACTTATAAGTAAATTTAAATTTGAAATTGAAAAAAAAAATAATTTTTAAGGTTTCAATAAATGAAACAAAAAAACACCATTTTTTTTACAATTTATCGAGTTTGAATAGAGCTACAAAAAAAATCCATCCAAGTCCATGCATTAAGCCGAATAGGGTATGTGTATCAACCAATTGTTAAGCCAAAAGAAAAATATTTAGCTGCGCATACTTGCGCACTGCCGAGATTTTGAACTTTGAAAAAAAATAAAGGCTTGAGAAAACGCTTACTTTGGCATACCTTGACCCACGTAAACGCTTCGTTCTCTGTTAATAGTAATGCTAGCAACGATGTTAAGGTTTTAATTTTAAGAAGAAATATTAGCCATTGTAACTGCATTTACAAATTTTTTTTATCTTTTTTTTATTGGTCAGATATTATTTTTTGAAGGATGTTCCGTTGTTCTTGTCCGTGATAATTTTTGATTTTGATGTCAATTTTTTTCGAAAAATGCGTCGTAAACATAACATTTTCTTACTTTATTTTAATAATGATAATAATAATGAATAAAAGTCATTCATAAGGTTGTCGAAAAACCCACAAGTATCATAAGATGTATGGTACTTGTAAAAACCAGCAACGGATGAAACTTAATTTTTTTTTTGCTTTAGAATAAAAAAAAATATTATTTTGGTTTTGCAAAATGTTTTACCATATCTACCAATTTTTTTTAATCTGCCTACTTTAATTTTCCTATTAAAGTAGATTCCTGCATTTACTAAGCCAAAATGATCTAAGGTTGCAGGATATTTTTAATTATAGATCCTTATTTTATGGTCCAATAAAACAGGTAGAGAGAAATATTATTATAAAAAATTTATTGATTAAAATTAAAATTTTTATTAATTTATATTAAATATTATATTAATATAGACAAATTTAACGAGTATACAAAAAACACTTCGGATCTTTAAAAATCGAAATATAGTCACAAACTCTTGACCCCAACACTTCACAAGATTCTGGACCACGGTGGAGAACTAATAAGCCATCAAATTTTACCAATAGGGGAACTTTCAGAGGAAGCACAGGAAGCAACACTGAGAAAAAAATCAAACAGATTCATGGTTAAATCAAACAAAAACAACCCCATTTTGGCACTAAAGCGATTTGAAGTTAATTTAAAAGGAAATGTGTTTAATTATTGTTTAAAAAAATTGAACAGAATCATGTTTGATTTAAATTTTATTTGTTTTAAATTGAATTTGTTTCTATTTGCTTTCATTAACTACGTTCAATGTTGACTTAAATAGAATTATTATTATAATATTTTAAATATTTGTGGGTTTGATTCAAAGACGTTTCTATTTTTTTCAATAACCTTTAAACCATTTCAAATAGAAACAAAGTTGTTTTAAACATAATTATTTTTATTTATATTGAACTTATACTTTTCAAATTAATAAAGCTGGAACTTGGAACATTGTTGAGTTGGAGAAAAAAAATCTTCCTGCCACATCTTTTATTGAAAATTTTCTTTGTGCGGCTTTGTAGGTGTTGCTAAGCGGGTTGGTGTGATTTCACTGATGTTGAGTAGTTCAGGAACTTATAATCGGAAATATCTAAAAAACGTTAAGAAGAAGTAGGTTGAATGCATATTTTATTGTTTTTTACTATACTTACATCTGCAAAGCTCATGTTAACTTTGAGGAAAATTGTAGTTTTGAATCCAGTTTAATCATAAAGGCTGAACTGAGAGAATTCTGTTTTATATTATGTTAAAAGGACAAACGAAATGGTTACCTTTTCTATTTTGTAAATCGGCAGCTTTTCTTGAAGTTCTTTGTATCCTCCGGGGTAAGAAATCAGTCTGTCTTGCGTGATCTCGTTCTCTAGAATATATTACACATGACTTGAAAAACGAAAATCTTATTGTCTAAAAAATACTTACGATTAATAACGAAGAAAAAGTCGAGTAAATTCCATTGTTTTATTTGTGGTTTTTGTTCACTTTTTTTTATTACACCCGATTTATACCTATTTTTTATATTTTCCACGCACTACTGACTATCTCTCACGAAAAATATCTTGAAAAGATGAGGACAACAAAATCATCGACGACGCCAGTAATTTACAGTTATGCGGTTATAATTACTTAAATTTTACTTCGTTTAGGTTCATTTTAAGTTGCTATGAGTATGAATTAAAAATCATTTGTCCATTTTTTTTATTTTGGCAAAAAATCTGAAATTGTTCGGGATCGTTTCAAATCGATGTGTGTTTGAACTTAATACGGGCTGTTTGATATTATTGTTTTGCAGATATTTTAAATACGTTCTTATTTGAAACAAACTCATTTATGTTAATTTCATGTTCAAGAAGTAAGGCAAACATAAATCCTTTTGATTTAAATAAACTATGCTTAAAAAAAATCGTTTTTCTTGTATTTAAATAGATAAGAGGTTGGATTAAACCGAGTTCTATTTGCCATTCCTAAATAGATTTCAAATATGACTCTTTTTGAAAAAACTCATAGTACAGTTTTCTCAGTGAAGGAATAAAGATTACATGCGATATCGATTATACAATACTCTCAAGGTTTCAAGGAAACGACAAAATGAAGATTTATTTAATATGCTATCCATATCATCAGATCCACTTGTTTCATCTTTAAGACACGTTAGATCCCAAAAAGAGCTCAAAAAAAGCTACTGTCCAGAGCTGATTAGTCTATTAAATATTAAAAGTGATGATGATGGCAGTGAACTTTTTACTGAAAATTTATAATTATTGTTTAAGATAGTTTATGTATATTTTTTTATTTAATATATGTATACCTATCCTATATGTTTTTAATTATACTTGATTTTTTTTTTATTTTTTTTGTCCGTTTATTTTTTCCATTTACTGTTTCACATAAAATATGTCACTTAAAAAGGTATAAACCATTATTATTGACCGCTTAAAGCAAAAAAAAAAAAGTTTCTTTGCCAAATTTTCGCATCCACTGTTGTGATGAATTTTATTTTGGAACACCCTATAAACACTTAGGGGGTCATAATTTTGTTTTTATCAAAATTTGCAAAACTAAAGACAATTTTTAAAGTTTTACTTCAATTCTTTTTTCTATAAATTTCGTTTTTTGAGAAAATCTGTTTTCGGCCGATGATTCCGAAACACCCTGTGAAATAATTTTCTTGAAATTCATTGGTGAAACAGCCCTGGAAATTTCCTTCAAATTAAAAAAAAAATTATACCGCTGCCTCAATCCGTTCAAAAGTTATGATTTTTGCAACGAGATAAGTCATTTTGGACAACCGTGCGTCGTCGTCGTCGTCGTCGTCGTCGTCGTAGTCGTAAATAAAGAAGAAAACAAAGCTGTTGGCAAGTGTTTGTTGATTTTTTATTGTTGCAAGATCGTACGAAAAAGAAATGCAAGTTGTTTTTGGATAATGATAGTTGAAAGGGATGATTATGTTGGTAAATCACTGTCCTGCATTTATCTATGAGTGGACTTTGCGATCAGTAAAAGGTAGTTTTATGTTATTTTTATCTCAATTTTGAGGAAACAAATAAAAAAATTGATATGAATCTCACCACCATTTTTAATTTTTATGACATGCAAACAATAAAATTAACAATCCTTCAACTGAGGTAAGTCTCCGAACTACTATTTATATCGTAGAGATCCTACAAACACTTACCAACAGATTTTTTTTTCTTCTTTATTGACCTGTGGCTAATAAAAAGACTAATAACCCATCATAAACAGATGAACGACGACAACACACCAAATCGGTTATCTAAATTTTCAACCCCTAATAAAATTATAATCCATCTAATACATATTTTCTACCAAATGTCATTTTTTATGAATTACAAAAAAAGCAAACGCATCAACTACCTGTTTTATAAGAAGCCGACTCATAGATATAAGCAGGACAGTGATTTACCAACATAATAAAATCATCCCTTTCAACTATCATTATCCAAAAACAACTTGCATTTCTTTTTCGTACGATCTTGCAACAATAAAAAATCAACAAACACTTGCCAACAGCTTTGTTTTCTTCTTTATTTACGACTACGACGACGACGACGACGACGCACAAAATCGGTCTTATAACTTTTCAACCCCTAATAAAACACAATCTCTAAAACCGAAACGATAAGCATCACAATTCTCAACGCATTGGAAAACCCTTAAAAAACAGACAATTAAAAATTGTATAACACAAACCAAAAATACACGATCGCAACAACAAATAAAGCTAATGTATAGATTTGCATTCACACCAACTCGCACACAAAACTCTAAACCAACGACCAATCAGTAGCCAATAAAGAAAATTATTTCCACAAAAAAAAAACATTTTAAGTTCAAAATGAAATCCGAACATAGTATCATACAAACCCACACTCACACAAAATGTTGCTAGCAAAAATGTTGCTCAGTATCTTTTGTCCAAATATCGTCTGTCTGTCAATATCTTTTGTCCCAATATCTTTTGTACCAACATCTTCTGTACAAATATCTTGTGTCTAAACATCTTCTATACCCGACCCCTATGGGAGGAACCGTTTTGGAGCAATAATTTTTTTTTTACATGAAATACATGAATGTTTAAAAAAATAAAATTCGAGGAAGTTTAAAAAAATCGTAGGAGTCGTTTTGGAGAAAATTATTGTAAGTTTTGGTTTTTGGCCAAAAAAATCGTATGGTGGCTACCCCAAATTTTGATCTTAAAAAAAATCAAAGAACTGGGATATGGGTTTTTGCTCAAACCTATAATTTTCAAGTTTGAAGTCAATCGGACAAGCGGTTAAGGCTGTAGGTGCCTGTAAACTCACAGACAGACAGACGGACGGAATCGCCGGGCCCACTTTTTCGACTTCTCTATCATCGTAATGTCATATCTCATCATCATCTAAATTTTTTTTTTACGAATTCAATACATATGTACTTGCCATATATTCTATATGTATGTTGCAAGTAAAAAGCTTACGCTTACAACAAAAAAATCAACTCACACGCACATATTATTGCAGGTGTATACTGTAGGGTAAGGTTGAGATAGACGCCTACTCACCCCTATTTGTACTCGATCAGCGATTAGCAAAAAATCACCACTTTTACAAAATTTAAAATTATTTTTTCGAACTACAGGTTATTTGTACATGTCGAAGACTTGGAGTTTTAATTCAAAGCAACTACATATTTCCATACTGCATTGTGTTATTATTATAATTAGTTTTGTATTTGAAAGATAAAAAGTAAAATGAAATGTACCCATCACCTGCAGTCCTAATTTAATTGATTCATTACCGACTTCAATAGTAACGAACCAAAAAAAAAAAAAAACCTTACTAAGAGGTCAAAAATTTACCAAACATACTTAACAAACGCATAAATAAAATCCTCACATCAAACAGTCAATCTTTTTTTGACCTACATTTAAATATGTGAATGAATACGATTTTCAAATCACAATTCACAACCAACCCCAAGAAGTAAAAACAAAACAAAAGCAAAGCCCAATATTGAAACCACCACAACCACAACTCATTATTCACGAACATTATCAAAACTCACTTTTCAAGGTTGTTTTATCTTTCAAGAAAAAAATTAAATAAAACTGGTTTGCATTTTTTACGCAGCCAACAAAAACAAAATCCCTAAGACAATATGAATGAATACACATACACCATACACGTGTAGGATATCAACTCACCCTTCTTTCTTTTAACTCGATCATCAACGATCAACCTAGCTTGCTTGTACAAATAGGACAAAAAAATAATTTTTCTCTGTTCTGCTGCATAAATTTATTACAAATCTTGCAACAATGTTTTGGACCCATTGAAAAGACATACGTTTTGTTTTTGTTTTTTCTACTCATAAACATGAAATACCTTGTTTCTCCCTCTACCTTTTCAGTATAAATAGCAACGCTCTTTTTCACACAGTGTGTACCCACAACATTTGAAATGTTTCTACACATTCTAATTCCTAGACTCATGTTTTGGACCCATTGTAAAAAAGGGATGGTGGAAAAAAACAGGCACAGATTTTTGTTCTACGTGCGACATCTTTACTTGTTATATGGTCTTTGCTTCAACCTTTTTAACCCAGATCGTTTTATTATGACGGGGTAACCCATATGGGTTAGTGAGGATAATAAAACGCGGCTAATATATCCATCTTCAACTACCTATACGCTATACATGCTAATACAGTCAGTGGTGGTTTGGTTTGGTATTTCATATTCATTCGTTCTATTTGTGTGTGTATAGTGTATACCTTCAAGCACAATACAATGTACACCCAATTCGAACTGTTTTGATGACGATGATATGCTTTTAGAAATAAATTTCGAAAAACAAGGAGGAAGTGAATTATTTGCTGAGCCAATACAAGAAGAAAGCGATCAGTTAACCGATAAAACGCTTTTCCAACAGGAGTATCATGGCGTTTTTAATTGGCGATCTGGAATCTAAAAAGAAGCATTCTGTTTTTTGAAATCAGAAGGGAAATTCTCTTCTTTTCAGAATCAGAACTGTCACTTGTGCCCAATTGAACGCTTTTAGAATGCTTTTTCTTACTTCCAGATTGCCAATTAAAAACGCCATCAGAATTTCTTTTTGGCAGATACTTTTGAGTTTTGACAGCGACATCAAAATTGAGTTAACTTCCTTACGATACTTCTCGGGCTACGTTGCTTTTAAAACTCTTCCAAAATTAAAGTGCATTCAATGTGACGAATTGATTGTTAAACATGATGAAGTCCTTCCGAGTAACTCGGTATCTTTGGTTAAAGAAATAAAGACTTAATAGAATTCCATTCGTGGAAACAATAAAATTGTTACAACGCATTTCAAAACGCAATTTCCATTTCAATCAACCTTCGCGCTGCAGGTTTGTACATGCAAACATTTAGTATGTCAAATTGTGAGCCAAAATCACCGCCAACAAAAAACACAGCTAAATATAACTTTTAATTCCAAGATCCTAACAAATCATTGCCCTTATTTAAGCATTTTGCAAAACCATAAAAACGAAAACCCTTTCCTAGCCAAAATAATAATATCGAATCGGATAAGTCCAGAGATAATATAAGGTAAGGAGATGGGAAACAAAGCTGTCAAAATGACAATGCCTACAAGCGATTTTACCAATACTATCACAGTTTGGACCATAGTTTTTGTGAAAGTATGCGTGTGTTTACCAATACTATCACAGTTTGAACCATAGTTTTTATGAAAGTATGCGTGTTTTTACACAGTAAATATGGTCCTACCATATTGTTTTTGTTTGTATATTATTCATGTACAAGGAAAGAAAATAAAATGAAAGAAAATGAAAATTGCGGGATCTAAGGAGTGAAACGTAAGTTAGTTTCCTATCTTGTTACTTATTTAATCTTTGGATAAGTCTTTCAAACAAGACAAACATAAACAACCCCTAAAATATGATTACTCTAGACCAGAGATAATATAAGGTAAGGAGATGGGAAACAAAGCTGTCAAAATGACAATGCCTACAAGCGATTTTACCAATACTATCACAGTTTGGACCATAGTTTTTGTGAAAGTATGCGTGTGTTTACCAATACTATCACAGTTTGAACCATAGTTTTTATGAAAGTATGCGTGTTTTTACACAGTAAATATGGTCCTACCATATTGTTTTTGTTTGTATATTATTCATGTACAAGGAAAGAAAATAAAATGAAAGAAAATGAAAATTGCGGGATCTAAGGAGTGAAACGTAAGTTAGTTTCCTATCTTGTTACTTATTTAATCTTTGCTCTAGACTAGGCACAGAGTTCAGCAACAGATAATAACGTTTTCATTTTGGGAGATTTCTCAAAAGAAGAAGATTAAGAAAACAATAGGGTGGGTCGCAACGTTTCGACTTGAGTTTTACTTATTCATGATGAGAGGTTGGTAAATAGTTCTCGGTTCCAAGAAAACTGAGCCTATGCAAATTGAAATTATCGGTTGGGAAGGTACAATTGATATTAAACTTTCAAGACTCTCTTCTAGGGGGCGCTTCTAACAGTCCTTACTCTTAAGAGAGATACTAAAAGAAAGACTGGAAGGGATAAAATTACTCTCTGTCTCTACTGACCTAATTTACGACTTGTTGAATTAACAAAAATATATTTCACTTCACTTGTCAATTTCAGTTTTAAATGGACCTTCTTTGAAGAGTATTTGCTGAAACGAAATCACCAGCGAAAATAAATCATCCACCGCTTCCCCCCTAAAGGCTTAACAATTTCCCTCAAAGTCAAACAACAAAATCACACCAAAATGTATTCCCATCATCGTCGCATAGTAAATCCGTCGTCATCGTCGTCATCGTCGTCGTCGCCGTCATCGTCATCGTCGTCGCATCCGCAACGTCGTGATGGTGGTCTTGGTGGTGGTGGTGGTGCCGGTGGTGAACCAAATACTGAAGACAACCCAAAAATGTTTATGGGTGCAGTCGGTGAGCTTGAACAAAAGACAAAATCATTCGAAAGATACGACAGTGTCGAGGACCAGAAGAGGAGACCAACGGGCCTCACATCGGTATTTTCGAAAATAATCGATGGTATGCCAGCTGCAACGATGTTCTCGAAATTCAACAGTAGCGCCACTGTTCCACAAAATCCCTTCTATACGAATCCAATAATTAAGTATTTCGAAATTGGAAAGCAGACAGCCTCAGCCGGCCCTGAATTGGCATGGAAAATTCATGATGCGTATCGGAAAAGCGATGGCAAGGTATGTTTGTGTGTGTGTATAGAAAACCCTTGATTGTTTTCTTTCCTTTTTTTATTTTTTGGTTTTTCCTTTCGATTTTAAGGCTAGGTTTCCCATTGAAAATTTCGTTGGTGTTTTGCGTAAAACTGTGTAGCTCCCAAAATATTCCAAATATTTAAATTAAATAAACGAGTATAGATTATACATTTAATAACCTAAGAAGTTATTTAGCGAAAAAAAAATATTAAAAATGTATTTCATCACAAAAGGGTCATGCATAATGAAAAATTATGAAATTTTTGGAGACGTTTGCGGTGGAAAAGTTTTGTTGCCTTAAAAATTCATTTGTTATTCTTTTTATATTTTTTATCTATTCTTAAAATGTCTCACAACTCAGTGACGTGGCTTTTTTTAAATATTTTGTCCAGTTTCGTCAAAAAAAATTTACAAAAACACGAAAAATGGGGAAAATTAAGCAAAAGTAGGTGTGATTTATTTGGAATAATTTCTAAAGTAGAAAAGATACAAAATTGAAAATATTTTTTTTATATTGTCGAAATATACATAACTAGCAGTTGCCCGCGACTTCGTCCGCCTCTCCCTCGTCCACCGGCCAGAGTATCATCTCGACATGTGCATCATGCGCGCGTGGGAATTTTGTTCGGAAGTTATTGTAAAATTGCATTGCAGTCAACTCTCCCTAGGTCGTAATTCTCTTGAACTTGAAAAATTTGAGCATTTTTTATGATTCCCTTCAGTTGTTCATACTTAAAGCATTCCCTTGGGTGAACTCTCCCTAATTCTAATATCTCTCTTACTTCTGCATCGTTTTTTTCGTTAAGTAAATTTTTTTTC
The DNA here is from genome assembly GCA_943590905.1 of Sphaerophoria taeniata. NCBI lineage: Eukaryota > Metazoa > Arthropoda > Insecta > Diptera > Syrphidae > Sphaerophoria > Sphaerophoria taeniata. Next base: position 26,182,096 of record OX016540.1, read on the forward strand.
TTTAAACTGAGCATATTTTTTAGTTAAGAAGTACATATAATGATATTGTTTAAACACAATAATCTGCACAAATAGTGCAATCAATCACATTCACAAATCAATTGAACTCTCAAAATTCTAATTTGAGCAGTTATTAGGCCAGTTCCATCTAACAACATCTCACTGAGATCTCAATGTCACCTTGACTGAGGCAAAATCATTTGGTGCCTTGGTGGAACATAATTCTCAGTTATCATTGAGATTTAATGGTTACCTTACTAATTGTTGCTGCACATATGTCAGCCACGTCAAATAGCTGAGTGAGAAATCGAATCCAAAATAATTTCATCTCAGATATCTCAGAAAAAAATCTCAGTTCTAACATTTCCACAGATTCTTCGCTGCTATTGGTCGCAGCTTAATTTTAAGTAGAATTAAGCCTAAAGCAGTTGCCCGTAGCTTAGTTGGTAAGTGCGTTGGCTGCTAAGCAGAACGTCGTTGGTTCGAGTCCTACTCAGGCCAAGTTTTTATTTCATCTTTCACGGGTACTGCCTCTTGCGAAGACCTGACAAATCTTCCAAGAGTATCAATCTGTAATGAAAAAATGCTTCTCAACTTTGCCGTTCGGAATCGGCGTTAAATTGTAGGTCCCCTCAATTCTTCACACGCACTCAGAGAATTGTTGATTAGAGTAAGCCACTTAGGCGTTGGCTCTTCAAGAGCTGTCGCGCCACTCTATTTATTTATTTTATTTTAAAGCCTTCATCGATTAATGGACTATCCAACACAAAAAGAATTTTACAATTCGAAATAGTAGTTCCTGAGATTACCGCGTTCAAACGAACAAACTCTTCAGCTTTATATTGTATTAAATTGTATTGTTTGCCGTTTTTCCACATTTTACACAAATTCTTCGCTCCTATTGGTCGCCGCTAAATTGTATATAGCTTCAAGCTTTCCTTGATAAATGGACCATTCAACATTTAAAAAATTGTTCAATTTCATAAAGTAGTTCTTGAGATAAGCGCGTTAAAACGCAGAAAAATGTATATTTTTTGCCGTTTTTTCCATATTTTCCACAGATTCTTCGCTGCTATTGGTCACAGCTTAATGTTAAATAGCTTCAAGTCTTCCTCAATTAATGGACCATCCAACACAAAAAGAATTATACCATTCGAACCAGTACTTCCTGAGATAAGTGCGTTAAAACGCAGAAAAATGTATATTTTTTGCCGTTTTTCCCCATTTTAAACAGATTCTTCGCTGCTATTGGTCACAGCTTAATGTTAAGTAGCCTAAAGTCTAAGTTGATTAAGGCACCATCCAACACAAAAAGAATTATACCATTCGAACCAGTAGTTCCTGAGATTACCGCGTTCAAACAAACAAACTCTTCAGCTTTATATATTAGTGTAGATATCTCATTAATTTTTTAATTTTTTTACAAATTATTTTACTAAATTTTTTTCAAGTGCAAAGTAAAAAAATGCATGTTTTTCTTAGAATATTCTGCGGTGAACAAGATTCCAGCCCCATTTAGTTTGATTCAACAACAAAAGTATTTTTTTATGAAAATTGAATATTTCTTTGACGTTTTTATAAAAAAAGAAAAGAAAAAAATTAAAACATTTTTAAAAATGCATTTAAAAAAGTCAATATTTGTGTATCAATTATGAGGAGAATACAGCAAAAAATATTTTCAAATATTTTTTTTAATTTTTTTTCATATTTTATATGCAGAAATCAGAAACTAAAACAATTTTACGATTACCCGTTTATTTTATATTAATATTCGAAAATGGGTAATTTTCTTAGATTTTTACAAGAAAAATCGCGTTTCCTCACACACACTAAGGTACTCAGTTCATACGAATTGAACTAGGTGGCGTTGTTTTATATTTCATTCTCTTCTCTTTCTTGTTTTTTCATAGGATAGAGAAAAAATTCTTCATACCAAACGTTCTCATAGAATTCGTTTGAGAATGAAAATTCATTTTTTTTTATACTATCGTTTACGATATGCAGACATATAGATAGGCAATAATTGTGGTCACTTACTATGTACTTTGTAGGTATTTGATGAAAACGATGTTTTGAATACCTGCCTACATTTGTCATATTTGCATGCATTCATTTCGAATATGTGAATGCGCGTATTTTTTTAAAATGAGTCAAGTGCAATGGCTTGAGAAGTAAAATACCTGGGATTAGGATTATGTAAAGGGTTTTCTTTGTTTTTTGTTTTTGCCGATGATTTGAATTATGGTTGTTTTAAATCGAATTCTTGCGAGTGCGGTTGTGATTTAAAATTCGGACAAATTATTATTTTTTGGGACATTTATTTCTGTGCAGTGAAGTAAATTATAAAAATCATCTTTATGCTTCAATTTAATAATTGAGCTGTTATTATTAGTGGTTACCTACAAAACAGAATATTTGTGAAGTGCTTTACCGTCTTATTATTGTTTTGTTTTGCGAAAATCCTTAGTTTTGTCAATATGCCCCGTGCACCGAAAAAATGTAAGCCGTTTAAATATGGACAGAGGAAACACAAGAAAATTAAAAAAACAGCAAAGCAATTAGTAGGGGAGCCGCTGAAGGCCGTACTTCACCGAACTGTTAACCGGCTGAAACTTTTTTTTATGTTTAGCATAGAGAATATATAATACCTAGAGTCGCGACCTTTTCCTCCCTTGCCGAAAACACCCTCAAAATTTTTCTGAGGTGAACTCTCGCAATCCTCTCTTATTTTCGTGTCCGTGAATCTGTGTAAGAGGTGAAAAAAAAGTGAGTACTCAGACGTCGTGGGTAAAATTTTTTCCTGTTGCCCAAAGTGACAGATGATTGTCAAGAATGGTTTTTGAATAATTTTTTAACTTTTCAAACAAATCCTAATAAATTTTTATTTCTGTTTCCAGCAAAAGAGGATAAAGAAAACAAAATTCTCCTATATCCCTGCAGAAATTGTGACTATAAACAGGAAGCCGATTCAAATTGTATCTACGTGAACAAAATTATTCACGAAATTGAGAAAGCCTTGAATTTATCTTCACATTGGAATGGTCACCAACTTTGTCTCATTCTTTAACAGTGAACTCACTCATATAGTCCCCGATGTTATATCGGATCTCACACTCCCGAGAACTGAAGATCAGGCCTGTCCGAAGTGCTCCCATCGGGAAGCTTTGTTCTTCCAAGCCCAAACACGACGTGCCGAAGAAGAAATGAAGCTTTACTATGTACGAATCAGAACTGTACAGACAGATGGACAGAATGGAATGCAAAGATCATTAAAATTTTCTTTCTTCAAAATGCACTTTATTGTTTCTTATTTATTTCGGACAAAAAGAAGGATACCATGACATCATTAGATTTTAAAGAGTACAGTACATACCATCAGACATCCTATCCACAACCACCGATTACTGCAACCCTACCCTAGATACCTCAAAGAGTTTAGAGTCTTGCTCCCGTCAAGAATCGCCTGGGAGGAAGGCGATGTGACGAAAGACTTCGACACAACTATCTTCACGGATGGTTCGAAGATGGAATGCGGTGTAGGTGCAGGTGTCTTCTTTGAATCTCTTAAGATTTCAAAATCCTATAGACTTTCCGGCAGAATTGTTGGCGATAAAGAAAGGTTGTATAGCCCTTAAAAATATATGACAGAACCAAAATGTAGCTATACTAACAGACAGTCAGGCAGCTATTAAAGCCATTGATTCAGCTTTATTATCCTCTAAACTGGTCCAGCAATGCAAAGAGGCCCTCAAGGAACTTGATATGAGCTCTAATCTGGATACCGGGCCATAGGGGCTATGAGGGAAATGAGTAGGCAGATGAGCTAGCTAGGCAAGGTTCAGCCCTTCACAACTCATTGGCTGTGAGAGTATATGCTCCTCTTGGAGTTGTGAAGGGCAATATCCTGACCAAATACACATCAGAAGCAATTCATAGGTGGAGTAGTTTAACGAGTTGCGTTATATCTAGGAAAATCTGGCCCGCCTCTATAACAAACCAAAATTAATCAATTTAATTTCCAAACCAAGGCATGACATAGCCAGGTGACAACAATTATTAGAAAGTAAACAATTAAACTGCCCTTTTTATGCTTGAGATATTTGTTTTGTATGTATTTCATTTTCTAAATGCAAAGCGCTAAAAAGCATGTTTTTTGTCTTGAAATGTGCTTTTCTCAACTTCCTGCTTATGGTGCACATCTATCCAAGAATCTTGGGTACAGACAAATTTCTCTGATGTGATAGCGGTTGAGTAGCCAACTAACAAATCGCTTCAAACCCAATCCATAGCCACCGTGCGGTTTTGATCCGTAGACTCTCTGGTCGGTGTACCAGTAGTAGGGCTTGGGATCAATTCATTCACGGGCATAGCCCTTGAACAGGTCTTCGCTATCCCAAATCCTCATTGATCCGCCGACAATCTCCCCGACATTTGGCAAAAGCACATCGACACTCTCAGTGAGCTCAGGATCCTCGGGACACTTTGACATATAGAACGACTTGATGCCGGCCGGGAAACGACACAACATGATTGGTTCATTGATTGCATCGGTCATTTTACGTTCCGGAGCCTCGGGAATGGAATGTTCTAAAAAACAAAAGGAAACCATGGAATTCAGCAATTGCTTGTCATTTCAGATTTTACCTCTTTCAAAGAACGTCCCATCGTCTTTGGTGACGTTGTTGTCCTTCAGCCACTTGATTGCATCGGCATAGTTCATACGTTTGAATGGTTTCTTGGGAGGTTCAAAGCTTGGATCGAGTTCTTTGACCAAATGTCCATCGGGGGAGGAAAGGACTCGATCGACGACATCGCAAATTAAATCTTCCAAGCGATCGAGAAGATCATCAAACGTAATGAATGGACATTCGGCCTCGGCGTGAGTGTATTCGGCCAAATGGCGACGAGTTCGACTCTGTTCGGCACGGTAACTCTGAGCAATGCAAAAGACATCGCCTAAAGCTGGCAAACAAGTCTCCAAATAGAGTTGAGAGCTTTGGGTCAAGAAGGCTTCCTCCCTTGAATGAGGAGAATGATTGAGCATTTGGAATTCATAGCCATGAGTTTGTTTCCTTACCCAAAGTACTGCAATTTGAACAAAGTGGATCCTCCCTCGACTTGGGTCTGGAACAAAGTTGGCGGGGTCACCTCATTGTATTTGCACGATAGGAAATGCACGCGGAATGCCTGCAATATGACCAAACGCATCTTCAGAATCTTTGGGGTATTCTCACCACGAATCATAATGTGCCTATTGTCCAACTGAACATCAGGATGTGCTTCTTTATTCAGAATACTCTCCGTGCCTCCCGCTGGTGCCAGGCCAATCAATTCCCAATAGTCCACTATCATTTCGTGAGTTTAGCCTTTGGATCCTCAGCCAGTATGATCTTCTTTGCTTCCTCAATGTTCTGCTTTCGCTTCTCGGCATCGTCGTTCTTACACTGTTCCTTATCGGCATTTTTGTTTAACTTGCTAGCCCAGATTTTATGGATTTTCTTCAATTGTGATTTGGCCGCCGGTTCGTATTTCAAACCATCGCCTGGATTTTTGGCATCGACGTAGATTGTTGGAAATGGATCTTGTTTGACATGACGCATCGCTTGGAGAATGCTCTTGAACGGGCTCTCTTGGGTACCTTTTCCAGTCTCATCATTTCCGTTCTTCTCCGAAATGTAAATAACTTCTGCAATAAATCAAAATACCACAAAACGATTAATAAAATTCATGATTCCAAATGAAAATTGCATCAGAACACAACTCACGATTTTCCTTTTTCTCCGATTGCCGACATAGTAAATCAGATGATGACAGGGGTTGGTCAATGGTTACTAAATGAATGCTTACAAAGTACTATTACAGTGTTCTTCATGTTCAGAATCAGCTCGACGGGAAAGCCAATATTAGGCTTCACTTTTAACATTATTAACTTTTAAAATTATTTTAATAACTATTTGTTTTGTTTGTCAATTTTTCATACCGAATAGGTATGTCAAATTTTGTTGACATTAGCTGTCAAAACTTTCACCACAGCAAATGGGAGACTAAAGGCACGATTGTATTTTCTAATACGATCGTGCCTTTAGGGTCTACGCATACTATTCGACTTTTTTTTTGTTATTTTTAAGATTTATTAAGATTTTTGATACAAATATTGGTAAATAATACTGCAATTATATGTTACAATAGCAGAGAAACAATATAATGTATTTATTTTTTTATATTACATGCATTTTTTTGTATGTTAAAATATTTTTGAAAATTTTGAGCTCAACGGAATCTTATTTTTGAAATCTGAGCCCAGGACACCCACCTCGACTCAAACCTGAGCACTGTACCTAGGTCAGTGCGAATGTATTGGTGCAGTCTCCCATTTAAAAAGCATTGGAAAACTAACACATTCTCACTGGGTTAGTATAAAACGAACAAATTTCAGCTTGTAGGCAAAAAGAGAGCGAATACCCGAAGTCGCGACTCTAGGTATTATATATTCTCTATGATGTTTAGCTTGAAAACATATATGAATATGATAGCTTGCCTAACGAAAAGTGTGCAAGGCTATATTAAATTTAACTTTATTTTAATCAATAACTAACTCCTCCTTCACCCATATGTTAAAATAAAACGTTGTGCCAAATAGCCATATCGCTGGCTGAGTACTATAGGGTTGCATGTCATACAAAATTTCAAAAATGACTTTTTTACATCAAAATTTTCGTAATTGGACCGGCTTTCAGATAAAAGAAAAACCCTACAGCCAAAAAACACGTGCAACTTTCATTGCATTCGCACTTCTGTTTAATACTATAAGGTTCCATGTTTCACATGCAACCTTTCAAGTAATTAATGTCGTTTTAAAATCAAACGCGCTTAAGTTACATGGAACTTTTTTGCACACTTTTCGTCACATGGAACCTTTTCGTATTAAATATCATTGGATAAAATCAAAAAGACCCATGTTTTCAGTGGACTTGATCATTCACATTTTGCCAAATACTATTTTTTATAGAAAGTGTGAAACAACTTTCTTTTTACGGTTTTTTCTGTAATTTTTTTGTAAATAGAATTGTAAAATGAAATATAATTATTTTCAAAACCTAATTTTATATTCTTCAATTGAGGCTGTGAGTGCAAAAGTGGTGTATCACACTTTTTGTAATTGGGTTAGAGTCGACTGGAACGGGCACATGGGCTTTGAAAATAGTCTTGGAAAATTGCACTATCCGATGCTTCTTTCGGAATTGCGGGGATTCTGTCAACTGACGGGAAAACTGCATCATCCTTTAAGTTACCGCTCACAATTTCCTTAGAGCGGGTACAATGTCCCTCTAGTCGGGTAGTTTTGTATTTACTCTACTAAGTATGTTTTTTTTTTTTATTTAAAGAATTCGTTTATTCTTTTTTGTCTGGGTGTTTATTGTAAGAATCAAATAAATACTTAAAAAAAATCAGTGTTTTGACTTTCAAATTTTATATTTCGCTGGCTGAGAACTATAAGGTTGCATGTTTTTTCGGATTATTCCAAGATAAACGCCTTCAAAGTTTCAAATGGATATTTCTCATATTCAAAATTATGATATCAATAAAATAATGATGCAAGATGATGAAAAATCGGAACAATTATTTAAAACAGTAAAAAAAAATTTCAATTCTATTTGTTTAAACGGTTTAATGAGCAATTTAAAATTATAAGTATAACATGGAACCTTATAGTACTGAAACGATTATATGAAAACGAATAAATATTGTATGGAAATAAAATATTGATCTTATACTTAAACGGACTTGAATTTTAAAAAGCCTGTATTTTCATGTTTTTAACTATGAAAAATCAACAAAATATCCTTTTATGGAAAACAAATATTTCAGGAAATAAGAAAGTGAAGAAAAATCGGACGATTTAAGTAGAAGGTGTTTTTCATCTCCTTTCTTTCAAGAAAAAGTAAGTTGACAATATACAGGATGATTCACGACCAGTGTGCCAAAAAGCTAGATCATAAAGGTTGAGTTCAGACTAGATATAAATCATATCAGAGGGAGGTTCCCAGTCAAGCTGGGAGGGCCAATCTTTTTAAAAAATTTACTTATTTCAAAAAAAAAATAATAATAATAATAATAATATGAGCCGCTTTGTCCACAATGTTGTGCTATACCTTTTTGTAAAGCCAATCGGCGGCTCTAAACATAGTGAAAAAATTGAAAGGTTAGATTTCAGATGTTTTCAATAAAAAGAAAAATTATAATTCAAAGTAAATCTAATATGTACTTTTTCACTTGAGTCCTCATAAAACTAGGATAAAAAAAGAAAATAGAATAGTAAAAGAAAGTTTAATAAAAATAAAAAAAAGTTCTTTCTTAGGAAAAATTGGTTTTGATTTTTTTTCACTTAAAATAGTTCTACATTTACTTCATTGTACCTATAATATTTTGTTCTACAAAATAAGTAATTTTTTTAGAAATTTGACCCCTGCTAAACCCATACATTTGCTATATACTTTTTTTTACACTGCTCATTTACAGGGTGATAAATAAAAATATAAAATTTAAAAATATCACACACAGCAATATTGACACAAATATTAACTTTTAAAATTTAAAAGTCGAAATACTGATTTTTTAAATTATTTATTTGATTCTTATAATAAACACCCAGACAAAAAAGAATAAATGAATTCTTTAAATAAAAAAAAACATACTTAGTAGAGTAAATACAAAACTACCCGACCAGAGGGACGTTGTACCCACTCTAAGGAAATTGTGAGCGGTAACTTAAAGGATGATGCAGTTTTCCCGTCAGTTGACAGAATCCCCGCAATTCCGAAAGAAGCATCGGATAGTGCAATTTTCCAAGACTGTCTAACTTATGGAAATATTAAATTTGCAAAATTTCTAATCGAGGTATCCCGTCGCGATTGTAAACGAAGGTTTTTTTTTCAAAGTCAAACTCTAGTAAACTGATGGCTTGAGACATGCATTGTAATGACAGTTTCGCCATCTCTCGAAAATTGGTCGTACTTACTCACAACAGCCACATTCGTTGACCCATGAACAACAACTTTGCAAAGTATAATAGATACAGTCTATTTTACTCCTGAATATTGTTGTTTTCTTTCAGTGAAGGAATTTTCCTAATCGGATTAGTATTTCCGAATATTTACATTTATATGGGTTAGGTAGTAATAAAATATATCCTTTGCTAATAATAATGAAAATATTTTTTAAAATCGAAACAGAAGTTTTTGAGATTATTCATTATAAACTAAAATACAAATCTTTCCTCTTTATAATACATAGGTATGAGTGTAGATAAAGCGTTCTGATTTTTTTACTAAGTTTTCGACAAAATTGAAATCCACAAAAAAAAAAATATACAGAAGAAACCGTAAAAAGAAAGTTGTTTCACACTTTCTATAAAAAATAGTATTTGGAAAAATGAGAATGATCGAAGTCATTGAAAACATGGGACTTTTTGATTGTATCCAATGAAATTTAATACGAAAAGGTTCCAGTGACCCAAAGTGTGCAAGAAAGTCCATGTAACTTAAACGCGTGTGATTTTAAAGCGACATAAATTACTTTAAAGGTTGCATGTGGAACATGGAGCCTTATAGTATTAAACAGAACACAGAAGTGCGAATGCAATGAAAGTTGCACGTGTTTTTTGGCTGTAGGGTTGCCAATAATTTTTTGAAATTTTTTATTTTTCCCTTATCTGAAAGCCGGTCCAATTACGAAAATTTTGATGTAAAAAAGTCATTTTTGAAATTTTGTATGACATGCAACCTCATAGTACTCAGCCAGCGATTTGTGAGAATATTGCTGTGTGTGATATTTTTATATTTTTATATTTTTGTTTATCACCCTGTAATTGAGCAGTGTGTAAAAAAAATTACTTATTTTGTAGAACAAAATATTATAGGTAGATATACAATCAAGTAAATGTAGAACTATTTTTTTTTTTTTAGAAAATTATTTTCTAAATGAAAAATAATCAAAACCACTTTTTCCTAAGAAAGAATTTTTTTTGTTTTTATTAAACTTTCTTTTGCTATTCTCTTTTCTTTTTTATCCTAGTTTTATGAGGACTCAAGTGAAAAAGTACATATTAGATTTACTGATAATTATTATTTTTCTTTTTATTGAAAACATCTGAAATCTAACCTTTCATTTTTTTCACTATGTTTAGAGCCGCCGATTGGCTTTGCAATAAGTTATAGCACAAAATTGTGGACAAAGCCGCTCATATTTTTTTTTTTGAAATAAGTAAATTTTTTAAGAAGATTGGCCCTCCCAGCTTAACTGGGAACCTCCCTCTGATATGTTTTATATCTAGTCTGAACTCAACCTTTATGATCTAGTTTTTTGGCACACTGGTCGTGAATCATCCTGTATATTGTCAAATTACTTTTTCTTGAAAGAAAGGAGATGAAAAACACCTTCTACTTAATAAATCGTCCGATTTTTCTTCACTTTCTTATTTCCTAAAATATTTGTTTTCTATAAAATGATATTTTGTTGATTTTTCATAGTTAAAAACATGAAAATAAAGGCTTTTGAAAATTCAAGTCTGTTTAAGTAAGATCAATATTTTATTTCCATACAATATTAACTCGTTTTCATATAATCGTTTCAGTACTATAAGGTTCCATGTAGCATGTTATAATTTTAAATTGTTCATAAAACCGTTTAAACAAATAGAATTGAGATTTTGTTTGACTTTTTTAATAATTGTTCCGATTCTTCATCATCTTGCATCATTATTTTATTGTTATCATAATTTTGAATATGAAAAATGTCCATTTGAAACTTTGAAGGCGATTATCTTGGAATAATCCGAAAAAACATGCAACCTTATAGTTCTCAGCCAGCGATATGTGTAAGTAGGCTTGAGACAAGAAAAGAATTGTATGGGAGAGGGGGGCATATTCCCCCCGTTTAGCCAGGAGGGGCAGTTTTCTGAAAAATTGACTTATTTAAAAAAAAAATATTAAAAATCAACGGCTTCATCTACAACAACGTGTTATACCTTTCTGCAAAGCCACAAACTTAGGCTTTCATTTTGTATTTAAATTTAATTGTTTTAAATAATAGTTTAAGAAAAAATAATTTTCAAACTCAAAATTTTGCACAAAAAAATTTTTTGTAAAATTTTTAGTTAATTTTTTCAAAATTTCATGTTATTAAGTACTAATTTTGCATTCAACATTCAATACTGTTAATAATTTTGAATATAAAAACAGTAACGTAAAAATAAAAAAAATTTTTTTTTTAAGCAAAAATCGATTTTGGTTTTTTCTTTATTTCTCGACAATGGCAAAGTATTTTTCAATCCGGTTTACTGTGTTCGACTAAAAATTAAAAACAGCATTGAATGTTGAAAACAAAATTAGTACTTAATAACATAAAATTTTGGAAAAATTAGTTCGAAATTTAAGAAATTTTTTTTTCAAAATTTTAAGTTTGAAAATTAATTTTTCTCAAACTATTATTTAAAACAATTAAATTTAAATACAAAATGAAAACCTAAGTTTTTGGCTTTGCAGAAAGGTATAACACGTTGTTGTAGATGATGCCGTTGATTTTTAATATTTTTTTTTTTAATAAGTCAATTTTTCAGAAAACTGCCCCTCCTGGCTAAACGGGGGGAATAGGCCCCCCTCTCCCATACAATTCTTTTCTTGTCTCAAGCCTACTTACACATATGGCTATTTGGCAAAACGTTTTATTTTAACATATGGGTGAAGGAGGAGTTAGTTATTGATTAAAATATAAAGTCAAATTTAATATAGCCTGGCACACTTTTCGTTAGGCAAGCTATCATATTCATATATATTTTCAAGCTAAATTTCATAAAAAAAAGTTTCAGCCGGTTAACAGTTCGGTGAAGGTCGGCCTTCAGCGGCTCTTAGACTAAATGGGTAAGAAAAATAATCAAATCATATTCGAATTATTGTATCACATAAGAATACAGAATGATTTGCACAAGATTAACAAAAAGTCAACAACCTTAAAATGATTGAAACAAGATAGTAAAAACAAAGTACAAATACCTGTAAGAAAATTCAATTTTAGTAGCGGCGGCATTTGGCGTAAGGAATTCGACATTAGTAAAGTAATCCAAATTAAGAAGTTACAGTAATTGACCGCACCTACACATAATAAAATAATAAAATATTAAACTATTATTTTCTCACTATTTTTGCCACAATTACAGACTGTAATCATCTCATAAATTTAGATTAAAAATTGGAGAAAACAATTTAGTTTTAAATAATTTTCAAAATTCATCGATTTGATATTTTGTGGAGATTTGATTACTTTCGTTTCTAATTATGTGTACTAATTTTTCTAGAATTATGTGAAACAACGTCTAGGTACCTATATATCATTCTATTTTTAAGAAAAAGTAAAAAAAAATAATAATAAAAATGTAGGGATGTAATTGTAAAATAATACAAAAATCACTTCTTGAAATGTTAAGAGTTTCAAATTAGATGTACGTGGCTGTTTGTAGCAATGTATGAAAGACACAATGAAAATAAATCTATTTTATTAATTTCTTATAAGTTTCTTTTTTTCGATTACAAGTGTGTCTGCAACAGAACCGATATACGACGGCGAACAACAAGAAAATCTTGAAATTGTGGATATTCGTATAGAAACAGAAAACCCTGTGAAGGAAAATATATTCATTCCTGAGGGTAGACGAATAATAGACCTGCAATTCTTTTTTAATAATTTGAAGACAATTCTGGCTCATGGATCAAGCTTTGGTTGCAATTTTAGCAATTTAGAACTGGAACAAGAAGTGCATCAGGGTGTTTTTTTAAGAGCTTTTCTTTTGAAGTTAGGAAACACATTTTTGAAAAACTTTATTACTAACTTTTTAAATATTTAGTTTAGAAAGAAAAGTTTTTTAACAAATTGTTTAAGCATCTATCCAGAAATATCATCAGAACTCTTTTTTTGGAGATTTTTACGAATTTTTAATTTCTTTGTAAAATCTTAAATTTTATACAAATAACTTTTTCAAATTTTCAGAACTATTTATAAAATTGATCAAGAACTCTAGAATTCTTGTTTTTCAAACGAATTCTTGAGTTGCTACCGGGAACTATAATTTTTTAAAAAGTTTTTTTTTTTTTTTCAAAAATGAGATTGCTGACTTTACATGACTGTTTTTCTTAAACGTTTATTACTCCTGCTTTTGGGTCTTAACTCGAAATTAGTCTTCAAATGTAACATGTGCAATCTTCCCTTCAATATGTTTACTTGAGCTCCGAAAGAAAACGGAATAGAAAATGTCGATTCATTTATAAATGAAGATGTCGTGATTGGCACAATGATGGCCGGAAATGGGTACTCTCAATGTAAACGAGTATTCGAAGCTGTGAACATTCCTTTCATGACCCGTAAACTATAGGTATTGCTCAATTGAAAAGGAAACAAGAGAAGTATGGATTAAATCTGCGGAAAATAAAATGAAACAAGCTATTAAGGAGGAGAAAAAAATTGCTCAAGACAATGGAAATGTAGATAATAATGGTTATCCCCTTATAACAGTAGTAACTGACGGCGCGTGGTCTCACAGATCGTATGGTTCCAATTATAAGGCATTATCAGGGATTTCAACTATAATCGGCTTCAAAACGAAAAAAGTACTTTACTATGATGTAAAGAACAAATACTGCCACGTTTGCGTATTGAACAAAAAAAAAATGGAAATGCAACTCTGGAGCATCAGTATAACAAAAATCACAATGGACCTTCAACTAAAATGGAGTCGGACATCTTAGTAGAAGGATTAGAAGGATTTTGGAGTAGTTTTCCATAAATTTATAGCTGATAGGGACAGCAATGTTTTCAAGAAATTTTTGGAAGCTAGACCATATCCTGATCATACCATTCAAAAAATTGAATGTGTCAATCATTTATACCGTAATCTCCGCAAGAAAATAACAAATTTGATAAAAAATACCAAATATAACATTATGGGGAGAAAAATAGTGTCGGCTTCATTGGAACACCTTTTAAAGGGAATAAAATGTGCAACACACTACAGAAAAAAAGTGACGTTCAGGAATATGAAAATTTGAAGTTGTTTCGGGAAGATATATCGAATGTTCCCTACCATGTTTTTGGTAGTCATTCCAAGTGCGCAAAATATTTTTGTAATGGAGTAGACAGCATAGGGAAAAATAAATTGATCGTATCAACTTTTATGTATCAAGAATGGTGAACAATGCCGAAAGTCTTCTTTGCGGCTACAACTCTAATATTTGTGAGCAGTTTAACAGTGTAGTTTGCCAGTACGTCGGTGGCAAGCGCATTTATTTTTCCCTAGGCCAGTCTTACAGAACTAGATGTTCCCTAGCTGTAGTTCAGTTTAACTCAAAGAGGGCGTATACAGAGTTTCATAAAACAAGAGGGAATAATGAAACCCCAACTCGTAAGCTTCTAGTGAAAACTGAAATAAAAATCGACTAAGACTAAGCAAGAGGAGACTTGTCCAGTCCTCAAAACCTACTCCAAAAAGGCAAAAACGCAACACTCCAGGTGATAAAAATTATGGTGATGTTGACGAATCTCCAGTGAAACCAGACTTGCAAGAAGCTACATTAAATATAATGAAATCAAAATACGAAATGAGGATAGCAGAAAATTATAAATTACGATCCGAAATACAAGCTCTGACAAGAGACCAAACTGATTGCCAGCAATGGCATGACATTAGAAAAGAAATGGTCACTGCTTCAAATTTCGGAGGTGTGCAAAGTAAAAAATGTTTCCAGTTACCATAACATCGTAAAATCACTTATACAGGGTGATTCACGAGCGTTGTGCGAAAAAGCTAGAGCGTGTAGGTTGAGTTGAGACAAGAAAAAAATCGTATGGGAGGGTGGTCTATTACCCCCCGTTTAGCCGCGAGGGGCAATTTTCTGAAAAATTGACTTATTTTGTAAAAAAAAAATTATAAAAAATCAACGGCTTCGTTTACAACACCGTGCAATACCTTTCTGAAAAGCCAAAAACTTCTTCTTTCACTTTGTTTTTAAATTAAATTGTTTTAACGAATAATTTAAAAAAAATTAATTTTCAAACTCAAAGTTTTCAAAAAAAAAGCAAAAAAAACATTTTTGACCTAATTTTTTTCAAAATTTTATGTACTTAATTAAGTACTGATTTTGTTTTAAAAATTCAGTTATCAGTGAACAAAATGGTTAATCCAGGGTAAATCCAATACTCCTCCTCCTCCCATACGATTTTTTTCTTGTCTCAACTCAACCTACACGCTCTAGCGTGTAGTACTTTAATACTTTTCTACTTTATTGAGTCCTCATAAAACTCCAATTACAAAAAAAATAAATTTATAAAATAAACCAATAAATTAAACTAAAAGTCCAGATAGGTAAAAATAAAAACAAAGATTTTTTTAGAAAAAAAGTGGTTTTGGTTTTTTCTTAATTTCTCAAAAACGAAAAGACATTTTTGTATCCGGTTTTCTGTTTTCGACTAAAAATTAACAAACACATTGAATTTTTAAAACAAAATTAGTACTTAACTACATAAAATTTTGAAAAAAAAATTAGTTAAAAAATGTTCTTTTTTGCTATTTTTTTTGAAAATTTTAAGTTTGAAATTTTTTTTTTTTTTAACTATTCGTTAAAACAATTTGGCTTTTGGCTTTTCAGAAAGGTATAGCACGGTGTTGTAAGCGAAGCCGTTGATTTTTAATATTTCTTTTTACAAAATAAGTCAATTTTTCAGAAAATTGCCCCTCCCGGCTAAACGGGGGGGGGGAATAGACCCCCCCTCTCATACAATTTTTTTCTTGTCTGAACTCAACCTACACGCTCTAGCTTTTTGGCACAACGCTCGTGAATCACCCTGTATAGTACGTTTTCTTCTGCAAGTGTTCTGTGGGGTAGGCAGAATGAAGTCTTTTCAATTGCAAAGCTTCAAGAAGAGGCAAAAATTGAAGTTCGATAAAAAAAAAAACATTTTCTTGGTGCTGTAGGGGATATGGCCATATGCGAAGTAAAATGTCCTTACACAGCAAGACAAATGCAAATAGAGGAAGCTGTTAGGGAGAAGAAAATTACTTTCCTTCAAAAAAAAGGAGATGACTGGATCTTAAAGCGCACGCATAATTATTTCTACCAAGTCCAGGGGCAGCTGCATATTTCTGACCGACATGTTTGCTTTTTTGGAGTGTGGACGTCATGTGACTTTATTTGGATGAAGATAGAGAGAGACAGGGATTTTTGGAACAAGAAGATGCAAGACAAGCTAGAGAATTTTTACAACAACCATCTACTTTGAGAGCTAGCTGATCCCAGAGTTCCAAGAGGAATGCGTGTTTGGAACACATAATATGTATAATGATTATCATTATAACAATTGGTAAGCCTTTTTACTTCTAACATCTAACAATACATTTCGATCAATAAAAATTAAAGCAATAAATGCTTTCAGATTTGTATACTATGGCTCTAAGAAATAAATAAATAAAAAAGAGTTGCGCGGCAGCTCTTCAAGAGCCAAGGCCTAAGTGGCTTACTCTCATCAACAATTCTCTGAGTGCGTGTAAAGAATTGAGGGGACCTACAACAGAGATGATATAAGGTAAGGAGATGGGAAACAAAGCTGTCAAAATGACAGATGCCTACAAGCGTTTTTACCAATACATACTACATACAGTTTGGACCATAGTTTCTGTGAAAGTATGCGTGTTTTTTACCAATACTATCACAGTTTGGACCATAGTTTTTGTGAAAGTATGCGCGTTTTTACACAGTAAATATGGTCGTACCATATTGTTTTTGTTTTTATATTATTCATGTACAAGGAAAGAAAATAAAATGAAAAAAAAAAATGAAAATTGCGGGATCTAGGGAGTGAAACGTGAGTCAGTTTCCCATCTTGTTACTTATTTAATCTTTGACCTGCAATTTAAAGCCGATTCCGAACCGCAGAGTTGATAAGCACTTTTTCGTGACAGATTGATACTCTTGGAAGATTTGTCAGTTCTTCGCAAGAGCCAGTGCCCGTGAAAGATGAAATAAAAACTTTATAGACGCGAGTAGGACTCGAACCCTCGACGTTCTGCTTAGCAGCCAACGCACCTTACCGCTAAGCTACGGGCAACTGCAACTAAGAAATAGAAACACATTGATATTCACGGATATAATTCAGAAAACATTTATGAACAGACGGAGAATATAAAACAATGAAATAAATTAGTATAATATGAGTAAAGATATTGCAGTTCAAAATTAATTTTTTTATTCTTTGAGATCTTCGTTTTAGAATTATAAAATTCAATCTAATGTCTAATCTTGACCTAATCTTGTTTTGTTTTTGTATAACAAAAGATTGATTTTATTTTGCTTTAGTACATATTATTATATTAATATTATTACTTTTGTAGGTAGGTTTTGAAAAATAAATTTTATTATATGTATTATATAATATTCCTTGAAACCTTGAAAAAATAAACCCCAATGCATTTGGGAATAATAAAAAAAATTATTTTATGCTTATTTACAAAAAAAAAAAAAAAACAAAAACCAAATGATCTCCCAACCGTGACCCAAATCGGCTAAAGAACAATCGTAGTTGAAAACAATCGGGTAACTTTTGCCTTAAATACCCAAGGAAGACAGAATTGAGGCAATCACTTTTTTTATTTTTCTATCATCGTAAAATCGTGTTTGATCAAAATGTCGTCTTGAAGTTTTTTTAATTTTTCATAGCTTGTGAAAAAGTACCTATACGTCCCTTTATAGATAAATATAAAGATGAAACCAAAGAAAAATTAAAATCAGTCGTCAGGAATCCAAAAAAGGAAACAATTCGAACACAATTGTCATCAAACCTCAAAAGCAAAACCATCATATTCCCAAATTACAAAATTTGCGAAGAAAAAAGAAAAACAACAATTCATGAATGCTACTCCTACTCTAAGTGCACATAACAATACGTATGTAGAATGTAGATGCATTTTTGTGTATGTCCACACCACATGACAAGTCCACAGTTCCACATAGTAAATAGATACATACATGGGAAAATACATCTTTTTTTTCATCCCTATTTTGTGGACCTTCGTAAGCAAAACTCATTTCTTACAATCATATCGTTCACTGAATTCTGAGTGAGAAGAGAAAAAAACAAAAACTAGAAAACTAGAAATATCAATTTTCAAGTGAGACGGAAATAAAAAAAGTGGACAAGTGCGAGATAAACTCGCTCGAGGAGGGTTCCGTACTTGATTATCCGACCCTACTTTCTTTCAGTTTTGAAGGATTTTTTATACAAGGATTAAGATTTGAAACCAAACATTTTCTTGGAAAATAATTTGAATGGTCTTTCTGCCTATTTCCTTCAATGACTTCGAAACTGTGTATCTTAAAAATCTGCTAGCAGCATTTTCGGATCACTTCTATCTACTCTAGAAAATGTGAACCAAATTTAATTGCAATCAGCTTAGCAGATTCTAAGAAATCGCTTGTGAAAGACAAATAAAAGGAAACCGAACTGATCTTATAGGTTTTCGTTTTCACCTGTGTAAGTACCCTAAAACGAAACAAAAATTTTGGCCATCGGCAAACAAAACGAAACACCACAGTAAGAAAGGAATAAGGAACTTTATTTTTTCTTACATAAAATACACATAAAAAAAAAAAAATCCCCCGACAAGATTCGAACCAGGCACATCAAGAGCATCAGGCGAGAACTCTACTATCCAGCTAACACCACACATGTAATTGTCTTGTGACAAATGTCTTATATTTTGGATGAGAGCATACAAATTTTCAAAAAATTATAATGGTATTCAAACTGTACTAGTTGAGTACATTAGGGCCCGTGGTCGAATGGTTAGCGACGTCTGGCATTTGAGTGAAGTGATCTAGGTTCAAATCCGACGGTACGAAAATTTTATTCACAACACTTAGAGTACAAAATCAATACAACAAAAGAAAATTCCATAAAAGAGTGTAAAGGGGGGGGGGGGCAATTTTGTTTGTATTTTTTTATCTTTTCTCTTTAATAACTTCGAAACTATTTATCTTAAAAACATGAAAACAACATTTTTAGATTACTACTGAATACTAAAATATGTGTACCAAATTTCATTGGAATCGGCCTAACAGATCCGAAGAAATCGCTTGTGAAAGACGAATGAACAGAAAACGAAAGTAGCGAAGTGATGTTATAAGGGTTTCGTTTACACTCTGTGTACGGAACCCTAATACATATTCGGATTTATGCTTATTTACATCATCACTGTAATGTTTTTTATATTTTCTGTAACCTACACGTTTTAACTACATTTTGAAATTATTTTGGAAATGCCTGGCCAAGCCCTTTCGGATATGAGGAGGGGGTGAAATTGAGTGTTTTTCATAGTCCTTTTTTGTTGGTTTTTTTTTGAATAACTTCAAAACCATTTGCCTTGAAAATATATCGTTATTTACATTATCAGTGCAATTTTTTTTGTTGTTCTGTAATCTATACGTATGGAACTATTTTTTGAAATTTTTTAGGAAATTCCAGGCCCACCCTTTTTGGTGATGAGGAGGGGGTAAAGTTTGGTTATTTGCATTTTCGGGCTTTTTTGTTGTGTTTTCTTGAATAATTTCAAAACTATTTGTCTTAAAAATACAAAAAAAATATGTTTGTCATCGCAGGCAATTAATGAATGTTTGTACTTAATTTGAAGTCAATAGGGTTACCACCTGTTCAAAAAAATGGTTTTAAAATTTAATGAAATTGGAAATTAGTATATTGAAAAATTTTGCATGTTACATAAATAACTGTGACTTCTTATCACTTTTCCGGTAATATTCATGCTATAGACCTATATTTCAGTTTTCTTAAAGAATTTTAGGTCCAGTAGTTTCGGAGATTAGGGGGGGGGAATGGCCTGTTTTTGACATTTTTTCCTATTTTTCCATATTTTCTTATATAACTACAAAACTATTTCTCTTAAAAATATAAAAAAAACATGATTATATTTCTACTTAACACGTTGATATATTGGCCAACTTTTAACTCAATCGGTATAACGGTTTTGGAGGAAATAAATTGTAAAGTTGAGTCAAAAATTAAAAATTTACTCCAAATATTGAGTCATATCTGTGTTATATGTAACAGTACAGTCTTCTTATTTGCTTTTTTGTAATCTACAGGTTAAGATCTATTCTCAGTATCTTTTTCATAATCTTAGGCCCAGTAGTTTCGGAGATCAGGGGGGAGAATGGTCATTTTTGTATTTTTTTATCTTTTCTCTTTAATAACTTCGAAACTATTTATCTTAAAAACATGAAAACAACATTTTTAGATTACTACTGAATACTAAAATATGTGTACCAAATTTCATTGGAATCGGCCTAACAGATCCGAAGAAATCGCTTGTGAAAGACGAATGAACAGAAAACGAAAGTAGCGAAGTGATGTTATAAGGGTTTCGTTTACACTCTGTGTACGGAACCCTAATGGCTCTGCGAAATAAGGCCCCAGGAAAAAAGGCCCCAAAGAAAAAATGAAATAAGGCCCCAAATTGGGGTATATTTTCATAATGAAATTATGCCCCAAAGAAATAAGGCCCCAACGAAATGAAAAAAGGTCCCAAAATTAATGAAATAAGGCCCCCAAACTTTGAAATTTAGCCCCAATTTGTCTTTTTCATAAAAAAACCGTTAGTTAGATAATGAAATATCACCACAAACTGTTCCAAAAACGCTCAAATGGTGGCCCTTACAATTTCCCTGCAACAAGACCCCAAAATAAATGAAATAAGGCCCCAACTTGTTTTACTTTTATTGGAAAAATGCAATTAAATTCCAATTCATCTTTTTCATAAAAATAATTTAGTAAGATAATAAAATACCACCCCAAACTTTTACACAAATGCTTGAAATGTGACCTTAACAATTTCCCTGCAACAAGGACTCTTAGTAGAATAGAAACTGGTGGGTCATAAGGGGCGAATTTGAATTAATTGCGAGCTAAAAAACCTTCAATTCTATGCTAGTTTCAAGGCGATTAAATCTCCAATAATATTCTTTAGCAATTTTTAATGTTGCACTTTTCATAAAAACTTCAAACGTCTCTCCTGAAAAATGTTGAAAATTGACTTTGGCGTTTTTTCTTTGAGACCACAGACTTGTGGGTCATAAGGGCAGAATTTGAGACTAGGTACTGACCCATTTTGGTGGATCATAAGTTGCGAAATCAAATTCGGGTCTTCTAACCCTTGTGGTTAATTTTAGATGATTGTTTGTCAAACAATAAATTGAGTAGAAAGTTTTTAACATTTTCAAGCTTTTATCCTTGCATAACGGTGGAATAAACCGTATGCTTTAAGTCTATGTGACGTAACGTAAAAATGCAAACTCACCGAACTTTTCGGTAAGAGTTGGGAATTCTACAAGATTACTATACTTGAACCCACTTTCATTTTACTGAGTTCTTTTAATTGTATTAATAGCTCCACCAGAAAGACCTTTTTTATTGATAGAAAGTTCAGCAGATATCCAATTTTTGATTTCATAGTTCATGTTGAACACGTAAGAACCATTTACTTTGTTTTGTTTTTAAACCTTAACTCCAAAAATCAGTGTAATATGTTTTAAAAATTGTAGTTTGAAACAAAATACAGCAGGTGCAATTGCTAGCGAGCGAAGCGAGCGGAAAATTTTTTGCCCAAAAGAGAATCAATTTGGGGTGTGAAAATAAAAAAATTCGCAGCGATTTTTTTTTATTTTGCACACCCCAAATTGATTCTCTTTTGGGCAAAATTTTTTCCGTAATTGTACCTTACTACCAAAATTGCCAAAATAGGAATAGGTAACAACTTGTTTTCTTCATAACAAACTTTATTTAAGGTGATGTCACCACAAACTTTTAAAACAAATACTTGAACTGTATCTTGAACATTTTCCCCTACAACATTGTAATTCTCCTGTCCATCTGCAATGGACTCGGCTTGAATTTTAAAGTTGCATTCATTGCAAATCTTAAGATTTTAACAAGGCAACAGCAAAATATTTGCCCGCAAATCCTCACAAATTATACACAATTAGCTCCAACAAGCTTTGGGTCCTCGATTAGACAAACTTGGTAATGCATTTTTCATGTTAATTTTGAAAAATTAAATAAAGCTCCAAATAGTTTTGAACTGAAATTAAGCCCCAAAAACTTTATTTCAAAGTGAAATTATGCCCCAAAAGAAAAAGAAAAAAAGCCCCCAAAAAATGAAAGAAAACCCCAAAATTTGAGAAATTTCGTTGTTGTTGTTTTGTGTGCTTTTTTTTGGGGCCTTATTTCATTTATTTTTCGGGGCCTTTTTTCCTGGGGCCTTATTTCGCGCCCCCAACCCTAATACATATTCGGATTTATGCTTATTTACATCATCACTGTAATGTTTTTTATATTTTCTGTAACCTACACGTTTTAACTACATTTTGAAATTATTTTGGAAATGCCTGGCCAAGCCCTTTCGGATATGAGGAGGGGGTGAAATTGAGTGTTTTTCATAGTCCTTTTTTGTTGGTTTTTTTTTTGAATAAACTTCAAAACCATTTGCCTTGAAAATATATCGTTATTT
Organism: Sphaerophoria taeniata; assembly: GCA_943590905.1. Lineage (NCBI taxonomy): Eukaryota > Metazoa > Arthropoda > Insecta > Diptera > Syrphidae > Sphaerophoria > Sphaerophoria taeniata. The sequence goes on from OX016540.1 coordinate 26,204,711, forward strand.
ACATTATTAGTGCAATTTTTTTTTGTTGTTCTGTAATCTATACGTATGGAACTATTTTTTGAAATTTTTTAGGAAATTCCAGGCCCACCCTTTTTGGTGATGAGGAGGGGGTAAAGTTTGGTTATTTGCATTTTCGGGCTTTTTTTGTTGTGTTTTCTTGAATAATTTCAAAACTATTTGTCTTAAAAATACAAAAAAAATATGTTTGTCATCGCAGGCAATTAATGAATGTTTGTACTTAATTTGAAGTCAATAGGGTTACCACCTGTTCAAAAAAATGGTTTTAAAATTTAATGAAATTGGAAATTAGTATATTGAAAAATTTTGCATGTTACATAAATAACTGTGACTTCTTATCACTTTTCCGGTAATATTCATGCTATAGACCTATAATTTCAGTTTTCTTAAAGAATTTTAGGTCCAGTAGTTTCGGAGATTAGGGGGGGGGGGGGAATGGCCTGTTTTTGACATTTTTTCCTATTTTTTCCATATTTTCTTATATAACTACAAAACTATTTCTCTTAAAAAAATAAAAAAAGACATGATTATAATTTCTACTTAACACGTTGATATATTGGCCAACTTTTAACTCAATCGGTATAACGGTTTTGGAGGAAATAAATTGTAAAGTTGAGTCAAAAATTAAAAATTTACTCCAAATATTGAGTCATATCTGTGTTATATGTAACAGTACAGTCTTCTTATTTGCTTTTTTTGTAATCTACAGGTTAAGATCTATTCTCAATATCTTTTTCATAATCTTAGGCCCAGTAGTTTCGGAGATCAAGGGGGAGAATGGTCATTTTTGTATTTTTTTACCTTTTGTCTTTAATAACTTCGAAACTATTTATCTTAAAACATGAAAACAACATTTTTAGATTACTACTGAATACTAAAATATGTGTACCCAAATTTCATTGGAATCGGCCAAACAGATCCGAAGAAATCGCTTGTGAAAGACGAATGAACAGAAAACGAAAGTAGCGAAGTGATGTTATAAGGGTTTCGTTTACACTCTGTGTACGGAACCCTAATACATATTCGGATTTATGCTTATTTACATCATCACTGTAATGTTTTTTATATTTTCTGTAACCTACACGTTTTAACTACATTTTGAAATTATTTTGGAAATGCCTGGCCAAGCCCTTTCGGATATGAGGAGGGGGTGAAATTGAGTGTTTTTCATAGTCCTTTTTTGTTGGTTTTTTTTTGAATAACTTCAAAACCATTTGCCTTGAAAATATATCGTTATTTACATTATTAGTGCAATTTTTTTTGTTGTTCTGTAATCTATACGTATGGAACTATTTTTTGAATTTTTTTAGGAAATTCCAGGCCCACCCTTTTTGGTGATGAGGAGGGGGTAAAGTTTGGTTATTTGCATTTTCGGGCTTTTTTGTTGTGTTTTCTTGAATAATTTCAAAACTATTTGTCTTAAAAATACAAAAAAAATATGTTTGTCATCGCAGGCAATTAATGAATGTTTGTACTTAATTTGAAGTCAATAGGGTTACCACCTGTTCAAAAAAATGGTTTTAAAATTTAATGAAATTGGAAATTAGTATATTGAAAAATTTTGCATGTTACATAAATAACTGTGACTTCTTATCACTTTTCCGGTAATATTCATGCTATAGACCTATATTTCAGTTTTCTTAAAGAATTTTAGGTCCAGTAGTTTCGGAGATTAGGGGGGGGGGGAATGGCCTGTTTTTGACATTTTTTCCTATTTTTCCATATTTTCTTATATAACTACAAAACTGTTTCTCTTAAAAATATAAAAAAAATATGATTATATTTCTACTTAACACGTTGATATATTGGCCAACTTTTAACTCAATCGGTATAACGGTTTTGGAGGAAATAAATTGTAAAGTTGAGTCAAAAATTAAAAATTTACTCCAAATATTGAGTCATATCTGTGTTATATGTAACAGTACAGTCTTCTTATTTGCTTTTTTGTAATCTACAGGTTAAGATCTATTCTCAGTATCTTTTTCATAATCTTAGGCCCAGTAGTTTCGGAGATCAGGGGGGAGAATGGTCATTTTTGTATTTTTTTATCTTTTCTCTTTAATAACTTCGAAACTATTTATCTTAAAAACATGAAAACAACATTTTTAGATTACCACTGAATACTAAAATATGTGTACCAAATTTCATTGGAATCGGCCTAACAGATCCGAAGAAATCGCTTGTGAAAGACGAATGAACAGAAAACGAAAGTAGCGAAGTGATGTTATAAGGGTTTCGTTTACACTCTGTGTACGGAACCCTAATACATATTCGGATTTATGCTTATTTACATCATCACTGTAATGTTTTTTATATTTTCTGTAACCTACACGTTTTAACTACATTTTGAAATTATTTTGGAAATGCCTGGCCAAGCCCTTTCGGATATGAGGAGGGGGTGAAATTGAGTGTTTTTCATAGTCCTTTTTTGTTGGTTTTTTTTTGAATAACTTCAAAACCATTTGCCTTGAAAATATATCGTTATTTACATTATTAGTGCAATTTTTTTTGTTGTTCTGTAATCTATACGTATGGAACTATTTTTTGAAATTTTTTAGGAAATTCCAGGCCCACCCTTTTTGGTGATGAGGAGGGGGTAAAGTTTGGTTATTTGCATTTTCGGGCTTTTTTGTTGTGTTTTCTTGAATAATTTCAAAACTATTTGTCTTAAAAATACAAAAAAAATATGTTTGTCATCGCAGGCAATTAATGAATGTTTGTACTTAATTTGAAGTCAATAGGGTTACCACCTGTTCAAAAAAATGGTTTTAAAATTTAATGAAATTGGAAATTAGTATATTGAAAAATTTTGCATGTTACATAAATAACTGTGACTTCTTATCACTTTTCCGGTAATATTCATGCTATAGACCTATATTTCAGTTTTCTTAAAGAATTTTAGGTCCAGTAGTTTCGGAGATTAGGGGGGGGGGAATGGCCTGTTTTTGACATTTTTTCCTATTTTTCCATATTTTCTTATATAACTACAAAACTATTTCTCTTAAAAATATAAAAAAAACATGATTATATTTCTACTTAACACGTTGATATATTGGCCAACTTTTAACTCAATCGGTATAACGGTTTTGGAGGAAATAAATTGTAAAGTTGAGTCAAAAATTAAAAATTTACTCCAAATATTGAGTCATATCTGTGTTATATGTAACAGTACAGTCTTCTTATTTGCTTTTTTGTAATCTACAGGTTAAGATCTATTCTCAGTATCTTTTTCATAATCTTAGGCCCAGTAGTTTCGGAGATCAGGGGGGAGAATGGTCATTTTTGTATTTTTTTATCTTTTCTCTTTAATAACTTCGAAACTATTTATCTTAAAAACATGAAAACAACATTTTTAGATTACTACTGAATACTAAAATATGTGTACCGAATTTCATTGGAATCGGCCTAACAGATCCGAAGAAATCGCTTGTGAAAGACGAATGAACAGAAAACGAAAGTAGCGAAGTGATGTTATAAGGGTTTCGTTTACACTCTGTGTACGGAACCCTAATACATATTCGGATTTATGCTTATTTACATCATCACTGTAATGTTTTTTATATTTTCTGTAACCTACACGTTTTAACTACATTTTGAAATTATTTTGGAAATGCCTGGCCAAGCCCTTTCGGATATGAGGAGGGGGTGAAATTGAGTGTTTTTCATAGTCCTTTTTTGTTGGTTTTTTTTTTGAATAACTTCAAAACCATTTGCCTTGAAAATATATCGTTATTTACATTATTAGTGCAATTTTTTTTGTTGTTCTGTAATCTATACGTATGGAACTATTTTTTGAAATTTTTTAGGAAATTCCAGGCCCACCCTTTTTGGTGATGAGGAGGGGGTAAAGTTTGGTTATTTGCATTTTCGGGCTTTTTTGTTGCGTTTTCTTGAATTATTTGTCTTAAAAATACAAAAAAAATATGTTTGTCATCGCAGGCAATTAATGAATGTTTGTACTTAATTTGAAGTCAATAGGGTTACCACCTGTTCAAAAAAATGGTTTTAAAATTTAATGAAATTGGAAATTAGTATATTGAAAAATTTTGCATGTTACATAAATAACTGTGACTTCTTATCACTTTTCCGGTAATATTCATGCTATAGACCTATATTTCAGTTTTCTTAAAGAATTTTAGGTCCAGTAGTTTCGGAGATTAGGGGGGGGGGAATGGCCTGTTTTTGACATTTTTGCCTATTTTTCCATATTTTCTTATATAACTACAAAACTATTTCTCTTAAAAATATAAAAAAAATATGATTATATTTCTACTTAACACGTTGATATATTGGCCAACTTTTAACTCAATCGGTATAACGGTTTTGGAGGAAATAAATTGTAAAGTTGAGTCAAAAATTAAAAATTTACTCCAAATATTGAGTCATATCTGTGTTATATGTAACAGTACAGTCTTCTTATTTGCTTTTTTGTAATCTACAGGTTAAGATCTATTCTCAGTATCTTTTTCATAATCTTAGGCCCAGTAGTTTCGGAGATCAGGGGGGAGAATGGTCATTTTTGTATTTTTTTATCTTTTCTCTTTAATAACTTCGAAACTATTTATCTTAAAAACATGAAAACAACATTTTTAGATTACTACTGAATACTAAAATATGTGTACCAAATTTCATTGGAATCGGCCTAACAGATCCGAAGAAATGCTTGTGAAAGACGAATGAACAGAAAACGAAAGTAGCGAAGTGATGTTATAAGGGTTTCGTTTACACTCTGTGTACGGAACCCTAAAAAAGAAAGGGAAATATTCACTAACACTCTTGCATGCTTTTATACACGAGCTCAGAGTTCAAGAAAAAAGGAAACCCAGTCTTAATATTTATAAATGTAGGGGTAACCGGGGATAGTTGGCCTCAGGGGTAAGTAGACTAACTGCCAATAACTTCAAAACAAAACAATTTCTTTCAAGTTTTTCCTTGTTATTACATTGAGCACAGTAGCCCGGTTAGTTACATGTTGTCTGTTGGATGGATGTTGCAAGGAAGGATTTTCCGATGTGTTGAAGTATTTCTCGAGGAACTTTTAGCAATTTTATCCAATGAGAGCTTGAAATTGAACAGAATTCTCAAGTTTCTCCTCTTGCACCGCATCACACTAGACCGACCGACCGGTCCGTAAAGTTGTAAATTAAGGCCTCATGGGCTTGGTATGGCAGATTGCTGATGTTTTTTTTTATGTTGAGTTATGAATTTCTGGAATTTCAGTCAGAGATGAAACAAACCAATCATATGGTTTTTCTTCATTCTTGTGCAAGTCGAGCCGATGAGAGTTTTTTTTTGTTTTTGTTGGTGCATGCCAAAAGCGAAAACCTTCTTGGTTAATTAGCTCGTCGTTGAAGTTGATGCCGATGACGATGATAGTGAAGGGCGATAGCAATTTGTGGTCGTACATGCATTTTCTGATAATTAGGATGATACGGGTTAATTGGATTTGCCGAACTGACGGGAAGTATTCTGTTGTAATCAATCAATTAATTGACAAGCTTATAGCAGCAAACGGCAGTTTTGATTGTAAGCAAATTCTCAATAATTGTAATCGGAGTTAAGAGAACGATTAAAATTCCGTTGGAATATTTTCACCTTTTGATTGTACGCGTGATTGGTTCTGATTTATTTTGGAAAACCAATTTAAATTATGTCGAAAAATCGAGAGTTACTTTGGTCTTCTTACTTATTTAGGTACTCTAGTTGGGATGAATCTCAACTCGTATCTTAAGTATAGACTTCTCATTAGATTCCATGATGTTGTTCACAATAGATGCCCTGCCTACTTAAGTGAAAAGCTTCAATTTTCCCAATCCCAAAGAGAATTAATGTTTATCCTTTTCCAGGTTTTTCACACACCATATCTGAACGTTCCTTTTATATATCTGCAGTTCGCTTGTGGAACCTAATTCCTTACGAACTGCAAAGAACAGCCTCACCTATAACCTTCAAGAGAAAATTGTTTTTACACTTCACTAATAATTAATTTTTTAAATGTTTTTTTTTTGCTAAATTGAAACTATTGTTATTAAATCATTTTAATTTTGATTGTTCTATATTAACTAATCTATCTGTCTATTTTCTTTTTTGTTTATTTTGCATTATTGTTATTATAATTGTTCATTAATTTAGTTTTCTTGATACTATAAAAGATTTATATCTTAATGTATCCTTGTCAATATAAAAATGTTTTTGGAATAAATAAAAAAATAAAAAAAATAAATACTTACAGCACCCTTCCATCGGGAACGGTCCCTCGCATACACTCTCCAGTAGCCGAAAAGAAGCGCACTGGCATCCGCAGTCACTTGGTCCTTGTACCGTAGGTTCGGTCTTCCTTGTCTACTCGAACCTGAGGGCTGCGATGAGAAGACTTTCTTGGCTGGAGCGTTGTCGTCCATTTTCTCGATATGGCCAAGCCAATGTAGTCGTCTTTTCTGGGGTTTCTGGACTACATCCACATCTTGGTACAGCTCGTACAGTTCGCGGTTGAACCTTCTTCTCCATTCGCCATGGCCGCATACGGGACCGAAAATCCGTCGAAGAATTTTTCTTTCGAAAGTACCCAGTATCAATTCCCTTTTTGTTAATCTTATCGTGCAGGTGCAACACACAACACTCGGTGCCGTAGAGCTAGGAATGGTATAAGTAATCAAAGTTATGTATGGCAGACACTTTGTCTTTCGAGTGAGGTGTTTTGAACGTTGAACCCAGTTGTTTTGCCAAACCGAAGAAGCACGGGCTCGCTAGGGTAATCTTCGTCGTGTGTGGGATTTATGTTTGTTCCAAGGTAGGTGAACTCCTTAACAGCCCCGAAATCGCTGCTACCAACAGTGACGTTTTGTCCTAAGTGGTGGAGAGATGTTGCTTTGTTTGTTTTGGCCTCATTTACTTCAAGACCATCGAGTTTCGAGTGGTAGACATGCTCTGAGGCTAGGGCAGGGGTCTACACAAATGACTTCTGTAGAAGCTGCATGGACGAGGAGGTAGAGGAAACAGTCCAACACCTTCTATGTACATGTCCAGCACTCTCCATTAGAAGGAATAACTATCTCGGTAATCCCTTCTTCGATAATACCAGTGAACTGGCAATGATCGACACAAAATGTCTCTCTAACTTCATTAAAAGCACGAATTAGTTTGTTTAAGTTCATTACTCTCCCATGAGTATTTTGTGGTATCACAACGGATCCTTGAGGTCTAAGTGAGTCAACAACAACTAGACAGCCACTACAACCTAACCTAACCTATCGAGTTTCACCTGTTCTAAAATCGCAGTGAAGGCCTCAAACACAGCTCTGTTGGATCGGCTGATGATGTCTATGTCGTCCGCATAGCCTAGGAGCTGGGTGGATTTGTTTAAGATATTGTTTTCTGTGCTCACACCTGCCTTGCGCACTAACTGCTTCAGGACTATGTTGAAGAAATCACATGACAGCCCATCTCTTTGTCTAACCCCTGCGCATGTTTGAAACAACTCGGATGAGCTGTTTCCCATTTGCACACTGTTTAGCGTCATGCGGCACAGCTGGATCAGTTTGTTCGGGATCCCGAATTCAGGCATCGCCATCATAAGCTTTTAGTGGTGGATGCTATCATAAGCGGCTTTGAAGTCGAAGTCGCAGGTATGCCATCCGACCCGGGGGAATTGTTATATTTTAGCTTTTGGGTGGCTGTTTCTACCTCTTCTGTGGCTAAGGGCTTGGACTGGGCCTCATTGACTGGTCTTGCTTCCTGTCGTAATTGGCTCGCTCGACATTATACGCGTTCAGCAGCTGCACGTATAAGTAAACAGAAAATAAAATGCTTGTTTATACCTTTTTGCCCTGTTGAATTATGTTCCAAAAATAAATCTCATGTCTGATGGATATGAACTGACTTATTTTGTCCGCCCACAAAATAAGCCATCATGTTTGTGGTTGTGTCGTTTTGAATCTGAACATTCCAAAGCTACGACCTATGGACCTGAGCAATAAAATTCAAGCTTGAAATTCAAATTTAAAATCTCATGGGTAAACGATTTAACTGCTAAATCATAAATCTGATTAGGATAAGAATTAAATTAAAATGGGTTTTATTAAATTTCAAATTACATAGGAACGAGCAAAGTCTCAAAAGGATTTTCGATTAAATTAAATTTCGGTTAACTCGATTTGCACAGTTTAAGTCAATCTTAATGAAGAACTTTTTGAAGAATCTTAAATGGAACTTTATATCCTATCCAAAGGGAATTCCTTGTCCGGAAGATAAAAATATAGTCGAGTGGTATAGATTGAAAAGGATAAGTTAAAAAAAAAGGAAGAAGACTGAGTGGAGAGGGTGAGATGATCTTCTGTGTATTGAATATTGAATTTATTGGATTTTACTTTTTGATTGTTTCTGATAGCTTTCGGGTTGGGAATTCGATTTGCTGCATTTAAATCGATTTGAAATCACATGTGAAATTGATATTCAAACTATGACACTTCATTGCTGTACAGTCTTTATGGGGATGTTAAGAAGTTTAGTTGCCTCCTTGCTGATAAAATAAAAGCAATACAATCGAATGGAGTGACGAAAAATTGAAGATTTAACTACTTTCGAATAGTGGCAATAAAATAGACAATTGCTGTTGTGTGAAAACATTCAATTAAGAAATAAATAGATTTGGCTATGTCAGACCTTTATTATTGTGGAGATGATTTGATGTGCAGACGTGTTCCTGACCCTCTATCAAATAGTGTGACAAATTCGACTGTAAAAGGACATGACAAGCAAATATAATAGTTAATAGTTGCCTGTAAAACCAAGTGAAATAAAAATCTACGCCAACATTTTTTCAATCTTTTCAATTTTTCCACATTTGGTCACTATCTATTAAAGCCCGAACCCTTGTTCCAAACAACGCACTGTATTGAAGCGTTACACAACACGTCCTACTACACCGACCAACCAGCCATCAAAAATAAATAAAAAATAAAAGAAATACACCTCCGTGCTCCAGAACACACTATTAGTGCTGCTTGAAAACATCTACAATTCCCAGTGCTTCGGTGACTAGGTTTCCTTCACTGTTTCGAAGAGCCTGATGTGTCCCGATTCTGAAAGCAGAAGCTAATTGCTTCGACCTTTTAAAGAAACGTCGGGTGTTTTTATTGGCCCGTGACTCTTCTAGATCTTTAAGCTGAGAAACTGTGGATGCTCTTTTCTTCCTTCTCAGGGTCTTGTTCTCATTTCTCCTTTTTGTTCGGTACTCTTCTCTTGCTGCTCTTGTTTTCCGTTGCAGCATCTGCAAACGTGCATTTTCCGTCTCTCTTTTCAATAACGCGCATTCATCATCGTACCACCTGTTCGGGGGTAGCTGGTAACCTATGGTGGTCTCGTGAAATTGTTCTTTTTCGCACAGTAGGTACGAACCATAAATATTAGTTTTCCTTAGTTCGCTGGTAGAGGTGCAACTTTCGCCAGAGAACTAATAAGGTTAAGGTTGACTTAACATTAATACAGGTAATATTTAGTTTTTTTCAATTTACTACACCTCAATTTTTTTATTCATTTTGAATCTTCTGAATTTTGAAAATTGTTAGTTTGATTAATTAATCATGGTATTCAATATTAAGGAAGATAGAAATATACGTGTTGTATTTGAATTTCGTAGTAAATATCGACCCGTTTTTGAGATACTAAATTTTTCGCGACTTCCCTACCATCGTAAACCAAGTAACCAAGGTACCTACTGTGCCAGTTCGCTAGAATGACTTTCCTTTTTTATATCCTTATGTTTTGCATTTCAAACAATAAAACTTCATTCTTGCATAAACAATTCCAGAAAATCTTAATTTTAAATCAATTATGTATAATTTTCTGTCAAGCTCATAAAAAATAGAAGAATATAAACAATGCATTTAACAAGTTCATAATATAACCATATCACGCCTTTTTGTAGCAATTAGGGCACGAAATAAAACAAAGACATTGTTTCCATGCAATGACAATGACAAAAGGTCGTTCTCTTAAGGCTAGGTTTCCCATTGAAAATTTCGTTAGTCTTTTGCGTAAAACTGTGTAGCTCCCAAAATATTCCGAATATTTAAATGAAATCAACGAGTAAAGATTATACATTTAATAAGCTAAGAAGTTATTTAGCTAATAAAAATATTCAAAATGTATTTCATCCCAAAAGGGTCATGCATAACGAAAAATTATGAAATTTTTGGAGACGTTTGCGGTGGAAAAGTTTTGTTGCCTTAAAAATTCATTTTTTATTCTCTCGACTCAGTAACGTGGCTTTTTTTAAATATTTTGTCCAGTTTCGTAAACAAAAAAATTAACAAAAACACGAAAAATGGGGAAAATCTAGCAAAAGTAGGTGTGATTTAATTGGAATAGTTTCTAAAGTAGAAAAGATAAAAAATTGAAAATATTTTTTTTTTACATTTTCGAAATATACATAATATCTCATTAATTTTTTAATTTTTTTACAAATTATTTTACTGAATTTTTTTCAAGTGCAAAGTAAAAAAATGCATGTTTTTCTTAGAATATTCTGCGGCGAACAAGATTCCAGCCCATTTAGTTTGACTCAACAACAAAAGTATTTTTTTTTTTATGAAAATTGAATATCTCTTCGACTCAGTAACGTTTTTAGAAAAAAAAGACAAAAATTAAAACATATAAATGCATTTAAAAAAGTCAATATTTGAGAATGTAGCAAACAATATTTTCAAATATTTTTTTCATATTTTTTATATAGAAATCAGAAACTAAAATAATTTTACGATAACCCGTTTATTTTATATTAATATTCGAAAATGGGTAATTTTTTTTAGATTTTTACAAGAAAAATCACGTTTGCTCACACACACTAAGGTACTCAGTTCAAACGAATTGAACTAGGTGGCGTTGTTTTATATTTCATTCTCTTCTCCTTCGTTTTTTTTTCATAGGATAGAGAAAAAATTCTTCATACCAAACGTTCTCATAGAATTCGTTTGAGAATGAAAATTCTCGACCACTTGTTTAGTGATTGTTCTGTCGTCGATTTTCATCCCGTTTATGCGACGTCTAATGTTAACAATCAAATTGAATTTCTTAACACTACTATTAAGATTAACTACCTTTTTAACAAACATGTTCCTATTAAAACACGGACAATAAGATCCCGTAGTTGCCCCTGGCTTTCCCCCGAAATTCTGAACGCAATGAAGACGAGAGACGTTTCCTATCGCCGTTGGAAACGATTTGGTTGCTCAGAAATGCTTTCCCAGTACAAGTCATCGCGCAATTTGGTAACCAGGTAATCATTGGCAACCCTGTCGATATTTGGCCTGCCCGTGCTTTCAACAAGCTCCCGCAACTTGTTTAAATTCGCTACTAAATCCTTGTTCTAAAAACCAAGTTTGATTAAAATACCGTCATTTATCAATTTGTTTCTTGTTTCACTTCATTTCAATTAAAGTGTTTGACATATTATATCTTTTTTTAATTGACTTTACTTGACTATATTTTGATTTAATTGCATCATAAATCGAGTGTTTGAGTGATTTTTATCTGGTGCTCTCAGTTCTCACAATTTGCTGTTAATCGTTTTGCTATTGTATCCCTTGGTGAGTTGCAACTTTCTTAGTGTATGTTCTGCCAATGAAGCAAATTTGAAGCTACACAAATCTGTATCGGTCTCGTTTCATGCCGCAACAAGTTGCAGTTTTACATCTTCTGGGCTCATTTTCAATCAATTAACAACACCAATATTGGCATCTTCTGAACACAGTGTTCGAATTTTGAACATAGCCTTTCTGTGCCCTTCATATAACTAACTGAGGAACACTTCATCCATCGTTTTTATGCTGAAACAGCGAACAGCGCTTAAATCTTGCTACCGGACTACAACATTCATCAACTTTCTGACTGTCATCTTCATCTCCGCATCATCTTACCTACATGCACGACGACGCTCGCAAGTATACATGTTTATGATCCACAAACTACATCAACATTGCATTGAACCTTTGCGAAAATATCATCATCATCATCATAACCTGAACGCCATCTGTTGACAAATTTCCTAATTTCATCATTTCATCCATTTAGCCAAGATCAAAACCGTTTTACACTTAAATAGAAAAAGTGTCTGCTTTTTCAGTAAAATGAATAAAAACCAATCCTGTGATAATATCGACTGCACCATTACAAGTAAGACCAGTGATTGGATTGCATGTAAAGGAATTTGTGGAAAGATGTTTCATCCGATTTGCACTGGAATTAGCAGAACTGCTAAAGTTCATATTGCCGAGATATCTGAAATCCTTAGCTTTTATTTTGCTGAGTGCAGATTAATAACTTTGGCCGATATTCTTACAGCAATTAAATGTAATAATATGAAAATTGATCTGGTCTCCCAATCTGTATCGGAATTAAAGAAAGAAATTCGCACACATTTTACTAAAACCAACGAACTTTTGATGGACCTTGGTGATTCTTTTGTGAAAAATATTGAGATTTGCCAACAAGTCTCAAAACACAATTGTCTAAAATTGAATTAGTCTCTAATCAGACTCGGGATAAATCTAATGATTGTTTTGAAAGTCTAATTTCACTTTCCGATAAATTCAACAGTCAACTAAAAACCATCCATTCGTCCATCTTGACCTCGACTTCATCAAACATTAACGCAACTGGCGCGTTAAAACCAATCGAAGAGAACTTATTCAGTTTAGAACAAGCTATTAAAGCTCAATCCAAGGCTCTACAGTTTATCGACATGGATTTCACTGCAACGTATGGAAAACTCATAAAAGATTCCCTCATGCTTGCTGACGTGCTTGTGAAAGAATCTCTGACATCTCTGAAGACGTACGAAGTTTACATAGCAAAAATAGAGATACTTCACCTGACTCAATTGTGGTTCATAACAACAAATCCTTACATCACGAGCTTCAGGATCATGACTCTTCATCAAACGGAAGCATTTTGGATATTCCCCCTAACACAACGTCTTCGCACATACCAACGCTACCAGCTACACAAACTAGTACAACCAACTCGCACAAGGATAACAACAATTTATCATCTCCTATACTGTCCACTAATTTCAAAGTTTCCAAGTTCTTTGTCAATGAAGCTCCTCGTCATGCTAACATTTCTTGGATTATGAACTTCTTCAAAAACAATTACTGCTTTCAACCCTCAAGATGTAGCCGAGTTGGTTACGGAATGTTTAAATTATCTATACCGGATATCTATGAGTGGTTATCTGTAAATCATCAGTTTACTTTGAGAAATAGCGACATAAAGATTGTACGTTGGTGCGATCGTAAATCCATAATTAGTAATAGAAGTAATATTAATAATAATCTTAAGTTTAATTATAACCATTTTTCTTCTTTTACAGTACCTGTAGTTCATAGTCCTAACAATCCTTTACCCCATACTTCAAGTTTAAATATCTCCCAATTAATGATCCTCATAGGCAGTTTAAAAATCATTTTTTTCGAAACCAACCAGTCATTACCTCTTGACCAAAATTGCATCCATTGTCTATCAATTTACTACCAGAATGTGAGAGGACTTCGCACAAAAACTTCCCAACTCTACCTTAATGCCCAAAAACTTCCATACAACCTCTTTGCTTTAACGGAAACCAATCTGACATGTGATATAAATAACAATGAACTTTTTACATCTGATTTCAGTGTTTTCCGAAAAGATGTTGTTGTTTCTAATTCTTCTAGCAAGGGCCGTTGTGTTCTGATCCATTCTGACCTAAATACATCTTTGATAACAATACCTGATACTCTTGACTTAGAAATAATCTGTGTTAAGATTAATCTTCCTAATCGAAATATTTTTATCATTTGTTGTTATATCCATCCAACCCAACCTACATCAGTTTACAAATGTTTCATTGAAGATTGAAGCTATTGAATATATAGTTGATTTGTGTAACCCCAATGACGATCTCATTATTCTTGGAGATTTCAATCTTCCTTACTTGACATGGTCCTTCTCTGAAGATGGTACCTATTATTCAGCTATAAATACAACGTCTGACAAAGAAATTCTTTTTACTGATCGCCTTCTTGCTTCAGGGTTTGTTCAAACGAGTGGCATCAAAAATAGTCTTGGCAGACAGCTTGACCTCATTTTTACATCTGATGTTGAGAACACAATTGTCACTGAAAGTAAGCATCTGTTGACTAAACTGGACACCCACCACCCACCCCTTTCAACAATTTTTGCTTTTGTTAGTCCCAACGTACGTCCGGAGTTTCAAACTAACACTAAATTCAACTTTCGTAAAGCTAACTTCAACTTATTAAACCAACTTATTAATGATATTAATTTTGACTTTTTGCTTGACCATAATATATGTATTGACCTCAAACTTCATACGTTTTACTCTCTCTTACATAGTTGTTTTTCTCAATCTGTCCCAATTCTTATGCAAAAAAACGTTTCTACATCCCCCCCTTGGTATACAAAAGAACTTCGTTGTCTTCGTAACAAACGAACAAACTATGGAAAAAGTTTCTAATGAATCGATCCAGTCAACAATTCTCTGACTATATCGAAGTGTATAATGATTTTAATACTTTATGTGAATATCTTTATTTTAACTATATATCTCAGATGCAATTAAATATTTTATCCAACCCGAAAGAATTTGTTCAGTTTATAAACAGTAAAAGAAAGTCTGATGGTTACCCTTCGGTCTTTAAATTACATGATCAATCATCTTCCGATCCTGTTACAATCTCAAACCATTTTGCTGAATTTTTCAGTCAATCTTTTTCTTCCAACAATTTCGAAATCGATGAAAATTATTTTAATTACATGAAAACATGCAATCAAACATCTTTATGCTCTATTAATATCGACATTTCTATCGTGATACAAAAAAATAATTTACTCAATGACGATTACTCTTCTGGTCCTGATGCTATTCCTCCAATAGTGCTAAAGAAATGTGTTGACAGTTTAGCAGTACCTTTAACAGTTTTATATCAACTGTCAATTTCAACAGGTATATTTCCTAAGGTTTGGAAAGAAGCTTTTATTATTCCTGTTCACAAAAAGGGGCCCAAGAATGATATAAATAATTATCGACCCATAGCAAAACTTTCTTGCATTCCCAAACTTTTTGCAAGTATAATCTATGACAATATGTTTTTCCACTGCAAACCTATCTTTTCGCCCAATCAACATGGATTTCTTAAAGGAAGATCAACCACCACAAATCTTATTGAATTTGTTTCTTTTAGCTTGAGCGCTCTAGAAAGTGGAAAGGAGGTCGATTCCATAGCCACAGATTTTAGTAAGGCTTTTGACAAAATCTCCCATAAGCTTATTCTGTTTAAACTTAATAAACTTGGCTTTCCACCTCTTATTGTCTCATGGATACAATCTTACTTATGTATAGTCGCCAGTACAGGGTTTTGGTTAGGAATAGCATTTCAACGGAAATAAATGCAACATCTAGTGTTCCCCAAGGCAGCCACCTCGGACCTCTTCTTTTTATATTGACCACCAATGACGTTGAAAAAATTATTTCCAATGCTCAACTACTTATACAGGGTGATTCAGGAGCGTTGTGCCAAAAAGCTAGAGCGTGTAGGTTGAGTTGAGACAAGAAAAAAATCGTATAGGAGGGGGGGGGGGGGGTCTATTCTCCCCCGTTTAGCCGGGGGGGCAATTTTCTGAAAAATTGACTTATTTTGTTAAAAAAAAATATTAAAAATCAACGGCTTCGTTTACCACACCGTGCTATACCTTTCTGGAAAGCCAAAGACTTCTTCTTTCACTTTGTTTTTAAATAAAATTGTTTAAACGAATAGTTTAAAAAAAAATAAATTTTCAAACTCAAAATTTTCAAAAAAAAAGCAAAAAACTCATTTTGAACGAATTTTTTTCAAAATTGTATGTAATTAAGTACTAATTTTGTTTTAAAAATCCAATGTCTTTGTTAATTTTTAGTCGAAAACAGAAAACCGAATGCAAAAATATCTTTTCGTTTTTAAGAAATTAAAAAAAAACCAAAACCACTTTTTTCTAAAAAAATCTTTGTTTTTATTTTTACCTATCTGGACTTTTAGTTTAATTTATTAGTTTAATTTATAAATTTAATTTTTTGTAATTGGAGTTTTATGAGGACTCAATTAAGTAGAAAAGTATTGGAGTTTCCCTGGATTAATCATTTTGTTCATTGATAACGTCTGCCATTGACCTTTCACTACTAGCTCTCCGTGCTCTCGTCGGCGGATTCTTGAAAACATGCTACGACTTGGGCGCCATCTATTGGGTTATCTTTCAGCGTAGAGTCTTTCGGCTTCCCGATCTCGACAACAAGTGTAGCAGAAGTTCCTGTCCGCTAACTCTTCTCGAGAGTATGAGTTTGTTATTGTTAGGTGTTGGTGAGTTAATATTTTAATTGAAAATGGTTGTTTAGTAAATATGCGATTTCTTTTATTTACCTTTAGGTTGTTAAATGTTTTTTCATTCAAGAAAAATTGCGGTTTAATTATCTTAAGCCCCTAGCAGGTAGAACCCTTCGCCGGCAAGTGGCCGCGGCCCCAGGTATAGTAAGAAAAAATTGCAGGTCAGTTTTCAGACGTTATCAATGAACAAAATGGTTAATCCAGGGAAAATCCAATACTTTTCTACTTTATTGAGTCCTCATAAAACTCCAATTACAAAAAATTAAATTTATAAATTAAACTAATAAATTAAACTAAAAGTCCAGATAGGTAAAAATAAAAACAAAGATTTTTTTAGAAAAAAGTGGTTTTGGTTTTTTTTTTAATTTCTCAAAAACGAAAAGATATTTTTGCATCCGGTTTTCTGTTTTCGACTAAAAATTAACAAAGACATTGAATTTTTAAAACAAAATTAGTACTTAATTACATAAAATTTTGAAAAAAATTCGTTCAAAAATGAGTTTTTTGCTTTTTTTTTTTGAAAATTTTGAGTTTGAAAATTTATTTTTTTTAAACTGTTCGTTAAAATAATTTTATTTAAAAACAAAGTGAAAGAAGAAGTTTTTGGCTTTCCAGAAAAGTATAGCACGGTGTTGTAAACGAAGCCGTTGATTTTTAATATTTTTTTTTAACAAAATAAGTCAATTTTTCAGAAAATTGCCCCTCCCGGCTAAACGGGGGAGAATAGACCCCCCCCCTCCCATACGATTTTTTTCTTGTCTCAACTCAACCTACACGCTCTAGCTTTTTGGCACAACGCTCGTGAATCACCCTGTATATGCAGACGATATGAAAATTTACAAAGAAATATGTTGTTCCGTGGACATTGATCTACTCCAAACTGATATTAATAACTTTAGTACTTGGTGCCAAATGAATGACCTTGAACTAAATATTAATAAGTGTCAATCTATAACGTTTTCTCGTAAGTGTTCTACAGTTTCTTGTAGAACTTATACTATCAGTGGCGAATCTATTCCAAGAGTAACATCGATCTCTGATTTAGGAATATTATTTGACTCCCAATTGAATTTTAAATCGCATATCGACAATATTATTAATAAGGCTAATTCCACTTTAGGATTTATTAAACGCTGGTCTAAAGAGTTCTGTGATCCATATGTCACTAAATCCCTTTATATAACGTTCGTTAGACCTGTACTTGAATATGCTTCCCAAGTTTGGTGTCCTCACTATCAAGTTCATATTCAAAGGATTGAAGCTGTCCAGCGTAGATTTATTCGTTTTGCCCTTCGTGACCTTGGTTCTGGCTGGGAAGATCCCTTTAATTTACCACCTTATGAGTCTCGCCTTCTTCTGTTGAGCATGTATCCCTTCTATTCGCCGTAACAATGCTGATATCGTTTTATACATCAGCTGTTAACCGGAAACATTGACTGCCCATCTTTGCTTCGAAAGATTTCAATTAATACCAACCCACGTCGCTTGAGATCGGTTAATTTTTTTCATGTCCCTTTTCACCGGACTATATATGGCCAAAATGAGCCTATGACCAGAATGCTACGTAAAGCAAATAATTCAGACATTTTTGACCCCTGTCTTTCCAAATCCTCACTTAAAAATTCTCTTCTTAGTTTACCAACCTAACTTATTTGTAATTTTATGACTTTGTACCTATACAATAATATAATGTTAATCATGTTAAATTTTTAACCTTAGATTTAAGATATGCTTGTATTAAGTATTCAATAAAATTAAAATTAAATCTTGCTAAATATAATCACTACAATGGTAGGTTTAACTCTAATAATTCATCAAAATTTTTTTGGAAGGAAATACGAAATATTGGCTTAAAAAGAGGTACTATCTACTATTTCCGATGATGACTTTGATTTGGATGAGTTGAATAGGAAGTTTTCTACTCCCCCAGTTCATACCAACGTTACTCGCTTAAGCTTAGCCGCAAACGAGAGACCGGACACATTTTCTATGTGTGCTGTTGATGAATACCAGGTAGGAAAAGCAGTATTCTCTATCAAATTTAAATCCGCAGGTTTAGATAATATTCACCCTGACTTTATCAAAATCCTTCTTCCTTTTGTACTTCCTCATATAACTCATATCTTTAACACGATTATTATGACCTCAACTTATCCTGTCTCCTGGAAAATATCCAAAATTATCCCTATATTAAAACCTGGAAAGAAATCAGAGTACAGACCGGTAGCAATCCTTCCATTTCTCTCCAAGGTCTTTGAAAAAATCATGATCCACCAAATAAAAATGTACATTGACGAAAATAAACTACTTAACCCTTTGCAATCGGGATTCCGGTTAGGACATAGCTGTATTTCAGCACTTTTAAAAGTATCTGACCATATTAGACTAGCATTAGATAATAATCATACAACTGTGTTAACTTTACTTGACTTTTCAAAGGCATTTGACTGCGTTAACTACAACCTTCTCTGTGATAAACTGATGACTTCTTTTAATTTCTCTGACATAACCAAAAACCTTATTTATTCTTATCTGACAAATCGCTGGCAAGCTGTATCGTGCAATAGCAAGTTGTCCTCGTTCCTTCCTATTAATACTGGTGTTCCCCAAGGAACAATTCTGGGACCTTTATTGTTTTCACTATTTGTAAATGACTTGCCATCTGTTTTGTCTCATTGTAAGTTTCATATCTACGCCGATGATATTCAACTATACATTTCATTTCCCATAGGTATGCGTATGGTTGAAGATGCGACAGATAAGTTGAATTCTGATCTAAGATCCATATACAATTGGTCCATAAGCAACGGACTCTCACTGAACCCTGAAAAAAACAAAAGCTTTACCCATCTCCAAAAATAAACCTTACCTGGAAGACTTCCCAACCATATTTTTAAATAATTGCCGAATTGAATTAGTAAATCACGCCAAAAACCTCGGTATAATATTTAACGATAGGCTTCACTAGGACAATCACATCAATTCAATTATTTCAAAAATATATGCTTCGCTTAGAGGTTTATCTGTTGCAAAATCGAGTCTTCCAAGTGAGACAAAGCTGAAGCTTGCTAAATCACTTATCCTGCCAATTGTATCTTATGGATGTGAACTTTTCTCAGATCCTGATTCTCAGTCACTTCAAAAGTTGAAAGTAGCATTTAACGCAATTGCCAGATTTGTTTTCAACGTTCGCAGATACGATCATATCTTGTCTTATACTCGTCAACTTTTTGGAAGTAATTAGAAGCTTATTTAAAGTATCGATGTTGTTCTTTTGTCTTCAAATTAATTGTTAACAAGACCCCAAGCTACTTATTTAATAAACTTAGTTTCTGTTCAACAAATCGCTCTATTTTATTGCGCTCCTCTATGTATACTTCGCTGACATCTCGCAGGCAATTTTTCGTATTATGCTGTCAGACTGTGGAATAATCTTCCCAGCCATATGAGGTCTAGAGTCGAACACAGAAGGTTTCATAAACTTTGCTTCGCTAATTTGAACTGATCTTTAATCTTTACTCTTCACTTTTTATTTTACACTAGCAGCCCGTCCCGGCTTCGCACGGGCATAATAATATAATAAAAGAAAATACTCAATGTTTTACAGTGAGTTTCTAAAAAAACAACATTCATTGAAAACAAAAAAACTAAGATATTTTAATTTTTTTTTTTATATTTTCTTAAGCTTTTTTCTGTATTTACTTACATACTAATTGTTAAAAGGTCATAACCGCAAAACAAAAGCCATTTAATTTATTGAGTAAGAGCCTCCTTGTAAGCAATATTTGATGTGGTTTTATTTTGTGGCAGCAAAATAAATTGATTTTCAGGGGCTCCAACCCGCGATAGGCAAACGTATAATTGACCATGAGTAAAACATTTCTTTCGCAGATCGATCCCAACTAATTCGAAGGTTTGACCTTGGGACTTGTTAATTGTTAATGCGAAAGATGTTTTTTACCGGAAATTGAAGCCGTTTAAATGGGATTGGCAAATCAGTTGGGATCATCGGTATCCTGGGTATATGAGCTAGTTGACCAGCTGCTGGACCGGTCATAATAGTCGCTAAAATTAAATTCTGCTTTAACTCCTTAAAAAGCAACCTCTTCCCATTGCACATGCTTGGAGGGCTTAAATGTCTCAATAGCATGATTGGAATTCCAATTTTTAACGTCAATTCGTGTGGTGGTAATCCAGAAGGGTTCAAGGAATTCAAAAATTCCTGTGGATAATGAACTGTATCTTCTATATTAGTTACAGTGTCTATCGACTTGTGTAGCGTGTCTACACGTAAATTACAACCAACGTGTAAACGCGTTACATACCTACCGACCCTTCCAAACACAGATTCACTTCGAACTGTTTCATTTTGAACTGTACTAAAATAATTTTAATGCGAACTGTACATAAAAGTACCTTGGACGTTCGCCATATTATTTCCCTTTTTCTCATTCTCTGACTCGACGTGAACGTGACCGGTTGCCATTGAGATTGTTAAAACCTAAAACTTAAAAGCTAGAAACCAAAACTATTAAACTTATTTTCTAATTAAAATTAACTTAAACTAATTAAAAATAAAGTGTTTAATTTAAAGCCAGACTTGTGCCTATAAGAGGGCACAAATTGGTGACCCCGACGGTAAAAAAAAGTGCACAAGACACGCTCCCACATCGGCCGCAAAAAATTTATGTTGTGCCGAACAATTGGGTTTTAGAAAGGCACACGCTACCCACACCGGCCAACACATCAATTTCCTGCAACAGCCACCAGAACAGCAACGAGAAACACCACGTTGCATCAACGACCACGTCATCGTCATCGTGGTTTTGGATGCGAAGTTGCATAACCCACCGCCACCAGTGCCCACGACGCGACGTCACGTGCACATTAAAACTCCAAAAAATATTGGCAAGACGACAACTACCCAAGTGCCCACTGAAACACGGGCACAAATCAAACGACAACGTTTGCTCGTGTCCACCGTAGCACCCTCAAATTGGGTAGACAAAAAATTTGGTTCTCCGGAGCACACCCAACCATATCGCCACAATCTGGCAAGTTGGTTTTATCATCAGAGTACCCCTACATCCTCATCTTCTTCGCCCTCATCGTCATCATCAACTTCATCATCGTCATCATCGTTCGCATCATCATCGCCAACATCGAAAACCACAGCACGCATTTCACCTGCAGTGAAATAAATATATATATGTATATAAATACCTACATTGTGCTTTAACATCACACACATCAGCAACATCGTCATCGTTCCAGTTTCCAGATCGTACCTCATCAATCAACAAAACAAAATCATTTTAGAAAAGTACAGTGAGTAAATTATTTTTCTCAACAAGAATCTCAAAAAAAAAAAATTATCTTTTTTAACAAAAAATTTACATTTATATATTTTAAAAATTTATATTATTTCTTTAAAATGAAATATTTACATTATTGTAAAAACATTAAAAAAAAAAAAAAGTTTAAGTCTCTTTCTTTCAAAATAACAGTGGTTAGTGTATTTGTTAAGAAGGTTGTTTCGGTCGATCGCGGTAACGCAATTTACCGGTTCTTGGTAATAGGTACGGTTTAACATTTTCGGTTACGGTGGATTAGGAATCCCGTTTCATTTCTTCCCGACATTTAACATATTTCTGCGTGTTAAATTATCAGAATATTTTTATTTTAATCATTTATATCGGATTTGAAGGTTTTGAGATCGATACTGAATGACATACGAGATTACAGGCCAGACAAAGTTTTATTAAAAGTTTTCTACTGACCTTTGACAAAACTTTTGTTTGCTTACTTAGCATTCAACTGTTTAACAGACTTTTCTTTTCACTGGTAGTACATTTCAACCAGTTGTTTCGTTCGCTGATACAAATTTTATTTTCGAATAATTTTAAATCGTTTTAACCATAATGTCTACACCAACAGTCGATAGCAAAACAAACGGTGGCAATGGCGGTATTCAAGACAACCCC
The DNA here is from genome assembly GCA_943590905.1 of Sphaerophoria taeniata. Classification (NCBI taxonomy): domain Eukaryota; kingdom Metazoa; phylum Arthropoda; class Insecta; order Diptera; family Syrphidae; genus Sphaerophoria; species Sphaerophoria taeniata. The sequence goes on from OX016540.1 coordinate 26,227,125, forward strand.
CTAGGGGATGATAATAATCAAGCACACACTTCGGAGGCTTCTGCGATTTTTTCTCAACAAACGTCGAGATTAAACTCGATTAAGATTCCTCCGTTTTGGAACAATCGGCCGGATTTGTGGTTTCTCCAAATCGAAACGCAATTCCGATTGAAAAATATCACCGCGTCAAATACGAAGTACGATTACTTAGTAGCTTCTCTAAATAATCAGACGATGGAATCGGTAGCTGACGTTTTAGTTTCTCCTCCCGCGCAAGATAAATATAATCATTTAAAAAAAATTTAGCTGGAACGGAACATAGAAAGCGAAGAAAAACGACTAGACGCTCTTTTAAATAAAAACCAGATAGGAGATTTGAAACCATCCGAGCTGTATCGAAGCATGGAGAGTCTAGCAAGTGGGAACAACTTGGTCAATCCGCCTCTAGTTATGAAACTTTGGCTTAATCGATTGCCACCTTCAATTCGCGTTTGCCTCATGGCAGTTGAAAATTCACAAACCCAAAGTGAACTGTTCACACTTGCAGATAGACTCCATGACTCATCTTCGATACCCCAAATCGCTCCAGTTAGTACGCCACACCATTCAAATAGCGAAAGCGAGTTGCTACAAAAATTGGTTCATCGCATCGAGCGATTAGAAATGCAATATCCGAAAGCTAATGAGTTTAAAAGAGCGTCTAGAAGTATTTTACGGGGTAGAGCTAGTAGTAGGCACCGTTCGCTGAGTGGGAAAAAGAACAATGAATCGATTTGCTGGTTTCACCGAAAGTTCGGGAAAAATGCGAGGAATTGTTCGAAGCAATCCTGCACCTTTGACTCCGAAGCAAATAAAAATCCAAAAAACTAGTTCGCCAGATCTCAGACGCGGCTATGAGTGAGGCAAACTTTTCGCGCCGTCTTTTCATTTGGGATAAAAATTCCAAATTCCAATTTTTAATCGACACTGGTGCAGAGATTTCGATAATTCCTCGTAAATCCTGCCAGCACATCAGCCAACCAAACGATTTCATTCTTCTTACCGTGAACGGTGGAAGGATTCATACCTACGGTTGCAAACGATTGACAGTTGACTTGAAACTTAGACGCGCTTTCGATTTCACTTTTGTTATTGCCGATATTGATCACCCTATTATAGGAGCTGATTTTTTGCATAAATTCAATTTAATCGTCGATCTTCGTAGCCAACGACTAGTGGACAAAAATACTAGTCTTCAAGTCAACTGTCTCTCCAAATGCGCCACCACTAGCTCTCCCAAACTTTTTTCAATTCCAAGTGAATTCGGCGCTATCCTTGACAAGTTTCCTGAACTTAAAGCTCCACCAGACTTTACGTTGCCGGTCAAACATGACGTTGTCCACCGGATACAAACAACTGGTCAACTCCCTTCAGCTAGTGCACGAAGACTCAATCCGGAGAGGTTAGCAATCGCGAAGCGTCAGTTTCAGCAGATGATCGATTTAGGTATTTGTCGCGTTTCAAAGTCTCACATCGCTTCACCACTTCACATGGTTCCGAAAAAGAACTCACTTGATTTCAGACCATGTGGTGAACATCGATGGTTAAATAAAGCGACAATACCAGATAAACATCCGATCGCTAACGCTCAAGACTGCTCCGCTAACCTCGACGGTTGTTCAATATTTTCGAAAATCGATTTGATACGTGCGTATCATCAAATACCGGTCGCAGAAGAGGACGTTCATAAAACGGCGGTCATAACACCTTTCGGGCTTTTCGAATTTTTACGAATGCCTTTCGGAGTGCGCAACGGTGTGCAAACTTTCCAACGTTTTATGAACAGCATTTTAGGTGATCTTTCGTTCATTTTCGTGTACTTGGACGACGTTCTCGTTTCTAGTAAATCGGTCAAGGAGCATAAAACGCATTTACGAGAAGTTTTTCGAAGACTGCAGGAGCACGGGCTCAACGTTAATTTGGCAAAATGCGAACTAGGAGTTAGCAAACTCGATTTCTTGGGATACTGCGTTTCCGAAAATGGAATAATTCCTTCGCAAGAACGAGTAAAAGCCATCAACGAATTTCCTAGTCCGGGCTCCATCAAACAACTTCAGCGTTTTCTCGGCATGATAAATTTCTACAATCGTTTTATGCCAAGTATGGCATCTAAAGCTTAAGTTCTTTACGAACTTTTAAAAGGCGTAAAAGCAAATAAAAAAGAGACTAAAAAAACGATTTTTCAGTGGTCAGACGTTTGCGAAGAAGCTTTTCAAGTTCTCAAAAGAGACTTGTCCCAACGCACTATGCTTTTTCACCCAAAGCCTCTAGCGCAAATCAGCATTATGGTAGACGCTTCTAACGACGCGACGCTATCGGAGGAGTACTCCAGCAATACCATAAGAGCTTTTGGGAGCCTTTAGGTTTCTTTTCAACTCGTTTGAGCCCAGCCGAAAGAAAATACTCGACGTTCGATCGCGAACTCCTCGCAATTTTCAAAAACGTCAAACATTTTCGGTATTACGTGGAAGGTAGACAATTTACTGTTTTCACCGACCATAAGCCGCTCACAAACGCAATATGTTCCAAAACTGAAAAATCGCCCCGTCAAACGCGCCACTTAGAGTTTATCGCAGAATTTACTACCGACATTCGTTACATCAAAAGCATACAAAATATCGTCGCCGATACTTTATCGAGATCGTATGTTGAATTGATCGATTTTAACAATGTCAGTATTCCAAGTCTGTTAAAAGAACAAGAAAACGATGAAGAGCTTAAATCAATTTTAAAACTTTCCAAAACATCTTTCAAGTTAGAAAAAGTATATATTCCGATAAATGACGTTGAAATATGGTGCGAAACATCGACTGGTAAGAATCGTGCGTATGTGCCTGAAATTTTTCGACGAACAATTTTTGACAACCATCACAAACTGTCACATCCAGGTTCAAAAGCAATGCGTAAAATAATAACAGCAAAATACTTTTGGCCTAAAATGAACAGCGATGTTAACAGATGGACAAAAAGTTGTATCTCTTGTCAAAAGTCAAAAATTTCCAGGCACACTACTTCAAAACACGGAACTTTTCCAGTACAAGAAGGTCGATTTTCGCATATCCATATGGATTTGGTCGGTCCTTTACCACCATCTCAAGGTTTCTCTTATTTACTAACCATCAAAGATCGTTTTTCTTCTTGGCCAGAGGCCATTCCGCTGAAAAATATGAACGCTTCCACCGTTGTATCCGCTTTCGTACAAAACTGGGTTTCCAGATTTGGAGTTCCTCAAACGATCACGACTGATCAAGGAACTCAGTTCGAATCAAGTCTGTTCAAAGAAATTTCGGAAACTCTCGGTACAAAGCGGATCCGAACTACAACGTACCATCCTCAAGCGAACGGGTCAGTAGAAAGGTTTCACCGACAGCTTAAAAATTCTCTACACGCTCACGAAGACAAACAAAATTGGTATTCGAACTTACCTTGGACTCTTCTTGGTATTCGTTCCACGATAATAATTGTACGGACAAAACTTACGATTACCTGCAGAACTTACCGAACCCAAACCGTTAAATCCGATTTTAAATTCGTCGACAGCTCGAGATATCACTCCAGCAATCTCGCAAACTCGACCGTGTTCTGGTAGGAATCACAAACAAAAATACATATTTGTACCAAAAGATTTGAAAACTTACAGATACGTTTTTGTTCGAGAGGAGGTGAAACGTGGAAGTCTGAATCCACCGTACAAAGGCCCATTTGAAGTAATAAATCGATCTGAAAAATCGTTCGCAGTGCTCATAGATGACAAAGAGCAAATAATATCTTTCGATCGACTTAAACCAGCCTTTTATACGAAAGACAATAATTTGCAGCCAAATACCAAACAAAAGTTACTTTCAACCTTCAGTAACATTTTTCAACACAAAAAAAAAGAGGATGTTTATTTCTAATTTTTCAATTATTTCATTTATTTTCAATTTCAACTATTCTTATTATAAAACTTTTGTAAGGTCTTCTACCAAAACAAATTTATAAAATAAAAACTTTTGTAAGGTCTTCTACCTCAACTCACTGTACTGGAAATATAAAGAATATGAAATCCTTTAATGTAAAAAAAGAAAAACTTTGTTTTAAGAAAACATAGCAAATTTGGTAACGAATTTATGAAATATTAATTTTTTTTTTTTACAAACTACATTGTACAAAATTTAAAATCTAATGTAAACCGTCACCGTCACAGAACTTTTATACGGCGGGGAGTGATGTAGCGTGTCTACACGTAAATTACAACCAACGTGTAAACGCGTTACATACCTACCGACCATTCCAAACACAGATTCACTTCGAACTGTTTCATCTTGAACTGTACTAAAATAATTTTAATGCGAACTGTACACAAAAGTACCTTGGACGCTCGCCATATTATTTCCCTTTTTCTCATTCTCTGACTCGACGTGAACGTGACCGGTTGCCATTGAGATTAAAATTAACTTAAACTAATTAAAAATAAAGTGTTTAATTTAAAGCCAGACTTGTGCCTATAAGAGGGCACAACTTGTATTTTTTTATCTGACCGCTGACTTTTTGAACGATAAGATTGTTGACAGTATCATTCTTTGGTGACACTATTGCCCTAGAGCACAACCAATGAAAGTCTTTTTCGTGCAAATTCTCGATATCAGGTTATACTGCATCTATTAAATTTTCCAAATTATGGAGTATTTGGCCTAGAGACTCATCCAGAATAATGTCACTATATCCGCTTAAATTTGGAGCAGGGAAAATTCCTTCCCCAAGTTTTAGCAGTTGTTGTGGGAAATCACTGCCGCCCATGACTGCAGAGGAGTTCCTGATGTCTTTTAAGGTTCTGTTCACGGCCTCTATATGTGCTCTATGGCTCATCGTGCATTCTTCCCACATAACTAATGAGGTGTCTTGTAGTAATTTACCTAGAGGCCCGTTTTTGTGGATAGAACAAGTAGATTGTTGCTCAAGATTTACATATAGCGGAAGTTTAAAAGTAGAATGAGCAGTTTTGCCACCTCTCAAGAGAGTTGCAGCAATTCCGGAGGAAGCAACTGCTATTGCTATCTTCCCTGATTCTCTGACCTTAGCAAGTATCAAATTAGCAAGAAACGTCTTTCCTGTTCCGCCTGGCGCATCCAAGAAAAATATTTTTCGTTTGTCATTATTCACGCTGTCGACTATAGTCTCAAAAGCATGTTTATGCTCTGGGACTAATTTTGGTAGGTTTTCATTGACGAAAGCGGTCAAATCATTTGTATCGTAGTGATGTGCCATTGTATCTGCAACATTGTTTTCTGTACGAACTGAAGAAAGTAATCCGAAATCACTTAGACTTTTGTCATTTGATTGCAATAATCTATTTTCTATTTGTAGCAAACCTTCGTTATAAATATTCTCATTGTATGGTAACGCGAAGTCTTGATTTTCCTGTCTGTTTCTGTGTCTAACATCTTCACACAAATCATCTTTGATACTGTCCCACAATTTGAATGGCTCCGATCGATGGCTGACAAAATAAAAGTATGACCACAAACAACTCTCTTAGTTGTATTGGACATTGCAAAAGCGATGCTTCTCTTAGAGTATTTTCCCAATGGTCATCGTTTTCTAGCAAACCTCTAGCACGGTAAGCAGCTTGATAGGTCTCTTTGAGAACTCCGTCCACAGTTTTCAAGTGCTGTAATGAAGTTGGAATGCGTACGTGATGCAGCTACATCCTAAAATAAAAACACTCAGATTGAGAAGGATGAACACCATAGACTCTTCCTAAAGCAGCATCTTTTTTTATTCCTGGATGGCCAGCTACGTTCTCACCACGCTTCCTTCTTGTAAACTTATTATTGGTTCATGTGAAATATTGCGGGACTGTTTGTATAACAGTGTTTTTGCGAATTCATCTTCATTGCAGAGCTCAAAGAAAGCAAGCAAAGTTGTTTTGCGTGGATTTCGGGCCACTTGTTCAGCCGTTTCTGCGGTGGACAGCTAACTGTAAGACTGCAGGGTGGCGCTCGTGGATTGGGAATTATATTCGCCAAGCAGCTTCAGATGTACTGATGTAACGGCCATTCACGTAGTTTTCCACTTCATCATTTGGATTTTTGACGCCAAATTTAGCTTGGTCCGATCCTTTATTTATGTATTTACAAATGTATTTGATGGCTTGAACTGAGTGGCAATACTCTACATTTATGTGAGCGTTAAACGTCCTGCACAAAAGTGGAGAATAAGGGACAATCCAGCTATTATCTATAGTAAAATTACTGCCTTTAGCAAAGCGCTCTGTCCTCCATTTGCAGTGTCACGACGACGATAAACTGGATATCCGTCCTCTCCGGTCTGAGTTTCGTTGACCAAACGTCGTCGTCGTGGGTATTTTTTGTGCAAATTCCGTTTTTCATACATGGTGCTGTTAAGTTATGCTCTCCACATGGTCCGTGCACCATATTTTTAGTTACGATATCGAACAGCATCGGATCGTTTTGTTGGTTGGGCAGTTCTGCAACTATCAGACTATCAATTTCGTCTGGTTGGATTTTTGTTTCTAGCCAAAACAGCATATGACAGTGTGGTAAACCTCGCTTCTGCCACTCCACACTTGCCATGAAACATTTCACTTTGCCGAATATTTCATCTTTATTGAATAATTTTATTAATTTCTTCATCTTTAAATGAAATACCCTTGAAATTATGTCATGACCATCGAAGGTAGTAGTTCCGCTTTAATTTCAGGCCATTCGGTGTTGCACGTAAAAGTGACAAACAGATCTGGTCTCCCATAGTTTCGGACATAAGTCATCGCGTCTTGGGTTTTTTCATGCAGATAACGTGGAGAACCTGTGAATGAAGATGGCAAGATTACGCGTTGACCGATATTTGATGGGTCAACATTTCCGTCTTGATTTAAAGCGTCTCTGAGATGAATGTATTCTTCAGCCCTTAATCTCTGCCGATATCATTTTTGCCATCATATCTACAATAAATTGACTAAATAGGTCCCTGTAATAATGTAATGGATTAAAACAGTCAGCTCTAAACATCAACCTAAATGCATAATATTGCATGCATGTCACAGTTTTGTTTGTCGCTGTATCTCGCTGTGGAATGGTTAAATAATAACCGTCTTCTCCTTTAACGAACATTAAGGGATACTGTAGTGGATCATACGATCGGTGTAACTCAGAGACCCTTTTCAATTGGCTGTTTCTTCCGTGCAGCACTATATCTCTGGGGCCTTTTTCTTCGTCAACCAAGAGAACGGCTACCTCGTTTACAGCTGGAGCATTGTATCTACCCGGGTGTGCTGGCTGCGGCGGGCGGTCAGAATGAATTATTAACTTTATATTATCCGAAGAGGTACGTTCCAAGTTTTGTTTAAAACTTTGTATATATACATTGTGGCTATTCAGTGCGGTCTGTAGTTCGTTAATTAAATCGATTTTTAGCGTTGGAGCTATGTTTGACCTCAACGATAGCTGATCTGCGTGTGAAATAAAATATATTTGCAAGTATTGTGGATTTTGGCCTTGTGGTGGTAAAAGGCTACCAATAAGATGATAAACCTGTCCCTCTACTTTAAAACTTGGCATAAAATTTCCTTCTCTTATTTTTTTTTGGCGCCAAACGAAGTCATTTGAAAAAGGCTATTGTACTTACGGATGTTGGTTAAAAAATGTCTAGATAGCGAATGATTATTTGCCAAAAGATTTTTCATTGGCTGTGGCGGTTCTGTAATATTGGGGAGACTAACTTTTCCAGAAGCACAGCACATGCCATTAGCTTCATCGGCCCATTTTTTGGCAGAGCACTTAGGGCAGATCTTTGTCATGTCGCCGATTTGGACGGAAGACTGTTGAGCATAATCAATCTGTGGATCGTCTAAAGCCGATCTATTACTATGAGCTAAAACTTGATTTCGAGCTCTAGCTCTGGACGTCTGTTGTCGCTCTCTCTGATCTTGAAAGCGTTGGGAACGCTCAGAGCTTGATTCCCTATGGCGAGCTTGTATATTTCTTGAATTTTGCTCTTCAAGCCGCTCAGTACTTGACTGTCGCTCGTGCACTTGAGAGGTTCTTAAATTTTGTTCATTAAGCCGCTGTGAACGCTCAAGACTGGACTCTCGCGAGCGGACTTAAGAATTTAGTAAATTTTGCTCAGCAAAACGCTGTGAACGCTCAAAACTGGACTCTCGCGCGCGTATTTGAGTGGTTCTCATATTTTGTTCAGCGAAACGTTGTGAACGCTCGATGCTCGACTCTCTGGCATGCGATTACGACGCATATTCTCTCTGACTTGATAGACGATTTTTAGTTTCTGATGAAGATTCTCCATTTCGACGTATTTGAGATGCCCTAGCCTGGGAACTTTTTCTAGAAAGTTGAGATCTTGATCTTTTGGGCATTTTTAAATGACCAAATAATGCCCTTACACATAGCTTTAGCTTAACGTTTGTTGAATTGAATGAAATGAAAATATTATTTGACAAATGTCAGAAGGACTATGGCCGTCCCGCTCTCTCTTATTGTCGTGAAGAAAAGTTTCTTTCACAGGTACTGATAATTGTGAACCAAACTCGAGTGCGATTTGTTTATTTTTTTACACCTTGTGTTAGACTATTCAAGTTTTAGTAAGGATCCCTAATTTTTTTGAAAATGAAACATAGCCTATGTCACTTGGGAATAGTGTAGCTTGCCAACGGTGAAAGAATTTTTTAAATCGGTCCAGTAGTTTCGGAGCCTATTCATTTCAAACAAACAAACCAAAAATCAAACCTTTCCTCTTTTTAATATTAGTATAGATAGATTGTAATTGTGATTGCTTTCAAGTTTTTAATTATTAGTTTTAATTTAATTTTTAATTTTTAATTTTAATTTGTTTAATTTATGTTAAATAGTTGTTTATTATGTAAATTTTGATTTAAAAAATAATATTATATTATTGTATTGTATTATATCCTGTACTTTTAATAAGTTTTACTTAATGTACAGCTGTCTCATCTCCCGTATTAGTGTTTCCATTAGGAGAGATTAGTTCAAAAGTATTAGGTTTAGAAAAATTCGAAAGAAAGAAAGAGTTCACAACAAATAATACGAGCCCTAACACATTCGTTTTCTTGTGTACGATACATAAAATCGGAATTTTCCATAATGCTTTTTTAAAGGAGCGGCCAATGGTCTGTGTGTGTATTAGTGTTCTAGTTTTTTTTAGTTTAGTTTAGTTTGTTTAGTTTAGTTTGTTTATTTTCTCACATTACATTAATTCGCTTATCACTAATATATATAACATATTTAATTAAGATGAGAAACATAAATGAACATTTTATATTTTAAAGTAAAATAGTGTTAAATGCCCCTTACAATTGTAATACAAAATTAACAAATAAATAATGGGTGGGGTAACCCTTTTAAATGACTTGAAATAAAAAAAATAAAAAAGCGAGCAAAAAATCAAAAAATGAATGCAAGCAAAATACATATTTGACAAACAAGATACAAAATAAAACATGCATAAAAAAGAAGTGAAGTTTGAGAGTTTACTTATTATTTTTTATATTGTGTTTTTTTTTTGTTTTTTTTTAAGTCTGTATACTAAGTAGATTTTCTATAGAATCAAAATCGAAACTAAACAGCCAGGTTTTAATCTTAATCAAAAACTGTGTTGATGATCTTAATGCTTTTAATGAGAGTGGAAGTTTATTAAACAAACGACAAGATGTCACACTATAAAAAATTTTAAACGCAGTGGTACGGAAAACCGGTACATTTACTATATTTAATCGGTTAACTCGAAGATTATAATTGTCCAGAACTCTAACGTTGAGATTACCAGATCTTGCAAAAAAAGACTTAAGAACTTTAAAACAATATAGATGACGAATTGGAAGAATTTTCAAGTCAAGAAACAGAGGAAAACTATGATGAAGACGACGTTTATTACATATTATTCTCACAATATATTTTTGAAGAATCAAAATCGGTTGAATTTTATTATAGTATGTACCACCCCAACAACAGATGCCATACTGTAATCTGGAGTGAAAAATACCATAATATATTGTGGTTAATAACTTTGTAGAGCACACTCTTCTCAAATAAAAAAAAATATCTTAATGTGCATCGGAAATATGTTCTGAGTGTATCAATATGTTTAGAAAAAGATAAATTAGAGTCAAAAATTACGCCCAAGTACTTGAAATCATTAACTATTTCAATTAAAAAGCAATTACTACTACAATTAACACTGCTAGAAAAAGTAGTACCAGAGGTGCGTTTTTGCGCTGACTATAATCAACCATTGTTGACTATTTCTCGTTTTTGCACGCCAATAGTTACGATTCGTAATCACAATTGTCGTTTTTGCGGTCTGTGTTGATGTGTCAAATCGTAACTATCTCTAACTATTTCCAATCCATCTCAGGAGGTGAGTTGAAAGTGGTTGGTGTGTCAAAGTGTTTTTTTTTTTTTTTGTAAAATGGCGTCTTTAATAATTGTCAATCTGGAATCTATGAAAAAACATTCTGGTTGTATATTTTTTACAACCGCGTAGCCGCGAATTTAATTACAATCAAAGGATTTCTGTTCGTTTTCAATTATTTAATTACAAAATAAAGAAAACAAGGTTACCCTTAGAAATTTTAAATTGTCGGAAAAAAATAACTTTATTTCGCCGGATATTTTGCAAAATCAATCAAATCATAAGGAAATTTCTCTCGTGCACTTTTCAGGTAAGTCTTTTAAAGTAAGAGCATAAACCACATAATTTACAATTGCTTGAAATTCCTTAGTTTGATGAGTTGGATCAAAATATAACAATTCAAGAACATTATCGATTTCCCCGTGAGGAACGTCCAAATTCAGAATTGGCAGAAGATGAAGACAAGAAACAAAACTTTAACGAAAATAAGACACAAAAAGATGAGATCGAAGACATGGACCAAACTATCCCCGAATTTAAGGCACATCGATGTGAATACTGCATGGACATAGTTAGTTTCGATGATCCTGATCAGTTAAATTATCATTGCAATGCCCTCCACTGCACCGATTTTCCATATTTATGTCCCAAATCCAAATGTGACAAAAGTGAATGTGTGACCTGCGGCAAGATATTTCCTAGATCTAATCTCAAATCGTTCACCTATCACATGACTTGAAGTCAAGGAAATAATCAAACTAAAGAGACATAGTCTTACTGTACCTGGGAAGTCGTTTGAGTGCAGCGAATGCTCCGAATCGTTCTTGCTGCATACCCAACTCGTGATGCACTTGAAAAAACACGACGAAAATAGACCTTTCAAGTGTCCGACATGTCCAAAGAGGTTTAAACTCGAGAAATACCTCAAAGTTCATGTAGATACGGTGCATTTGAAGAAGAAAGACCATCAGTGCGTGACATGTGGATCGATGTTCAGGTCCAGGCCAGCGCTAGACGAGCACATTGCCTCAAGACATAAAGGTGACTTATATTCCTTACTATGAACTTTACTGAAATCACTTTTTAATTCAACAGACACTAAATACAAATGTGAAGTGTGTGACAAGAGATTCGCTTTCGATAGAATGCTGAAAAATCATATGCTGCGTCATAAGGAAGTAAAGCCGTTTGAGTGCACGCTGTGCAACAAAAGGTTCAGACAATCGTTCGTTTTAAAAGGTAATTGTTTTGGATATGGATATAGAATTTTTGTTCAACGTATTTTCCACTCTGCAGCTCACTTCAAGGGACATCAAAAGAGGCAAGCCAAGTTATTTTCGAAGCTAACTTTGGTGGCGGAGAGTGAGAAGTAAAATGCTTTTGTTGTTGCAACTGATAAACAATCAGGACACCAGGAAGTGCCTAGTTTGGATGCGGTTAAGGCGTTCAAGGAAAATTTTAATGTCTCAATGGAGACTATCGGCGTAATCGAGATAACCGTCGGAGCGGAATTTTCTCTGATGTCTCCCGGGAGTTTTGGGATTTGTGACAACCTCAATTCATGCATTTCATGTATTTGCAGACATGTCTGTATTTAGTAGTAGTACATAAGTAGTTTAGTTTTGAATTTAATTCATTGCTTTTATGTATTCTGTCGGAAATAAAAAAAATGTTTAACTAGTTTCAGAACATAAAGACTTTTTCGTTTATTTATATAAAAGCACGAACTAGATATTGTTCACCGAATCTGGAAGCAGCAATTAGAACAATGTCAGGAGCTGCCTTACTTGGAAATGCTTGAAGATTTCTTTATGAATCCTTCTTCGGTCAGGTTTGTGTTCGTTCCCAGCCGCTACCACTAAATCGTCGTCAGAATCAGATGACGAGTTATTTTACAACAAAAAATTGTTTGTTAAATCCTCCATTTGCCTTTCTTGCTGTGGGATGTTCAAAGATAAATAAATATTTTCTTATTTTAATTTTCTTCAACAACTTACCATATCAAGATCGTTCTTGAATTTTTGCAATAAATTTAAAGCAACGAAAATTGTTGTCTCTTTATCCATTTTAATAATATTATGATCAAAAGAAAAGAAAAATGTAACCTCAAAAGATTTGTTTTTGTTTTTCTTGTTTGACAGCTCAACCAAACCTAACTAAAAAGCGTTTTTGGATTATTTCAACTATTTCTAACTATTTCAACTATGACACATCAACCATTTTTTTTTGACACAAAAACTATAGTCAACTATCGTCGGCGCAAAAACGCACCTCAGAGTCACAAGCACAAGTAAGTTTGAAGTTTTTTTTTCCTCATAATCTGAAAAGGAGTGGAGTGACCACACTAATCTATTATAAGATCACTTTAATTTTCATTTCAAGCAATTGTTTTTTTTTACTAACAAAGCCATATAAAAAATGCAAAATATAAATATTTCACTCTAGAATATAATATGTTAACAGATTTATGAGCTGTTATGACTTCGTAAGATATAATATTTTACGATTTAAACTTCAATTATCAACCCTTCTAACATGTTTTATTTGAATGAACGTGAACGTGGTCACATTAATTGAGGATTGAAATGAACAAGTTTTCTATGACGACATTGCCAAAACAATGCTCCTTTTGTTTCATCTCCTTCTTACTATAACACCTTATATTGCCGTCTATTTTTCCTAACGGGATCCAAAAATGTAAACAAAAATGAACCACGTGGAGATGGAGAGTGTCCCTACCAGAGTATATCTAATGATGAGTAGGGACACTCTCCACGTGGTTCATTTTTGTTTACATTTTTGGATCCCGTTAGCGTTAGGTCTCACGTACACGAGAAATAGACGGCAATAAAAGGTGTTATAAAGGGTTTTCCAATTAGAGGTGTTATTTTGAATAGCCCGCTATTTCGGTAGCTGTCACTTTTGAAGCTGTCATTTTTTGACATTTGACAAGTAGAAACTACGCCATTAATAAAAATGGAACGATACACGCTTCAACAACGCATTGAAATTATTAAAATTCAGTATAAAAATGGTAAAAATTTGGCAGAGACGGTTCGTAAAACATTTTTGCGTCGTCGTGAAGCACCTTGTCGCACCGCAATACAGAAATTGGTGGACAAATTTGAGCTGTTGGGACAAGTTAGTGATGTGATGAATAAAACCCGTGCACGTCGCTCAAGAACAACTGAGAATATTGCTGTTGTAGCCCAAAGTGTGAATTCGTGAGGCTATCGAGGACATAGGGCAGCCACTTTGCGATTTGGTTATGGAAAATTTCATGAAAAGGATATGGTCCTGTAAGCGTGGTCGTGGCATTTGGCTGATGTTGTGTTCCATTATTAACGGCATACCTTCCTCTTTATAATGAAATAAACATCCGATCATTTATCTCAAAAAATGCAAATTTTCTTTGAATATCAAAATAACACCTCTTATTGGAAAACCCTTTAGTAAGAAGGAGACAAAACAAAAGGAGCATTGTTTTGCCAGTTGTCATAGAAAACTTGTTCATTTCAACCCTCAGCCTCAATTAGTGTGACCACGTTCATTCAAATAAAACATGTTAGGAGGGTTGATAATTGAAGTTTAAATCGTAAAATATTATATCTTACAAAGTCATAAAAGCTCATAAATCAGTTAACTTATATTCTAGAGTGAAGTATTTATATTTTGCATTCTTTATATGGCTTTGTAAGTAAAAAATAAACAATTGCTTGAAATGAAAAATAAAGTGATCTTATAATAGATTAGTGTGGTCACTCCAATCTCTTTCAGATTGTGAGGAAAAAAAACTAGAACACTAATACACACACAGACCATTGGCCGCTCCTTTAAAAAAGCATTATGGAAAATTCCGATTTTATGTATCGTACACAAGAAAACGAATGTGTTAGGGCTCGTATTATTTGTTGTGAACTCTTTCTTTCTTTCGAATTTTTCTAATCCTAATACTTTTGAACTAGTCTCTCCTACTGGAAACACTAATACGTACACAGACCATTGGCCGCCGAAAATGAACCACGTGGAGAGTGTCCCTCCCTACACATTATTAGATATATTCTGGTCCCTACTCTTTATTAGATATACTCTGCACAGAAGGGTTTCTACATTTATGTAAATTGTGCATATTCATGAATTCAAAATTAAACTGACATTCTTTCCTTTTTTTTAAATACATAATAAAGTTGTGGTATTTGTGGAAACCAAATACCGAAAAGTTTTAAATATGGCCAAACATAATTAAGGCAACAATTTTTATATTGAATTCGAAAATTAATTATGTTTGTGTTTAATTACATTACTGATAATTTTCAGAAGAGGGAAAATCATGGCAGCATTTTGCCAATAAAATAAATTCATGCAAAATTAGCCTGGGACATTGTGAAAGTTAATTGTCCAGCCGAATGCTTATCGATTCAATTATTCTTAATTTAGGTATTGTTTATTCCAAATAAAATTATTCAATATTTTCTGTATTCTATTGCAGGAATGTTCAGTGTTCATTTTCGAGAAGAAAATCGCCGAAAAACTGCACAAACCCAAACGAAAAGAGACAATCACCGAGATCCTGCGAACATCAGTCAAACAACTCGAACGGTTTCAACATCCGCAGGCAAGTTTGATTGTTTATATTTTGTTTTAAGATTTTTTTTTCGTTTTTTTTTTAAATTCCAACAAAAGACCACATATTAATACTTCCATTTAGATTTTAAAATTACTCCATGCAGTGGAAGAATGTTCCGACACATTGGCTTTTGCAACAGAACCAATACTTGCCAGCCTTGCGAATATACTAGCATATCAGGTGAGTTCATAAGCGGTAGCAACATGTAAATTTTATAACATAAAATTAAAGATGAGGGTATTTAGTTTATCTGAACGTAAGTATTGTAATATTCGGCTTGTTCCGATAATTAAAACTTATTCACACTTTGCAAATAAAACACAAATTCACTTTGTTCAAATCACTCACAAACTTATTTATTCAACACTTTCAATTATTTCTTTTCAAACACAGTGTCTTTACTTTATCGCAGTTCACAATCAATTGAATTGCTTCGCTGCCAAATGGGGTATTTATATAACTCAAATAGGTTCGAGAAACTACTATAGGTTCTTGTAGGAGCTGAATGTTCTCGATACTTAACGAAGCAAGTTCTCCTCTTAAACACTAGATGTTGCCCCTCATTTTAACTGTCCTACACAAGTGTTTACAAATAAACTTTTTACTGCATACTTATTTGTTACTTCACTATAACACGATATTACAGTGATAGAGATAAAGAGTGTATGTATGTACATTACATATAGACAAAGACACAGAGAGACAGAGACACTGACAGAGATACACAAAGTGTATACACATTACATTGCCCCCTCCTTAGGATTGATCGTCCCGAACAAATCCATATGGATATGATATGGATAGGATATATAATGATATCATTCTCATCACCATTGTAGCGATGTAGCCGGTCGCGATATACAACTAGGTTTTCCTCTGACTCCTTTTTGTATCCGGTACACGACGTCGTTGATTTTTGTAATGACTGTATATGGACCTTCCCAGTCCCGTTGAAGTTTTGGTGACAACCCTTTCTGGCGGTGGGGATTGTAAAGCCACACTCGATCTCCTGCTCGCAACTCTGTTGTTGTCGCTCGTATATCGTAGGGTGTCTTCATTTGGTCAGTGAACATCTTTGTTCTCAACCAGGTATCGTCGTGGATCAGAAGAAGTCTTTCTCTGAGGTCATCCATATAGTCGTCCTCGGCTTGCGGCTCCGATGTAGGACATCCAAATTTTATTTCGCTCGGCAGTCTGATGTTCCTTCCCATCAAAATCTCGGACGGTGTATGGCCACTTGAGCTGTGTCTTGCACTTCGATATGCCATCAAAAACAGTGGAATGTGTCGATCCCAATCTCGCTATTTGTCGTCCACAACTTTGCAAAGATGTTCCTTAAGGGTTCGGTTGAATCGTTCGACCATGCCATCAGATTGTGGGTGGAGTGGTGTTGTTCTTGTCTTCTTGATGTGAAGAAGCCCACAAACTTCCTGGAATATATTTGTTTCAAAGTTCCTTCCCTGGTCGGAATGCAGTTCTAATGGAACGCCGCCGTATCTGCTCACCCAGTTGAACACAATTTGGTCTGCGACTGTTTTGGCTTCTTGATTTGGAATGACTTCAGGCCACTTGCTGAAGTAATCCATGACGACCAGAATAAAACGATTTCCATTATTTGTTTCCAGAAATGGACCCGCCACGTCTATTGCAATCCTTTCAAAGGGTGATCCGACATTATACTGCTGCATTTGGCTGTGATTCTTTTTGTTCGGGCTTTGATGGCAGCACAGGTATCACATTTTCGGCACCACTTCTCGACATCTTCCCTTGCATGCAGCCAATAGAATCGTTGTCGAGCCTTTTCTAGCGTCTTGTTAACTCCTAGATGGCCTCCCGAAACTCCATCATGCATTTCTCGCAGAACGTCTATAATCTTCGATCTCGGTAAGACTAGCTGCATTACATAGGACTTTCCATCTGCTGATTCCCACTTACGTCGAAGGACACCCTCTTGGACATGCAACGAGTCCCACTGCACCCAATAGGCCTTCAGAGCCGGACTTCTGTCGGAGATATCAGCCCATTCTGGTTTTTCCTGGTGTTCCTTCCATGCGAGGATTGGTTCGATGTCTGGATCCTCTTGTTGAGCCTGGGATCGGCTCTGGTTCGTTGGACAGTAACCACTTCCTTTTCTTCTTGGCGTCTGCAATGCTTACAGTCTTGTTTGCATGGTCTCCGATATAGTGCATCAGCATTTTAGTGAAGCTTCCCCTTCCGATGTTGAATTTCATAATCGTACGTTTGCAGCCTCTCAATCCATCTCGCCACTTGACCCTCTGGATTCTTGAAATTCAAAAGCCAGTTTAGTGATCCATGGTCGGTTCGGAGAAGAAACTTCTGTCCATAGAGATACTTATAGAAGTGCTTTGTTGCCAAGATCAGTGCAAGAAGTTCTCTTCTGGTCACACAATAGTTTCTTTCTGACTTCGAGAGTACCTTGCTGTAATAGGCAATTACCTTTTATTTATTTATTTATTTATTTATTTATTTATTTATTTATTTATTTTCCAATCTACGAATTTACATTCAACAGATTTTTAAATTTCAATTCAATTATAAATTAAAACTAATACTAAAATTAATTTAAAGAGCTTTTCAATTTAATAAAGAAATTAATATATTTTTAAACACAGTTCTGGGTAAATATATATCTAGATTTTCATAGTGAGCATTTAGTAAATTGCAACTTGCGGAGATAGGTTCCTGCTGCCCGTGCAAAGTGCGATGTGCCTCAATTGCCAGCAGCGGTCTAGTTCTTAAAGAAGTTGATGGAGCATACAAGTGTAGGTACACAACGAAGTAAACTCTCAGAATCTGTAGTACCTGATAAAATGTCACGAACAAACATGATACTATACATTTTTCTTCTCGCTTCTAAGGATTGAATGCCAAGAAATAAGCATTTAGATTTGTATGAAAGATTACTACAATTATTGTTTTCCAAAACACCTCGAAGAGCAAATCTAAGAAATTTCTTTTGGACATTTTCAATTCTTCTTACATTATAGTCAGGTATAGAGCTCCAAACGACGCAATTGTATTCAAGAACCGGTCGAACAATGCTACAGAACAAAGATTTTATCGTATACGGGTCCTTAAATTCAACAGAATTTCTCTTAATGAAACCCAGAAGTGAATTTGCTTTGGAAACAATATAATTGATGTGCAAATTAAATTTTAGTTTCGAATCAAAAATGACTCCTAAGTCCTTAAATTGCTCTACAATTTTCAAGGGCACATTATTTAATGAGAAGTTGGGAGTAATATTAAACAGTGTTCTGTTATAGGCCATACAAGCACACTTTTCAACATTGAGCAATAAATCATTTAATTTACACCAGCCAACAAAACTATCAAGATCCTTTTGAAAAAGTTGGGAATCATTTATAGATGTTACTGTAGATAAAAATTTGATATCATCTGCATACAAGAGGCAGTGAGAATTTTTAATAGAATTTGGAAGATCATTAATGAACAGTAAAAATAAAGAAGGACCCAAATGACTGCCTTCCGGAACTCCAGAAGTCACTTTAATTTCTTTAGAATAAAAGTCTCCAATTCTCACATATTGCTTTCGTCCAGATAGATATGAAGAAAACCATTGAAGAAGTGGTTCATGAAAACCATATGCTTTAAGTTTTGCCAAAAGAATCTCCAGATTAACTTTACTAAAAGCTTTAACAAAGTCAGTGTATACAACATGCACCTGTTTTCTACTATCCATAGCTTTGATACAAAAGTTAGTAAAATCAACTAAATTGGAATTGGTGGACCTACCTTTCCAGAAGCCATGTTGGTGAATACTTACTTGTTGCTTTATAATAGAGTTAAACTTATTTTGAACAAGACTATCCAAAAGTTTAGGAACAACTGATAATTTTGATATCGCTCTGTAATTCGATACTAAATTTTTTGAACCTGATTTGAAAATTGGATCAATTACGGAAATCTTCCAATCATCAAGGAAAATACCTTTGGAAATTGAATCATTAAACAATTCCAGTAAAGGAATACAAAGCGATCGTGCACAATAACGAAGGACAATAGGATAAAAACCCAAGATGTCTGCAGTCTTCTTCTGCTTCAAATTCAATAAAGCGCTTTCAATATCATTTAATTCAAAACATATGCTTGAACAATCAAACACAGATTGGATTGTGTTAATGTAATGATTATTAATTGTTGACGATGAAGAAGAACCGTAAACATTTTCAAAAAATTGAGCAAAAAAATCGACGATTACTTTAGGATCACTCGATGAATTATTTTCGAAAACCATAGTTGTTGGAAAACCAGAACTATTGCGTTTCGTATTAATGAATTTCCAAAATGATGTTGGATTATGTTTTAAATCACTTTCAACCGAATTGACATAATTAGCATACAAGAATTTGGAAAGAAAAACGAACTCTTTTCTGAGACGAGAGAAATATGCATAAGAATCATTTGAAGGCGATGTCTTATATTTTTTGAAAGCTATATTCTTAGCATTTTTCAATTTAAGAATTCTTTTGTTATACCAAATGGGGTGAGAGCTTACTTTTCTGCAATACATTGGTATACAATCATCTAAAGCTTTTAAAAATATTGATTTAAAACATTTGAACTTGTCAGATATATTTTTACCCAAAAACTCATTAGGCCAATTGATATTGCTAAAAAAATTGTTCATTAATGACAAATTTTGTGTATCAAATTTATAGATTCTATTAAAATAATTAAATCTAGAATAATTATCAAAATTATAATTTTGTATAGAAATTTCAACAGATTTATGATGAACAGAATTAGATAACAATGGAAAATTCTCCATGACCGAATATTGTAAATCTTCAGAAACAAATGCTAGGTCTAAATATCTTCCAAGTGAATTCGCAACATTATATATTTGAATAAGATTATTTGAAAACAAAGAATCAATTAACGAAACATCGATATCCGAGGAAAGAGAAAATGGAATTAAGCGATTATCATTTGTTGGTGTCCATATAATATCACCACAATTAAAATCACCAATTACACAAATTTTATGATTTATATATTCTGGCATGGAGGCAACCCTATCAATATTTAACAAGTGCTTTTCATATGCAGATAAAGAGCTTTTAGGTGAAACATAACTCAATAAAATTATTAGACCACAGCCAACAGCATCCACACGTACACAAAGTTGATCAATATGTAACATATCAGCAACAACAACATCAATCAGTGTTGCCAGATTATTTAGGTCGAATTCCCCTTTTACTGTATCAAAATTTCCCATTTTCCCCATTTTGAAAATTGATTTTCCCCACGAATTCCCCTCGAATATTAACTTGCATAAGAAAACGTTTTGTTTTGTCTTTTCTTTATATTTGGAATTTTAAAACATTTTTGACGATGAAGATGAAGCATCCAATGTAAATTTACATATTAACTTAAATTTAATTCATTTAAAAGCACTTTATGACAAAATGGACAAAAAATCTGAAAACAAAATTACATTTGGAATCTAAAAAATGAGAGATATAAATTCATATAATATTTTGTGTATATTATTGAGCCCAATAAAGTCGATATCAAAAAAACCGCAGAAGCTAACCAAACCAAATTCAAAGATAAAAGTTTTATTTGTGAAAACATCAAACAAAAAAAATGTGGAAAAGACAAAGACATTTCCAGTCTTGTCTTGCGATGGAAAATAGTATGATAGATTGTATTATCTTTTTCTTACTGGATTTTTTCACTGGGAGCGCCACCAGTCAAAATCAGTCGTAGGTATACTACAGAAATTACAAATACAATGATCAAAGTGCATCTCATGTCATTATTTGTGTGAGTTCTGTTAATAGACTAATGAATACAAATTAACTTCGAGGTTTTTGTTTTCTTGTGTTTTCTATAACTGATTTAGAGTATGTTCGATTAAATAAAGTTTTCCCCATATTTTGTTCTAGTAGAAAATGGATTCCCCTTTTCCCCTTTTACCAAATTTTTTCCTTGTATTCCCCACGAAAAGGGGAATTCCCCACGAAATGGCATCACTGACATCAATATCAATTGCGACAGCACCAAGAATGCGCTTAACAGCAACCAAAACACCTCCACCTCTTGATTTGTTTTTATCCACACGATCGTGGCGGAAAACAGAAAACAGAGAAGTATCAAAAAACTCTTCATTATGTATCCCATCAAAAAGCCACGTCTCAGTGAATAAAAAAATGTTATATTGAGAGCGGCAAGAATCAATCGCAAAAGACAGTTCTCTCAATTTAGATGAAAAACCGTTCATATTTTGATAATATATACATATAGTTGAGTTTGCATTGTCTTTGTAGTTATTAGTGCATTGTTGTTGTGAAGGCAGATGATTTAATGGAGAATTATTAATTGTTGGTATTGTAGATGTTAAGAAGTTGTTGTAGTTTTTTTGTTTTTTGGAAAAAAACTCAAAGCTTTTCACATATACGTTGACAGGCCAATTATTTGCATTGATTGCATCAATAAATTTTGCAGCAGGTATACCGACTTTAAAATTGATGAACTTTAAGTTAGATATGTCCACATCTTTTTTCAAAAGTTTATAACACTGAACTTCTTCAAATGGAATATTTAGTTTCTTTGAAACATAGTTTTTAATAGTTTGTTCAGAAGTAGTTGTTGAAAATTTTGAAACATGTAACCATTTAGTTGGAGATAAAACATTCATATCGTCAGGCAATTTATCAACACCAACAATTGCAGCAGGGCGATTTCCGATTTTAGGCATATTTAGTGCATTCAAAATGTTTTTGTTTACTAAAGAATCAACAACCGGCGGCGAATCAACATTGTTTATTGCATTTAAATCACCGGGTGGAGGGGTGTTATTAGATGAAGATGCACTTTCACTCGAACTCATTTTGTTGTTGGGCAATGTCGGTTCTTTATTCAAAAATTCATTTAATTTGAGTTGAAGAGAGTCGAAATCACTCATTTTTTTTGTAAGTACATCAACAACCGAAACTAAATCATTTACTTTTGTAAATAGTTCTCTTATCGGAAATTTGGCGCAATCAGAACAATGAAAATAGAGACTTGAGTCTTTTTTGTAAATTTCTTTAATTGAATCATCAGAAATTCCAGTGCAAATTTTATGAAACGATTTTCCACAAAACAAACCGCACATAATACCATCGTCAAGCAACGAATTCAGACATTTAGCGCACTTTGATTTATTGGATTTGTTAGACATGATGAGAGCCAAAGAAAAAACACAACCGCACAGGTCAAATACTTGTAAACATCTTCACCATTATGGTACTTGTGATAGTACGGCACCAATCCCGACATTGCTGGCATCAGCGTCAATGATGAACGGTTTTCCGGGAGTTGGATAGCACTGGTGTATTACACAAGCGTTGCTTGAGCTCTTGAAAGCTGCGCTCGCACTCACCTAACCACTTGAACTGTTTTCCCTTTTCCGTTAGCTGATGTAGACTCTTGGCGATCACAGCAAAGTTCTTGACAAAGTTCTAGACCCAGAAAGCTTCGGAGTTGATGTTTGTCCTGTGGTGTTGGCCAATTCTTCACGGTGTCAACCTTATCAGGATCTGTCTTTACTCCTTGGGATGAGATGATATGTCCCAGATATTTCACTTTTGAAAGTGAACACTTTTGAAGAGTGAACACTTTTCTGGGTTGAGCTTGAGGTGGGCTTCTCGAAGTCTTTGAAACACAGCTCTCAGATTTGTACAGTGTTCGTCAAATGTTTTCCCGTATACGATTACGTCATCCGAATAGACCAGGCAAGATTTCCATCTGAGTCCTTGCAGGACGCATTCCATAAGGCGCTCAAAAGTCGCTGGAGCATTGCACAGTCCAAAA